>JAEMGE010000029.1:8388882-9645824 GCA_033884665.1 Argynnis bischoffii washingtonia
ATGTGGCTTAAATAATTAATATTTTATCTACCTTTATGTTTATAAATATAATAATGGTAACACTAAAAATATAGATTATTAAACAATAATGCAAAAAGTTTTCTAAAAAATTGAAATGATAATAGCTAAAATTATATAAATAATACTCCTTATTTCAAGTATAAAATTAAAATTATAAAATGTTTAAAATTAAAATTAACAAATATTGTAAGGTACTTTGATGCCAATTTTCAATATTTTGAATTCATTTTTGTTAATTTGTGGGTAGGCTGTCTGTAACAACTATATAATACTTTTGAGACATCTGACACCTTAGTCTCTCCCGTGACCATGATTGCTGTAAAGCAATCGAAACGTCGGGAAACAAAAATCAAAATAAATCCGCGAAAAAATCCGAAAAGATAGTTTTATTTAAATGTCTAATATTCGCGTAAACCTAAGAAAGTATTAAACAAACAAACTCTTCAGCTTTATAATATTAGTATAGACTATCTTTTCAACACATTACATCTGTCTAAAAGAATCTAACTAGTTTTAGAAAGATATGAGAGCTCTGCCAATCTGCAATCTGCCAGTGTACGAGTTATGGCCTGATCCCCTCTCGCATTGAAAGGTTGGACTTTATATGGTACGTTTGGCTCAGTTTGTAGTGACCCTACTTGCTGTGCCAGCGGTCGCAGGTTCGATTTCCATTGGGAGCATTAATTTGTGCGATGAGCACGAATATTTGTATTCCAATCATGGGTGTTTATATTTATAATATGTATATATATATATATATATATATATATATATATATATATATATATATATATTTATATATGTGTAGTGTATCAACTATCTGGTATCCATAAAACAAGCCTCGTAGCTTACTATGGAACTAAATGGTGCTGTGTGTTAATGCCCCAACATTTTATTTATTTACTAACTAGCGACTCCCCCTCACTTCGCTCTGGTTCGTCCCTACTTATTTTTTAACGTTTACTATAGATTTCTCAGAGATGAAATATTTTTCCGCAGCAAAAAGTATCCTATATGTTGATTCGGATAATCAGCTATCATCATTCCAAATTTCATTAAAATCCGCAAAAAAAGTTTTTCCGTGATGCTGTCACAGACAGACAGATAGACAGACAGACTGATAGACAGACAGACAGACAAAAATTCTAAAAACTCTCGGCCTCTGTATCGATATTAATGTCTTTTTCAATAAGATTTTCCAAAAAATATTTAATGTACAGATTCGGCTTAGGGACAATTTTATTATATGTATAGATTTTTACCAAATCACCTACATATGTATGTTTCTGTTTAAACCTAAGCTGTATAAGAATTGTCCCAACATATTAAAATATGCCGAATTATGAATATATTTACTTTCACATACATATGTATTATGTATGTCTTTTATGATTTTATTGCATACTACAGATTCGCCCTCGCTCCTCTCGGGTTCGTCCCTACTTATGTTTTAACGTTTAGTATAGATTTCTCAGAGATGAGATATTATCCCGCAGTAAAAAGTATCCTGTAAGTTAACCCGGATAATCAGCTATCATCATACCAAATTTCAGTGATTTTCCGTGATGCGGTACCAGACAGACAGACAGATAGGCAGACAGACAAAAATTCTAGAAATTATAGATTCGGTCTCTGTATCGATAATAAAGTCTATTTCAATAAGATTTTCCAAAAAAAATTTAATGCACAAATTCGGCTTAGTTACGATTTTATTATATTATGTATAGATGTATATGTCAAAATTATTTTTATGATATCTCGGGTATATGTTAGAATTGACATAATATTTTAATGTTGTCCAATAAAATAAAACATGAAAATTAAAAAAAAAAAAGTGGACCGCATCGCCTGGACTAATATGAAATTCAATTCTTAACAGATTCAGGCCAAGCGATTTTTCCTCGTGTATCACTGAGCCTTGAAATTTTTTACATGATAAATCTTTGGAGCATTTTATATATGTACTTAGTACATATGTACATTGTACGTATTAGTAACATGTTACTTTGTGCTAAGTTATCACCATAGACGTAGTTCTCTACGTGAACAATACTCTTATGAAATCGACCTCTCTCTAGAAAGAGACAAAGCGAACGTGCGGCTAATCTATCTTTTATTTCAATTTGAATTTATAAATGGAATGTAAAATGGTTGTAACTATCTATCTTCATTAATCGTATTTCAATGAATACAGAAGACTTCTGGCCGCACATTCGTTTTGTCTCTGTCGCGCCTTTCCGCCATTTTTAGCTGACAGCTAGAAACACTCAGCCTACTCTCTATGTTTATGTACTCATGTCAGATCAAAAGTACGCGATGTTAGTGAGAGATAATTTTTAAATGATAGCTGGTTATCCGGGTGAACATATAGGATACTTTTTACTCCGGGAAAATATGGCATCTCTGAGAAATCTATACTAACCGTTAAAACATACCTAGTCTTCTTAATAAAACTCTAACACTGACAGTCTTTGTCTCACAGTTTAAATCGCTACGTCTAGAGAAATGAAAATTTTACAAAATAGTTTCTTATATAACAAAGATTCCTCCTGTAAAGCAATTAAAAAAAAATTTACAAAAATAAAAAAAAAAACCCGACTGCATAAAAGCTAACAAAAAGATGAAAACAAGTTGACGAAGGAATATAGTATTATGCAGTCGGAGACATACACAATGTACATCTCGCGTCGCGGCAAGGATCCTTTAATTTGATACCCATATTGCAGTAAAAGAAGATAAAAAAAACACCTTAAACAATGAAATCTAACAGCCTCTATTTTTAATGTTTTTTATGCCACCTCTCTAAGAACTCTTGGACTAATGAGACGAATCTAACGATACCTTAATTAAAGAAATCCATCGAATGGTTTGGAAGATATGAGGGAATAAAAAATATTACAAACAAACATACCAAAGATAGGCGCGAAAAACATATAAATCGGGGAAATAGAAAATGAAAATTACTGTAGGAATTCTCTACGTTTGGAATCAGCATGGTATTTCCAAAAACCACGTCAGATTCGTAACCCGTTTAAACGTAAAAGCTATATTTATCGTTTTCATCACATATTACATAATACTAGATTTTCATATACTTAATTAAGTAACATAGAATTGATCGCTGATGTACACTGAAATATTAAATCTTGGGATTAGAATTGTAAATTAAAAAAAAAAACTTAGTAATTGCAGTTAGCATAGAATTTCCTCTACTATTTTATAGGAAGGCAGTGGTAGCCCAGTGGCAACGCGCTCGCTTGGGAAACCGAGTGAAGCGGGTTCAAAACCCGGATCTTGCACCACTGATATTTTCATGCGCGAATCATTTCTAACACGATTACCACTTGCCTTACGGTGAAGGAAAACATCGTGAGGAAACCTGTATGTCTGAGAAAACCTAGCAAGTTTTCGAAAGACATGTGAAGTCCGCCAATCCGCACTTGGCCAGCGTGATGGACTGTGGCCTGATTCCCCTCGTACTGAAGGGAGGCCCGTGCCCAGTAATGGGATGTTAAAAAGGGCTGAATACACATTTTATAGGGACCAAATGTATAATAATATTTGCTCCTAATTGAAACTAAGAGAGACATCTACCTACATATAATTTTTTACGCATATTGCAAATATTTTTAGATTTTTACGTATATTTTTAGAAACATATTTTAGATTTTTAGTATTAAGTCATTTTTATAGACAGTCAAATGATTCTAACATAAAATCAATCAATGATCATCAATCATTATCATATCAGATCTGAGCTTAAACTTTACACGCCTTTTAAGTTACTTACTATAAAAAAACCTCTCGAAATGATAATTAAATGCCTATACAGATATTAAGCGGTCATTACACTCGTACTTTTTATTCTAAGTAAAATTTTAAATGTTGGACAATTATTGAAAGATATGCGGTTTCCGGCAAAAGTCCCTTCAGCTGAGATCAACATCACCGTTGTATGCGAAATGCCAATTTGAATTTTAGAAATCGGTCAATAAATTTACGTTTTCTATAGTTACTATAGAAATCTACATATAACCATACTAATATTATAAATGCAAAAGTAACTCTGTATCTCTGTCTGTCTGTCTGTCTCCTTTTCACGCTTAATCCGCTGAACCGATTTAGACGAAATTTGGTATGGAGATAGTTTGAGACCCTGGGAAGGACATAGGATAGTTTTTATCGCGGAAATCATCGCTTAAAGGGGTGAAAATGGTTTTGAAAGTTTGTATGGGGAATCAACCAAGGGATGAACCCGAGCGAAACGAGAGTGAGTCGCTAGTTATAATATAATTAGGTTTTAACTGAATTAATCGTGACTAGTGAAGTACCTTTGCTTTGCTCGGGTGTTTAATTTTAGTACTAACAATATAGCCATTGTGTTATTTTAGGTCATAGTCTATCTGTATACTAAATTTCATCCAAATCTGTTCAGCCGTTTCGATGTGAAGGAGCAACAAACACACATACAAACTTTTAAAATAGTAGTCCGATGAGATTTTAAATGAATGTCAACCTGAAAGGCAATATTCATTACTCAATATTCGATTGCAGTTGAGTTCGAGGTTCAAGAATTCGTTTAAACCAAAAAGTATTAGAAAGAGAGTGTATCTCCCGTGATCATGTTTGCTGTGAAGCATTCGAAACGTCGGTAACCAATAAAAATAAATCAAAGAAAAGATAGTTTTATATAAAATGACAAATATTTGAAAATTTAAGAAAGTATTTTTAAATACAGTTAATTAGATTTTCTGTTAAAAATATTCTCATAGCTCAGAACTGGGAAGTTGGTAGCGTTCCACATTCGTGTTTCCGTGAACAAATAAATCATGTATCCACTTTGGAAAATGTCGATGACATTTGGTTTGGAATCTTTATAATCATTGTTATTTACTAGCAGAACCCGCGTCTTAAACTACAAAAAAAAAAAAAAAAAACTAAAAAGGGTAGGTTTCATTAAACTTTTCATCCCCTGTTTTACCCCCTTATGGGATGATTTTCGAAAAATGCTAAAATACGTATTTATTCAATTATATTAAAGATCGTTAAATACCAAAGTTCAAGTAATGTTGATCATAAATAATTTTTTGTATTGTATCATAACGTGTTTTTTCGTGGGAATGAGTTAATCTCCCGCGATAAAAAGTAGCTATGTCACACTTCAACCCTCCAACTATCTCCGTACAAAAAATACGCCAATCAGTCACTCTGTTTCGACGCAAAAGGAAGACAAACAAACAAACACAATTTCACATTTATAATATTAGTATGGATTTACTAGCGACCCATCTATTCTTCGCTCGGGTTCGCTCCTAGGTGATTCTTCAAATTGGCATATTTTTTTTTATTTATTAAACGATTGAAGTAAAATACTTAATGTTAAGTGAAGTTTACCACAATAAGTACATTAATGAAAACTACACCCAAATCACTTAAGCTGATTCTGAGATTAGCACGCACAAACGCACAGTCAAAGAGACAAAAATTCTAAAAAATATTGTTTTGGGTTCTATTGCGTTAATAAAGACCACCAATAATAGTTTTTCTTAAATATCTTCCATGTACAGACAGCGATCAGTTACACTTTTATTGAACGTCTAGATATAAATAAAATAAATAAATAATATATGTAGGGACATAAACACAAATCACCATCTAGTTCCATGGTAAGCTACGAGGCTCGTGTTATGGATACCAGATAGTTGATACACTACACATATATAACTTTAAATACATATATATATTATAAATATAAGCACCCATGACTGGAGTACAAACATTCGTGCTCATTACACAAATGAATGCGCCCAGCGGGACTCGAACCCGCGACCGCTGGCACTGCAAATAGGTGACCCTACAAACTGAGCCAAAAGTGTAGTCAAAATATGACGATATAGATATAGATTATTTTGTAATCAGGAAGAACAAAGAGTTCCCAAAGGAATTCAAGAAACTTTAAGATATCCCTACGCACTCATATAAAGAGACCACTGCATTTTTAAATTACATGTTCTAACCGTGGACGAACGTACCATTATATGAATACATGAATAAGGTCATACTGTACGGCATTCAAAATAACTTCACATGTGTTGCTAGAGCTAATCTTTCAGGCATGCAAGTTACGTCACGTTGAAAATAAGATTCATACTATAACTTTATATTTACTTTACTCGGTATTCGAACTCACTACCATCATAATGCGAACGCATACCCTACGTATTATATAATCTTTAGACAATTTCGACCGTCGAAACAATCGTTTTTACTAAATTATGTCGTTAAAGCCCTCGACATTACTCTTTACATTAATACTAGTTGGTATACTGTATTAACCAAAGCTTTGTAGTATTCACTGGATGTAACAGCTTTTGATCCATCTCCAATCACACGGTCATTTAATCAGTTAAGAGAAAGAAATTGACGGAGATGATTTATTTCATAACTAGTCGTCTATCCCGGCTTCTCTTGCTTTTTCGTAAGTCATCCCCTAGAATTCGCAATCTATCTGTTTGTAACTAAAGCGCGACGTTAGACATACTGCTGACGAAATCTTGGCTTCTTTCAATAAGCTTTTTCTTTGCTTTATATAATAGTAGATAACCTTTTGAAATAAGTAGGTAATTACTGAATTTCATATGAACACAAGTGATTTGTCCTCGTTTCATTAGGGCGCGTCCCTAAATGATTTTTTTATTTATAATTTAATTTAATTCTTATTTACTTTATACAACTTTTAATAAAAACTTACAATAACATTTACCAATTAAGTTTCCACAAATAAGAAACACATAGTTAAAGTAGAAAACATTAGGCTAAATTTAGCAAAAAGTTGACACATAATATGCGAATAAGGCAACATTATTAGGGAATGTCATCACAAACAGTGTTTCCCTTTACTTGTGCTATGATACATTGATTGCTTATTGTCAAACATGATTCTAGGTCAATGGGAATTGCCCTATAGGTTTTGTCGAAGGTCAAAATATGCGGCGTAAACGGCCGTATCTTTTAACTGCTTTATCTTAGAAGTTAGATTTTTCCACAGTACCAAGGAATTGGATTTCCGATATTCTTTTCAACTTGGTACTTCCACGGATGCGGATGGACAAGGAAGTGATAGGATCACTTCGTTGCCCGTTCTAGGATATATAGGATAGGGATAAAGGTTCCTAAAAAAACTGAGTGTAGTGAAAAAGAAAAAGCGAGTTGTAAAACGTCTGATTAAAATTAATATTGAATTAAGTTTTTCAACACGTGAAAGCAAAAATCATATGGACGATAGAAACTCATTTATTTCAAAAAAAAATATATTAAAATGTAATACGAATTCCTAAAAATAACTAGTAAAATAATAACAATAATTATTATATTTATAATAAATTGTTTTGATGACACATTTGGCTCAGTTTGTGAGTGACCCTACTTGCTGTGGCAGTGGTCGCAGGTTTAAGTCCCGCTAGGGGCATTCATTTGTGTGATGAGCACGAATGTTTGTACTCCAGTCATGAGTGTTTATATTTATTATATGTTATAGTTATATATGTGTAGTGCATAAACTATCTGGTATCCATAACTCAAGTCACATAGCTTACTATGGAACTAAATGGTGCTGTGTGTTAATGTCCCAACATATATTATGAGCTAAGGGCAACTCATAATGTGAACTTACCGGTGGTAGGACTCTGTCAAGCCTGAGGAGTCCGACTGGATGGGTACCACCCCCTTATCTATTTCTGCCGCCAAGCAACAATGATTGCATTGTTGTGTTCCGGTTTGAAGGATAAGGCAGCCAGCGCAATTACAGGCAAGAGGCATATCATTTTAGTCCTCACAGTGACAACGTACCGGCGGTTCTGTATTTTTATTACATAAAACTTAAGTGCATGAACCGTAGGTGTTATGGGCGACATGTACTACTTTCCATCAGGTGGTCTGTCTGTTCGTTTGTCGCTGAATCTCATAAAAAAAAGAACCCCTAATGTGACCATCACAAGTACCAGGCGAGAATAAGTGTTAAGGAATGTATGTTGTGAAAAAATCATGTTCTTTTATTTATTTTGGCCTTTTTTTGATGAGCTTTAACATATACAATGTACGTTGCTTGATATTTATGATACTCTAGTACTCGTGTTATTTTTTATGAGCCAAGGTCAAACAGCGGAAGAAACTTCGTAGCTGCCGGGTGTCCCACTACACCGACCATTTGTTATTTTACTCGAAATGTTTCTTTTCCTATCCTTGACCGATCCATCTGAAATATTCAATGTGGTACTGTACGATACCTAATTTCAACGTGACAAATGTCTTATTTACAAGTTACTGTGATCGTGTCCACTTTTTGTATCATTCTGTTTGCAATGCATTGTATATGATTGATAATCTTATCGTATACTAGTGACTCCCCCTCGCTCCGTTTGGGTTCATATCTAGTTACGTTTTAAGGTTTATTATAGATTTTTCAGAGATGAGATATTTTCCCGCAGTTAAAAGTATCCTATATGTTGACCCGGATAACCAGCTATCACTATACCAAATTTCATTAAAATCTATAAAGTGGTTTTGTCGTGGCGCGTTCTTAGACAGACAGACTGACAGACAAAAATTCTTAGAACTATAGATTCAGCTTCTATATCGATAATTATGACTATTTCAATAAGATTTTCCAAAAAATATTTAATGTACGAATCGACTCAGAATTTTATTATATGCATAGATTGCAATGGTTTTTTACGGAATACGATGGTTTTTAGTAGAACTAATTGTAAGTTAAAAATAATTTAATGAAACGATTTAGTCATTTCCTATGACTTTGTTTCTTTTATTATTTTTCCTTACCTAGGGAGAAATTATTATAATATTTTCTTAGATTTACGCGAATATTAAATAAAACACATTTAAATAAAACTATCTTTTCGAATTTTTTCGCGGATTTATTTTGATTTTTGGTTCCCGACGTTTCGATTGCTTTACAGCAATCATGGTCACGGGAGAGACTAAGGTGTTAGATGTCTCAAAAGCATTATATAGTTGTCACACACCTTAGTCTCTCCCGTGACCATGATTGCTGTAAAGCAATCGAAACGTCGGGAACCAAAAATAAATCCACGGAGAAATTATTACTTTTAATAATACTTTGTTATATGAAATTTCTTTTGGGTTATGATGGTCTGCCGACTCACCTCGTTTCACTTCGGGTTCGTCCCTAGGCAAAAACAAATCTGTCCCCCGGAAACCGTATATTTTTCCGGGATAGAAAGGATATTCCAAGAATATATGTGCTATTCCAGACTATAATCTATCTCTGTCCTAAATTTTATCCAGATCAGCCGTTCTGGCGTGAAAGAATAACACACATTCATCCATCGATCCTTACAAATTTTCACAAATATTAGTATGAATGTGAAAGTTCTTAGGACCTATATTTTCTTCGCTAGATTGCGTCCGTTAATTGCCTATTGTATTTATAAAAAAATATAATTTAACGAAAAAAACATCTTTAATAACTTTTCTCGAAATACTTGTTTCGTACTTAGTAATAACATATTATGTATATTGGCTAACTTGAAACTTAAACTTTGAAATAACAACAACATAAAATGAAGAACTCAATTTTTGAGGGTGAAATTAATACTTTAAAAGAGATTTGTTGAATGTTTTTTGTAAGTTTACCATTATAGTTAAAAAGATATTTAAAAAGTTAAATAAAGGAAAAAATAATTTAAGGAAAGAAATTTAACAAGATCCTTAATCTATAGTAATATTATAAATGTGGAAGTTTGTGTGTATGAATGTATGGATGTTTGTTACTCTTTCACGCAAAAGGTACTGAATAGATTTTAATGAAACTTTACAATAATGTAGCTTTATTTCATACTTTAGAAAAACAAATAGGCTTTTTATCCCGGAAAAATGTACGGTTCTCGTGGGATAGATTTGTTTTTGTTTTTCTAGAGTCAAACCCGGGCGAAGCGAGGGTGAGCCGCTAGTAATATCATAAATATGAAAGTGGTCCATATGTTTGTAAAAAGTTTCGAAGACTTTCTGAACTGGACAATCTATCTATACAGATAATAAAAATTGGAGTGTCTGTTTGTAATATTAAAATAATCGTTTTTTACTAAATGCATATGGATGTATACACGCTACATATACCAAAACAACATTTTTTTAAATTTTTGTCTGTCTGTCTGTTTGTTCCGGCTAATCTCCGAAACGGCTGGACCGATTTTGACGGGACGGTAACTTAGTCTACTTTTATTTTAGAAAAAGAATTAGGGTTCCGCGAAAAAAATTTAAAACCCATGAAATTGTGAACAAAATCCGCGTAGGGCGTACGCACTCGAGCGAAGCGAGTGTAAATCGCTATATAATTTAAATGAATATCTTAGGAGTAGCAAGCTACTATTTATGTATAAACATAGCTAACCGTGAAAATGTACCTCGCCTACAAAAACGTCGCTAGTCTATACATATACAAATGAAAGTTCACAAATTAACCGACTAAAAATTAAATCTTAAAAATACTCGACTTTGGGTCCATCGCTCAATAGTGCCGATTATAGTGCAGTTTTAGTTTGGTAAAACATATTTATACAAAAAAACGTTACTGCAGTGTGATTCGACCTGAAACTTGACTCTCAATAAATTCTTCCTGAATGCACTTATTGTTTCTTTTATAAAAATACTTTACCAAACCGATATCGGACCGAGAACAAACCGTGATTTGGCACTATAGGGTTCTTATAAAGCTGAAATTTGGCAGGTAGGTATTTTAGGAGTAGGTCGGTAGGAGACATCAGCTTAGATTGCATTTTGGAACTGGCGGATTAAGCGGTCTAAAGGTTATCAGAAGTTTATATGAAAATTTATTTTTTGCTGCTACAGACATAAAGATGAGTCATTTTAGTTACATATGAATGAACGCTAACGGAACCATCTAGAAGTATTATGTATTTTACAGGACCCTATTGTGGATGTACATGTATTATGGATGTGTACTAAGTGACTTATTAATATAGATTGAACTGACTATCAGGTTGCTTGATAGTCTAGTGGCTAGCATGTACAGTTGCAGATCCGGAGGTCCTGGGTTCAGTTAAAGTTAAGTCATACAGTCCTTCTGTTAAGAAAGTCTCAGCAATAGTCCGGAGTTGGGGAGTTAGCGTTGTTTCATCTCCGTGGTCTGGAGAGCACGTAAAGCAATCGGTGTCGATATCTTACGTTGAAGTATCGTCCTGTCGAAATATGACAGTGACAGGAATACAGAGTGCACTTGTGTCTGCGCGCATACTTATACAATAAAATTTAAAGATTGCATGTATGAATGTGTACACGCGCAAGAATTAAAACTTCTGTAGGTTATCGTTACTATTTATGAAATTCAATTTATGTTATAAATATTTAGGATAGGTGAGATACTAAAAATAACGCATATTAGGCATATTACAATCATATATTTATAGAATATCATTTAAGTAATGAATATAATATTATATATCATTTGTCAGATAATAAGAACGGTTACCATGGCAACAAACGTTCGCCTCGCCCGTAACGTTACACTTTTCGTAACGCATTCACCAGCTTACTCACCAATTCAAGCGTGCGTAAAGAATTTTCACTTCAATAATATCTCCTGCAGTTACCTAGTATCAATGAGATTGGCTACAGTGGTCGAAATCGGTGATTAAGATATCATCATTAATATGGTCCAGTAAGCAATATCATCGTTCAGCATTCGTTCGTATTAGGAGACACGTATATTAAAATTTTATAAAATCGAGTGTAAAGTTTCTGATTGAATAGTTATGGGGATCTTAAACGTGGTCAAAGTTACATAACTATGGAATATATAAACATTGAATTTCAAATAAGTATTATCTCTAGTATCTTGCATGTTATGTATTTTAACATGTATTTAAATGAATTCTCCTTAAAAGTCCATATTCTAGAAACGTTATAGAACGTTATGAGATAATATAAAGAAATATATAAAATAAAGAAAGTAGAAATTATTTTATGCATATAGTGTCATAAAATGCATATAATGATTTAAAAAATATATAATTAAACTAGCGGCTCAACCACGCTTCGCTCGAGTGTACCTCTAGAAAAACAAAAACAAATCTATCACACGGGAACCGTATATTTTTCCGGGATAAAAAGTAGCTTATAATCTATCTCTGTGTCAAATCTCATCCAGATCTGTTCAACTGTTCTGGCGTGATTGAGTAACAAACATCCAATCTCACATATAAATTTTCACATTTATAAAATTACTAGCGGCTCAACCTCGCTTCGCTCGGGTTCGCCTCTAGGAAAACAAGAAGAAACATATCTTACGGTATCTGTACATTTTTCCGGGATAAAAAGTAGCTTATGTGCTATTCCAGACTATAATCTATCTCTGTGCCATATTTCATCCAGATCTATTCAGCCATTCTGGCGTGAAAGAGTAACAAACATCCATACATCCATACTCATAAACTTTCACATTTATAATATTAGTGACAAGTTTAATCGTCATGTCATTTTGATTTGAGAGTTAGAGTCATTTATGTACAAAAACTCAAGATTAGCGTTTCCAAATTGTTCTTAAAAAAGTGCACCTTTTTCAAGTCTCTTTTGTTCATTGCTTTTCGGGTGACAAAAATTATAACGTACGTTATTTCGTTTAATAAAGTACTTTATGTCGTGTGCGTAAGTTCCAATTTGTATTTAGACAATTAGAACTCTCGATTATTGAATTTCATTCTTTGGTTTGACTTAACGTCACATGTCGACGCCACTTTTTGAAAAGATATATATTAGGAAACGTGTATGTATGTTTTTATATATCAATGGAATGAATAGAGATTCAATGCACGGGAATAAAACATTGCCAACTTCCCAACTCCGGGCTGTTACTGAGAATTTCTTGATGGAAAAATCAATGGCTTATCTTGGTCCTACTCGGGACTCGAACCCATAACCTCGAATCTGCTGCAGCACGTGCTAGACAGTAATACATTTCATCTATAAGCCTAGATTATACACTACTATAGATTTCGTTGGCGTAATTTATATATCGTGCAAATTATAATTCGGGAAGCTCTTTAATAAAGCGTGATGTCGGTTTTTTTTGTAACAAGTTTTTCAGATAGCTTTACGTTTTGCTTACATTCGAAGTTGATTTATGTATGTTCCATAGACGTACGTCTGTCATTCGTCTAGCCACGCTCTGTAATTTTACACGTGTTTCTTATATCTAACTATACATACACACATTTAGCTCAGTTTGTAGTGCTGTGCCAGCGGTCGCGGGTTCGAGTCCCGCTGGGGGCATTCATTTGTGTGATGAGCACGAATGTTTGTACACCAGTTATGTGTGTTTATATTTATAATATGTATGTATTTAAAGTTATATATGTATAGTGTATCAACTATCAGGTATCCATAACACAAGGCTCGAAGCTTACCATGGAACTACCATGGTGCTGTGTGTAAATGTCCCAACACATATGTCATTTTTTGCAATAAACTAATATCGCAAGAAAAGAAATTATTAAAAGCTTTTGGAAGCTAAAGATAATGATTTCTAAGATTTAATTTGATGGGAATATTTTTATAATTTTTTTAATTTTTGAGCACAAAAAAGGAATGGTATTAAAGTACGATGTCATTTTTGTTTTTCTTTTTATTGTTTTACTAGCGATTCACCTTCGCTTCGCTTGGGTTTTGACGGTTAATATAGATTTCTCAGAGATGAGATATTTTCCCGTAAAAAGTATTCTATATGAAAATTACTAACATATATCTATCCCTTTCGAACAGTGATAATTTCTCTCAGTTGCCTCTTTAATGGGCAGTTAATTGTGTTGCTGTTTGTGCATGGCGAACGCTGACTAATAACTATGTATTTATTTATGTATCAAAAAAAAACATATAAAATAGAAAACAGTAACCATGTGTACAAAGGATGACTTATCTCTTTAAGAGATCTCTACCAGAAACCCCTTGAGCGTGAGAAAAAAAAATAATAATAAGGTGCAGTATAGGCACAAACTACAAACATTTTACATATACACATATACAACAATTATATCTGTATTATATAAAAAAAAACACATATAACATACATACATACATACTTCAAGAAATGTATTATATAACTAGCGGCTCATCCTCACTTCGCTCGGGTTCGCCTCTAGACAAACAAAAACAAATCTATCCCACGGGAACTGTAATTTTTTTCGGGATAAAAAGTAACCTATTTGTTATTCTGATGTATGAATTATATTATTGTAAAGTTTCATTAAAATCCAATTAGTGATTTTTGTGTACAGAGCTGTATAAGTTACTATAGTTTTTTAACTATACCACGGGAACTCTTTAATTTTCCGGGATGAAAAGTATCTAAAATGTTGACCGGGAATATAAGGCACCACCAAAAAAAAAAACATTTAAATCGGTCCAACAAACTCGGAGATTAGCCCGTACAAACAGACAAAAAGACAAACAGACAGCGAAACAAAAAAATTGAAAAAAAAATGAATTTATTCTATTTCTCTTCTTACATCCCCTTGGCTCGGTTTTTAGCAAATTTTTTTCTATGTACAGATACTCGACCTCTACAGTTTTATTATATGTATAGATAAGTAAAATTATTATATAATATCTATAGGCTAATATTAAGGCTAAGTCGCTAGTACATATACGAGAACATACAAAGAAATGTCGATATTTTTATCGAGTCGTCAAATCTACCTACGTACTCGAGTGAAGCGAGCATAAGTCACTAGTTTTTAATAAACAAACTTCTTAAACGGAATCACGAGCAAAAACCAGCAATAGAATATGCCAAGGAAAATTTACAAAATCCACACTTTCATTTCAGAAGATATAGTAAGATTTTCAATCAAGTATTATAATAGCAAATAATCAATTTGTTACTACAAGAGCTTTCAACGCCACATGCTTATTATCCGTACGAAATATAAACAAATGTAAATATTTAAAAAAGCTAAATAGTCTGAGAGCGTGAAAGTCTCTGTTCTACATCCGCAAGTTTCAGCTGACCTGATGGATGATGGAGATTGAACTCAAAATTAAAAATATTTAGCAATATTTCTTTGAAATTTTGGTTATGTTTATACTTGCTTTGCACTAGCTTTTATCCATGGTTTACTTACGTTATGATAACAAATGTACATATGTATATATATTGCAGCCTGTTTTAGGAACCCTATTACTAAGACTTCGCTGTCCGTCCGTCCGTCTGTCTGTCTGTCCGTCTGTCACCAGGCTGTAGGTATCTCATGAACGGTGCAAGTTAGACAGTTGGAATTTTCACACATGATGTATTTCAATTGCCGCTATAGCAACAAATACTAAAAAATAGAATAAAATAAATATTTAAGGGGGCTCCCATACAACAAATGTGATTTTTTTTTGCGCACTTTTGCTCAATATTGATAACGGCAACAGGTAGACGCTTGAAATATTCACAAAATATTTAGTTATATATTCACTTTAAAATTAAATAATTAAATTAAAATAAAACAAATATTTAAAGGGGGCTCCCATACAACAGACATGGTACGGAACCCTTCGTGCGCGAGTCCAACGTGCGCTTGGCCGGTTTTTTAACATCCCACCACTGGACACGGACGTTCCTTTACTACATGGGGATATGGCCATAGTCCATCACGGCCTAGGCCTAGTGCGTGTTGAAAACATGGGAGTCACATGTCTTTTAAAAACTTGCTAGGTTCTCTCTCAAATGCAGGTTTTCTCACGATGTTTTCCATTACTATTTAACGAAATTAAATCTACATATATAATAATGAAATACCACTTATTCACTGATTAATCATGAAATCGTAGAAAGTATAAACATTACAGATTCGGTACAAGTATGTACTTATAGATTCCTTAAAGGGAGTAGATAGTCGTTGCTGAGATTTTTGGCAATTCAATCCTTAAAAGGGTAAAAAGGAGATTCGAAATTGAAGAAAATCCGTTATTTTTAAAGGTACAGTGAGCAGCATTACATATTATATATATTTTTTTAAATTATTAAAATTTTAATTTAAACTTTAAAACTATGGGATGTTTGAGCGGAACATTTATACGTAAATAAATTAAGCGAGCGGAGTTGCGCTAGCAATACCCTATGACACTCATAATTTACTGCCGTCCTCTGACAGAGAGTAAGTTTTATTAATACGTAAGTTTTATTAGAGCCATGTCTATATTCTTTTTTTCAAAGGTAATTATATCTTTCCCGGAATAACTTTAGCCTTAGTAATTTTCGTCTTATCGACTTTCCCAGTAAAAATTAAAAAAAAAACCAATACCGGAAGTTATTTAGCCTGTCTTAGTCAACTATCATTATTGACTGTAAACGCAATCTGGACTATAATGGATTGTAGTCCAGATTTTCGAAGACTGATTTCAAATAATACAACTTCTATTTAAAAGTAATTGTTTGCTAAAAAAACTTGTACCTTAACTAATCTATACTAATATTATAAAGAGGTAAAGTTTGTGGGTTTGTGACGTTGTATTGGGTAAACTCTGAATCTACTAACCCGATTTAGATGAAATTTGGTAAGTAGATAGTTTGAGACCCTGGAAAGGATATAGGGTACTTTTTATCCCGTAAATCATCCCTCAAGGGGGTGAAAATGCGGATGAAACGAGGGTGTCCAAATTAAAAAGAAGGGAATAAGTTGACGAAGGAACATAGTATTATGCAGTCGGAGACACATGTTTTATACTAGCTGCGGGTCTTGCTACGTGTACATATTTTTTATTAAAAATAGCTGCTACAAATAAACAAACAGTCGGACGGAGAGAAAATATTTTAAAAGTTAGTCTACAAACATACACTTAAATTCCATTTCATGTAAATAGTTTGATTGAGATAGAATTTGTTTTTCATTAAATACGTTCATGCCAAAACTAATAGAGCATAGAAAAGTTGAGTTATTTTTGTTACAAACTTTTTGGTTTTAATAAAAATAGGCATTGTTAATATTTTGCTTAGTTATACATTTAATTAAAAGCTTATTATGACACAGCTAACAGGAAAGGTGAGCTTTTCCCTAAGCCCCAAGAGATGTAACTCTTACTTATATTATAAATGTGAAAGTTTGGATGTTTAGGTCGATGTTTGTTACTCAATCACGCCAGAGCTGTTGAACGGATCACAATAAAATTTGGCGCAAAAATAGATTATAGACTGGAATAGTACATAGACTACTTTTCATCCCGGAAAAATGTACGGTTCCCGTGGGATAGATTTGTTTTTGTTTTCCTAGAGGCGAACCCGAGTAAAGTGAGGGTGAACCGCTAGTAATATATAATTGTAGATATTTACTATTTAAATAAAATATGTCCCTAGGTACGTGCATATAGCGTTGCTACAGTTTAATAGGAAGACCTTTTTAAGAGGAATAATGCTGTAATACATTGTTTTCACATAACTGTATTAGTTAGCCAATAAAGCTTCCAATCGGCATGATTTTTTCAGACATCATCAACAATCATCGTCATATTTCAGCCAATTTACATAAAACTTTAATGAATTATACACCAAAACCTTCCTCATGAATCACTCCATCATATTGGTGAAAACTGTATGAAAATCCGTTAGGTAATTTTTGAATTTATCACGTTCAGACAGACAGTTCTCTGAGTTTTAATTATAAATAACAAAAAAAAAATGCTTTTTTACTTTTGTTCTAAGATTGAAAATATCTATAATTTTTTTGGTTTTATCTATTTCAGTCTAGTGTATTTTTCCATACATGATCCTTTGTAGGAGGCAAAATTACAATCCAAGGGATGTTTTCTGTTAGTCCGTTAGATGTTTTTTAACATCTCATATCTTATGGTACTGATAACATTTATATATGGTCTTTTGAGTAGGTAATGTTTTAAAAAGATTAGTGGGTAAGTTAGTAAAAAGAGGTATGTTTTTAGAATATGTTGGGTGACATCTGTGGAAATTGTTGTGAAAGACCAACAAACAAACAAACGTTTTACTCGGTACGCATATATTATATGACGTTTTAATTAAAATTATTTTTTCACGGTTTTATTTTATTTTCATATTTTCTTCTCCATTATTGAATGGTTTAGAGCAAAAATGGTCACGGGGTAACTAAGGTCATTGAATCTCAAAAATCATAGTTATTACAGACGGTCTCTACTCACAAACCCTAAAATATATAAAAAAATTAGGGTTAACTAAAGCATAGTTATACAATTTGAAAATATTCTATGTGTTGCTATTATTACCATCTTTAAAGTTCATTTTTCTAATAACAGTTTTATCTAAGGACTAGCAAAACCCACGGCTTCGCTGGCGCTAAAACTACAACAAAAAAACTTTGAAAAAGTAGGTTTCATACAAATTATCATCCCTTATTTTATCTCCTTATGGGATGAATTTCAAAAAACGCTAAAACACATATTTATTTAATTGTATTGAAGAGCATTACTACTAAGTTTCAAGAAATTCTGATCATAAATATTTTTTGGGTTGTGTACGTGTACTCCCGTGGGAATGAGATAATCTCCCGCGGTAAAAAGTATCCTATATGTTGACCCGGATATCCAGCTATCATCATACCAAATTTCATCAAAATCCCTCCAGGGGTTTTTCTGTGATGCGGTAACAGACAGACAGACAGACAGACAAAAATTCTAAAAACTATAGATTCGGCCACTGCATCGATAATAATGTCTATTTCAATAAGATTTTCCAAAAAATATTTAAGGTACAGATTCGGCTTAGTTAGAATTTTATTATATGTATAGACAAAGTATATTAAAGTACAAACATTTGAATGGAAATTCAAATTGGTCTATAATTAGTAATCTCTCAGGTATTTAATGTTTTAAGATGAAATTCTGAAATAGAAAGTGTTGGAATGTGTTTTCTAAACATAGAGCAATTGGCGTTATTTGACTCACTACCGGTGAGAATTTGATAGCTTTACTGTAGAAG
The DNA here is from genome assembly GCA_033884665.1 of Argynnis bischoffii washingtonia. NCBI lineage: Eukaryota > Metazoa > Arthropoda > Insecta > Lepidoptera > Nymphalidae > Argynnis > Argynnis bischoffii. Next base: position 8,407,904 of record JAEMGE010000029.1, read on the forward strand.
TGTTTGATAATGATTCATATGTACAATGTACATTAATGGTAATTAAAGTTTTATCCTACTGTTAAACTTACATTCGTTTTCATCCCTTTTTATCATTGAGAACCGATTTTTATGATTCATAATTTATTATAAAGGGTGGTGCCATACAATTATAAGGGAAAATGCCACTTTTAAAGGCAGAAAAGTGAAACAATTAGGTCTAAAATAATTCGAAAGACGGTATATTTTTTGTTACAAAGTAAATAAAGGTTTACCCTCACTTCACTAGGAGATCTAGGGAAGTCCCTAGGTACCTTTTGTAGCTCGAACAAAAAATATATAAGATGTGTGTATTCATATTTTTTCTATACTTTAGACAAATTTTATTTCTAATATTAGTCTGTATTCAGCCCTTTTTTAAAGTCTCACTGCTGGGCATAACACTCCCTTTAATGCGAAGGAGATCAGGCCATAGTCCACCACTCTGGTTAAGTGCGGGTTGGCGGATTTCACATGTCTTTGAAAACTTGTTAAATTCTCTCAGACGTACAGGTTTCCTCCCGATGTTTTTCTTCACCATAAGACAAGAAGTAATTATGTTGTTAATGATTCTCAAATGAAAATATCAGAGGTGCGAGATCCGGGATTTGAACACGCTTCACTCGGTTTCTCAAACGAGCGCGTTATTACTGGGCTACCACTGCCCTTACATTACTAGTGGACACTAGACTATTTCGTTCAACAAGATATTTTAATTTTATTTCAGCTGGTGGACCCAACAGATACTGTCTTGTTCTTTCAATTCTGTTTGTAATTTTTTAGTTCGTAAAAAGTAATCATAAGAAAAGCATTTTAAGTTATCCCAGATTTTATCAATTTTCCTAAAAACCTTGTATGAATATTAAAAAAAAAATACTATTCGATCCAGTCTTTTCAAGTGATGCACAGAATTTTTTTGTTATATATGTTTATATAATATGTGTAGTATATTTTTTAGAAGTTTCAGAGCTACTGGTTTATCAATATGGCAAAAAAGTAAGGGACTGATTTTTGAAGTGAAACTTCTTTAGAATCGTTATGATTTGAAACTCGATTAAACGAAAATGCGACACTAAAAATAGACAAACACATAAATATATAGGATTAAGCCGGCGAGAGAATGAGATAGATCACACAGAAAGTGAAAAATTTAAAAACTTGTGAAAAACTTGTGAAAAAAGTGAAAAACTTGGTAAAAAAACTAATCTTATCTATATATATAATAAAATTCTAACTGCGTCGAATCTGTACCTTAAATATTTTTTGGAAAATCTTATTGAAATAGACATTATTATCGATACAGAGGCCAAACCTATAGTTTTTAGAATTTTTGTCTGTCTGTCTGTCTGTCTGTCTGTTACCGCATCACAGAAAAACCACTGGAGGGATTTTAATGAAATTTGGAATGATGATAGCTGGATATCCGGGTCAACATATAGGATACTTTCTACCGCGGGAGATTATCTCATTCCCACGGGAGTACACGTTATAACACAACCCAAAAAATATTTATGAACAGAATTTCTTGAAACTCGGTAGTAATGCTCTTCAATACAATTAAATAAATACGTGTTTTAGCGTTTTTTGAAATTCATCCCATAAGGAGATAAAATAAGGGATGAAAATTTGTATGAAACCGAATGAATTAAAGTTTTTGGTTGTAGTTTTAGCGCGAGCGAAGCCGCGGGTTTTGCTAGTTACTCATAAAAATAAATATTTATTACTGTTGGATGAATGTGCATAAATTAAATAAAAGCTATTATGACTAATTGTTGCCATGGTAACCGTTGTTATTGTCTGACAAACATATAATATTATATTCCTTCCGTATATGATATTCTATAATTGTATGATTGTAATATGCCTAATTTAATTGCGATATTCGGCAAAGAAGTTTTACTTCAACCGCGCGTAAAGGTTACACGCACCAATTTTTTTAAGGAATTTGACAAAGAGATTTTTTTAAAGTTTACCTCCTTATATATACCTATACATAGTATTGAACATTATTATTATTCATACATGCTTGTGTTACAGTATATTCCGAAAACTTCATGTATATGTAAACGTTTTAAAGGCCGAACACGGTATATGTTCAAGGATTTTATTTCGCCTTGTACAGATAATTTTTCGAGAAAAATCTAAAGAAGGGAGAAAAAGAAATAAAATTAACAATATTTGAAATAATTATTTATATAGGTATATATGTAAAAATTAATGTATGTATCAGTTTGTATTATATGCATCCTTATACAAATAATCTGATAACTTATTGCGATAAAACTTTAGTGAATTGTGGAGGCGTTTGGAAATATATTTAGGCACGGTTTATCCATACTATTATAAATGTGAAAGTGTTGTTTGTTTGTCCTTCTTTTTTGTGGAAACAGAGTAACGGATTGGCGTGATTTTTTGTTTAGAGATAGTTGGAAGGGCTGGAGAGTGACATAAGCCACTTTTTACCGCGGGAGATTATCTCATTTCCACGGAAAAACACGTTATAATACTACCCACAACTACTCGTCATTGTATTCAGCCCTTTTTAACGTCCCACTGCTGGGCACGGGCCTCCCTTCAATACGAGGGGGATCAGGCCATAGTCCACCACGCTGGGCAAGTGCGAGTTGGCGGATTTCACATGTCTTTCGAAAACTTATTAGGTTCTCTCAGACATGCAGGTTTCTTTACGATGTTTTCCTTCACCATAAGGCAAGTGGTAATCATGTTAGAAATGATTCGCACATGAAAATATCAAAGATTCGAGACCCGGCTACCACTGCCGTACCTAGGGACGAACTCGAGCGAAGCGGGGATGAGACGCTAATATATTTGTAACTCCTTCATGTTGAAATGCTTAAACGGATTCGGATGAAATTTGGTTGGACTATGTCCTGAAGTAACAAAGCCTAAAGCCAAAGTAAAAGCAAAGAGATGGTGAGTCACTTGTAAATAAAACAATATTGTTTGTTAGTCATAAAGAAAATGTTGCCTATTATTATGTTAAATAGAAATTGTGAAAACTCAATCGCGGTGAAAATAGTTAATATAATTTATGAGAAAAGCTCTACCGCCTACAGATATTAAAAGTTTAAAAATAGGAGCTCAATACCTTTTTGTTATTACTTAGGGGTAAACTAAAGGTCTATATAATTTATACAATAAATAAAATTGAAGTGTCTGTTTGTAATGTCAAAATGATAGCTTTATACTAAATGCATATGGAAATATATAGGGTACTTATAAGAAAAACACAATTTTTAAAATGTTTGTCTGTCAGACATGATTAAGCCATTTATTCAGACCCCTAATGATAGTCACAACCCATCTAGGTGTAAACTTCTCATCAATACAAATTAATCAAGCCCAAACACTAGGTAGTTGCTGTAAATCGTTGAGGAGTTCCCTCGACTGTCTTTTGGGTCCATCATCAGATCGACTCCAGACCTTCATTAAATAGTACGGCTTTAAAATACCTCACGAAAAAGTTAACTAACGCACTAGTCGCCGCTACAATTTTCGAAGGTTCCCCTCGATTTCTCTGGGATCCCATCATCAGATACTGGTTTCCTTACATGGTACCACCCTTGGGATATCTCCTTTCCAACAAAAAAAGAATTATCAAAATCGGTCCATAAACGACGAAGAAATCCGCGAACAAACATTATATATATAATTGTGAACCTCCTCCTTTTTTGGAAGTCGGTTGAAAAGTGACACTTTACAAGATGGCGGTGTTAGTTCTGATTTCCGCTACGTGCCAAATGATCCTTGTAGCTGCATAGATTTTAATAAAAAAAAGTATTTAAATAAAACTATCTTTTCGGATTTTTTCGCGGATTTATTTTGATTTTTGTTTCCCGACGTTTCGATTGCTTTACAGCAATCATGGTCACGGGAGAGACTAAGATGTTAGATGTCACAAAGCATTATATAGTTGTTACAGACAGCCTACCCAAATTAACAAAAATGAATTCAAAATTTTGAAAATTAGCATCAATGTACCTTACAATATTTGTTAATTTTAATTTTAAACTTGAAATATGGAATATTATTTATATAATTTTAGCTATTATCATTATAATTATTTCAATTTTTTAGAAAACTTATTATTATATTATTGTTATCTATATTTTTAATGTTACCATTATTATATTTTATGTCTACTTTAGAAAATTAAAATTTATTAAAAAATTACATTTACAATTGTAAAATATTAATTTGAAATACTGTTATTTTGATCTACACAGTAAGAACTTACTACATCTAACTGTCTGTTATGTTTAATTTTATTATTAAATTTTATAATATTAATAACAGGATCCCACGACGATGGTAGTACCCAGCCATCTTCCCTATTGAAATTTGGATGTTTTTTAATTTCTATGGCTTCCCGAATCATTCTAGGGCGATATCGATTTTCTTTCGCGAGGATTTGGGGTCTATCGAAGCGAATATAATGGCTTGGGCGGTCCTGACTATGTTTGCAGACAGCAGATGTTGTATTACGGCGGTGTTTCACGTCAGCTATGTGTTCTTTGACCCGAGTTCTAATGGATCGCTTTGTTTGTCCGATGTAAGAGAGTCCACAATCACAATCAAGTTTGTAAACTCCTGCATCTTGTAGAGGGATGTGGCACTTGACAGGTGGTAAGAATTGACTAATTTTCTTTGGCGGCTTGAAGTAAGTTTTAATTGAAGCTCGCTTTAGGATGTAGCTGATAAGATTGGCTACATCCTAGCTGACGTGAAACACCGCCGTAATACAACATCTGCTGTCTGCAAACATAGTCAGGACCGCCCAAGCCATTATATTCGCTTCGATAGACCCCAAATCCTCGCGAAAGAAAATCGATATCGCCCTAGAATGATTCGGGAAGCCATAGAAATTAAAAAACATCCAAATTTCAATAGGGAAGATGGCTGGGTACTACCATCGTCGTGGGATCCTGTTATTAATATTATAAAATTTAATAATAAAATTAAACATAACAGACAGTTAGATGTAGTAAGTTCTTACTGTGTAGATCAAAATAACAGTATTTCAAATTAATATTTTACAATTGTAAATGTAATTTTTTAATAAATTTTAATTTTCTAAAGTAGACATAAAATATAATAATGGTAACATTAAAAATATAGATAACAATAATATAATAATAAGTTTTCTAAAAAATTGAAATAATCATAATGATAATAGCTAAAATTATATAAATAATATTCCATATTTCAAGTTTAAAATTAAAATTATAAAATGTTTAAAATTAAAATTATAAAATGTTTAAAATTAAAATTAACAAATATTGTAAGGTACATTGATGCTAATTTTCAAAATTTTGAATTCATTTTTGTTAATTGTGGGTAGGCTGTCTGTAACAACTATATAATGCTTTGTGACATCTAACATCTTAGTCTCTCCCGTGACCATGATTGCTGTAAAGCAATCGAAACGTCGGGAAACAAAAATCAAAATAAATCCGCGAAAAAATCCGAAAAGATAGTTTTATTTAAATATCTAATATTCGCGTAAATCTAAGAAAGTATTAATAAAAAGTAGTCATAACTCATGAGGACTGCCGATAGAAGTGAAAACTAAAACTATAAACAAACAGTTGTTATTTTTGGATATTAAAATTAATTGTTTGATCTTAAATTAAAATTTGTAAGTTAAAATTGTTTACATTTATCTGGTTTTTATATCTATCGGCTCTCTGAGTGTTAGCGTTAACACGTCACGTGACCATTTCGATGACGACTTACATGAATTTACTCCCCATACAAACAAACCTGCCTATAGAAGTTTTCACTTAAAAAAAAAAACCAAAGTTATTTATTTACACTTATGAAAAATCATTCAAAGACACTGTACACATGAAACTCATTGGAAGTCAAAAATTTGTGAAGCATGTTGTCTGTGTAGCCGCCATTAAAAATCAAATTATGTATCACTATTTACTATGGAATATAAATAAAAAAAACCTTAGCAGTTATACTAACTGCTAACTCTATTTTATGACACTTTAATGGGAGCAAAACATATGCAAGTAATGACTTAATAATTTCTATAATTTGTGATCTTGTAAGAGAATGCAGTTCATTAAATAACAATTTATTTCAACTAATCTGCACATCAAAGCTGTAGGAGCTTGAGTACTTTGGAATAATTACAAGATAAAACATCCATATCTTTACTTAAATGTATATTACAGACTAGCTTTAACCGCCTCAGTACTTTAGTTATTTATCCTATCTAACCTAACCTAAGACCTAATTTCACTCAATTAAAGTATCATTATGTAACCTGCAACTCTTTAATAATATATGTAATAAACTAACGGCTCACCCTCGCTTCGTTCGAGTTCGCCTCTAGGAAAACCAAAACAAACCTATCCCACGGGAACCGTACATTTTTCCGGAATAAAATGTAGCCTATGTATTATTCCAGACTATAATCTATCTATTATTTTGCCCTTTTTTTTAACGTCCCACTGCTGGGCACGGGCCTCCCTTCAATACAAGGGGAATCAGGCCATAGTCCACCACGCTGGCCAAGTGCGGATTGGCGGACTTCACATGTCTTTCGAAAACTTGCTTGGTTCTCTCAGACATGCAGGCTTCCTCACGATGTTTTCCTTCACCGTAAGGCAAGTAGTAATCATGTTAGAAAATGATCCGCACATGAAAATATCAGAGGTGCGAGACCCGGGATTTGAACCCGCTTCACTCGGTTTCCCAAGCGAGCGCGTTACCACTGGGCTACCACTTTTAATAAAAAAAAAATCTATCTGTCTGTAACCGTCTGGCGGAATCCGTTCTGACGTGAAAGAGTAACAAAAATCCATACTCACAAACTTTCACATTTATAATATTAGTATAGATATTACAAATGCGAATGTTTGGATAGATGTTTGTTACTCAATCACGCCAGAACGGCTGTACGGATCTGGATGAAATTTGGCCCAGAGATAGTTTATAGTCTGGAATAGCATATAACTTATATTTATCCCGGAAAATTGAACGGGTCTCGTGGAATAGATTTGTTTTTATTTTTATATAAACTTACAATAGCCTTGAGATCCCCTAGGTCGGTCCTGTCGCAAAAAACTTTTTCTAAAATTCTTTTAGTCAGTGAGTGAGAGAGCTTACGCTCTAAAATACTAGTGCTAGGATGAAATGTTAGTGTCATAGAAATGAGTATAGATTAATTATATAAGGCAATAATGTTTGAAAACTACTAGGATAAGCCTTTTTATACATAGTACAAAACAAAGTCGCTGCCGCTGTTTGTACGCTTAGATCTTTTAAACTACGCAACGGATTTTAATGTAGTTTCAGTAATAGATAAAGTGTTTCAAAAGGAAGGTTTATATGTAAAATACACGCATATTACAATACAGAAAAGCTGAAAAATTCAAATATTTGTATTGTTTGCTTACATAACCGTTAAAACGTACCTAGGGATGAACCCAGACGAAAACGAGGGTGAGTTGCTAGTATTTATATTTAGTTATCCTTTGAATATACTCTAATAATATAATTTTACAGGATAATGGAAGGGACTATGTAGGAAAATTCCAGTTTCATGGGAATACACGAGTTTCCTTGTTACTATGTAGATTGTAGGTCATGATCATGATCAACACCCACACCCGACGGGTTTTTTCTGGCAATAAAGTAAGGAAAATTTAGCTTTAAATTAATTGACTGACAGATTGACAGATTACCTTCGTATTCGTAATATAGTGTAGACACTGAACGTGTGGCAATAATGTTAGAATATCATTGTCTACAGTCTAGAATATCAGAAGTTCAGGGTTTTATTCCCGCGAAGAGAAATGCATTCATTTTTAATTTTCAGCGTATTAACAAGTGTCTTATATGGATAGAAAGCATGATATTAAAGGGACAAGTTGAAGTTGAGTCTACTGTCTACCTCGAAATGAACTAACGAAATGTATGTAAAAAAATAGCAAACGGCTTAAAGGTTTCACAGTCACTGACAATATTCTTATGACGACGGCTTTTGATAAAGCCCAAATACTGGAAACCCAATAAAAGTAATCGAAGCGTGGTAAATATCCCTATTCACGTCATAAAAATAGAAAAATCGCTACTAAATGATAATACATTAATTAAAAAAAAAAACAACTTAAGCCGGCAGATTTCCAACGATTCTATATTTAGGTATAAAGAAAAGAAGCTTAATGAACTTTTATAGGAAAAATATAATATTATGAAAAGTAAGATTCGTAGAAAAATTGAAAAAAATAAGTTGATTACATAATTATTATATAAAATTATTCGCATAATATCATTGACATATAAAAACTCAAGATACACAATTAGGGTTTCAAAAGTGGATTCCATCTTTTTAGCGGCCCAAATGATAAATAAGTAAATAAATAAATATGTTGGGATATTAACACACAACACCATATAGTTCCATGGTAAGCTACGAGGCACATATATGACTTTAAATACATAATATGTACATATTATAAATATGAACACCCTTGACTGGATAACAAATATTTGTGCTCATCACACAAATCGCGACGCACAAGACGCGAACCCGCGACCGCTGGCACAGCAAGTAGGATCACTACAAACTGAGCCAAACGTGTAGTAAAAATTGACAATTGATAAAATTTGGCCTCTTAAAAAGTAGTCCAAATTGGTCACAAAATGGTCATAAATAGTCAGTGATTTTTAATAAATAATAATGTATACTTTTTGAAAAGATATTTGTTAGGGAATGTGTATAAATATGTTTTTATATATCGATGCAAAATGTACATAGAAGTTGCATACTAGCGTTTCCGCTAGCTTGGCAAAGTCGTTAGTATTAAACAATATCGATAATTCGTAATTCTTTTTAAACAATCTCGCGGAAAACATTATTTTTTTTAGAAAAAAATACACCTTATTTTAAAAAGATATTAATATTTCACCTTGAAGGTTACCTTTTTTTCCATATTTAGATGGAACTAGAGGTATCTTCTATTCATTAGAACTTTCTTACATTTATGCGAATATATTTAGAAATTTAAATTTAGTCTGAAACCTTTAGTCTCTCCCGCGACCATGATTGCTGTAAAGAAATCGAAACGTCGGGAACCAAAAATCAAAATAAATCCGCGAAAAAATCCGAAAAGATAATTTTATTTAAATAATATTATAACAAATTTTATTATCATTTCTCCGTATGTTCTGACGAATATATAATCTTTACATGATATAAAGTACAAGTATAGTTAGGTTTAAGGATTCCACTTCAAAATGGCGACACTTTTGTCGCATCCGGTTATCAAAGACGTAACCTTTAAACGTCTAAAAATCCTTTCGTACATACGAAAAATTGTAGAAATTTATCGTTCTTAAATAGGGTCCCACTGCTGGGAACGGGCCTCCCAATACAAGGGGGATAAGACCATAATCCACCACGCTGGCAAGTGCGAGTTGGCGAACTAAATAAATAGATATAAAACGATATGTATATTATTTCTAAACGTTAGAAAGCTATTGTCTATGACCAAAGACTCATTTTCTAGGAAATCGTAAACTTGATACTGATAAGGATTACTTTTTTTACCTGTTTGAACAAAAACTGGGATAATACAAGGAAAAAATGGTCGCCCCAAATATGAAGCATGTTTCCATTTCACTTAGCAACAATATTAAATGTATTATTTATTATTACTAAAATTTTTGATAACATATTTTTTATCATACCATTATTATGAATGTTTATATGTATTTATGTTTGTTATTCACGGCTGGACAGATTTGGATGAAATTTAGTATACAAATAGACTAATACTTAGTAGAGTATAGCATATAGGTTACCCAAACGAACGAAGCGGGAGTTAATCGTTTATGTGGATTAAAAAAAATTAAAGAGTGCGTGTATGAATGTGTAGTGTGTACACGCGTAAGAAGTAAAACTTCTGTAGGTTATCGGTACTCTATATGAAATTCAATTTATATTTTAAATAATTAGGATAGGTGAGATACTAAAAATAACGCATATTAGGCATATTACAATCATATATTTATAGAATATCATTTAAAGAAAGAATATAATATTATATATTATTTGTTAGACAATAACACCGGTTACCATGGCAACAAACGTACGTACATGTTTACGTAACGCATTCTACTACAACTAGATTACCCTCCAAGTCAAGCGTGCGTAAAGAAGTTTTACTTCAAAAATAAATGAGGAAAATAAGTACTAAATTTTCTATGCGCCTGCGTATAAGAAAAAGTCTTGATTGATCTCAAAATAGTAACATAGATGTGGCTGCGCCGTGGCCCGTGAGCCAATAAGAAAGGTTTAACATTTAATTTTTTTACGTAATATATTTATATACGTTTTTTTAAGAACGTAGAGACATTTTGTCCTATTTCAATTCAGATATTAAAATATGTTGTGATGTCTTCAATTAGACATTGTGTTATTAAGATAATTATTTGTCCCTTGCAGAATCAAACCAACGACCTGTGATTAAGTAGTAGTGCGAAGTAGATCCAACTAATATTATAATGCAAAAGTTTGTGAGGATGTATGGATGTCTAGATGTTTGTTACTCTTTCACGCAAAATCTACTGAATGGATTTTAATGAAACTTTGCAATAATATAGCTCATATATAAGATTAATACATAGGCTACATTTTATCATGGAATAATATACAGTTCCCGTGGGATAGATTTATCTTTATTTTTCTAGAGGTAAACCCGAGCGAAGCGAGAGTGAGCTATTAGTGCTTATATTAAATTTCAAAACGAATACTAATTCAATATTTCTAATCTTTATAGTTAAATATAATGCAAAATAGTTCTGTATAAAACAATGGAAACTCTTACTTTTTTTGGTTACGTGACATACTGCACGGACAGACGGCCGGACGACAGATTAATTAACATGTGCATACTGTAACATGATTCAATACCTTATATTTAGATACATAGAGTATAATTTAGTTTAAAACAAATAATTGGCTTGCATTGGATTTTTCCCCATGCTTAAGTGGGCGATAATTCTGTATGCATCTAGAAGCTAAAAATTTTGTAAGAAACCTTTTGTAACGAGTGCAGTGGTTAATAAAGTTACATTTTTAGGGTACGAGATTCATTTACCGATTGAGGTAAATATTATGTATAAGCTATAAGAATTTCATGTAATTTTTATCCTGTATAAAGAACACTCACATTTTATGTCTTAAATTATTTAATTTTAAACCGATTTTCATGATAATTTTTTAATGATGGTTTAACTTCAAGAATGACCACATATAGATTTCAAGAAATTTTATTTTTACGATGTAATCGATTTAATCGATTATAAAGTCCGTGTAATATTCTCGTTTAAGGACAATAATATTTAACTTTGAATATGTGCCTTTGAATATGGAAGGGGTCCCGTTATTACTGTATCTATAGGGGCTGGTTAATGAAACTTCGGAGCACTTAACTTCACATGTTTATTTTTATGTCCACCACCATACAGGAAAGCTTTAGTAAGAAGGAAGTATTGCCAGTGACAAAAACAATAATAATTACAAATGATTACAAAATTGTTGCCAACTATAAAAAAATACATGTTGGAAATGCAAACAGAATATGATTCTCTGTTATGTATCATTAGAGTTGTGAGTTTTACTGGAGTTTATTTGCCACTAGCGTCCTAACTTCTTGAAATTATTGAACCGTTGACCTACAGAATTTCTTTAACAAATTCGGTTATTTAAAATATCTAAGGAAGATTTCTTCCATTCTATTCATGCTCTACTTATTTTTCTCGAACTTTGTTTGTCCTTTCTTTGCATCGAAACAGAGTGACGGATTGGTGTGATTTTTTGTTTGGGGATAGTAGAAGGGCTGGACAGTAACAAAAGTTACTTCTTACCGCGGAAAATTATCTTGTTCCCACGGGACAACACGTTATAATACAACCCACAACAACTCATCATACTTATGTATATATCTATCTATACATATAATAAAATTGTAACTAAGCCAAATCTGTATGAAATAGATATTATTATCGATACAGAGACTGAATCTACAGTTTTTTGAATTTTTGTCTGTTTGTCTGTCTGTCTGTCTGTTACCGCATCACATTTACCGGTGGTAGGACTCTGTCAAGTCTGAGGAGTCCGACTGGATGGGTACCACCCCCTTATCTATTTCTGCCGCCAAGCAACAATGATTGCATTGTTGTGTTCCGGTTTGAAGGATAAGGTAGCCAGCGCAATTACAGGCAAGAGGCATAACATCTTAGTCCTCACAGTGATATCGTACCGGCGGTTCTGCAGTTTTGTTACATAAAACTTAAGTGCATGAACCGTAGGTGTTATGGGCGACAGGTATCGCTTTCCATCAGGTGGACTGTCTGCTCGTTTATCACTGAGTACCATAAAAAAAAAAAAAAAAAAACAGAATAACTACTGGAGGGATTATGATCAAATTTGGATGGTGATAGCTGGTTATCCGGGTCAACATACAGGATACTTTTTACTGCAGGAAGTTATCACGTCTCTGTAAAATCTATACTAAATATTAAAACGTAATTAAGGACGAACACTAGCGAAGCGCGGGTGAGTCGGTAGTATAATTTATAGTCTATCTATTCCATACTAATCGTTAAAACGTATAATCTTGGGACGAACCCGAGTGAAACCAGGGTGAACCGCTAGTTATTCTATAAATCCTAAAGTACATGGTAGAAGCTCATGGTAGAATGTGAAAGTGGTCCTATGGTGATATTGATGTTGGTAGTATAAAATTTACTTATGGTATTACAACTGCATGAATGATGACGGCAGGTAATATTTTAAAATATCTGAAATACGAAAATCGAAACTATTTATCTATACATATAATAAAATTCTGACTGATTCAAATCTGTACATTTAATAGGTTTTAGAATTTTTGTCTGTCTGTCTGTCTGTTCCCGCATCACGGGAAAACTACTGGATAGATTTTGATGAAATTTGACATGATGATATCTGGTTATTAGTTTTTACTCCGGGAAAATATTTTATCTCTGAGCTAAACGTTAAAACGTAACTAGGGGTGAACCCGAGCGGAGCAAGGATGAGTCGCTAGTATAATATATATTTAAGTAAGATTCCTTTAAAATGTATTAAATATTGGTAACAAAATAAAAAAAAATGTTGTAGGTTTTGATACACCGCCCCCGGGTGGGGTCGAACCACCAACCTTTCGGTTAACAGCCGAACGCGCTAACCATTGCGCCACGGAGGCTCTTACTGAATTTCAGGAATAAACGTTAGCCTCTTATATCCTGTTATAGGTTTAATTTTCATTTAAGGCTAGTCTAAAATATCAGATCTGCTTTGCAACCTAACTTTTAATACTAAGTATATAGGATTAACATATGTTATTTATACATATAATAAAATTGTAACTAAGCTGAATCTGTACTTTAAATATTTTTTAGAAAATCTTATTGAAATATTCATTATTATCGATACAGAAGCCGAATCTATAGTTTTTAGAATTTTTGTCTGTCTGTCTGTTACCGCATCACGGGAAAACCACTGGAGGGATTTTGATGAAATTTGGTATGATGATAGCTGGATATCCGGGTCAACATATAAGATACTTATTACCGCGGGAGATTATCTCATTCTCATGGGAATACACGTTATAACACAACCCAAAAAATATTTATGATCAGAATATCTTGAAACTTGGTATTAATGCTTTTCAATACAATTAAATAAATACGTGTTTTAAATTCATCCCATAAGGAGATATAATAAGGCATGAAAATTTGTATGAAACCTACTTTTTTAAAGTTTTTTTGTTGTAGTTTTAGCGCGAGCGAAGCCGCGGGTTTTGCTAGTGTTATACTAAATATGAAAATGTTCTCTTCTTGTCGATTTATAACAGTATATGTGCAATAAATGGCCGTAAATGTTTCTATGAATTAATTTGTAGGCCTAAGAGTGACATAGACACACTATTTTATTTTAGGTTTTATTGTCAGTACATTCAATGATTGAAGTTTCAAGTTTGATTAAGTACAATGTGATATGGACATAGTATTTTAATATTATTCTAAATAATAGCTCTGCATTTGATAATATTTTTTCAATGGGTTGGGAGGCAACACTGCCACATCAAGAGGAATCCCACGAAGAGATAGATGAAGTATCTCAAGAAATTATCACTCTGCATTTTTTTAAGATTTATGTAAAAATTCCGGTTTAAATAAATAAGTACAATTATTATTTGTAAATTTTTCTATAAGAATAGTAAAAACCCATAGGTAGAACCCCATAAGATTGCTGTATACTTAATCTAAAAAATATATGAGTAAAGCCTGTGGTAAGTGCTAGTTTAAACTAACGTAAAAAAAAGAAACATGAAGAAAAAATATACAAATATTTTTTTATCTGTATATAAATAAATTCAACATCAAAGTACACATGACCCTGAAAAAACTATTTTCACATGTAGATTAGAAAGATATTGTATTATATACCATTTTTAGGATTCCGTACCTCAAAAGGTAAAAAAGGAACCCCTATAAGATCACTCTCTTTCGTTTGTCTGTCTGTTCGTGTGCCTGTCCTTGTGTCACCATAGATTTTCTCAGGAACGGGTGGACCTAGCAAGTTGAAATTTATACCAGATACTGAGGTCTATAGTCCCTATTGGGTGTATAAAAATCAAGGTCCTGAGTCAACACGATAAAAAGTATGGGTAAATTTAGATTTTCGCGAAAGCTTGTAAGTACCAAAATTTACCTTAATTTTGAACTTTTTTATTTTTTGGAATTTTCCCTTTACTTATGCTGTAAGACAATTCTAGGTCAACCGAAAGTATCCTATAGGTTTTGGGTCGAAAATCTATAAGGTAGTTCCCGATAACCGAGAATCACGCAATTTGACAAAAAGCAAGGTCTTACAGCACAAATAATGGAATACTTCTAAAAAATAAAAAAAGTTGATAATTAAAGGTGTCCCTATACATACATATATTGCTGACGCCAATTAAGATAGTCCTCTGAGTTGTAAGGGCGCTCATACACTTTACTTATAATATGTACCTACAAAGTACGGAATCCTCGGTGGTGAGTCCGACTCGCACTTGTCTGGTTTTTTTTTGTATTTAATCATTACAAAAACAAACATTTTACTCCCAAAAAATAAGTAATAAATTATCGATGTGAATGAATCTTCGAAATTATATTTGAAAGACCCTTGTATTGAAACAAAAGGCAGTAGCAGACCAGTGGCAGCACGCTCGCTTTTAAACCAGGGAAGCGGGTTCAAACCGTGGGTTTGGCACTTCTGTAATACTTTCATATTCAATATGATAACTACCCGGTGAAGGAAACATCGTAAGGAGACTTGCATATCTAGAACTTACCAGCTTACGAAAGTACGAAGTACGCCGAGTCAGATTTGACCAGCGTAGACTATAGTCAGATTTTCTTTTTATTGGGACATTAAAAAGGGCAGAAGAGAATGAATCGGCTATCCCGCTATCGCTGTATCGCCATCGCTATAATCGGCTATCCCGCTATCCCGTATATTACAAGAAATATACTCTTTTTTTAGAAGTTTTGGATTTTAGTGATAAACTGGTTATAAACCTGGTAAATCCATTTTCAATTGTTGTAATTGAGTACCTTAAGTGCCTATTATACTTATAGATAATATTATTTACAGGCAGCGCCATCTTTTGGCAAAGTTTATTTCTAACAGTAGCCTATGTGTTATTCCAGATTTTAGTCTATCTGTGTACTAAATTTCATCTAAATATGTCTAGCCGTTTTAGCGAGAAGGAGTAACAAAAACGCATAAAAACATTTTCTTTTATAATAATAGTGTTATTAACACAGAATATTCAATAATTACTTAAATTATTAAGTAGCTAATAGTTATTTCTATAGTACAGTAAGTAAGTACCTATTACTTTTAAATTTTTAATATAAAAAAGCAGTCAGAAGTGAAAACTTAAAACTAAAAACAAACAATTGTTATTCTTGGACATTCAAATTAATTGTTTAGAGTTAGCGTTAACACGTCACGTGACCATGTCGATGATGACTTACATGACATTACTCCCCATACAAACCTGCCTATAGAAGTTTTCACTTCAAATAAATAACTTACAAATTTCAAGTGACACATTCCAAAGTCCAAGTATAAAAAACAGTAATTTTCTTAAAAAGATAAGTAATTTTATTGCAAATGGGACGCGCCCTAAAATCTTATCGGTGATGCTCGGTCGGGAGTCGATTGGTTCCTCTATTGCGTCATACGTAAGATCGTACGATAGCCACGTGTTTCCTGTAACTGTTAGGGTGCGTATGGTTTCGATAGATTTGGGACTGTCCTAACTAGGGTTTTTTTTGTATATTTTAAAAATAATTTTTTTATTTATCGATGGTATATCAATTATTATTAACGCAGGTTTGTGTGCGTGTATGTTTGTTACTCATTTATATATAATATAATACACTCACACTTTAAAATACATACACTTTAAAATAGCTGGATAGATTTTGATGAAATTTAGGATACACATATAAATTTAATTAGATTTTTTTTTTAAAGTACTAGAAATACCTAATTTTAGTAAAATAATAAGAAATAGTTTCTTTCTAACATCGACAGTTCCGTTAACTGTCTTACGATCTGTCTATCCAATGGCAAAATTGATTGATAATTGACAACTAAATGTTGTAAAATTGCAAGACGCAACTTTAAAAAAAAAATCAGTCAGCTTAAAAAGTTTGTAACTATAGTGTCAAAGTTATGTACCTTTAAATAACATTATAAATATATATTTTATGCTCAATACCTCAATTAGACACGTGCGGTAATTTATACCCTGCGTAGTATGTTGTACCAGTAAGATTGAAATTATATGTATAAAATTGAATAAAACGTAAAAACTAAAGATAATATATAAATTATGATACGGCTATTGAATTAGAGCGTAGTAGATTGCAATTATGCAATATGAGATAAAAAATCAATGACAAGTGATAAAGCAAGACGTCACACTCGTCCAAAATCAGCATATAACCTATATAGATAAGGAAATATGTGTTTTACTTTAGTTACAAATTATTACTAGATATTATAAAATAATGTATGTTGTAATTTTTCTAAGAAATTATTACAAATGATTGCGGAAGTATTTCTTTGTTTTATTCAGATATCGGTCGAAATGAATTTTAGATAACGAGAATTTATGGATCGGAAAGCGACGTCGACTTCTTCTTATGCCAAACACGTACACAAAAAGGTTGAAATATAAAATACTAGTCACTCGCCTTTACTTCGTTCAGATATTTCAAGATTTTATAAAGTTAGGTCAAAAGTCTTAGGATCACTCATAAATCTACAAAGTGTATAGTGAAAATGAGAATATTAAGATCGTAGCTCTTAGCACTCTAATCTGTCCAAGGGATATAGCGAGTAGTAATACTTTTGCGTATTATATCTGTCTGTCATTATTGCTGAGCTGGTGAATGCGTTACGAAAACATGTACGTACGTTTGTTGCCATGGTAACCGTTGTTATTGTCCGACAAATGATATATAATATTATATTCTTACCTTAAATGATATCCTATAAATATGTAATTGTAATATACGTTATTTTTAGTATCTCACCTATCCTAGTTATTAAATAAAATAATCATAAATTGAATTTCATAAAGAATACCGATAACCTACAGAAGTTTTACTTCTTGCGCATATACACATTCATACATTCACTCTTTTTTTTTTTAAATAGATTAATTATAATTAGAATTTTTTTAATATATAAATTTACAATTGAATATATGGCTCCATATTTTTACCAATAGTGTGTACTGTGTAGTAGTAAAAAAACGCCCTGCATTTTTTAATACATCGTATTTTTTAATATATCGTGTGTCGTATAATATTTTAATTGAACTGAGAGCCTCATCATTTTTGAAGTCATTAAAAAAGAAAACTTACACAATCAAAAACATAATAAGATGTTACGCTTCAAATTATCTATAGATATACTGTTATAATAATAATGTCCTCCTGACCGATTCCGGCCACGGCGGCCAATCTCATTGAGATTAGCCAACTGCGCAGGAGATATTATAGTGTACAAGTGTACGCGCAGACACAAGTGCACTCTCTATTCCTGTCACACTCATGCTCTGGTGGGATAACTACTCAACATCATTCATCAAAATCCAATCAGTAGTACTAAGCTATACAGCTTAGTACACAAACCTTATACAAGTTACTATAGTTTTTTTACTATCCCGCTGGAACTCTTTAATTTTCCGGGATGAAAAGTATCTAAAATGTTGACCGGAGATATAAGGTACCAACGGGCAAAATTTCATTTACATCGTTTCAATAGTTTCGGAGATTAGAAGGAGATTCTTACAAACAGTCAAACAGACACACAGACAAACAGACACACAGACAAACAGACAGAAACAAAAAAAAATTGAAAAAATATTGGAATTTTTATATTTCTCTTCTTACGAGTACACCCCCCTGACTTGGTTTTTAGCGTTTGTTTCTACGTACAGACATTCGACCTCTACAGTTTTATTATATGCATAGATATAGATATTTCATAACAACTAAAAGTTTTTGCACTTGGAATAACACTGAAGCTTTCCACTAATATTTGCTTAGAATTATTTGTAAACAAAATAAATAGTGTCGTTTTGTTATCATTTCCGATTTGTTTTTGTAAGCATGCGCTAAGAAAGTGATTAAGTACATTTCGCAGTATAGTATTGTTAATTGGATAATTAATATTTTATCATTTGTCAATTAAGAAGTAAAAAATATTTGTCACGGAAAACTACTCATGTCTATGAATAGACTTGTTACTGATAAAAAAACTATTCATTATGACTATACAGGAGTGCTCTATGATGATAAATATACAATATACATACTATATCCTAAATCGATTTTCGATCGGCAACAGAGGCTACCATATCTTTTGAGTCAACACAGCCTAAATTAAACTGAGCTTAAAAAAACTAAGATTATTCTGTATAATAATATATGTATATCTGTTTTTGTATGTAATATTGTTTACTGTTTTATGTGTTTTTTGATTTTTGTTCAATAAATTATTATTATTATTATCCTAAATCGATTTATATGTATCAAATGAAGACACGGTACAAACTCAACAGTTGCTCTTTTAAAAATAATGTTTTGTTATAATATTACAGTACAATAAGTATTTAATTATTCTGCGTATTAAAAATCTTATATTCATCAACGTTCTACCCAGAAGAATAAAGCATGAAATTTTGTACAAGAATTCTTTGAATGAAGGTGCGAACTTGGGTGAGATTATTTTAAATACCTCATCTAAAGGGTTTAAATAGGAAATAAAAATCTTGCATACAAAGTTATATATATATATATATATATATATATATATATATATATATATATATATATATATATATATATATATAGTGCTTTTTATGTACATATAATATTGTGATACTGGAAGCGCTACCTTTTTAGCAAACTTTATTACTAACAATACATTATGGGATAAACTTCCGAATCGCTCATACCTCCAATTGATTTGAAATTTGGTACACATATGTATTTCAATGTGTTGATTACGAAAATGTTATTTAAAATACGCGAATATTTCATTTTCAAGGTCAAATTTAGAAAAAAATGTTTTTAAAATTATATGATATGATAAATATTGATTTCAAAGGAAAATATTTAATACAAAAGTAGTAGACCATGATAAAATTGACATTTTTCGTTTAATAATTTTTTCGTGTACAGTTAATATTTTGTCTGAAAAATGCGATAAATGCAATGGACGTTAAAGTAAAAACTGAGCTACGCTTAGTTGATATGGACAGCTACAAAAGCATTTTTTCTAAAAATTCTAGTCGTTTATGGCACTCCCGCTCCCGCCTTAGCCTTCTTAACCTACATTATCTAAGACCTGTCAAATAACCAAAAAATAAAACTTACCTAACCTAACCTTTTGTTTTTTAATGATGGGAAATACATTTACGCATACTACCGGTGGTAGGACTCTGTCAAGCCTGAGGAGTCCGACTGGATGGGTACCACCCCCTTATCTATTTCTGCCGCCAAGCAACAATGATTGCTTTGTTGTGTTTCGGTTTGAAGGATAAGGTAGCCAGCACAATTACAGGCGAGAGGCATATCATCTTAGTCCTCACAGTGATAACGTACCGGCGGTTCTGCAGTTTTGTTACATAAAACTTAAATGCACGAACCGTAGGTGTTATGGGCGACAGTATCGCTTTCCATCAGGTGGACTGTCTGCTCGTTTATCACTGAATACCATAAAAAAAATACTACCTGTAGACTATATATGTGGTTATGTAGAACTCACAGGCTAGAAAAAGCCAGTACTACCCACTAAAACCCAACAAAACCTCCTTTGTCTTAATGGGGCGTCGCAGGATCGCTTACACAATTAACCACAACGCCTCGGCGGCAGGTTTGCAGAAGAGACCACGACATCCAGTGGTTACTCCAACGGTCTACTCTGCCGTCAGAAAACTAGCACGAGCAACCCACATGGTACACTGAAGTAGGCCAACTCCCTGTGCGTTTTTTGGTTTTCATCCCGGCTAAAATGCAGGAGGTTGATGAGAACCTTCCCTTTTCCCCCCACGATAAGTGAACGCAAGTTGGGTTAGGTTAGGTATCTAGCCTTCCGCAGAGGTATTGTGGTGAATGCGCAAGCGATCCTGCAACGCCCCATTGCACTGCGGCGACGGATTCCGATGTGGGTTTTAGTGAGTAGGAGTCTCACAGTACCTTACCCATTGACGGCCGGTAGGGTCCCCATGATGGGTTTCCCCAGCGTCAACAAACAAAAAAAAAGGTTAGATATCTAGCCTAACTTAATGAGAAGGCTAAGGGGGCATCTTTCTGCCAAACTACAGACTGTACACGAAAGACGTATTGAACAAAAAATGTCAATCTTTTTATGATCTACAATTTTTGTGGGAAATATTTTCGTCTTAAATCAATATTTATCACGATAAACGTGAAAAACATTAAGAACATTTTTTCTAGATTTGACATTGAAAATGAAATATGCTCGTATTTTGAATAACATATTCGTTATCAGCGCGTTGAAATCCATATGTATACCAAAATTCTTGACTTACAACTTTTGTGGGAAATATTTTCCTCTAAAATCAATATTTATCACGATAAATGCGAAAAACATTGAAAACATTTTTCTAGATTTGGTCTGAAAATAAAATATGCTCGTATGTTAAATAATGTAACTCTAGATCATAATCTGTGTGCATTCTTAATTTTATCCTAATTCATATCCTAATACTTATTTTAGTGTGAAGAAGTGACAAAAATACACGCGTTTACAACTTTTTTAGTGTATTATCAAATACTTTTTTAGTGTATTTGATCTGTTTGAGTTTAAAACTTTTAGTAAAAGTTTGCCTCAAATAAACAACGAATTTGGAACTGAGTTTTATTAGCTGATTTTATTAGCTCCTGGATGCAGTAAGAATCTAACAAATTGACTCATCAATGTAAAAAAGTCAGACAAGGAGAAAAAGTAAGACATTTTTGTGACGGATCGTTGGCCGCTTTTAATTAGTTTTTAGTTCTTCTAAAATGTCTTTATTTTTTGCCAAGTACTTTTTCATTATAACTGTATTAGTTATAGCGAAGCTAGGATGCCTAGGTGATTTAATATATTGGATAAGTATTATAGTTTGGTATAAAGGACTGTAAAGTTAATCCTTTAAAATTACCTAAATTATGATCTACAATAAGGATTTCTCCACCTTGATATAAAATATATTAAAGTGTCATTATATAATATAGTTTCAGTCGTTATAATTATAAAGTCAACAACCGTATCGAATAATACAAGAGTTGATAAGATTTTTACATGTAGATATTTTTTATCACATATTAATACTATGTATATCTAGAAATATTACTTCCTTATTTGCATTTTTAATTAGCTACCTATCTATAAATATCTTTCTGAACGACGTCGAAAAATTAATGCGGTTTTTTCTGTATATAATATCTTTGCTATCTGTAGACTAGACTGACTTTAATGAATACTAGGAGACCCGGTACGCAGAGACGTTATCCTGCCTGGTTTAGTCGAAAAAAAAACTAGGTCGCGTAAAAAGAGCTACCAACCAACCAGGACCAAGTACAGTAAAGGACCATTCAGGCAAACTCAACAAGGGAATAAGTACACAAAAAAAAAAAATCTGCGCACATGGTTAATCTCATTGAGATTGGCCCTCGTGAACATTATTTTCTGGTAAGTATGACTTTGTTTAACACAAAACTTTATTACAATCAATCAAATGGCTCTAATCAAAGATTAACTTGTGATTTTATTATTAAAGATAATAAATAATAATAATAATAAATATGTTGAGACATTAACACACAGCACCATCTGGTTCCATGGCAAGCTACGAAGCCTGTGTTATGGATACCAGATAATTGATACACTACACATATACAACTTTAAATATATACATATTATAAATATAAACACCCATCACTAAAGTACAAACATTCGTGCTCATCACACAAATGAATGCCCCCAGCGGGACTCGAACCCACGACCACTGGCGCAGAAAGTAGGATCACTACAAACTGAGCCAAACGTACCGTCATTATTAAAGATAAATAATAACACGTAATAATCAATTAGACATGTATCTACTACTTGTGTATATATACAGTTAGGATTGATATGTGCTAGTTGTAAGATTTCACAGTTTTCATTAACTATAGCATACAATTTTCGTTTGAGACATTTCATACTTACCATAGACTTTATCCATTATTTCTAAAAAAAACAGTGATGGTGTACCTTTTTGCATTTTCAGTTGGTTCGATTACCGGTTCAGGTCATCTCTTTAAAAAAATAATTAAATGCAGTTAATTTTATTTTTAAAATAAAATAATGTTCCTTTTGAGAGAAACTTGATATTTTCAGTGTTTAAGACACTTTTCTTCCATATCCTGTGCTTTTGGTCCACGATGTTAGAGTCGATATGTATAATTTGTAATGTATTCAGCCCTTTTTAACGTCCCACTGCTGGGCACGGGCCTCCCTTCAATACGAGGGGAATCAGGCCATAGTCCACCACGCTGGCCAAGTGCGGATTGGCGGACTTCACATGTCTTTCAAAAACTTGCTAAGTTTTCTCAGACATGCAGGTTTCCTCACGATGTTTTCCTTCACCGTAAGGCAGGTGGTTATCATGTTAGAAATGATTCGCACATGAAAATATCAGAGGTGCGAGACCCGGGATTTGAACCCGCTTCACTCGGTTTCCCAAGCGAGCGCGTTACCACTGGGCTACCACTGCCACTATTTTGTAAGATTTGTAAGATTAATAGCCAATAAGCCAATAATTTGTAAGATTTCATCGTTTTCTTCAATTATAAGACGCAATGGTTGTTCAAGAGATTTTATCCTTCCCATAGACCCTTCGATTAATTCGATAAAATTGTGACGGTAACCTTTTTTGCATTTTTATTTGCTTCTATTCCCGGTTCAGGTAAGCTTTTTTTTTTAATTTGAATGTAGTTAATATTATTATTTTTAAAAATAAAGAAATGTATTCTTGGAGTAAATCTTGATAGCTTCAATATTTAAGGTACTTTTCTTTCATGTCCCATCGATTTGTTCCACCCTGTATATTATACGATGTTTTGGAATCAAGGAGACCTAATCACAACTATTACAAATAGGAAAGTTTATGGATGTATGTTTGTTACTTTTTAATAACAAAACGGTTAGACGTAATTTAATTGAAATTTAATACACACATAGACTGTGTCTGGACTTATATATTGACGACTGCTAGTAATAAAATTTGCCAAAAGGCATCCCTTTTGAGTAGAGCGATGGCAAGTCGTCAATAAATACATACGTATAAGGAATGAATATACATTGTTTTATATCTAACAACATAAAGTTATATATTTTATTTATTTTGGCTTTAAAATTATTTTTATCTTTAAATTTCCATACAAAATCATGGACACCCCGAGTCATTCATAGATTGACCGTCGGAATGCGTTCACTTCCCAGAAGTAAACGTCACTATGTGATGAGATAGTATTTAGAGGCGTCCTTCCTGCTTCGAAGGGTTCCACGTTTTTTAAATGAATCGTAGTTTAGACGTATAATTAGAAATACCATACTGATATTATAGATGCGAAATTAATATGTCAGATTGGTCTTCAAGGCCAAACGGCTTAATCATTTTTGATAAAATTTGTATGACGTAACTTGAATTTGCAGTTCTGAGAAGGGATATTAAATTTTAAAGAAGTCGTGTCTTTATTGTATAGAAATTTGTGATGAAATAAAAACTAATAAATGTAAACGAGTGTCAAGTTGAACTGTATAATTTTTTGTCATTGACAAATTATTTCTTTTTTTTTTGATTTAGATTTTGAGTTTTTTTTTTATTTTCACGCATTTTTTTTTAAATTGATAGAAATATTTCCTCTTAAATCAACTTAGTACCTTATTTTCTCAGTTTTATCATTTTTTCTAGCAAAATAACAATAAAGCTAGTATATATTTAGCCCTTTTTAACGTCCTACTGCTTGGGCACGGGCCTCCCTTTAATACGGAAGGGTTTAGGCTATAATCCATCACGCTGGCCGCCAAGTGCCGGAATTCACATGTCTTTCGAATATTTGTTAAGTTCTCTTAGACATGCAAGTTTGATTATGTAGTAAATATATTTTATAAATAAAATAGGCGGCGACTCATGCTCAAAGTCACGTAGACTTTGGATTTTTTCTTCAGTGCGAAATGTATGAATTAACCTGATTGATAGATCGCTTGATAGTTTTTATTGTATTAAATATCTATTTATAGACGACTGTATCGTAAATATGTATGTCTGTGGATATATTCAAACTATTTAAAAGTAGATAATTTAATAATATCGCTTCACATACATATTATGTTCTTCATATTCGCTTGGCATTTTTCATGATATCTATACGCTATCTAATGTTATATTTTCGTTTTTTGATAGCTAAATAAAAGTGGTTTGTTCTTAAAAGTATTTATGGCGTCTTGTATGTTTTCATACAAGATGCCATAGATACTTTTCTTATTAAGAGATATTTTCATCATCTCTTTGTAATAGTTATTATTATCTTACTAGTATACTAGCGAATATATACTAGTAGCTAATCCTTACTCCGTTCGATTGTGACCTTTTTAATTAACACTTTTGCGAATATTTGATATTTTATATAAAACTATCTTTTAGGATTTTTGTGTATATAACAGGCACGTTTTGGCTAATTTTATTAATAACAGTGGCCATTGTGAATCTCCAGGTTATAGTCTATCTGCGTACTAAATTTTATCCAAATCAATCCATCAATCCACACGTTTTAGTGTGAACTAACATACACGCACAAACTTTTGCATTATAATAGTTTAGAGTATAATATTTTGATTAAATATGTACGTATATGTAACTAAATATTTAATGCAGATTTGAAAAACATTTACGCTCATAAAAGTAAAAGTTCAAGGTCATGTCACGAAAAACCGTCATGGTTTCCATAGTAACCACTGGCTTTAGATTGCCTTAGTAACCGTTGTTATTGTCTGAAAAATGACAAATATTATGATATTTTTTTCGTTGCTTGCTATCTTTAAAGATTAGGTAGGTACTATTTTTACTAATTTGTTTTCAAATGTTCAAAATATTTATAACTAGTGGCCCAACCTCGCTTCACTTGTATTTTAATTACTAACTCGTATTAAAATGTATGTGATTGATGTAAGAATATCTAATCTTTATGATATTCGTTTAAATCATATTTATTCTGAGTGTAATATTAAAAGTTTTTATTAATTTATTAATCTTACAGTTTTGAAATATAAATAACCAATAAAGTTTCACTTCTAACACGTTTCCATAGAAAGTTGATTTCTTTTTCTTGGTTTTAAGTTGTGTACACCACTCCTCGTCATGGGCTCAGCTTACGGCGCTTTACCCTGTTACCTGCAGCTTTTAAGAAATTTAAGTTTGCTAATCGTTATATATATATATATATATATATATATATATATATATATATATATATATATATATATATATATATATATATATATATATATAGAAGCGCAGCACTACACCTGAGTGATGGCAGCACCGATGGCAGCACCATCGGCAATATCGTCGACACTCGGCGAACTTCGTGCTACGACGGAGCCTAGCTAATGGAAGCATGCTATGAGGGCCGGTTAGTTTACTAACCTTCGAGCCGAGCCAAGATCAAGACCTCTCAACTAGGGACTGTCCAATGTTTCGTTTAAGATAATTATAGTGAAAATTATTAAAAAGTGATTGTTGCATACGCTGTATTCACTTTGTTCGAATTATTCTACTATTTGCCCACAAGATGACTGATGATAGTACTAAACACGTTACCCATTCGAGTTATATAGAAGTTGGGTCACTACAAGCTGAACCAAACTTGTCGTCAGTAATGGGTATAATCGCTTATACCCCCTAATCTGTTAGTTTCTTTCTCCAATCCTTGAAGAGAGATTATTTAGTTTGGCAAACGGACATTTTTTTAAATTTATGTACATATTTTAATTTATGATTATTATATCATTACATAATCTTGAGTTAAACTAATGACTTACATACGTTATCATTCTCTAAATATTGTATACAAATAGTTTGCTCTCGTGCGGTCTGTTATACTTTTGATAACGTATTTACTATTTATTTACTAAATATACATCGAGTTTAAGACTTCAGATTTATATTTTATAAAAATTTAACTAAAATTTTTAAATATGTTTAAATATGTATATTGTAATTATACATATACATATTTCGACAAAAATGCGTATACGCAAGTTAACTGCGTAAGACTAAGTACCTTTTTCTTCTCTGTTTGACAACCGATTTTCTTTTTTAAGGTTCCGTACCTCAAAAGATAAAAAAGGAACCCTTATAAGATCATTCTCTTCTTCGTCTGTCCGTCTATCTGTTTGTATGTCATCACCGAGTTTCCCAGGGACGGGTGGACTTAGCAAGTTGAAATTTGTACCAGATACTGAGATCTATAGTCCCTATTAGGTGTATAAAAATCAAGGTCCTAAGTCAACATGATAAAAAGATATGGACAAATTTAGATTTTCGCGAAAACTTGTAAATACCAAAATTTACCTTAATTTTCATTTTTTTTACTGTTCGGTATTTTTTCTTTACTTTTGCTGCAAGACCTTGCTTTTAACCAAAATTGAAATTCTAGGTCAACCGGAAGTACCCTATAGGTTTTGGGTCGAAAACCTAAATGATAGTTCCCGTTGACCTAGAATCACGAAATTTGGCAAAAAATCAGGGTCTTACAGCACAAATAAAGGAAAAATTCCAAAAAAAGAAAGTTAAAAATTAAAGTTCAACAGATTTCCTACAAATTTGTACGGAACACTCGGTGGGCGAGTCCGACTCGCACTTGTCCGGATTTTTTTGGGTTAGTAGTTATTGACGAGCTTTAGTGTTATCAACAAAAAATTTGGAAACATTTGGTTTTTTTTTATATACATAGATAAGTAAATTCCATTCATATATGTTTCCCTCGAATTAAAAAAAAAAATATGTTTGAATTGCAACCACTGGGCGAGCTAATCTAGCCAAGTATTAATTGAATTAAACATTTTTTGTTTCAGGCATATTTTGTTTTTTTTTTTCTTATTTTCATATATACTTGTGATTTACGCGAATATTAGACATTTAAATAAAACTATCTTTTCAGATTTTTTCGCGGATTTATTTTGATTTTTGGTTCCCGACGTTTCGATTGCTTTACAGCAATCATGGTCACGGGAGAGACTAAGGTGTTAGATGTCTTAAAGCATTATATAGTTGTCACAGACAGCCTACCCACAAAATAACAAAATGAATTCAAAATTTTGAAAAATGGCACCAAAGTACCTTACAATATTTGTTAATTTTAAATATTTTTATAATTTTAATTATTTTATACTTGAAATATGGAATATTATTTATATAATTTTAGCTATTATTATTATAATTATTACATTTTTTTAGAAAACTTTATTGTTTAGTAACCGGGTAACCTAGTACCGTAGTCGGGAACCAAAAATCAAAATAAATTCGCGAAAAAATCCAAAAAGATAGTTTTATTTAAATATACTTACTAATTAGAAATAATTAAAATAAAAATTTCTTGCGTTAATTTCTAAACTGTAATTTTCCTTTCTATATTAGCAGTAAGTGCAGGAAATAGACGTGATAATGAAATATTAGATCATAAGAAAACTTAAGAAACAAGACGATATTAGTACAAATATGGTAATATATTGTTCTTAATTTACTTTTAATATTTATTTTTATTATCTATATCTACTTATTAAGAGGTAGAGTTTGTGAGTTTGTGAAGTTGTAGGGGGTAATCTCTGGATGTTCTGAACCGATTAAGATGGGTAAGAAGATAGTTTGAGACCCTGGGAAGGACATAGCATACTTTTTATCTCGGAAATCATCCCCTAAGGGGGTGAAAATGGAGATGAAAGTTCGTATTGGGAAGCAAGCTAGGGACGAACTATAAAATTTTTATTTACTTTTTAATTTTAAATAGATTTACTGATTATTTTAAAATAATAGAAATATACACTTTCGGTTAATTTAATATTTACCTAATTTGTTAATAATAATAGTTATGATTGCTGGAAAGCATTCGAAACATCGGGAACAAAAAAACAAAATAAATCCGCGAAATAATCCAAAAAGATAGTTTTATTTAAAATGTCAAATATTAGAAATTATCTTTTTAGATTTTTTCGCGGATTTTTTTGACATACGGAAGAGACCTGTGTCCATGATTGCTGTAAAGCATTCGAAACGTCGGGAATCAAAAATCACAATAAATCCGCGAAAATATCCGAAAAGACAGTTTTATTTAAAATTCGCATAAATCTAAGAAAGTAATATGTAATAGTTATTTATTCTTGTTTATTTCATAGTTAAACATTTATAAGTATTGTTAAGCCAGTTATTGGAAAATAAGTAAGTTATTAACGACCTACCTTTTGATTTTTTACAATATCACTAAAAACCAACTCAATGTGTTTATTTTTAATATTCGAAAACCAAAAGTCACTCGCGAACAAATACAGTATACTAAGCTTGTATAAATCGATATTATTCTTTTATATGGGGAAGGCAGCGGCTCTCAACACTAAAGACAGATGAGTTAAACATTTTTCATCAGTTATTTTTTTTAATAATTATGTCAATTTTATTTTGACTTCTAAAGTAAAATTTTCTAAAGTAAAAAATAATTAATCGATAGCAAAATATTGTCTTAGATTTACGTAAATAATCGATATTTTAAATAAAACTCTTTTTATATTAAGAAAAATGTCTCAAAATTATAAGGTATCCTGCTGTCATTCATCTTTTTTCATTTAATTATTTTTTTCTAAATATCTACACTAGTTCTAGTGGTAAGTAAAAGTCCTAATAAATTAGCTTAGCTGTTTTAGAGATTCACGGATATCAACTCGAGTGAAGCGATGGCGAGTCACTAGTCTAATATTTATGAATAATAATAAAAATCACTTACTGTGGTTGTGGATATTTCGCGTATACTCTTATCTTTACATTAGACATTAATATATAACTCTTATTCGATTAATAACTACGTAAATATTATGACAGTTTTAAGATAACTTAGGCAGTGGTAGCCCAGTGGTAACGCGCTCGCTTGGGAAACCGAGTGAAGCGGGTTCAAATCCCGGGTCTCGCACCTCTGATATTTTCATGTGCGAATCATTTTCTAACTTGATTACCACTCGCCTTACGGTGAAGGAAAACATCGTGAGGAAACCTGCATGTCTGATAGAACTTAGCAAGTTTTCGAAAGACATGTGAAGTCCGCCAATCCGCACTTGGCCAGCGTGGTGGACTATGGCCTGATTCCCCTCGTCTTGAAGGGAGGCCCGTGCCCAGCAGTGGGACGTTAAAAAAGGGCTGAATACAACAACAAGATAACTTAAATTTGACATTGTTTTTTTTATATTTAACCCTCCCACCGTCCCTAGATGCCCTTCGTATTTATATTTTTATTAATATTACAGAATTTCTCAGAAAAAATGAGATTTTTGTTTTTATTTCAAAATATTATCATACTGCTAGCTTATTATATAAAAATTATGTGTATCTATGTACATAATAATATAACTAGTGAATACATATGGAAGTTGAGGTAGACCAAGGAGGTATATATACTGGACTGTGTGAAAGAAGGTTTATGTATGAAAGGTGAATGTGTGCTTAGATAATGATTGATAAAGAAAAATGGAAGGAGGACACATATTCTGCTGACGCTACGTAACATGGTTTAAGGACAAGGAAAAGAAGATTTATCTACTGACGATGATAGTTAAAAAGTAAAGTTTGGGAAGCATATACTAATAACTAGTGTATCGAAATACACGATCAAATATTTTTTTCTGTTTGAAAAAAGGAAAAAAATGAGGATGAATCATTAAATAAAAAAATCAACACATCACTAAGGAAATTTGAGTGTTAGTATCAAATAAATGTTAACCTTAACATGTTTGAATTAAGGTTCAAAATTACTTTTTAATTTATTACATTGTTGCTTTAATTTGAGTAATGGGATCTAGTATGGGCGTTGAAAATGAAGCAAACCTAGTAATTATATGGGTACTAAAATTATTTGTTAGTGATGTTAAGAATCGCTTCATTATAATTTATACATATAATAAAATTAAAAGTAATCTGTACATTAAATATTTTTTGGAAAATCTTATTGAAATAGACATTATTATCGATACAGAGACCTATAGTTTTTAGAAACCTAATCTATAGTTTTTAGAATTTTTGTCTGTCCGTCTGTCTGTTACGCCATCACGGAAAAACCATTGGAGAGATTTTGATGAAATTTGGCATGATGGTAGCTGGTTATCCGGGTCAACATATAGGATACTTTTTACTGCGAGAAAATATCTCTGAGAAATCTATACTAAACGATAAAACGTTAGTAGGGACGAACCCGAGCGGAGCGAGGGTGAGTCGCTAGTGCTACATAAAAAAGCTATTATTTTTTTATTGTTTTTTTTTTAAATATTGAATTTAAATAATTTAGAATAAAAAAAAACGATATTTTACATTTATTTTGGCGCAATGTTCGATTACCTTGGTACTAACTAAAATAGTTGAAAAACCATTTTAATGCATGACTAACTCTAAAACATGATAACATTTAATTTTTTAACAGTTATTTTTATAGGTATAAAAATATAATCATAATATTTTGTTATTAAGATAAGAGTGAAAATAAAATTAGAATCATTAAATATATTGATCGAAAACATTGTGTTTTCGCTATGTTTGAGATATGACTCATACGAGTCATAGATACACTTGTAAAAATAATCATCCTGTCAGTTTGTTCAACCGTGGATCACTTGAAAACTGCTGAACATGTTTTAATGAGACTTTTATATTTGACGACACATTTGGCTCCGTTTGTAGTGACCCCTACTTACTGTACCAGCGGTTGCGGGTTCGAGTACCGCTGGGGTCATTCATTTTTGTGATGAACACGAATGTTTGTACTCCAGTCATGGGTATCTATATTTATAATATGTATGTGTTTAATGTTATATATGTGTAGTATGTCAACTATATGGAATCCATAACACAAGCCTCGCTTACCATGGAACTAGATGGCGCTGTGTGTTAATGTCCCAACATATTTATTTATTTATTATTTTATGATACAGATACTCGTACATGTTTTAAGAAGTATAGTTTATTTTCTTTGTTCAATCATATAAGAAAATATATTTAAGGAG
Organism: Argynnis bischoffii washingtonia; assembly: GCA_033884665.1. NCBI lineage: Eukaryota > Metazoa > Arthropoda > Insecta > Lepidoptera > Nymphalidae > Argynnis > Argynnis bischoffii. The sequence continues at coordinate 8,439,873 of JAEMGE010000029.1, forward strand.
TAGTCTATCATGTTTTCACCCATATTAAGTGGTTATGAATTATAGCGACTCACCCTCGCTTCGCTTCGGGTTCGTCCCTAGACAAAAACAAATCTATCCCACGGGACCCGTACATTTTTCCGGGATAATATACAGCCTATAGCCTTCCTCAGTTAACGGGCTATCCAATGCAAAAAGAATTTTTCAAATTGGATTAGTAGTTCCTAAGATTAGCGCGTTCAACCAAACAAACAAACAAACAAACACTTCAGCTTTATAATATTAGTATAGATGATATTCTAGACTGTATTTCTTCAATATTAAGTCGAAGTTATGAAATTATTTTTTTCTGTACTTAAATAGCAATACATCTTATGTAATACTAGTACGATACATTACGTATCGAATAATATAACTTAAATAAATCTCAGTGATTTTTCTAATATGTTATATTTATTTAAAAAAAATATGTTAAACTTTTAAAGATAATAAAGGTAAGAAAAAATTGATTGACTTACATTGAATCTTTTAAAATATGTTTAATTTCATTCTGAGGTTGAATCTTTATTTCGATACCTATACAATCTTTCTTAGTGTACATCACTACGAGCTGTTGCTATGCAATTATATTAATTTACTCGTGCCTCTATTTCTAAGTTCTGTATTTCTTAAAGACAACAACCGTTTTACTTGGAATCTTTGCCACGATTTGAAATTACATGTTATTTACTGTTAATATATATATATATATATATATATATATATATATATATATATATATATATATATATATATATATATATATATATATATCTAATGAATATTATAAATTATAATAATTAACTAAGAAATATCGAATATCCTAGGAAGGACATAGGTACTTTTTATCCCAGAAATCATCCTTTATGTGGGTGAAAATGGGGATGAAAGTTTGTATTGGAAAGCAAGGTAAGGACGAACCCAAGCGAAGCGAGGGTGATTCGCTAGTTTGAAATAAACGAGTAACTATTGCTGGTCGGGCTTTAATTTGGTTCCAATGTATAGTTTTAGTTTTAAAATTCTATTTTTCTTTAAAGAAGAAGAGAATTTTTATATATAATGTATCTAATTACATTAATATACATATGTACATTTTTTTTAAATAAAACACGAATAATAAAAATTATACTAAGATTGTTTTATATTTTTTAAGCATAAGTTCTTTTCCCCTTGCAGAGAGATAGCATAATATAAGATTATTTTAATTAACCGACTTCCAAAAAAAGAAGGAGGGTTTCAATTCGACCGTATACATTTTTTTTTGTATTTATTATAAAAAAATCGTTTGCTATTTTTATTTTTTAACATTTATTTACTTATTACTCAGTATACAAGTTATCATTTGTGTACTATTTTAATAGGGTATATATTATTTTAAAATACTCTTAGTTGACTTCATGCTTAGTTCTATGACATTCTGTTTATATATTCCTGAAACTGAGGTTTTGTGGTTTAACTGTGATGAAATGCTGAAGGAAGAACAGTTATTTTACCATTAAAAAAAATACCAAATAGATTATAAAACTATCTTTTCGGATTTTTTCACGGATTTATTTTGATTTTTGATTCCCGACCTTTTGAATGCTTTACAACAATCTTGGTCAAGGGAGAGACTAAGGTTTTAGACGTCGCAAAGGTCATTACGTCATTATATAGTTGTTACAGACAGTGCCTATTAAAAATTAAAATAAATTCGCGGAAAAATCCGAAAAGATAGTTTTATTTAAATATAGTATCGATTTCTCAGAGATGAGATATTTTCTTGCAGTAAAAGTATGCTATATGTTGGCCCGCATAACCAGCTATCATCATACCAAATTTTATCCAAATCTGTCTGGTGGTTTTGTCATAATGCAGTCACAGACAGACAGACGAAAATTCTAAAAACTATAGAATTTGCCTCAGTATCGATAATAATGACTATTTCAATAAGATTTTCCAAAAAATATTTAATGTACAGATTCGACTCAGTTACAATTTTACTATATGTATAGAAAAAAATACATACATGTATAGTTTTTCATATCGCTTTTCGATTAGACGAGGTTATTAGCAATCGCATGACCACATTGTATGTATGTTTTCTTAGAATTTACCTGTAAAAAAGGAAATACACATTAATCAAAACAATATTCATAATAATTTAGTTATATATAAATAATATTGTAACATTGTCGGTTAGTGAATTTTAATTTAGAGAAAACATTGAAGGTTTTATTAAAAAATCTATCTGTGTGTATGTTCAGCCTCAAATGGACTTTACAAATATGGCAAATTTTATATTTATATCAAATCAAAGTGCAATATTAAAAAAAAAAAAAACTAAACAACATTTTAAATGGTTTTAACAAATTAACGAAAAGAAAACCAATCAAAAATACATACATGTTGGTAACTGGTTAAATATAATATAATTTTGTTATAGACTGAATTTGTGGTATTAAAAAGTAATAGGTATGTTATTTAGAAATAAAATTAAACGAGCAATATTATAACTGTACTAGCGGCTCACTCTCGCTTCCCTCGGGTTCGCCTCTACGAAACAAAAAACAAACCTATCCCACGGGAACCGTCATTTTTTCGGGATAAAAAGTAGCCTATGTGTTATTCCAGACTATAATCAATCTCTGTGTCTAATTTCATCCAGAACCGTTCAGCCGTTCTGGCGTGAAAGAGTAACAAACATATGTATATCCATACATCCATACTTACAAACTTTCACATTTATAATATTAGTATAGATATTATGGCAACTCTGAATCAGGATTTTTTAATAATATTTAAATGAAAATTTTAATAAATCTTTTTAAATGCTACAATACAGTTATCGCGTTATTCCTGACAGGTGCCTAAATACCATAAATCTTTGAATAAAATGTTCATTTACATTATTTAACTTCAAGCATTACGTCATTCCAGATGAAAAAAATGAGCTGTTCTGAGATTTTATAAAGTGACTTGTAAATTTACTAAAAAAATGGCCACAAAAAATGTAAGACACCAGCGGTTAAGTATCATATAAAAAAGTAAGAAAGTAAAAAATGACACACTGTTAGTTTTTTTTTTGTAACAAGAAAGCGTTAGTTACCATGAGTCAGTCCAAAGAAGGATGGGTAAAAAAATGCGCCAAAAAAGTTGGCAGGTGTGTTTTGAAGGACGAGTGCCGATGAAAGTCGTTTTGCGGATTTAAAAAGTATTAGGGATCCTCTCTATTATTCATATATTATCGAATATTAACAAAACTATGTAGAAGAGAATGGTATGTCCTAGAGGTTCTGAGTTCGTGTCCCGTAGGAGGCAAATTATGTTGACTAAACAAACCCATGGGTTCAAGAAGCCTTTTAGAATAGTCTAATTAATCTATGGCAAGTACATTGTTTACTAAAGTAAAAAAATAAGATAATTATATCAGTTTTTAGTCCACAGTTTGTCTATTTGCACAGAAGCTTCTTTAGTCCAGTGACAAGTCGAAACAAATGTCTAAATTATGTAAGTTATTGGGGTTTTCTATCATGAAACCCTCAATGCCAGCAAAAGTTGAAAGGCTGGTCTTTGACCAAACGTGTAAATTTCTATTCCTAGATCAATATCTCTCATATTGAAGACATTATATATAGATTTGAAACAGAGAGTGCATTTGTGACTTCAGACGCTCTTGTGTACTAAAAGAACATCTGCATTTGTTTATTCTAGGATCAAGGTATTCATTCACATCAACTTTACAATAATACAGTTCACACGTCAGAATAACACAAAGGCTACTTTTTATCCCGGCAAAATCTACGGTTCCCGTGAAATAGATTTGTTTTTATTTTTCTAGAGGCAAACCCGAGCGAAGCGAGAGTGAGCCCCTAGTTTATAATAATAGTAGGATATCAAATATTCGCATAAATCTAAGAAAGTTTTGGAATTGAATGAGAGTAACATCAAAGGTTATTTTCATCAGTCACTGTGTCTTTTTAATAGTTTCTGCGGAACCATAGATATTAAATAACATATTACCATTAAATTTCTTATACCTATTGGTGTGTAATTTTATAATTTTCAAATGTTAACGAAAATCAACTCTGTGTTCATATTGATATAAGCTATTTTCCTCAAATATATGTAATATCTACTTTGTATGGTAAAAAAGGCATGGCAAAAGCATTTCTTTCAAGTGCTAATTCATTTCTCACAAAAAAAATATGTAATGTAATATGACGTAAGCTTCAAACTGGTTGGAGTATGACCTTCTACTTATATGTAATGGAATACATGTATGTATTTTTGTTTATATTATCCAATACTAATATTATAAGTGCAAAAGTAACTCTGTCTGTCTGTCTGTTACTTTTTCACGCTTAATCGATTTAGATGAAATTTGGTATGGAGATAGTTTGAAACACTATGGAGGAGTGAGTTTTTATCCCGGAAATCATTCCTTAAGGGGGTGAATAGGCTGGAATTTGGCATGGGGAATCAATTTCTTAAGTAAGGGATATATATTTTTTTAATTATTAAGATATCTACTTTTCTATATCTATATATGGCCTATCTATTCCATAACAACCGTTAAAATATACATAGTTATTCATAATAAATAACAACGCTGGTATTAAATTAGATAAATTAGAAAAAAACTTTGATTTCGTTAAAACTTACTTAGTTAAAATTTACTTAAAACGGTTGAAACTTATCAGTGGAAGAACTTACTAACACCTACTCACTACTTAGTAACTTTTCTATAATCTATACATATAATAAAATTGTAACTAAGCCGAATCTGTATATTCAATATTTTTTGGAAAATCTTATTGAAATAGAAATTATTATCGATACAGAGGCCAAATCTATAGTTTATAGAATTTTTGTCTGTCCATCTGTTACCGCATCACGGGAAAACCACTTGAGGGATTTTGATGAAATTTAGTATGATGATAGCTGGTTATCCGGGTCATATAATATATAGGATACTTTTTACTGCGGAAAAATATCTCATTTCTGAGAAATCTTATACGAACCCGAGCGGAGCGAGGGTGTGTCGCTAGTCTAATATAGTTTTCGCATTGATTTCAATAATACTTCTTTTAGCTCTATCGCTTTTATATAACAGATCATTTCTGTAAAAAAAATTAAAATTACAAGTAAAACCAGAGTATAATTCTATAGTCAGTTACCTTGATATTGGCCTGTTTTACTTTTTGCAGTAACTTGAAGCTCTGGACAAAAAAAAAACAAAAAAAACCATGCCATTGCGTAACGATTATGTCGTAATGTCTAATAATATTTGCAATTTTAATCGTTCTTCTTTGAAAGCTAAGAAGCAAGATCTTAACTAGTGACTTACCCCCGCTTTGTTCGGGTACGTCCCTAGATGCCTTTTGTTTTTATTATATTATATTTTTAGGGCTTCTTGGTTATACAATCTTTTAGCTTAACTTTGAACTCGAATGTATAAGTAATATTTAGGATATAAAATTTCGGATATGGATACGGATATATTAATAACTTGCGACTCACCCTCGCTTCGCTTCGGGTTCGTCCCTAGACAAAAACAAATCTATCCCACGGGACCCGTACATTTTTCCGGGATGATGTATAGCCTATAGCCTTCCTCAGTTAATGGGCTATCAAATGCAAAAGGAATTTTTCAAATCGGATCAGTAGTTCCTGAGATTAGAGCGTTCAACCAAACAAACAAACAAACAAACTCTTTAGCTTTATAATATTAGTATAGATATAGTTTCGGATCCTTTTGAATATTTGATTTTTGGTTAACCGTAATATGATAATTATGTTATTACGTATAGTTCCCGTCATGTAAAAAGAACGATGGCTGTTTACCTGCGTCCTGAGAGGTTTATCTATAAAATTGGTGTTATGAAGGGGGCGCGACGGGGAAGTACCTATTATGATTCTACAATTAAACAATTACATTCATATAATAAAACAACTAGCGACTAACCCTCGCTTTGCTCGGATTCGTCCCTACAATGATTTCCCATACAAACGTTTATCCCCATTTTCACCCCTTTAAGGGATAATTTCGGAATAAAAATATCTTAATCCTTCTCAGGATCTCAAACTATGTTCTTACCAAATTTCATCTATATCGGTCTAGTAGTTTTTAAGTTTATTCGTAACAAACATATAAAAATACAAATCTTTCCTCTTTATAATAGTAGTGTAGATAGCCTATTAGGATGCGACTGCACCCATGCACCCATTCTCCCCACTATCGGTCAGAATTCTTTTTACCTGACGGAACCTATAATCAATTAAATTTTTAAGTTATCATTTAGTACTATCATCTCCAAAATAATGCGAAATTATAATATTAATATATAACTTTTTATAACTTTTAAATACAAATATAACTTTTTGTTTCGAATTCGGTTACAGATATGATATTTCGGATATTCAATTGTTTAGTTAAATAATAAATAAATAAATATGTTGGGACATTAACACACAGCACCATCTAGTTCCATGGTAAGCTACGAGGGCTTGTGTTATGGATACTAGATAGTTCATACACTACATATATAACTTTAAATACGTACATATTATAAATATAAACACCCATGACTGGAGTACAAACATTCGCGCTCACACAAATGAATGCCCCCAGCGGGACTCGAACCCGCGACCGCTGGCACAGCAAGTAAGGTCACTACACACTGAGCCAAACGTGTCGTCAAAATTAGTTATGGTTCGGAGTTCTATAACAACCTTATAGGTTAATAACTAGGGTACTCTCTAAGTGATAAATAAAAAATTCAGAGATATACAATGAAATGTAAACCTTGTTTGATAGTAAGATACGTGACGCATGTAGAGCCTAACAACTATATATAGGTCAAATGCATCGTGGAAACTGAAAAGTGTTTTGCATGTACGTCAATAGATTTATATATGTGGCTCATAAAGATACTGAGTTAATATCAAACTGCCTCGGTGGTGTAGTGGCTAGCATGTACGGCTGCACATCCTGAGGTCCTGGGTTCGAGTCCCGGGTCGGGCCAAGTTTAGTTATTGAGTCTTTCTGTATAGTAAGCCTCAGTAACAGCCCGGAGTTGGGAAGTTGGCGGTGTTTCACCCCCGTGCCTCGGAGAGCACGTAAAGCCGTCGGTCCTGCGCCTTAACTCTCACCGGTCGTGTCGAGTAGTCGTCCCACTGGAGTATGAGAGTGACAGGAATAGAGAGTGCACTTGTGTCTGCGCGTACACTTGTGCACTATAATATCTCCTGCGCAGTTGGCTAGTCTCAATGAGATTGGCCGCCGTGGCCGGAATCGGTCAGGAGAACATCATAATATCATTTAGAATTTGATTGCATATTATATGATGGAAATCCATATCCATACTAATATATAAATGCGAAAGTATCTCTGTCTGTCTGTCCGTCTTCCTTTCACGCTTAATCCGCTAAACCGATTTAGATGATATTTGGTATGAAGATAGTTTGAGACCCTGCAAAGGACATAGGATTTATCCCGATCCCGATAGTTTTTATCCCGGAAATCATTCCTTAAGGGGATGAAAAGGGCAATGAAAATTTGTATGGGGAATCATTTCTCAAGTACCTAAGGGATATATGTATTTTTCTTTTATTTTTAAACTTATTATTTATTCTTCCTTACCTATGTATGTACATATACATATAGTTTTGGAATTATTTTAAATAAATCTTTTCGGATGTTTACGCCGACTTATTTCAATTTTTGATTTCCCGAAGTTTCGAATGCTTTACTTTATAGTAATCATGGTCACAGGAGATACTAAGGTTTTAGACGTCTCTAAGGTCATTTTATAGTTATCATAGAGTATAGACAGTACCTACCTCTCCAGAAAACTATAAAATGATTTCACAATATACAAAAATAGCACCAAAGTGCCATCTCAGTTCCATAAATGAGTCCTTTAAAATTAAGGTAATTCCCACACTATATATACTACCTATTCTTTATTGCATTTAAAAATAAATACAGTAATTTAAATGCAATTTTTGTTTGCAAATGCTATTTTAATTTTAAAACTTATAGACTTAGGAAGCTTTTTTTTTTATGGTACTCAGTGATAAACGAGCAAACAGTCCACCTGATGGAAAGCGGTACCTGTCGCCCATAACACCTACGGTTCATGCACTTAGGTTTTATCAAACGCAACTTCAGAACCGCAGGTACGTTATCACTGTGAGGACTAAGATGTTATGCCTCTCGCCTGTAATTGCGCTGGCTACCTCATCCTTCAAACCGGAACACAACAGTGCAATCATTGTTGCTTGGCGGCAGAAATAAATAAGGGGGTGGTACCCATCCAGTCGGACTCCTCAGGCGTGACAGAGCCCCACCGGTAAAAGCTCTATCTCTTTTTAAGTTTTACAATTTTTTTATCGCTATAAAAGTACTTGTATACTCTAACTTCATTCGGGTGAATCTCTAGATGTCTTTTACAATATTACAGGTAGTGCCACACTTTTTGGAAAATTTTATGATTTACATTAGCGTATATTATAATTAAAGTGGTAACACGCTTGCTTGGAAAACCGAGAGAAGCGGGTTCAAATCCCGGGTCTCGCACCTCTAATATTTTCATGTGCGAATCATTTCTAACATGATTACCACTTGTCTACAGAAAAACATCGTGAGGAAACCTGCATGTCTGAGAGAATCTGGCAAGTTTTCGAAAAGCAGACTGCTAACCTGTACTTGGCCAGCGTGGTGGCCTATGGCCTGATCCCCCTCGTATTGAAAGGGGGCCCACCCCCAACAGTGGGACGTTAAAAAAGGGCTGAATACAATAGATACATATTAGAATTTTAGGCAAGAGTCTATTTGCCTAGTTTTCATCTAAATCATTACAGACGTGTTAGGAAGAATGAGCAACAAACATTCATCCTTACAAACATTCATTTATAGATAGTAGTGCGATTTGTTAGATATTAACCCGGTGTAGAAATTAAAATAATAATATTTATCTCCATTTTAATTTGTATCTGGAAAGGCGTTATTAGCATCAGTAATTATGTTCGAGTCCGGTAACATAATGTAATATACTCGTAACTTTACCTAATTACAAGATAATTTGAAAGCCTAAACCTGTAGTTAAAATTAACTATTATCTTTCCTTCTAATATGACCCAATTTGCTGATGAAATAACTACCACTTAACAACCTTTACTATTTTGTTTTCGTCAAAATAACATCTATTCTTTGAAATAAACGTTTAATTAAAAAAAATAAAAACCGACTTCCAGGCACTGAAAAGTAAAAAATAACTAAACGGGGGTTTTCATTTAGAATAGATACTTAATCAGATATTTTCGAAGTCGGTGTGCTTTGATTTGTATTGGCTGGCACCGACTTCGAAAAAATCTGATTAAGTATCTATTCTAAATGAAAACCCCCGTTTAGTTATTTTTTACTTTTCAGTGCCTGGAAGTCGGTTTTTATTTTTTTTAAAAAGTTATTATTTTTCCATTTTTAGTGTAGACGTATCATCAATACAAATTAATTAAGCCCAAACACCAGGTAATTGCTGTAAATCGTTGAGGAGTTCCCTCGACTATCTTTCGGATGCATCATCAGATCGACTCCAGACCTTCATTAAATAGTAGTGCTTTAAAATACCTAATGAAAATGTTATCAAACGCACTAGTCGCCGCTACAATTTTCGAAAGTTCCCCTCGATTTCTCTGGGATTCCATCATCAGATCCTGGTTTCCTTATCATGGTACCACTCTTGGGATATCTCCTTTCCAACAAAAAAAGAATTATCAAAATCGGTTCATAAACGACGAAAAAATGCCCGAACAAACATAAAAAAAAAAAAAAAACATATATACGGTCGAATTGAGAACCTCCTTCTTTTTTTGGAAGTCGGTTAAAAATAATGTCATTTGAAGTTAGGACGAATTTGTCAAATGGTTCTATGGATCTGGAACCTCAAAACCAGCAAAGAACCCATAATGCAATTATCAGGCTATGTAAGTTTGATTATATTACGAACCCTAAAGTAAAATATGATAAAAAGTGGTTAAGTGTGAGTCGGATTTACAATTGAGATTGTATAATCGCTATCAAATATAATGATGGATGGATTGATTTTTATAATGTTGTGATGGATAAGTGGATGAATTTTTATAGTTTATGACGGAAAAGTTTATACTTGATGGCCATTTTACAAATATTTAGCACCCTTCACCATCAGAAAAAATTACCATTAAATTTTACCATTAAGGTTTTTTTGCTGCTTTTTTCCTCTTTTTTGATCGCTCACTACATGACATGTATATTAGTGGAAACTTTATTGGTGTGTAAAGTATCTTTTATGTATTTTCTACACAAAAAAGTGTTTTAAATACTGTTTGTTTCCCAAATATAAACAAATAAATTTATTTTTTCTTGGTATCTTTCTTTAAAAAAAAATATTGTATTATATTACAAATTGCAATAGACTTGGTCTCGCTTCGCTCAGGTATGTTCCTAGTTGCCTCCCAAAGTTTGTTCCTTGTCGTGGTGGAAGGGCCATTAGTGTCTGGCAATCCAGCCGGGTGCGAAGTTAAGGCTAACATTAGGGTACGGCCCATCTCAGTGGGCGGTGTGCTATGCGGGTTGCTCCTGGTACTTCTCTGATAGCAGGATGGACCATGGGGGCAACCTCTTGGTTCTAATGGTCCGCTTCGGTAGACTTGCATAAGGGCGTGGTGTTTGAATGTGTAAGCGATCCTGTGATGCTCCATTAAGACGGGGAAAGTCCTGTTAGGTACTGGTTATAGTAGCCGGTAAGTCCTAAGTAACCACCTGTATGTATGTAGATGTATATAGTTGTGTGCCTATGTGTTACTCGAGGTTATAGTCTATTTATGTATTAAAAATTCATCCAAATCCGTCCAGCCATTAAGGAATAACAGTTTACTTCACATTTATAGAAGTAGTCCGATTAGTAAATATACCACAAAAATATAGTGTGGTGGCACGAAACCCTCAGTAATCGAGACCGACGCAAAAATAATTGATTTTCTTGACATTTGAATATCTTTTCTTCTTATAACGAACGTAAATAACAAAACCTAGGACTTATATAAGTAATCTTTCAAAGAAAAATGAGATAAGCGTATACATGGAATCCTACAGAATAATAAAATATACCTCGTACCGACTGTATAAAATAAGTTCAAGGTTTGTTTTGGATTTCAAGGGCCTACATTTGCATTTACATAGTATGAATGAAAATGTTAGTAAAAAGTCTGTTTGTCTTTTGATTAAAGCTTAGTTTTGATTAAAGTTAATTTAACCAACTTCAAAAAAATAGGAATTGTCTTCATAAGAGTAATCTTAATTTGGATGAACTCTTAGATTTACGCGAATATTTGACATTTTAAATAAAACTATCTTTTCGGATTATTTCGCGGATTTATTTTGATTATTGGTTCCCGATATCTCGAATGCTTAACAGCAATTATGGTCACGAGAGAGACTAAGGTTTTAGATGTTTCAAAGTAATTATAATATAATAATAAATTTGTAAAATTGTCGATAGCCACTGTCTGTAACAAGTATATAATGCCTTTGAGACGTCTGATACATACATACATGCGTGAAAAGCTACAGCATAAGCTAGTATATCAAATCAAATCAAAATATACTTTATTCAAAAAGACTTTTACAAGTACTTTTGAATCGTCACTTTTACATTTTGAAACATTAAATTAAATGTCAGTGTAGTCAGCCCGTGAGGAAGCTACCACCGGCTCGGAAGGCAGTTCTGCTGAGAAGAGCCGGCGAGAAACTCAACAGTTGCTCTTTTAAAATAATACTTGTGTACAATATTGTAATAATACAATAATTATTATATATTTATCCTACGTGAGATCCAACCAGATATTAGTTCCACACATTGATATCTCCGAAGTATTCCGTGATTGTATAATAAGCTTTATTCACTAATACATTTTTAATTTTAGACTTAAATTGTTTAAATGGCAGGCTCAAAATCGATTGTGGTACTCTAATATACATGCGTACACCTTGCCCTATAAACGATATATATATATATATATATATATATATATATATATATATATATATATATATATATATATATATATATATATATATATAAAATCCATGAGTATGGATAATTCACAAAGATTTAAGCCAGTCATATTCGTGATGCAACGTTCCAAAGTCCATCAAATGATTGCAAGCACTCCAATCTAGTGTCGCCATGCAGTCTCTTGAAGCCAATTGACTGTGCGAGTATAGAGTAAGCGACGTGAGAGGATATAAAATATACATACATACATATTTATTAAATACTAACGAATTTAGTTATTTTTACTAGTCTCCCCCTTGAATATGATTGTTGTAAATCATTCGAATCGTCGGGAACCAAAAATCTGATTAAATCCACGAAAATCCGAAAAGCTAGGTTTATTTAAAACTAGCGACTCGCCCTCGCTTCACTCGGGTTCGTCCCTAGCTTGAATATAGTAACACGGATATAGTTTTTTTTTAAGTATTAAAACCTTCCGTGGACCTTAAGGAACATAGAAAAGAATAAATTAGCCGAATTGGTCCAGCCATTCTTGAGTTATGCGCTTACCAACATTTATTTTTATTTATATAGATATCAAATATTTTAAATAAAACTATCTTAAAATATCTGAAAATAAATCCTAAACAATAAAGAAAAGATAGTTTTATTTAAAATGTCAAATAGTAAATCTAAGAATAGTATAGAATAGTATAAGTATAGTATTATAATATCAAATGTCAAAATAAATCTAATTATTAAATAGGACTTATCCTCGGTTCGATTACCTGTGTGCCTAAGCTTGATTAGTCTAAAGATATACATAAAAGACAAACGTTCGAAGAAATTTTTTTTTGCGTCATGAATCTTTGCATGCGTATACAGAATAAGCCTTCAAAGCTTCATTATAATTTACAATCGGATCAATATTTTAGGAAGGCATAGTACAAACTTTCACGTCTTTCGAAATCTAGTTGTTTACTTTATAATGTTTTCCGTGACCGTAAGGCAAGTGGTAATAATGTTCAAAATGATTCGCATATAAGAATATCACAAATGCGAGATTTGGGGTTAGAGCTTACTTCATTTAGTTTGTCTCTTGAGCGCGTTACCACTGGGCTACCATTGCTTTTTTAGCTTTATAGTGTAGTTCCACATTTTGGAGGAATAGAAGAAAAACTAATGTTTTTCTTACGTATTTTACTATAATTTTTTTGCTAGCTTCAAAGTTGCTGATCGCTTCTGAGTTACTGATGTTCTTAATGCTGTATTACACTATTTCCTATGACATTAATAAAAATTATGTTTTAAAAAATTTATCTCATTTTCAACCAGTATCTTAAAATGAGGGGGCAAAGTCGCGGACAAAAATTTGCTATCTATATAATTAAAATTATTTTCGGTTTACATTACTCAGTCCACTGTAAGTTGTGCTTCGGCGGGTTTCCCCGCGGGTATTCCCTCCAATATTCTTTTGGGTCAAATAAGATCTCATAATTAATATCGTAAATGTAGTCTTTGCCTTTATTTCAATGGAACAATGGATTTTAATGTTGCTTTATATTCTATTCTATATTTACTACTGTTCGCCCAGAAGTCGAAATTCGACCATAATCTATATTGAATTATCTAAAACTAGTTGAGGAAATAATTCCATTTTTCCAAATTTTTTTTATTGACTTCAAAGCTCGTCAATAACTAGGTTCTAAACCAAAAAAAAAAAAAAATATAGAGAATCGGTTGAAAAACAAAGGAGGAAAAAATACTGAACTGTTTAGCCTATTTATATAATATAGACTAGCGACTCACCCTCGCTCCGCTCGGGTTCGTTCCTACATGATACGTTTTAACGTTTAGTATAGATTTCTCAGAGATGAGATATTTTCCCGCAGTAAAAAGTATCCTATATGTTGTCCCGGATAACCAGCTATCATCATACCAAGTTTCATGAAAATCTGTCCAGTGGTTTACAAAAATTTTACAAACTATAGATTCAGCCTCTTTACCGATAATAATAATTTTTTAATAAGATTTTCCAAAAAAAAATTTAATGTACCTAATGATTCGACTCAAAATTTTATTATATGTATAGACATACACATACAGACAGACAGAGGCCGTTGACTTGGTTTTATATGAGTATTAAGTAAGTATTGTTTGTATATTTTCTTTTTTTCCTAATATTTATTGTAATTCTATATATTTAGTTACTATATATTTTTTTCTTCTTTTTCTTGCTTAAGTACTCTGTGCACAGCCGAGTGGCAACAAGTGCATCTCAAACGCGGTGGTCTCATTGATAGCAAATTACTTCTATTGCCACTTATTGAAAGTCAACTTACACATTTATTAAGGGTGCAGGTCACGTTATCCTTTAAACACTAGCTTGTCAACCCTGCTCTGTTTATGCTTTTAAGATAAAATGTAAAGGTGTATGAAAAAATAACATTTAGTTAATAGTTTTACAAGAAGATGAAACATTTACTTACTAATATTTTAAAAGTGTAAAAGTTTGTTTAATTAGCCTCCTTTCTGACAGCAGCTCCAAATTTTGCAATAGTTTTTTTTTATTGACCAATATGTGGCATATTTTTATTTATTTTTACCGGTGGTAGGACTCTGTCAAGCCTGAGGAGTCCGACTGGATGGGTACCCCCTTATCTATTTCTGCCGGCAAGCAACAATGATTGCATTGTTGTGTTCCGGTTTGAAGGATAAGGTAGCCAGCGCAATTACAGGCAAGAGGCATATCATCTTAGTCCTTACAGTGATAACGTACTGGCGGTTCTGCAGTTTTGTTACGAAAAGTGCATGAACCGTAGGTGTTATGGGCGACAGGTACTGCTTTCCATCAGGTGGTCTGTCTGCTCGTTTGTCACTGAGTACCATAAAAAAATCTACTAATAGTACTAAGTCGCTATTTTATCTATCAGTTAATGGGCTTCGTTCTTTTTGGTAAAGTTTTTACTATATTATAATTTAAAGACTTTCTTCCGGAAAGTTTGTATGTATAATGCATATTATACTAGCGACTCATCCTCACTTCGCTCGGATTCGTCCTTAGTAAAAAATACAAAAAAATCTTTCTCACTGGAAACGTACATTTTTCCGGGTTAAAGAGTAACCTAATTGCTATTCCAGACTGTAATATAACTGTGTACCAAATTTCATACGGATTTATTCAGCCGTTCTGGTGTGATTGAGTAACTAACATTCGTCCATCCAAATTTATATAATATTTTAATGGGATTTATAAATCACTAGTAAATAATCTTTATCTATTACAATTATAAATATATTAAATAATTCAATTGACTAGTAGGAATCTTTTTCTTGGTGGCATATTTTCCAACAGCAAAAAAGTACACAAAAACCGAGTATTACGCTTTTTATTCCGTTTTTTCCCACCCCTTATCTCCGAAAAAAATATTTTTACTTTTAAAAAAAATATTTTTATAATACTTTCTTAGATTAACGTTATTTGACATTTTAGATAAAATAAAACTAAGTTTTTGGATATTTTTTTTGCAGATTTATTCAGATTTCTTTTTCCCGATGTATCCCGTGTTCATGATTGCTGTAAAGCATTTGAAACGTCAGAAACCAAAAATCAAAATGAATCCGCGAAAAATCTGAAACGATTTTTAAAAAAGAGGTTCTATATGCGTCTGTATGTATGTTTTTTTTATCTAAAATAAATACTTCTATTGAGAATCATAAGTTAAAGAATTTAATATGTATGGAATCGTCTTGTCTAAAGCCACGATAACATTTAAGTTTATTTTGTTTATTATTTCAAAGCGTTTTAAATATACTTAACCATATTGGCTTGGTATAAATAATACCGTATACCTTTAGCCGGGGTAAATATATTCCATCCTTGAACCCAATCTCATTCATTTACCGTTATACTGATTGAGCAATAGAGGTGTCTACTGAAAATTTTACCGATTTATTGAAAAAGGAGATTCAGGTTATTCCCCGTTTTTATTTTGCTTTTTGGTTTCCGACGTTTCGAATGCTATATAGCAAACTCAAAAAAATCCGAAAGATTAGTTTTTTTTTAATGTCAAATATTCGCGTAAATATAAGAAAAATACAAGTATATACCTACTCGTTAAGGAGATTCAAGGTGAAATGCTTTAAACCAAAAAAAGAGGAAAAAGGACCTTTTTAATTTATGAAATTCCTAGGTACATATTTTGACATTTTAAATAAAACTAGCTTTTCAGATATTTTCGCGGATTTATTATGATTTTTGTTTCCCGACGTTTCGAATGCTTTACAGCAATCATGGTCACGGGAGAGGCTAAGGTGTTAGATATCTCAAAGGCATTAAATAGTTATTGCAGACAGCCTACCCACAAAATAACAAACATTTTTTTTTATTAATAAGGGGCATACTCTTGACCTTCATCTTAGCTCGAAGGCATAGATAAGATCTACGATGTAGTGAGTTTGCCCAAGAGAAGCCTGTTAACACGCACTTTAAAGAGTTTCAGGTCGTACACTTCGGAAAAACAATCGCAGGCAGGGCATTCCACTTCTTGGCTATGCGCATTATAAAAGATGATGAAAAGCGCTTAGTGCGAATGGTCGGAATGTCAACCAAGAAAGGATGGTATCCTGCAGTACGTCTGGTGTTCCGATGAAAGAATGGTGATGGCGGTATGAGACCATGGAGCTCGTGAGCACACTCTTCGAAGTACAGCCTGTAGAAAACCGACATTTAAGAAAGTATTAAGGAAGAATTACATATTTCGAGTTACATATTTTGAGTCGAATGTATTGTTTTTTGTGTTGTGACCTGTCTCGTATGTATAGTCAAATTAAGCTTAAACTTTGAAATGCAAATTAGTTCTTTTATCCACACTGCTAAAATGCATTTACAATAGGACTTCTAGGCTATTTTTAGGGTTCCTTACCACAAAAGGTAAAAAAGGAAGCCTAGTAAGATCAATCTCTTGTCCGTTTGTTCGTCTGTTCGTCTGTCTGTCCGTGTGTCACCACCGATTTTCTCAGGAACAGGTGGACCTAGAAAATCGAAATTTATACCAGGTACTAAAGTCCCTATTAGGTGTATGAAAATAAAAGTCCTGAGTCATCACGATAAAAAGATATGGGTAAATTTAGATTTTCGCGGAAACTTGTAAGTACCAAAATTTACCTTTAACTTTACTTGTGCTGTAAGACCTTTTTACTTTACATCTCTAACAGCGGAGTGAACCGTTGGAGTAACCTCATGGCTGTTGCGGTCTGCTTTGGTAGATCTGCCGTCGAGGCGTTGCGGTTGAGTGCGTAAGCGATCCTGCGACGTCCCTTTAAGACGGGGAAGGTTCCGTTGGGTTTAAGTAGGTAATACTGACTTTGCTGGTGAATCCCACACCTCGTGCCTAAATACATTTCCCAACGTTAAAAAACAGTAAATTTTTTACCCCAAACAGATTTTAGCTACCCTTAGGACGTAAGAATGCAATAAAAATAATTAACTTTTAGTTTTAATGTACTACATTTGACGTTTCTCTATACACAAACGTGAATAATAGTTTTGATTTAATACGAAATAATACGTAAATTTATTACTTATTTTTTTTTTCAAAAATTTCTAGAGAATCTGATGCTTGCGGACACGTATTTCTACATATAATGATCTTTTAATGTGCATGTATGTCGAGGATAAGACTCGCGTCATCGTGACGTAAAACGCCGTTGATAAAATTTATCGAAAAATGCTTGAATGTGGAAAAGACGATTTATTAGAACAATATCGAAGTACGGTGAAATACACAAACTTTAAAAAATTTGTTCTGAAACAAAAAAAGGGTGCGTGTATCCTTTACGCGCGATTGAAGTAAAACTTCTTTGATAAAAATCGCAATTAAAGTAAAAGAAGTTTTATTTACTTAAATTAAAACAAATCAACAAATAAGCAAGGCATATTATAATAATACATTTATAGAATATCATATACGGAAGGAATATAATATTATATATTTGTCAGACAATAACAACGGTTACCATGGCAACAATTAGTCATAATGGCTTTTATCTTATATATTTAAACGAGCAATTCTTGTATATTTATTTATTTATTTATTTATACCGACGATCTCGGAAACGGCTCTAACGATTTTGCTGAAATTTGGTATATGGGGGCTTTCGGGGGCGAAAAATTGATCTAGATTAGTCACATGTCTGGGAAAACGCGTGTTTTCGAGTTTTCATGCGTTTTTCTTATGCATTATTCTACGCAAAATTTAATCGCGACATCTATACAACTCTGTCAGTAACACTTAGTCACTTAATGTAAAATTATTTTTAAGCCAAATTAAAAAGAAAATTGTTCTTATCGCGACATCTATACAACTTTCTCAGTAACACTTAGTCACATACAATCTTTCAAGAACTCCGAGCGAAGCTCGGTCGCCCAGGTACTTTAATTTATGCACATTCATCCTACAATAATGATTATACATTTTTATAAGTAATAAGTTTAGTTTTTTTTACCAAGTTTTACATTTTAAAGTTATTTTACATTTTATCTATACAGATAAATAAAATTGGAGTGTCTGTTTGTAATATTAAAATAACCGCTTTTTACTAAATGCATATGGATGTGTACACGGTACATGTACCAAAACAACATTTTTTACAATTTTTGTCTGTCTGTCTGTTTGTCTGTCTGTCTGTTTGTTCCGGCTAATCTCTGAAACGGCTGGACCGATTTTGACGGGATTTTACCTGGCAGATAGGTGATGTTATAGGGAGTAACTTAGGCTACTTTTATTTTTAAAACAAGAATCAGGGTTCCGCGAAAAAAAAATTAAAACCCATAAAATTGTGAACAAAATCCGCGTACGGCGTACGCACCCGAGTAAAACGAGGGTAAATCGCTATACAATTTAAATTAAATGAATATTTTAACCGTGAAAACGTACCTAGGAACGAACGCGAGCGAAGCGAGCGTGAGTCGCTAGTATATAATATAATTTAATCCCTATAATAAAATATTATAATTAATTTGAATATTATAAATGCGAAGGTTTGGATGGATGTTTGTTACTCAATCATACCAGAACGGCTGAACGGATCTGGATGAAAAGCACAGGGATAGATTATAGTCTGGAATAGCAAATTGATAATATTTTAACCCGAAAAAACGTACGATTTCTGTGGAATAAATTTGTTTTTGTTTTACACAAAGCAAGTGATCGACTATTTCAATATTCAATATTAACCGTTAAAATGTACTTAGGGATGAACCCGCGCGAAGTGAGGTGAGTCCTAAGTCCTACGCTCCTAGCTAGTGTCAGATAAATAAAATTGGTAGTTAGCTGAAGTTGTGTTTCTCTTCATTATTTATGAAATTCAGCATTCATACCTGGCTATGTTCCGGTTCCGGCACTCCGGCTTCTTTATCTTCGTAATAATCCTTCGATTGTAGAAGATGAGTCATGGCTTAAGCAACTTATAAAGTATAGACTAGACTAGACTTATAAAGATATAAGTCGATAGTCGCCTGTTAAGAAATAATTCTCTTTGGTGAAACGTTCGTCGAACGGAACAGCCCAGTGTCCAGGTTATGCCATACCTTTATAGGTAAAAAAATTAATATAAATAATAACTCGCTACACATCCTGACTTTTTTTCTCTTGCTAATCTAAAAATCTAAATAATCAATGGGAGGGGACGGGACGGGACAGCGCGGACCGTGACCGGACCGTAACCGGACCGTAACCGAATGGAACGTAACCGGAACGGAACCGGCACGGAACGGAACATAACCAGACCGTAACCGGACCGGAACCGGACCGTCACCGGACCGTAACCGGACCGTAACCGGATCGTAACCGGACCGTGACCGGAGCGTGACCGGAGCGTGACCGGACCGTAACCGGACCGTGACCGGAGCGTGACCGGACCGTAACCGGACCGTGACCGGAGCGTGACCGGACCGTCACCGGACCGTAACCGGACCGTAACCGGACCGTTACCGTACCGTGACCGGCCCGTAACCGGACCATGACCGGAACGTGACCGGAGCGTGACCAGACCGTCACCGGACCGTATACGGAGCGTGACCGGACCGTAACCAGACCGTCACCAGACCGTAACCGGACCGTGACCGGACCGTGACCGGAACGTGACCGGAGCGTGACCAGACCGTAACCGGAGTGTGACCGGACCGTCACCGGACCGTAACCGGACCGGAACCGGACCGGAACCGGACCGTAACCGGACCGTCACCGGACCGTAACCGGACCGTGACCGGACCGTCACCGGACCGTCACCGGACCGCAACCGGACCGTGACCGGACCGTGACCGGACCGTGACCGGACCGTGATCGGACCGTGACCCTCCCGTGACCGGAGCGTGATCGGACCGTCACCGGACCGTATCCGGAGCGTGACCGGACCGTCACCGGACCGTAACCGGACCGTAACCGGATCGTCACCGGACCGTGACCGGACCGTCACCGGACCGTAACCGGACCGTGACCGGACCGTGACCGGACCGTGATCGGACCGTGACCCTCCCGTGACCGGAGCGTGACCGGACCGTGACCGGACCGTCACCGGACCGTATCCGGAGCGTGACCGAACCGTGACCGAACCGTAACCGGACTGGAATAGAACGTAATAGAACGGAAGAGAAGAGAAGACGTCGGACGAAGAAGACAGGCGAAGAAGGAAGGCGGTGAAGAAGGCGAAGAAGACAGGCGAAGAAGATTAGCGAAAAAGACAGTCAAAGAAGATTGGCGATAAGACAGTATTTTTGGTAGGTATAGGAGTTGTATCATTGTACTCTCTCCTTCTAACTTTTAAAAGATGGAGTAGAAAAATGTGCAAAAAGTTGCGATAGTGGAGCTTTATATAATATTAGTTATAACATAAAGCAAAAATTTTTTATTGTATTCTGAACGCGGGTGAAACCGCGGGTTCTGCTAGTTTAACATATACATAACATATTATTCAGTATTTTTTTTCACTTCATGTTTAATGTATTCTATCTAATTCTCTCGCCGGCTTAATCCAATAAATAAGTATGAGAAATAGTACCTATAATTATTTCACTGTACGAGTTCATTTCGACGACACGCTTGGCTTAGTTTGTAGTGACCGTACTTGCTGTGCCAGCGGTTGCGGGTTCGAGTCCCGCTGGGGGCATTCATTTGTGGGATGAGCACGAATGTTTGTACTCCAGTCATATAAACATAAGTTTATATTTATAACATGTATGTACATATTTAAAGTTATATATGTATAGTGAATTAACTATCTGGTGTACATAATACAGGCCTTGTAGCATACCATGGAACTATATGGTGCTGTGTGTTAATGTCCGAAAATATTTACAGTTCGTATGATAAGAGGGTCAATGACATTGATACGTAGATATCGAAAAGAAATCACAAAAGAAGTGTCTAGTCACGTTCATACTTTATGATTAACATTACTTAAAACAGTTATCTCTTTCAGGGTTCCGTACTTGAAAGGTTGGCTTGGGTCTCCATTATGTCCCCCACCCCCCCTTTTATTACTGTGGCAGAAGGAGAGGGGGGGGGGGGCTCATTTGCGTCCGACAGTTCAGCTGTGAAACCAAGAGAAACACAGTGGGCGGTGTACCACGCGGGTTGCTCCTGGTACTTCTCTGACAGTAAAGTGGACCGAGGGGGCATCCCCTTGGTCGTTGTGGTCGGCTTCGGCAGACCTGCCGTCGGGGCATCGTAGTTGAATGCGTAAGCGATCCTGCGACGCCCCATTAAGACGGGGGACGTCTTGTTGGGTTTTAGTGGGTAGTACTGGCGTTTTTAAGCTATGAGTCCCACATAACCACCTGTATGTCTACTGGTGGTATGCGTAAATCCATTTCCCAACATTAGAAAAAAAAGGTGCGTCCTTTGCTACATTTTGAATAGATATAAATAGTTTTAATCCAGCATTAGCCATGTAATCTTCTTTTTTTCGTGATTTTTTCCGACGTTTTAATAGTTATTCTGCTTTTTGGGATGGAGACAAATCCAACAAATCAATGATTATAAAAATCGGTTCAGCCATTCTTGAGTTATAACTAACCTAACTTTGTTTTATATATTATATAGATATGTCAACTACGAGGGTGTAATTTAGTCTAAAGTTCAATGTGAGCATTGATGTAATTGTATAGTAAAATCTTACAAATTCTAAATATATCTAGCTCTAAGCCACTTCAATTGGAGATAAATCTGGAACAAGTTAGGGGCTTAATATGATTTAGTCTTAACATGATTGTCGATTTACGATGACACCTTAATAGTACATCAGTGTCATCTTCCTTCTTAAATATTTAATATAACTGCCTCGGTGGTGTAGTGGCTAGCATGTGTGGTGTAGATCCTAAGGCCCTGGGTTCGAGTCCCGGGTGGAGTGAAGTTTAGTTATTGAGTTTTCTAGTTAACGAATTCAGTAGCGCCCGGAGTCGGGAAAGAACACAATTTTTTTACCCACATCTGTTTCATAGTACTTTTCAAATCTAAAAGTTTATTTTTCTTCTTTCTACATTACACAAAAAGTTGGACGAGGATCAAAGATTTGAGTTTCGTTAGAGGCAAATATTCATTTATAAATCAATGATAACGACAAATACCTACTATTATAGAAAGCATTTATGACGATCTGGGTGTATGTCTGTACGTTTCATACCTATATGTATCAAGGACGCCCAAAGTAAGACAACATAGTGGTGGCATGTATTTTAAAAATCATTGTATAATTTTGTAGGTAGGTATAGTCTGTAATAACTTTATTTACCTTTGAGACGTCTAAAACGTAAGTCTCTTCTGTGACCATGAATGCTGTAAAGCATTTGAAGTGTCAGGAAACAAACATCAAAATAAACCCCGAAAAAATACGAAAAGATAGTTTTATTTAAACTAACGACTCACTCTCACTCGGATTCGTCCTTAGCTTGCTTCCCAATACAAAGTTTTATCCCCACATTCACCTCCTAAGGGATGATTTCCGATATAAAAAATATCTATGTCTTTCCAAGGTCTCAAACTATTTTCTTAACAAAATTATATCAAAATCGATTCTGTAGATCCAGGAAATTACCCCCGACAACCTCACAAATTCACAAACTTTACCTTTTTATAATATTAGTGTAGATTAAAAATATAACATACCATCCTAAATCCTCAATTTTATTTTTTCATTCGTTTTAAAACTGGGCAAAATTATTTTGCCTTCAACCAACTCATTAAGAACCGTAAATTATAAATTCGTACTGTAGCTAGAAAAAGCAAAAATTATATAAAAGTCAAATTACCTTGAAATGCCCGTGATGCGAATTATAATGCAATCTTTTAACAGTTAAGAAATTACATTTTAATTTCTAGACTTACAATCTAGATTCGGTCTAGATTGTAAGTCTAAGCACTGAAATTATTATGATTTTTTTAAGATGACTAACGTTATAACAGCTAATATTGCAAAGATCTTGCGTATGTTCTTAATTATTTGACCGACTTCAAAAAATGTCGGTCCTGTATTTATTGCAAAGAAGGAGGTACTTAATCGAGTGTATATTTTTTTAATACACAATATCTTAGCGTATTGATAAATATTTTTTACAATTTTTCTATATAAATTTCAAAAATAGTTTCAACCTTAGTGGGTGGAATAATAAATTATTAATTTATTTTGAAGCCGGTATACTTTTTTTGTTTAAAATTATTTATTTTAATAGATAACTATATTATTATTGATCGTTAATACTTTTTAATTAAATATTATAATAAAATAATATATATTTTAATAGATTAAATTACGATATATTTTTTACTTAGATTTTCGAACTTTTGACATCTATGTAACAGATAAATAAATTGAAGTGTCTGTTTGTAATATCAAAATAACAGTTTTATACTAAATGCATATGGAATTATATACGGTACTAATAAGAAAATACAATTTTTAAGATATTTGTCTGCCTGTCTGTTTGTTCCGGCTAATCTCCGAAACGGCTGGATTAATTTTAACGGGAATTTCACTTTTATTTTAGAAAAAAAATTAAGGTGTTGCTCAAAAAACTAAAACGTACCTAGAGACGCACCCGAGCGAGGGTAAGTCGCTAGTTTTAAATAAAATTACCTCTTCAGATTTTTCGCGGATTTATTTTGATTTTTGGCTCCACGCTGGCCACGTGATGGTTGGCAGATTTCACATGTCTTTCGCAAACTTGTTAGGTTCTCTCACACATACAGGTTTCCTCACGATGTTTTCCTTTACCGTAAGGCAAATAGTAATCATGTTGACAATAATTCGATTTGCGACTAACAGAAGTGCGAGACTCGGGATTTGAACCCGCTTCACTTAGTTTTCCAAAGAAACATTATATAAAACCATTTTATTTAATTATAATTATTATAACTAGACTAACTACAGTTATTTTCTATGTCTTTGTTGGATACAAGGTTAGTTTAACCGGACGGGGAAGTAGAGTAGTGTGAATGATACTTTCAACGGTCTAGTCGTTTGTGGACATTTTAAATAATCGTAGATTAATAATAAATGATTCAAGGCTGAAGTACTTAGAACTATTAAAAAAACGTATCATATCTAATCGCACAGATCAAGTAATACATTATATAAAAAAATTATACTCAATATAAATTTTGAAACTGCGTATTCAACATTTTTTATGTAAAGTGTATAAAATTTAAACCTCTTTTAGCGATAAGGCCGCCTCTTGTACCTTCTTCTATATTTTTGTATATTTTCTTTTCTCTTGTTGGGTTTAAAATAAAGAGTTATTCATTCAATCATTCATACATATATGTATGTATATACCTTACTAGGGTACTTCGCCTGCATTAAAACTTCCGATCGCTACTAAACTTCACAGAATCACCCGCTGGGCTAATCTGAAGATTGCTTTAAATTTCATCAAAATCGCTCCAGCCGTTTTGTAGTCCATAGGGAACATACATACACACATCGATTTCTATATATTATATACTAGCGACTCAACCTCGCTTCGTTTCGGGTTCGTACCTAGATAAAAACAAATCTATCCCACGGGAACCGTACATTTTTCCGGGATGGTATATAGCCGCATCGGTAGCTCTGCGAGCGCCGAGCAGTCACTATTCCACGCGGATGAAGTCGCGGGCAAAATGATATCATATTGGAGATATGATAGTAGTTCTGTTAGGATTTCATTAACAATTCAAATGGTAATGTTACAAATCTAGATCACACTAGAAATGATTTCTAGCAGCTGACCCCATTCTAAAGTCAAATGTTACTTGAACCCACTGACTAGTGCTGTCGAGTATTTTGTTAGAATAATTGATAATATCGCAAGATTTGATTTTTGGTATCGAAATTTCAAAAACTGGTTAAGTGCGAGTGGGGTAAGGGTAAGGGAAAGACGATAGAGGTATATAATAGAAAATTTTAATTCCTTAATATTTTTAGTGAGTCTGTCGAAAGACATGTGAAGTCCGCCAATCCGCACTTGGTCAGCGTGGTGGACTATGGCCTGATTACCCTTGTCTTGAAGGGAGGCTCGTGCGCAGCACTGGGACGTTAAAAAGGGCTGAATACAATATAATATTTTTAGTAATAAATGAGAGTAAGTAAGAGTTCTTAAACTAACAAAATGTGTGACAAAAAATATCAATTTCATAATTATTACAAAAATATAAAAATTAGGATTCATAATGAAATGCCCCCGGATTTCGGTTAACAGCCGAACGCGCTAATCATTGCGCCACGTAGGCTCTTTTATAGTAACTAAAATTAGAAATAGTCTTTCTATTTAAAAATGACGGCTATTCTAATTCAAAGTTTTAGACAGTACATCCTCTTGGGATGAAAAATAGGGGATGATGTGAAATTTAAGAGTGGAGAAATCATACATAAATAAACTACGCGAGCGGAATCGCGGGGAAACGCTAGCCCGCTGGGGGCAGCCCCAGCGGGACTCGAACCCGCGACCGCTGGCACAGCAAACAGGGTCACTACAAACTGAGCCAAACGTGTTGTCAAATAATAATTATTTTATCAAATCATAAATAATTGATAATATTATCAAATAATAAATAAATATAATAAAAATCAATTATAATTGATTTTCATATGCACGAGTTTTCATGTGCAAATTAAAAAAACAAAATAACCTATAATTTAACGAGCTAAAAAATGATTTTTTTCCAAGGTCCCTACACTTACGGAGTTATAAAGATTTTTGTGTTCATTTTTTCTATATACAATAAAATTGTAACTGAGTCGAATCTGTACATTATATACCTATTTTTTACAAAATCTTCTTGAAATAGTCATTATTATCCATATTTTCATTATTATCCAGAATCTTTAGTTCTTAGAATTTTTGTCGAATCTTTAGTTCTTAGAATTTTTGTCTGTATGTCTGTCTGTCTGTGGTCTGTCTGTCCGTAATTTATCAAAAACTGACAAAGGTTGAACGAATCTGTACTAATATTATAAAGAGGCAGAGCTTGTTTGTTTGAACGCGCTAATCTCAGAAACTAATAGTCCGCTTTAAAAATTCTTTTTGAATTAGATAGCCCCTTTACTGAGGAAGGCTTTATATCATATAATATATACTCTATCTATTCCATACTAATAGTTCCAGGAACGAACCCGAGCGAAGCAGGGGTGAATCGCTAGTAATAATATTTCATTCATCCGATTATCGGATGAACAGACACTTTATTTAACTTAGTAGGTAATATTTTTATTTCATTAATTTTAATAATGAAATATATATTTTTTGTTTACTTATATTCAGTTATGTTTTTATTTATTAATATTTGTAGTTTAGTTATACAATTAATTTGTTTTATAATTAAGCTTAGTAATATTTTTATTTTCTTAATTTTATTAATTAATTGAATTAATTAATTAATTATTAATAATAAAATATATATATTTTTGTTTATTTTTGTTCATTTTTTTAAATTACTATTTTTTCTAGTTTAGTTATACCTACCTATAATTAGTTGTTTTTATTTTCTTATACTAGTTTAAACTTGACGTAGGCACTATTTTATATTATATATGACGTTTCAAATATTAAGTTCGTACGATGAGTCTCCACAAATCAACACATAGTGTTAAAATCACATGATCAAAATGCTTAGAGCGTAAAAAGCATTCTAGGAATCCAACGTGCCCTACATTATCATAAGTGATTTTATTAGTTACATCAGTGTAACTATAGTAAAAATGTCATGAATATGTTTGTTTGTTCGTAACATGATTATAATTAATTAAAATAAGCAGTGGTAGCCCAGTGGTAACAAGCAGTGGTAGCCCAGTGGTAGCCCAGTGGTAACGCGCTCGCTTGGAAAACCGACTGAAGCGGGTTCAAATCCCGGGTCTCGCACCTCTGATATTTTCATGTGCGAATCATTTCTAACATGATTACCACTTGCCGTACGGTGAAGGAAAACATCGTGAGGAAACCTGAATGTCTGAGAAAACCTAGCAAATTTTCGAAAGACATGTGAAGTCCGCCAATCCGCACTTGGCCAGCGTGGTGGACTATGGCCTGATCTCCCTCGCATTGAAGGGAGGCCCGTACCCAGCAGAGGGACGTCAAAAAGGGCTGAATACATACTTACAACATAATTTAATATATAAAAATTGGGTATAACAGATCAAACAATCTCTTAAGTCATACTTAAAGGCCAGTAAGCTGTGGTAGCCTAATGATAATGCGTTCACTTGGAAAATGAGTGAAGCGATAAATCTCGGGTCACGCTCCTCTGATAGATTTATGCGCAATTATTCATTTCCTATATAATTACCACTTGTATTCAGCCCTTTTTAACGTCCCACTGCTGAGCACGGGCCTCCCTTCAATACGAGGGGGATCAGGCGGACTTCACATGTCTTTCGAAAACTTGCTAGATTCTCTCAGACATGCAGGTTTCCTCACGATGTTTTCCTTCACCGTAAGGCAAGTGGTAATCATGTTAGAAATGATTCGCACATGATAATTACCACTTATTACCACTGGTAAAAGAAAACATTGTGATAAAACCTGCATATCTTTGAAAACGTAACTTTTCGAAAGACATGTCAAGTGTGCCAACTCGCACTTAGCAAGCGTGGTGGAATATTGTTTAGTCCCATTTGTATTGAAGGGACACGTGTGAATAGCAGGACGTTAGAAAGGGCTGAAGAATACATACATACCTAAAAATTGTCAATTTTTTATCTTAAATCGTATCGAAAATTTTGATGGGTATAGCAGCTCAAAAATTTGTTACACATATTATTTAATAGTACCTAGGCGACCGAACTTCGCTCGGAGTACTTTTTTGTTACATCGTATTTTTTAGATTAAAAAAAACTAAAACCTTGAATAAATACAAAAATAAACAACATCACCTGTGATTGTCAAATCTTGAACCTCGGCCGCTTGACCAAGATGCTTATGCTCTAGCGTAAGAAATTATCGACCATATTTCGCGTGGAATAATACGAAAGAAAACCGCATGAAAACTCGTAAACACGCGTTTTCTCAGACATAAGACTAATCTAGATCAATTTTTCGCCCCCGAAAACCCTAACATACCAAATTTCAGCGAAATCGTTAGAGCCGTTTCCGAGATCGCCGGTATACATAAATAAATAAATATACAAGAATTGCTCGTTTAAATATATTAGATTGGTGAGTACTGACCTATCTACACTTTTAAAATGACTGTCTATCTATCTGTGGTTTTTCTTACCAGAGATAGGAATTGGACATGTTTGTATGGAGTTTATGTCAAATATCTATTGAGATCGCAGCGCAATTACTTAGTCTGGTAGTTGAAGTGACGACCTCCCGTATATTTATTCAATTCAAATTTATGTTTCACTATGTCACAATTTATAACATACTAGTTTTTGCCCGCGGTTTCACTCGCGTGGTAAATGGGTCCGGGATCAAAGAAGGCATATGTCCGTTCCCAGGATGCAATCTTTGTCTTTACCAAATTTTATCAAAATATGTTCAGCAGTTTAAGCGGTAAAGCGTTCTTTATATTTATTAGTATGGATAATATTAGTATACATAGATGTTATAAGGCAAGACGTGAAAAGGGACCAGCAAGAAATGAATCAACTAAATACCTGATTCGCTACACATTTCATTCATATCTAAAAATTTCGTTTCGCTTCATTGTTAATGTTTATTTTAAACGTAATCGCTTTAGATTTCTCATAATTTGTAGTAAGTGTACTGTGAAATTTTCTATAATAATCAATAAATACAAGTTATTTACATAAGTATATATATTTGGTGTAGGTTAGGTCTTACTTTGCAATATATTTATACTACACAGACATTTGAAGTGTCTGTTTGTAATGTCGAAATATTGTATAA
Source organism: Argynnis bischoffii washingtonia (assembly GCA_033884665.1). Taxonomy (NCBI): domain Eukaryota; kingdom Metazoa; phylum Arthropoda; class Insecta; order Lepidoptera; family Nymphalidae; genus Argynnis; species Argynnis bischoffii. Next base: position 8,469,297 of record JAEMGE010000029.1, read on the forward strand.
TAATTGTATATGAAATTATATACGGTACTTATGTATAAGAAAAAAATGATTTTAATTTTTTTGTCAATCTGTCAGTTTGTTCCGGCTAATCTCTGAAACCGCTGGACTAATTTTGGACGGGATTTCCACTGGTACATAGCTGATGTTATAAGGAGTAACTTAGCTATCCTTATTTTAGAAAAAGAGTTAGAGTTCCGCTCAAAATTGTCGCTTATAGGTACATTTTTATGATAGAAGAATGTAGTATATTTGCCTCACCCGATTCCGAAGACGTTATAATCTAGTCTACACAGATAAATAAAATTGAAGTGTCTGTTTGTAATATCAAAATAACAGCTGTATACTAAATGCATATGGAATTATATAGTGTACTAATTAGAAAAACACAATTTTGAAAATTTTTGTCTGTCTGTCAGTCTGTTTGTTTCGGCTAATCTCTTAAACGACTGGACCAATTTTAACGGGACTTTTACTGGCAGATAGCTGATATTATAAGGTGTAACTTAGGCTACTTTTATTTCAGAAAAAGATTTAGGGTTTTGCTGAAAAAAATTAAAACGTGCCTAGAGACGAATCCGAGCGAAGCGAGCGTGAGTTGCTAGTTCTAAATAATTATAACTGTTTTGTAGTTAGTAAATTTCAGATTTTTTTTATCTGAACCTAATAAAACGATTTGGTCGTCTTAACGACAAAGATCTTGAATATAGAAAAAAAAAAACAAACACAAAGAATAGTTTCTAGCACAGTTTAAATCGAGCTATATATCCTCTCAGAAGTAATGGTTTAAGTGGCGTCCTTGAACTGATTATAAACGTCAAACGGACGATGACTTTTCATTTTTAATGTAGGGATGTCAATTTTTAGTGATAAATTTAAAAAAAATATATCTATAAAAATGAATGTTTGTATGTGTGTACTCTATGCGTTCCTAAACCGCTCATCCAATTGTGATGAAACTTTTGTGAGTTGTTCTGTGTATGTTGAAAGTAAAATCCTCACTATAAAAAAGACCTTTTTTTTGTAAGCTTTTCCTTGCATAGAGGCGTTTCAAAATTATTCATCCCTAGTAAAGCCTGACGCACCCGAGGGAGGGTAAGCCACTAATATATATATTACTAGCGCTACTCACCATTGCTTCGCGCGGGTTCTAACACAGGTTGCTTCCCCATACAAACTTTCATTCCCACTTTCACTCCCTTAAGCGATGATTTCCGGGATAAAAACTATCCTATATCCTTTCCAAGATTTCAAACTATCTTCTTACTAAATTTTGTCTAAATCGGTGCAGTAGTTTCAGAGCGTATTTGATACAAACAAACAAACAAAATAATCTTTTCTCTTTATAATTTTAGTATATATAATAAAACTAAAAATAAATCTTTTTAACTTTTAATTCTAACCATAGCATATTATTCTGTTCAAGAGTTTCACGTTGATGGAAATGTGTGGAATTAAGATATATTGACTCATATTCAGGTTAGCTATTATACTAAAATAATAACAAAGTAATTTGGCATTTAAAACAGCACTTGTTGAGTTTCTCTTGGGTTCTTCTCAGCAGAACTGCCTTCCGAGCCAGTTGCTTCCTCACAGAAGGCTGCTTTGACTCTCTTTAAATTAAACAAATGGTTCAAAAGTGCTGACCTATTTAAAAACTTAAAAAATAAATAAAATAAAAACCGACTTCCAGGCGCTGAAAAGTAAAAAATAACTGAACGGATACTTAATCAGATATTTTCGAAGTCGGTGTGCTTTGATTTGTATTGGCTCGCAGTACGTCCATACTGGTTATTTTTTCCGAAGTTTATAAATAGAACTTTAAACTATCGATATTCCGGAAACCCTTGATTTAATACTTGATTGTAGTATATTTAAGATATCAGGCAGAATCGTTTCATTTAAATAAGAAATTAACATGGCAAATGTTATTGACACCATTCATTTGCTACATGGATTTGAAGAATGACGATATAATAGTAACATCTTACAGTTAACTCTTCTTATTGTTGTCCTTGAGTAGCTTGGAAAATACTAATATCCTATGTAAAGAAAATTATCTAGTGGGATTAAAATCTATAAGTTACAAGTATAAAAATAACATCGGTTCGTTTAAAATAAGGATAAATAAATTTTTGTATTTTTTTTATATTAATAGGGATCTTTAAATACTATTTAAAGTATTTTGGACTGAACGTTCAAAAATCGCCTCTTTCTGTAGTCAAATCAAAAGATATAAAAAAAAAAGGATAAAAAAATGCTCTCTTACAAGCATCTTTTGATGTGTTAAAAGTGGCTCTGTCTGTATATAATTTTATAAATACAAAAGAAACCTAGGGATACATCAAAGCAAAGTAAGGATAAGTTGTTAGTTACAAATATAATTATATGTGTTTTTTTAACAAATTTTAGTTTTTTTAGGACAATCATCATCTAGTTCCATGGTAAGCTACGAGGCTTGTGTTATGGATACCAGATAGTTGATACACTACACATGTATAACTTTTAACTACATACATATTGTAAATATAAACACCCATGACTGGAGTACAAACATTCGTGCTCATCACAAATGAATGCATCCAGCGGGACTCGAACCCGCGACCACCGGCGCGGCGCAGCAAGTTGGGTCACTACAAACTGAGCCAAACGTGTCGTCAAATGCACTATATGTGGTTTTAGTATTCACTACACCGGTCCCGAAATTAATTTAAGCATTTTCCCTATAGTTTAGAACTCAGCTCAACTCTTTCTAAAATCTATACAGATAAATACAATTGGAGTGTCTGTTTGTAATATTAAAATAACCGCTGTTTACTAAATGCATATGGATGTATACACGGTACATATACCAAAACAATTTTTTTTACAATTTTTGTCTGTCTGTCTGTCTGTTTGTTCCGGCTAATCTCCGAAACGGCTGGACTGATTTTGACGGGACTTTCACTGGCAGACAGCTGATGTTATAGGGAGTAATTTAGGCTATTTTAATTTTAGAAAAAGAATCAGGGTTCCGCGAAAAAAATTGTGAGTTGTGAACAAATCTGCGTACGGCGTACGCACCCGAGTAAAACGAGGGTAAATCGCTATATAATTTAAATTAAATGAATATCTTAGGAGCAGCAAGCTACTATTTATGTATACCTAAACATAGCTAACCGTGAAAACGTACCTAGGGACGAACGCGAGCGAAGCGAGCGTGAGTCGCTAGTAATAAATAAATCTAAACGGTTTGCTTTATAAAAAAATCAAATACAAAAGAAAATATCAAATATTCTATAAAATTTTATTACATGTTTTATTATTTTGTTAGAAACAATATTCCACCAGCCCTGCATTTAGTTGACCTCAAACTGACATATTATTTAAGGTTGAGGTCGATAGTGAATAAAGGTGAAATGTTGCAGTGTAATACTTACTTTTAATACTTTCTTAGATTTACGCGATCATTTGACATTTTAAATAAAACTAGGTTTTTAGGTTTTTTCGCGGATTTATTTTGATTTTTGGTTCCTGACATTTCGAATGCTTTACAGCAATCACGGTCACGGAGAGACTAAGGTTTTGGTTACACAGGCATTATATAGTTACTTTTTAACTAAAAAGGTGAGTGCATCTAGTTTATTTCATCTATATTACATCATGGTTTCTATATTGGATGCTTACTGTTCTATCTATATCTGATAACTACTTGGACTCGTCGTTATTTTCATAAAATCTGGTTTTTTTCGGAAAAGATATAATACTTGTGTTTTTTTTTCAGAAAATACACCTATAAATATGAACCTTAAAAGTAAAACCTTATCTATTTACAAAATTTCATCTAAATTATTAGAGCTCTTTCCGAGATACACGGAATGTAAACAAGAATAGCTTATTTAATATTATAAGATATGCACATACATATCATAATATGTATATACGTATGTATTTCTAGTACCTAACATTCTCCTAAAATTATTTTAACTCAAAATTTCATTATACAAAGACAGCGATACAGTAAAATTTTCTACGAAACAGTACTTCAAAACATATCACACTACTACTATAAATACAAAAGTCTGTATGTGCGTGTATGTTTGTTACGCTAAAACGGCTGAACGAATTTGGATGAAATTTAGGACACATATAGACCTTTAATTGCACTGATTTTCAAAAGATGAATATATATTATAAAAAACATACATGTAGACGGACATAAAACCTCCTTTATTTGAAAATCGGTTAAAAAGAAGAATGAGATAAAACGAAACTAAACGAAGCGCGATAACTCGCTATCGAATTCGCTAAAACACTAATCAATGAAAGCGTAACGTGCACATGTAAAAAGTACTTGTGCGTTGTATTAGAATGACAGAGTAAAAACGTATTATTGCATCAGATTTTTTCATTTCTCTGTTACACCCACTTTAAACTCGAAACTTTTACTGCCAATGACTGTTTTACCGTATTGTTTAATTGAAGTAATAGCGAAATAGATTTGAAACGCGAATATTTGACATCTATCTATACATATAATAAAATTCTGAGTCGAATCTGTACATTAATTTTTTTTTCGAAAATCTTATTGAAATAGTCATTATTATCGATAAAGAGGCTGAATCTATACTTTTTAGGTATTCATGTCTGTCTGTCAGTCTGTCTGTCTGTGAGCGCATCACGGAAAAACTACTGGAGGCATTTTGATGAAATTTAGTATAATGATAGCTGGTTATCTGGGTCAACATATAAGATACTTTTTACTGCGAGAAATTATCTCATCTCTGAGAAAACTATACTAAACGTTAAAATGTAATTTTAAACAAAACTATCTTTTCTGATTATTTCACGGATATATTTTGATTTTTGATTCCCGACGTTTAAAATACTTTACAGCAACAATCGAATAACATCGATTGTTATCGACTTTTATCGACTAAACTGAATAATCGACTAATTCGATTAGTTTTAGTAATAATCACCCATCACTACTGCACATCCGGAGGTCCTGGTTTCGAGTTTCGGGTCAAGCAAAGTTTACTTAGGGAATCTTTCTGTTAAAGAAGTTCCAGTAACTATCCTGCGCCTGACCTCTCACCGGTCGTGTCGAGTTATCGTCCAAATATGTTTGCACGTACACTTGTGCACTATAATATCTCCTGCAGTTGTCTAGTCTCAGTGAGACTGGCCGCCGTGGCCGAAATCGGTTGTGAGGACATCACTTCATCATCACATATAGCTCCGTGAAAAATATGCTTACAGTTGACTGATTGTACTGATTTCGTTGAATTTACTATATATAAATTGAAGAAAGCTTATTATAATATCAGTAATAATGACAGATGCATCATATAAATTAACTAGCGACTCACCCTCGTTCCGCTCGGGTTCGTTACTTACGTTCTAACATTTAGTATAGATTTCTCAGAGATGAGATATTCTCTCGCAATAAAAAAGTATCCTATATGTTGACCCGGATAATCAGCTATATATCAAATTTCATCAAAATCTCTTCAGTGGGTTTTCCGTGATGCGGTAACAGACAGACAGAAAAACAAAAATTCCAAAAACTATAGATTCGGCTTCTGTCTATTTCAATAAGATTTTTCAAAAAATATAAAATGCACAGATTCGGCTTAGTTACAATTTTATTATATGTATAGGTAAATTCTGATTTTATAGACGGTAATGATTTATTAAGAATGACATGTCTTTTCATCTATCCATCGTAACTAACGTCAAAACGACTGTATCATTTCAATACTAAAAAAAGTAAAAGCAACATTGATAATATTCAATATTTTGTAAATAAAATTTCATATATTGTAGTGGTACAGAACCATCGGTGTGCGAGTTCGTCTCAAACTTGACCAGTTTTTTTAATTAAGCAACAGTCAAAATTTTGTTAAGTTTAAAGATTTTTAACATAAATATAACTATTATGCATATGTGAATATAATGTAAATGTTTCATACATTCCAAATTTATACCGGTTGCTACTTGTAGTGTAACCTCGTTATATTATTAAATCGTTAAAATGTATTAAAACGCATAAATTTAAGTATAACTAGCATTTGACCGCGGTTCTGCCTGTGTTGTTTAAAAATAATGAATTAATTTAAAAAAAAATTAATAACAAGCTTTTATTTCAACAGAGTTCTTGGGACTTCATCTTTAGATCCTGGATATCACGTAACACAAGAGTGCTTGTCAAGACTATTCAAACGAGTCCAAACGCGACGGTTTTATCTTGTTTAGTTTAGAAGTTCCTATGGTCACCTTCCGACTCCATCTTGAGACCAGCTTTATGGTACCATATTATTGCATTGTCACCGAAGTTACGTAATTAAACCAAATTTCAACTTAATCTAAAGACAGGATTTCAACTTAACCTAAAGTGGTTCTAATTTAACTCACAAGATCTGTCCCATACTAACATACTAACAGGGCAAGTTAAATAAAAGCTTGTAATAAAAGATTGTTTATTCGAACCACTTTAAAAGAAAATTGTAGGATTTTTTTGGAAATTCATCCAATGGAGGTGTTCTTTCTTAGTGTCTTAGTTCTTTCGGAGTAGGTTACTCCGTATGAAGAATTTACCTCACAAGTTTCTACTTTTTAGTATTTATATTTTCTTAGATTTATTTTATATTTAGTATTTCGGTTATATATATATATATATATATATATATATATATATATATATATATATATATATATATATATATATATATGTATTCAGCCCTTTTTAACGTCCCACTGCTGGGCACGGGCCTCCCTCAATACGAGGGGAATCAGGCCATAGTCCACCACGCTGGCCAAGTGCGGATTGGCGGACTTGACATGTCTTTCGAAAACTTGCTAGGTTTTCTCAGACATGCAGGTTTCCTCACGATGTTTTCCTTCACCGTAAGGCAAGTGGTAATCATGTTAGAAATGATTCGCACATGAAAATATCAGAGGTGCGAGACCCGGGATTTGAACCCGCTTCACTCGGTTGTCCAAGCGAGCGCGTTACCACTGGGCTACCACTGCCTTTTATATATATATATATATATATATATATATATATATATATATATATATATATATATATATATATATATATATTACAGGCTTCACATAAAGTAATTCCTTGGAACTGCATTTTGATATTTATTTCTTACAGTAATTTACGTGTCTAATGTATACATTATGTAAAACGATATAGAAGCATTATTTTCTTTCTTTTACAGTTATTTTAATTATTTTTGCTTTAATTGAAGTATGAATCACTCGACGTAAATCTTGCCATTTTTTAATATAGTAATATATTATGTATTATGCAGATGGAATGTTCTAAGTAAGCGTAGGTGGTGAAATTACAAATTGTTAAGAATAGCACAATTGGTTTGCGAATTTGTTAATACTATCAAATAAAATAGTTATTTTCTAAGTTAACATCAAGAGACGGAGAGAAGAAGGCAGTGGTAGCCCAGTGGTAACGCGCTCGCTCGGCAATCCGAGTGAAGCGAGTTCAAATCCCAGGTCTCGCACCTCTTATATTTTCATGTGCAAATCTCTTCTAACAAAATTACCATTTATCTTACGGTGAAGGAAAACATAATAAGTTTACGAAAGACATGTGAAGCCCGCTAACCCACACTTAGCCAGCGTGGTGGACTGTGGCTTGATTTCTCTGCATAGAAGGAATGCCCAGAATGGGATGTTAAAAACGGCTGAATACAAGCTAACATCGACCTCCCTTCAATACGAGGGGGATCAGGCCATAGTCCACCACGCTGGCCAAGTGCGGGTTGGCGGATTTCACACGTCTTTCGAAAACTTGCTAGGTTCTCTCAGACATGCAAGTTTCCTCACGATGTTTTCCTTCACCGTAAGGTAAGTGGTAATCATATTAGAAATGATTCGCACATGAAAATATCAGAGGTGCGAAACCCGGGATTTGAACCCGCTTCACTCGATTTCCCAAGCGAGCGTGTTACCACTGGGCTACCACTGCCTTGTATTTAATTGAGTTAGAGAGATAGTATTACAAAGCAGGCTAAAGTGCAGTTACTCAAATATAAATAATTAAATAAATAAATTATATATAAATAAATATATAACAAAATATTATACATATTATACATACTATGTATAATATATATACCGTAACATATGTACATACTACTACATACACAAATACATATCTAAGTTATGTATGGTAAAGGCTTTATGATGCTCTCCTGACGGATATCGACCACGGCGGCCAATCTCATTGAGACTAGCCATCTGCGCAGGAGATATTATTGTGCACTAGCGACTCACTCTCGCGCCCATTGGGTTCGTCCCTGATTAAGTTTTAACGTTTAGTATGATTTCTCAGAGATATTTTCCTGCAGTAAAAATTATCCTGTATATTAACCCGGATTACCAGCTATCATTATAACAAATTTCATTAAAATCTGTCCAGTGGTTTTCTCGTGATGCGTTCCCAGACAGACAGATAGACAAATATTCTAAAAACTATAGATTCAGCCTCTGTATCGATAATAATGACTATTTCAATAAGATTTTCCAAAAAATATTTAATGTACAGATTCGACTCAGAATTTTATTATATGTATATAATTTGTTATCACAATCCCACGTATCTTGTTTAATCTCGTACCTTAGTTTCGATTGTAAATAATCTAATCGTTTATCGTTAAATTAAAGATATCTTTTTACCGCATAATTTTTTCATTTCAAATTTCATAATATGTAAGTAAGAAAGAAGAAGTTTAAGCAAATGTTACTTTCAACCTTTCTAGTTTTTCTCCTTCTTAGGGTTCTTTATATTTGATAAAAACCCTTATTTGACGACACGTTTGGTTCAGTTTGTAATGACCCTACTTGATGTGCCAGCGGTCGCGGGTTCGAGTCCCGCTGGTGGCATTCATTTGTGTGATGAGCACGAATGAATACTACTACGATGGGTGGTTATATTTATTATATGTATATATTTAAAGTTATGTATGTGTAGTGTGTCAACTATCTGGTATCCATAACACAGGCCTCGTAGCTTACCATGGAACTGGATGGTGCTGCGTTAATGTACCTTATTGGTTTTTTTTAATATATATTTGTGGCTAAAATTTACTATGGATGTAAGTTTCTTACTCAATCGCGCTAGAGCGGCTGAACGGATCTGGATGAAATTTGACACAGAGATAGATTATAGTCTGAAATAGCGTATATGTTACTTTTTAACCCGGAGAAATGTACGGTTCCCGTGGGATAGTTTTGTTTTTGTTTTTCACAGTGAATGATTATTTTCAGTAAGCATTTTTACCCATTTAGACTTAATGTTTAGAAATCACATTTTGAGTAAAGTAATAAATTAAGTATTTTACGAGTATTTCTTTTAGATATATCTATTTTTTTAAACAGCAGTTAGTTTGGAATAAGTATATATATATATATATATATATATATATATATATATATATATATATATATAGATATAGATGTGAACACACATACTTTCTTTTTTCAATACGATATTATAGCAATAATCGTAAAAATTTACGATAAAAACTAATGGATATTTTATAAAAATTAAACGTATATGTATATTTTTACGATTGTTTTAAATACGTGGAATTTAACTTTATTACTACAGTGAGCCGTGGCTTAAAATCGTCATCCAATATCGCCTGATATTCTTTAATTAGTGAAAGCTTTATCCAAGTCAATTCAGCAGTTGAAATTACAGAGCTATTTAACCGTTACGTATGGCTACTACCTTTATTTTTATTAAAAACACCTCTTTGTAAAATAAAATTTTGTGCAAGAATACTAAAATAAAATTAATGTATAGTAAATCCCATAAATATTATAAATGCGAAAGTTTGGATGGATGTTTGTTACATAATAATGCCAGAACGGCTTAACAGATCTGGATGAAATTTGTCACAGAGATTGATTATAGTCTGGAATAGCACATAGGTTACTTTTTATCTCGTAAAAATGTACAGTTTCCGTGGGATAGATTTGTTTTTCTTTTTCACTAGGGGCGAACCCGAGCATAGCGAGGGCGAGTCGCTAGTATTATTAATAAAAAAAAGACTTACCTTGTTTATTCTTCGTTAAACTAAGTTGTGGTTAAATTCTTCAAACTTTACTTTATAGCGAAATACATATAATACTGTATTTTGGACACATTTAACATTTTGTTATAAAAAAAGTTTTTACTATCGAACACGTGCCTCACAGATATGCGTACATCACTAAAAATCACGAGTAACCAAAAAAAAGTCCAATGTTCTATTCAAAAGGGTTTGAAATAGTGACGTGAAACACAAAATGGGTGGATATCGATATATTTAAAAATACGTCTTTGGTACGCGAATGCTCGAAGTGGAATGCCGACTTTTATTATATGACTAAGGCATTATCAGTAAGCTTAAACCAAAGAATATGTATATTATTGACAGTGGTGCAGCACGATTATATCGATTTTCAATTATACCGCATAATCGGAATCGGTGTGTCAAATTTATGACATTGCGCACCTTTTATTCTATACCGACCTTTTAATTAAGGTGTACTTTTATCTCGAATTTATCTATACAGATAAATAAAATTGGAGTGTCTGTTTGTAATATTAAAATAACCGCTTTTTACTAAATGCATATGGATGTGTACACGGTACATATACTAAACCAACATTTTTTACAATTTTTTGTCTGTCTGTTTGTCTGTTTGTTCCGGCTAATCTCCGAAATAGCTGGACCGATTTTGACGGGACTTTCACTGGCAGATAGCTGTTGCTATAGGGAGTAACTTAGGCTACTTTTATTTTAGAAAAAGAATCAGAGTTCCGCGAAAAAAAATTAAAACCCATGAAATTGTGAAAAAAATCTGCGTACGGCGTACGCACCCGAGCAAAACGAGGGTAAATTACTATATAATTTAAATGAATACCTTAGGAGTAGCAAACTACTATTTATGTATACCTAAACATAGCTAACCGTGAAAACTTACCTAGGGACGAACGCGAGCGAAGCGAGCGTGAGTCGCTAGTTGCTGATATTTATTGTGTAGATACATTTAAATATGATACTTCAAAATTATATATGATTTTTTTATGTGGAAAATTTTATATTTTACAACTAAATAAATAAGAGGGAGAAATTGTACAAAATCGTGAAGTGTTGAGGAAAATAATTAAAAATTGTCTAAATAATATATTTTTAATATTATATTGGTTGTCGTAATATATATATATATATATATATATATATATATATATATATATATATATATATATATATATATATATATATATATATATATATATATATAACATTATAAAAACTGTTCAGATAACGTCCAGGTATAACTAGCGTAACCCGACTTCGACAGTTCATTTTAATGTCTATAATACTATATGAAAAGATTTAAAATTTAAAATTTATATATCTCAAAAATACCGTGAAATAAATCCGAATCCGTATTAAATTGAAATAAAATCCGTAATACCGTGAAGTTTCAAGTGAATTTAAAAAATAATTTTTGATGTAAAATTCAACAAAATTCTGAGAATTTCTTGACAGAAATACTCAATAGCTGAACTTGGCCCGACTTGGAACTCAAACCCAGGACCTTCGGATTTGCAGCCGTGCATGCTAGCCACTAGACCAACGAAACAGTTAATTATAATTAATTAATTAATTATTTTACTCAAATTTTCTAAGCAATCAGTGACTAACTTTATTGCACAATCGAACACTTCCATTTTTATTTGTATAGTTTTTAATGAGCCGTTCCTTTGGTGATTTCATGTCAAAAGTAAAAACAAATGAACAAGTTAATTTACAATAACGATGCTACCTTGTTATCTGTACATTTTTAATGTATTTTATTATAAAACAGGTTTTAATTTGGTTCAAGACAACTTGGCAAAAATCGTTTTTTTTCACATTCTTATTACGATGGCCAAAATGAGCAGTATAAGACTCTCCTGACTCTTTTATCCTTAATACTTTCTTAGATTTACGCGAATATTAGACATTTAAATAAAACTATCTTTCCGGTTTTTTTACCGGTTTTTTTTTTTGATTTTTGGTTCCCGACGTTTCGATTGCTTTACAGCAATCATGGTCACGGGAGAGTCTCTCCAAAAAATAAAATCAAAATAAATGCGCGAAAAAATTCGAAAAGATAGTTTTATTTAAATGTCCTTGTTTGAGGCAAATTATATATTAACCATACATATATTTATACAAACCCATCTAGTAGAGGCTTTCTCCTAACCTAAGCCACAAGCTACATAATGTAGCAAAAATGGAACACTATAATTTATTTGTTAAATTTTCATTTTATCACAAATGTTGTCTGTCCGTTTGTACGTATGTACATATTAGTAATATACTACACTAGTATAGTAATAACTAGCAAATTCCCTTTCAGTTGAGTTAACTGAACCTTGATCTCTGTACGTAATGCTCCTCCATATAAAGCGAAGGTCATTATAAATTGTCGTGAATAGTGAATGAAGCAATATAATGTAACGTATTGAACGCTTGTTACGAATAAATAGTAAAAATTTCATTAATCTATACTAATATTATAAAGCTGAAGAGTTTGTTTGTTTGTTTGTTTGTTTGTTTGTTTGGTTGATCGCGCTAACCTCAGGATCTACTGATCCAATTTGAAAAATTCTTTTTGCATTTGATAGCCCGTTAACTGAGGAAGGCTATAGGCTATATATCATCCCGGAAAAGTGAACGGGTCCCGTGGGATAGAGTTGTTTTTGTCTAGGGACGAACCCGAAGCGAATCGAGGGTGAGTCGCTAGTTCGTTATAAAAATAGTAACTTAAAGTAAATCATAATTTTTTCTATTATATAGGAGTCATTTTTTTCCTTGTGGGGTAGAAATATAAAAGAGAGGACCAAGTAAAGCCGATGCCTGCCTCATTTCCTAATTATTGTGTTGAATTGTCTTCCCAATGAAGTTGAAGAGTGAAAGAAATGCAGAGTGTCATATCACATACACATATTTATCTACTTAAATTTATCTCGCGCAGATTAAGTCTCAGTGAGATTTTTGTGAGATAAAATCTGTCAAAAGGACGTTATGTACTGGCTAACTTTTACACATTTACCTTTTGTACAAGTGGATCCGGATAAACAAATAGTGTAAATTATATAATACTTCAATATATTTTTTTCATAATAATTTATCTTATTTATTTCAGTCTGACATTACTCCCCTAAGGAAACCCAGTCGAGGAAACCGAATGTCTATTTACAGCCATAACATTTAATTACATTGTAAATTTTTTAATGATACCTCATGACCGCTTGCTATGACATAAGTAGGAAGACATGTCACTTTACATTGTTTCTAACACTACTTTTTTCTTCTTTATTTGCTCGAGCAGAAATTATGTTCAAAAATTAAATTTAAAAACGCAAAAAAAGGCCCAGTAAAATTCTACTAAGTAGGTTTCTAAGAAATCTTCCAAAATGAAATGGTAAGTTTTTTCCCAGTCTAAGAATAAATTTTTATTTTTATTTATTAGGTTTAGTCAGCAACCCTTCAGCATCAACACAAAAAAGTTGGAAACACTAGAATAGTAAGTGAAAATGTCATATTTTTAACCGACTTCAAAAAGGAGGATTGGTATTTTTTTTATGTATGTACACCTATTACGCTGAGATGTATGATCCGATTTACCTGATTCTTCTTTAGTTTAATGCGGAATAGTTGCCAATTGGTCCCATAAAAATTTAACATAGTTTGGCCCAGTAGTTTTCATTTTGTTTGATTTGACAACTCCAATACGTTAGAATCGGATTTTAGAGCCAGAATTTTTAGTGTGACTGACAAAAGCGAATTTTAGTTTGTCAGTCTTCATACTTTGCTAATACTATTATGTCTACACTAAAAAGGAAAAAAAAACTTTTTAAGAAAAAAATAAAAACCGACTTCAAAAATAACACTAAAAAGTAAAAAATAACTGATTGGTAGTTTTCATTTACTATAGATACCTAATCAGATATTTTCGAAGTCGGTGCGAGCCGATACAACTTCAACAACAACAACTTCAACAACATCAGTTATTTTTTACTTTTTAGTGCTTTTTTTGAGGTCGGTTTTTATTTTTTTCTTAAAAAGTTTTTATGTGATACTTAAAATAAAATTTGAACGTAGAAAAGTAAAGCTAAATAAACACTTAAAATATTGAATAGTAAATACATTACAATATTAAGAATACACTTAATGTAAAATGGCTTATTGAGCTCCACTAGTGCAGTCTGTTCGATTTCTGTTTAGGTTAAATCAATACTTAATAATTTTCCTGGTTTACTTCAGGCCAATTTAACAGGAAATAAACACAGATAATATAAAAGGTTAAATTTCATTCGCGAAGTTGTAAGTTTAATTTTTTACTGTAGTAAATATAAATAATAATAAAATGAGAACATTAATCAGAACGTGAAGAAGCTCGGAATGAAAAATTCCAACAAAAAACAAGACACTTAATAAAATAAATTAAATATTAGCCTTTATATTTCAAAGAAGCCAATAATAGTCATCCATTTTATCTTCGACTTAAAATTTAATTTGCTTTTGAAAAACCTGTAAAATTAACATTTTGAGAACCTTATCTATATTTATTACCTTATAATTACATATAATTGTATAATGATGTAACAATTAGAATATCTTTTCTTTTTATGAACTCGTTCAGTAAAATATTTCAATAAAGAATTTAGACCTATAGTATAAAATAAATATATAGTAGAAAGTATCGGTACGGCCCATCACTAGTAGTCGTGGGCGTGTCATGTCGTCACAGCGTACTTGAAACTTATCTGCTGGAGATAAATTATATTAGGCCTATCGTGTACAAGGAACAATCTGAGAAAATGATTTACTTTATAAGTGTTAATGTATTATAGACTAGTGACTTGCCCTCGCTTCGCTCAGGTGTGTCCCTTGGTCGTTTTAAAGAGATATGAATATTTATTGCAACTGTACCTTAGGAGAAAGACTTATGCTATGTTAGTAGATCTTAAGACCTACAATTCTAGTACACTATTGTTGATATATCTCTTAAGGTTTAGCCAGCGTTAAACATGTCAATTTCTAAGAACGACTCGTTAGAATCAGTTATTGTGTTTTCCTGTGGGAATGAAGGAGTTTCCTGTAGTAAAAGGTATCCTGAATGTTGACCCAAGTAATAAGTTATCACTACACAAAAATTTGTTAAAATTCGTTCAGTACTTTTTGCGTGAAACGCGCACTGTGGTTATTGTTTTATTATATGTATAGACTAGCGACTCGCCTTCGTTCCGCTTGGGTTTGTCCCTATTTACGTTTTAACGTTTAGTATAGATAGCGCCTTACTCTCGCTTCGCTCGGTGACGTTACGTGACGGGGGCTACGTTTTATTGTTGTGGGCGGAAATTATTTTTCTAAAATAAAAGTAGCCTAAGTTACTCCTTATAACATCAATTATCTGCCAGTGAAAATCCCGTCAAAATCAGTTCAGCCAGTTCGGAGATTAGCCAGAACAAACAGACAGACAGAAAAATATTCTTATAAGGTTTTCTTACAAATACCGTATATACATTTAGTATAAAGCTGTTATTTTGACATTACAAACAGACACTTCAATTTTATTTATCTGTGTAGATTTAATGGGATTTTTTGCGGAGCGGTTTTTTACTTATATCTTTTCCTCATCTTAGCTCTTATACCTGGTAATTAAAACCTTTTTTTTATTTATTCGTTATGGATAATGTCTAAAATGATTGAAGCAATTACTAATATTTTTTTCTTTTATTATTACATATATAGTACCATATCATGAGGAATGTTAACAATTTAGGTTAATATACTATTTTAATGTACAAAGTATGCAAATAATCTATGTTGAGGCCTACTTTCTTTTAATTAACTCTTACTAAAAAAAAATTTACAAGTCATTTTATTACTAAGTACATGTTTGATTTGTAATTATCAAATTCTGAATATTTTTTTTTAATTGTCATTATGATGAGTACCTGGGCGACCGAGCTTCGCTCGAAGTTTTTGGTTAAACGTACAATTTTTTTTAATTAGGCTTAAAGCCAAAAAAAAACTAAAATCTAGAATAAATACAAAAAAAAAATAATAGAAGAAAAATCTTTGTATCCGACCGGGATTCGAACACACCTGTGATAGTCGATCTCGCGCCTTGGCCGCTTGACAACGATGCGTATACACAATTGTGCGAAATTATTAACATATTTTGCGTAAAATAATGCTAAAGAAAATCGTATGAAAACTGAAAAGTATGCGTTTTCTTAGACATAAGACTAATCTAGATCGATTTTTCTCCTCCCAAAACCCCCACACACCAAATTTCAGCGAAATCGTTAGAGCTGTTTCCGAGATCGCTGATATAAATAAATAAAGATATAAACATATAAATATACAAGAATTGCTCGTTTAAATATAGTACCTGGGCGACCGAGCTTCGCTCGAAGTTCTTTTTTATTATATCGTTTTTTTAGATAAAAAAAAAACTAAAAACTTGAATAAATACAATAAAAAAAAACAAAAGTAAAAACTTTGTATTCCGACCTGGACTCGATCCCGGGCATATGTGTTGTCTAACTTGCGTCTTGACCGCTTGACCACGACGCTTACATCCGAGTGTAAGAAATTATCGACCATATTCTGCGTAGAATAATGCAAAAGAAAACCGCATGAAAACTCAAAAACACGCGTTTTCCCAGACATGAGACTAGTCTAGATCAATTTTTCGCCCCCGAAAGCCCCCACATACAAAATTTCAGCGAAATCGTTAGAGCTGTTTCCGAGATCGCTGGTATAAATAAATAAAGAAATAAAGATATAAAGATATAAATATACAAGAATTGCTCGTTTAAATGTATAACATAATATTTAAGTATATAAAATGTATTTTAGGCATTTTTTTTTCCGCAAAGTAATCTTTGCCCAACTGGCATGTTTTGAAACCATTAACAAAAAAAAAAGTGTGTGTGTGTACTTATATACGCACGTAAGAAGTTATACTTCTTTGGCGTAACAGAACAAAAAAAGCTAAACATTTCATCCCGTATGTCACAACTCTCTGTTTGTAAAAGGAATGTAGCTAACTTCATCATATCGTTTTTTGGCTGTCGGTGTGCGCGCGCATCGTAAAAATTTTACTCTCATAATTTTTTTCAAACTTGCCAAAAGAAGTAAAACTTCAAAAAAAAATTTAATTGGTATTTAAATTAAGATGAAAGTGCAAAGTATTCTAAGTATTTTTTAAATAAATTATTATTTTGCAACGACGTTTGAGACAGATGGTGGTTGATAGCTTATAAAGTTTTTAGACATTTGGACTGATTAATGTTACATCACCCGAAAATAGCAGGATCGATTTCTATCCCAAATCCATATCCCAATAAATCCCAAAATGTGACTTATATATGTATACAAGTCTGGTATATTTATATATACCAGGTATATGTTTATATTTATATAGATTTTATATATTTATATTTATTTCCTCTACTTGTCAACAGATTTTCTTTTTATTAGCCATTTACGAGCTTCAGTGTTTGAGAACCACCTTCTTTTTTTGGAAGTCGGTTGATAAAAAAATTGAAAAAATAAGTATGTTTACAATAGATATGTAAATTCTATTCATATATGTTTTGCTTAAATTTTCAATAATGATTATGATCGAATTTCAAGCACTGGGCAAACACTAGTTTATATTGTTCTTACGTCTTTCTGAACCAAACCACTCTTATGGAAATCGATCCCACGACCTCTGAGCAATGAGTCATACATATATACTTTGCACCCTACTTCCTTACTAATATAAAAACATAAGGGGTTTTCAATACCACCGCTGAATATCAACATTTGCTATCATTATTTTCATATAGCGCCATTTTGTATATCTAAGAGTGACATAGGCTATGTTATATCGATATATAGAAAAACTCTAGGACATAAGTAAGAGAAGCCAGGGCGGGTCGTTAGTCACAAATTATTGTGTCTGTTACAAAATAATACAAGAACTATCAATAAAATGCTTACCCACACCTAGATTGTTATCAATTTTAGTAGCCTATAATCTATATAACCTACGATATTAATACGTGAAGATTAATACGTGAAGCAAAAACTTTGTACCCCTTTTTACGAAAATTGCGCGGACGGAGGAGTATGAAATGTTCCACACTTATAGTTTATATAGACAAGGAGTGCAGAATGCTAATATTTTTTTAAAAATTATGCATAAAAATACATTAAATCAATAAAAAAACATTACACACACTACCATGTATTTGACACACGCACGCATATATATTCTTTTGTTTATTGTTAAAGTCTGTGGTCAAATTGAGAGTAGATTAATATTGTAATATACGCGAGACAATAAATATATAACTTAATGAATTATGGTTCATTTTAAACCACGCGGCGATCACTAGTTAAATATAATCAAAGCTAAATTCATATTATATTACAACTTCATATGTAACTCCATAGGTATATTAGTTAGAGGGAAGACTAATTTACTTGGAGGACTTGTGTCGTACGTCGTCAGGATACGACCACTAAACCAGCGTCATCTCTCCATTCGCCTGTTGGGATGAGGATATACCTTTAATAGACCATCATTTAAACTGTCATAGTATTTAATACTGAATATCTGTAACCTACCTCCAGGGCGTCCCTAACTTCCTACCAATACCAGGTCTTAAACTATCTGTGTACGAAATTCCATCTAATTCCGTTCAGCCGTTTCCAGCCAGTAAAACAAACACACATACAAATGTTTATATTTATAATAGTAGACCGATTTTCCGTGTATTAGTTAGTGAGGTCTAATGAAATCAAAGGACTTCCCTCCCTCCGATGTGTGTAGTCATGTATGCCTATCGAAAATTTGCCAGGTTTTCTCAGACATGCAGGTTTCCTCACGATATTTTCCTTCACCGTAAGGCAAGTGGTAATCATGTTAGGAATGATTCGCGCATGAAAATATCAGAGGTGCGAGACCCGGGATTTGAACCCGCTTCACTCGGTTTCACAATCGAACGCTGGGCTGGTGGGAGGTTACCACTGGGCTACCACTGCCTTGTAATAATATACATAAGTACATATTAAAGAAAAACTAAAAATATGGGAATGACATATTCTAAATACATGATAGTATGGTACTTTGTTCTATATATTTTCTAAGGTCGATAACGATCAAGAGTCTAATCCCACAGATTATTATTATCTTTAATTAATATATACATTATAATTAATCTGTTTCAAAGTTCAACAAACTTTAGCCACAATTTAGTAATCATTACACTAGAAATCCTATACACGAGTAACCTATTACTAAGAGACTAGAATGTTCCTAAATGTAAATCAATAAAGCCTAGGCCAAATTTAGATATATAGATTTTAAACTAGTACTTTAAGTAGCGTATGCTAATAATTCTGAAACGTTATGGAAGGTCACGTTCATATGAAGTTCGGTAAATTTAGGCTGAAGTGTCTTTTTACCGACTACGAAAATGATATGTTTGTTTTTGTGTATGCTGTGTGATATTTTTATCAACCGACTTCCAAAAAAAGGAGGAGGTTCTTAATTCGACCGTATATATATTTTTTTATGTGTTCGCGGATTTCTTCGTCGTTTATGAACCGATTTTGATAATTCTTTTTATTGAAAAGGAGATATTCTAAGGGTGGTACCATAATAAGGAAACCAGGATCCGATAATGGGATCCCAGAGAAATCGAGAGGAACCTTCGAAAATTGTAGCGGCTCCTAGTGCGTTTGTTAACTTTTTAATTAGGTATTTTAAAGCACTACTATTTAATGAAGCTCTGGAGTCGATCTGATGATGGACCCGAAAGACAGTCAGGGGAACTCCTCACCGATTTACAGCAATTACCTGGTGTTTGGGCTTGATTAATTTGTATTTATGATAACTTTACACCTAGATGGGATGTGTCATTAGGGTCAGCCAATACATATCAAAGCACACCGTCTAGGTACGAGCCCGAAGCGAAGCGAGGGTGAGTCGCTGGTATAATATAGAATACTATTAAAATTTACAAAATAAAGACACCGAACTATGATAATTAGGAAATGACTGCTGAACGCTTTTAAAATATCCTATAGGAAATCTCATCGGGAGTACTGTTTTTACTGATAGCTTATCCAATTTTACTTAATAAACAATTATTACGTAATGTAATTCTCATTCTCATGCAGCCCGTTTTCTTCCCAATGCTGGGCAAGAGCTTCAATGCAAGGGATACCAGGTCATAGTCAACCATGCTGGCGAAGTGCTGATTGGTGGACTTCACATGTCTTTCGAAAACTTACAAGGTTCTGTCATACATGCAAGTTTCCTAAGGATGTTTCAATGTCTTTTTTAGTGTAACACGTGCGGTGATCATTTTGAAAATATTTCGCATTGGTATATGAAGGAATGAGACTCGAGATTTGAACCCATTTCACTATCCATAATAGTTAAAATGTCCTTCCCGATCGATTTCGACCACGGCAGGCAATCTTACTGAGACTAACCAGATGCGCAGGAGATATTACAGTGCACAAATGTGCACACAGACACAAGTGCACTCTCTATTCCTGTCACTCTCATACTCCTGTGGGACGACTACTTGACACAACCAGTGAGAGTTAAGGCGTAGGATCGACGGCTTTACGTGCTCTCCAGGACACGAGAGTGAAATACCGCCAACTTCCCAACTCTGGGCTGTTACTGAAGCTTACTAAACAGAAAGACTCAATAACTAAAGTTGACCCGACCCGGGACTCGGACCCAGGACCTCTCGATGTGGAGCCGTACACGCCAGCCACTACACCCCCCAGGCAGTTAATCTATATATGTATATAAAAATTAAACCCTATTTCCCTTGTATTGTATACATTTATTATGGCTTATATCCATAGCAAGACGCAAGACATTCTAATCTAGTATGAGTGCATACAAATATGGTGTCTACTCTCTAATACCATGACCTCCCATAAGCCATAAGACATAGATTAATTAGATAAATACATAAATGCGAATAGTCTGGTGCATGAGAAAATCGTATTGACGAACTATAATTAATACATTAATCTTCAACCAACGCTTATCTTGACTAAGGCGGATTACAAACTAACGACACATCATAATACAATCATGCCAAATTTTACTAAAAGATTAAATAATATCATCTAACATCGTTTATTTGTATATTTTATTTTTTTAATATTTTCACATCAATATACGCTATATTTTAGCATTATTATAGTTAAGAATTGGTTTTAATAAATAAAACTTTATAGAATAAAATTGACACTTTAAGTTATGATGTGACGGAAAATTTAATGAAATAAAACGCACGCAAACACACACAAACGCAATCATACCTTCAAACTTTTACACACTCAATTCACATAAATCCACTCATTTTATATTATCTCTTTATTTATTCAATAAAATGCCTTGTCGTCAACAATTTCAGTCTTTGCTTGACTTGTCATTAATTCAATAAGCTCATTTTGAATATTTTTTCCGAGACAGTGGATATTATTTGTACCTCTTTAGAATTCATGGGCTTGAAGTTTGGAAGTAGTTTAGAGGACCTACGTGGGGACGCAGGACCAACATGTAGAGACCCCTTAAAAATAATACTTTCTTAGATTTCATATATTTGACATTTTAAATAAAACTATATTTTCGGATTATTTCCCGGATTTTCTTTGATTTTTGGTTCCTTTAAAAAAAAAATGACGCATCAGCTGGATCCATCTCTGAGTAACCCATAGGAATTCCTCAAAGATAGTCACCGGATAAGAACTGTTGAGAGTATGAAAAAAATGGAAAAGTAATTAGGTATATGAAGTTTGACATTAATATTTATTGTTGACTAAAATATTAGTGTCGATTTATCTTTTTGCTTTAATCAATTTGATGTCAAATGATTTCATTTCGCTAAAAAGTGTTATAGTTTTGCTTTTGTTTGTTATTTTAATTAGTTCTTATACGTACATATTCTTTTTTGTAATTATTCTTATGGAGGGTATCAATAATTGCAAACCAGTTTATTAACTTCTGCAATTATTATCATTTTTATCTGTTTTTGTCATTTATGTGCTAAAATTTCAATAAATATTTAAAATGTACCAAAGACACTTCTTGTGTGGCAAGCCTAAATACAACGTCTTATCGCCCCCCTCATTACGTAAAATAAAAGGATATTATAGATTATAGGATATCAATATAAATAGACAGCTCAAAGATATAATATCCATAATTTTATAATTTTTCAATAAAGAGAAGTGAAGGGTGTTTAATTCCATTCAAGCCTTAGGGCGATGTATTTTATAGTGCCCAATGTAATGGCTTATTTATAATATATATTATGTACATAAATATGTAAAGAAAACCGCCTCACTCATATACTAGTAAATAAATATGTTGGGACATTAACACACAACACCATCTAGTTACATGGTAAACTACGAGGCTTGTGTAATAGATACCAGACAGTTGATACACTACAACTTACATATATTACTTTAAATACATACATATTATAAATATAAGCACCCATGACTGGAGTACAAACATTCGTTCTTATCACACAAATGAATGCCCCCAGCGGGACTCGATCCCGCGACCGCTTTCACAGCAAGTTTTTTTTTTAATGAGATTCAGTGACAAACGAGCAGACAGACCACCTGATAGAAAGCAGTACCTGTCGCCCATAACACCTACGGTTCATGCACTTAGGTCTTAAGTAACAAAAATGCAGAACCACAGGTGCGTTCTCACTGTGAGGACTAAGATGATATGCCTCTTGCCTGTAATTGCGCTGGCTACCTTATCCTTCATACCGGAACACAACAATGCAATCATTGTTGCTTGGCGGCAGAAATAGATAAGGGGGTGGTACCCGTCCAGTCGGACTCCTCAGGCTTGACAAAGTCCTACCACCGGTAGGATAGGATCACTATAAACTGAGCCAAATGTGTCGTCGATATAATAGAGCTTTTCTTAAGTTTGTATTTGCCGCATAAATACTCTTTGGTCGGTTCAATTCAAAGCTTACCAGTAGAGTATAGATTAACACCAATGTTGCGTAGAAAAGAGATTGAAAAACCAGTAGTAATAACAAAAATGTTGACGTGAATGTCATAAATATCATAAATATTTAGTTTTTTTTTTAATAATGCTTTAATTACTTAGTAAAAATGTAAAATTAAAATAATTTATTAGATATATAAATTAATTAAACAATTTTCAACATAAAAAAAAATTAGAAATGATAAACCAACATACCTATATTTCTTTTTATAATAATTGAAAAAGTTATCAGAATCAGTAGTTGATAAAAAAAACTCTATTTAATTATGTATTATTAATCTTTCCTGTAATTCATGATATGCTTTCATGTAGCTATCCATGGGACCTTTATTCCATCTTTGTATCTGAGCTTTGTGCTGTCTTATTCTTTCAGCATTGAACATTGCCTGTTGGTTGCTTGCGTGGAGTCTAGCATTTTGCTTAGAATTACCAGCTAAAGGATTCCCATATGGCAATATAACTGGATTATTAGATAGTCGTATATTCTCATCTATCCTTGCTTGTTCATTTACCACTTCGTACACAGGCGCATTTGTTTCACTTGACAAAGTCAAGTGTAATGTGACTAGAAGGGTTATGCTTGATTGTATGTATTTGTAATTCATTGTGACTGGAAATAAAAAAGAAAATGTTAGTTAATTCATGATAAATACCTCTACAATTTTTTAAAACTAGTTATGTTCAAATAAAAACCCATAGTTTATTAAAAAGTTTGCTTTATGTTGGCATCATTATAACTACAATCTACATACATATTTAATTAAAACTCTTGAAAAAATCCGAAAATATTTTTATTTAAAATGTCAAATATGCGCATACATCTGAGAAAATATTAAGATATACGAGTACATAAATATTAAGTACTAGCGACTCACCCTCGCTTCCCTCGGTACGTTTATATTTTTTTAAGCGGAATCCTAATTATTTTTATTTTTATTATTTTATTTAATTATTAATATATAATAGATAGAATAGAATAGAATAGATTATTAATATATAATTAAAGACTATTTATTTTATTACCTACCAAGTTTAATCTGAGTCGAATCTGTACATTAAATATTTTTTGGAAAATCTTATTGAAATAGTCATTATTATCGATACAGAGGCCGAATCTATAGTTATTAGAATTTTTGTCTGTCTGTCTGAGAACGCAACACGACAAAACCACTGGACAGATTTTGATGAAATTTGGTATGATGCTTGATGATTATCCCAGTATAAGATACTTTTTTCCACGGGAAAATATCTCATCTCTGAGAAATCTATGCTAAACGTTAAAACGTTAGCTATATATTTATAATATTTCGACATTTGCGAGGAATAACATTGTAGCTTAGTTTTATAGGATTATTTAAATTGGATTTTAAATATATGAGGAAATAATTTCTATTTTAAAATTATTTCAATATAGAGTTACAATACTGTTCTTAGCAAGTGTCGTATTAACAATATGCGAAGATCTCGCATAAAATACATACAAAAAACATATATATATATATATATATATATATATATATATATATATATATATATCTCCAAATTACTTCTTTTTTAAAAGTTTGTATATGCGTATGTTTGTTACCCACTCACGCTGAAACGGCTGGAGGGATTTTTATGAAATTTTGTACATAGATAGTCTATGATCTGGAGTAACACATAGGCATACTGTTACTTATGCACTCGAGCGAAGCCACGGTAAGTCGCTAGTGTTTATATAGAGAAAATAAAATTTGACCCGAAAATAAATATTTACACGCACTATAATTAACCGACAATCACCCCCCAAGTCGCCATCGATTCGATAAATAAGTGTAAATAAGGTTTTATCAGTTTTATTACTCAATATCACACCCCGCTGGCTGGTAATTATATACAATTTTCTAATACTTAAATTCGTTTGTCCTTGTGGTATGGATACTAGTACTTAGGCTTGAGATAGGAGGTTCAATCTTCGTTGATGTATGTTTGTATGTGTCATACATGTACATATGTATATCTAAGCGTTATACCACTATTAGAATATATCAATTACTAAAAGCCAATTAGACTATGTGGTGTTTAATATAGAGCATTATCTTAGTACGTATGTCCTTGTGGTAAATACACTTACAATTAGTAGTACTTAGGCCTGTGATACCAGGTTCAATCCTCGTTGGTGTAATTTTGTATGGGTCATATATGTTTTCGTAACTAAAAAAATGTAAATAGTATATATGGAACATATCTACAGTGAAATGTTTAAATTCAAAACTATCGACTTACCCTCACTTTGCTCGTGTGCTTCTAAGTATCCAGTGACAAACTTACACGCTCATATATATAGTAAAATTAGCTATATATATAATAAAATTCTGAGTCGAATCTGTAGGTACATTAATACTTTTTAGAAAATCTTATTAATTAGTCATTATTATCGATACAGAGGCCAAATCTATAATTTTTAGGGTTTTGTCTATCTGTCTGTCTGTGAACGCATCACGAGAAAGCCAATGGACAGATTTTGATGAAATTTGGTATGATGATAGCTGGTTATCCGAATCAACATATAGGATACTTTAGAATACGGGAAAATATCTCATCTCTGAGAAATCTATACTAAACTTTAAAATTTAACTAGGGACGAACCCAAGCAAAGCGAGGGTGAGTCGCTAGTGAATTATAATAGCATATAGTTTGATAGCGATTTACCTTTCTTTTTATTTTTTGTACATATTTCAAGTACCTACTGTTACATAAGTTACTGAGTTATCTCTCAAAAACCATAAAACATACCATATCATATGTGCGTAATATATTACATCATAATTAGATTAGTTCTTGAGATGACAAGAGATAACAAACATACTAACATTACAATTTACCCATTTATATATTTGTAATGGCTATTATCGAATCGACGACCTCTGTGCTATATAGACTTCTTCTTAATATAATTTTAGTATATCTATGGTAAGTAAAATTGATCTTTTTGAAACTTTGAAAGTACCTAAACGTTGATCTGAAATAATCAACTTCTAGTGTATCACATTAGACGAAACGTCGGCTCACATTAGGGGATTTTGTGAATATTAAAATTGTAAATATTTATTCACATGGAATTAAAACTGATTAAAACTTTATTCGGGATGTCGTGGATGCGATTACCGTTAAAGGTAAATATTTACAAAATGGAGAATGTCATAATTTGCCGCTAGTTGATATACATAAGTGTCTTGACTTTGATAACCAATAGATATATATATATAGCTTATGTGCCATATATAATAAGTTTTCATCCAAATCCGTCAAGTGATTTCAGCGTTAAAAAGAGACAAACATACACACGTACAAATATATTTTTCATTTATAATAAAAGTATGATTTTTAATACGCACCAAGAATCATTAATAGTGGTAATTAATGTCTTAAGTATGTTACTCATGCAAGATCGTATCGTATGTCTAAGGGGATTTCCAAACTTTTAATGTTTCCTGTAATTCCTCGATTTTGATAGAGTAAATTCTTATTACGTCTGGTTGTTACGGTAATACGATGACGTCATAAGGGATAGATATTAATACATATACACAAACATACAGATAGGTCTCCTTTCCGCGCATCTATGATGATTTTGCAAGCAACATATAAATATGTAATCTCCAAATTTTTTTAAGCTTGATCACTACATAGTGTATGGCCCCTTACACATTAAATTAATCTGAATTACTTTTTAGATAAATAATTAAATTGCCTTAGTATTATAAATTTTAAGCATAATATTATAAAAGCCAACATAAACATTTCTTAAATAAGAGATACTCTTTATGCTATCCCAGGACACGGTCTATACTTATGAAATTTTTTATCCAAATCTGTTAAATAGTTTATGAGTAATTAAGTAACAAACGTCTAAATATAAAAGTCGGAACTGTAGTATTTTTTGATTATTTAATGGAAACAGCTACTTATAGATAATATCTACAATGCATGAATATGATGATGAAATAACACGTATCATGTATACAAATAAAAAAATATGTATTATCTGTATGTTTTAAATCCCGACACAAAGTGATATGTGATTCTTAACATACTTATAGTAGTATTTCGTCGAATTGACATTCTATCAATGGCATGCTGTAGCGTGAGTTTCGGTCGCGTAATTCCTGACTTTATCTTTTAAAGGGCACAAAGTGATTTAAACTCTATTAGGAACATTTGTAGGATCAATTCAATGCTTGGAACAATTTCGATGACTCTAAAAAAATATTTAAGACGTCAACGTAACGACATACTTCAAAACGTGACGCAGTGTACTTAAGTACTTTGTTTTGTTTATTGTTTGTAGTTTTATCGCAATGTAGAAAAAGTTTTGAATAGTTAGAAAAGTAAGCTACTATTTTTATGAAAATTTCATCTTTTATGCTCATCCTGACTGATGCTTCATCACACAGATGAAACCAATATACCTAGAGTGCTGAAATTGTATTTCTATAATGACATTGATTTCTTCTATATTGAATTTTTCAGCAAGAAGAAGATAATATATCTGTGTGGTGAAAAATAATAACAAAATTTTTATTAGAAATAATATTCTTTCTTTATCTATATATATAAAACAAATTCGGGTTAGTTATACCATTTATAACTCAAGAACGGCTGGACCAATTTTTATGATATTAGATTTTTTGAATTTCTCTTAGTCTGGAATAGGATAATAAGTATTAAAACATAAAAAAAAACAATATATATTAAAATTACTATTTTAAATATGATACGAACCCGAGCGAAGCAAGGGGGAGCCGCTAGTATTTATATAAGTTTTACTATCAGTAGTATGGTAGTATGATAGCAGCTTCAAATAAAATAATGAACCAAACCGGGATGAGACTATGGGAACTCATGACCTCCGCAATAATGTCAAAGCTATTATAAGGAAAATGCCATAAATAATATAATATTTAATTGACATCGAACAATATTTCAATGTAACCGCTCCTACATTCACTTTAATTCATAAAACTAGTTGCTATGATTCATTAAATACTTAACTGTTCTCTGACATGATGTAACATCTGGTTGCCAGTTGTAATAAAGGTATAGTTTTTTTATATATAATGAAATTTATATATCCATACATATAATAAAATTGTAACTGATCTCTATCTGTACATGGAAGATATTTGAGAAAAACTATTATTGGGGATCTTTACTGAAACAAAGATTTTTAGTTTTTTTTGTCTGTTTGTCGGTTTGTCTGTTTGTCTGTGCGTTTATGCGCGCTAATCTTAGAAACGGCTTAACCGATTTGGGTGCGGTTTTCACTAATGTATTGTGGTAAGCTTCACTTAACATTTAGTATTTGTTTTATTTTAATCGGTTCATAAATAAAAAAGTTAGTATTCAGCCCTTTTTAACGTCCCACTGCTGAGCACGGGCCTCCCTTCAATACGAGGGGGATCAGGCCATAGACCACCACGCTGGCCAAGTGCGGGTTGGCGGACTTCACATGTCTTTCGAAAACTTGCTAGGTTCTCTCAGACATGCAGGCTTCCTCACGATGTTTTCCTTCACCGTAAAGCAAGTGGTAATCATGTTAGAAATGATTCGCACATGAAAATAGCAGAGGTGCGAGACCCGGGATTTGAACCCGCTTGACTCGGTTACCCAAGCGAGCGTGTTACCACTGGGATACCACTGCCTAAGTAAAGAATCATCTAGTATAACATAAAAATATAAAATATACAATAAACATTTAGTAGATTTCTAGGTTTACTTTGAATAAATATTTAATTTGATAAATAGGAAATACAATGACTAACAATTTCTCTCTTCGCACGATGGATGTTTGATTTTATCTTAACTAAATATTGTACATCTTATATATTTAAACGAGCAATTCTTGTATATTTATATCTTTATTTATTTATACCAGCGATCTCGGAAACGGCTCTAACGATTTCGCTGGAATTTTGTATATGGGGGCTTTCGGGAGCGAGAAATTGATTTAGTATTTTTACCGGTGGTAGGACTCTGTCAAGCCTGAGGAGTCCGACTGGATGGGTACCACCCCCTTATCTATTTCTGTCGCCAAGCAACAGTGATTGCATTGTTGTGTTCCGGTTTGAAGGATAAGGTAGCCAGCGCAATTACAGGCAAGAGGCATAACATCTTAGTCCTCACAGTGATAACGTACCGGCGGTTCTGCAGTTTTGTTACATAAAACTTAAGTGCACGAACCGTAGGTGTTATGGGCGACAGTATCGCTTTCCATCAGGTGGACTGTCTGCTCGTTTATCACTGAATACCATAAAAAAAAAAAAAAAAGATTAGCCCCATGTCTGGGAAAATGCGTGTTTTTGAGTTTTCATCCGATTTTCTTCTGCATTATTCTACGCAAAATATGGTCGATAATTTCTTACACTCGGATGTAAGCGTCGTGGTCAAGTGGTCAAGGCGCAAGTTAGACAACACATATGCCCGGGATCGGGAATACAAAGTTTTTACTTTTGTTTTTTATTTGTATTTATTCAAGTTTTTAGTTTTTTTATCTAAAAAATATGATATAATAAAAAAGATCTCCGAGTGAAGCTCGGTCGCCCAGGTACTGTAATTAATATGATTTGATTCTAAGGGGAAAAGAACTTGTTATAACTGGTTCAAGTTAGCAATGACTTAGCGAGATTACAGAAACTTTTATGAGGAAATTAAAAAAATCGTATAAATCAATGAAGGAGAGATTTTAATGTCTTTTAATGTATCATCACTTATTGTAAAAATGTAAGACATTTTCCATTAGTATCCTTTAATAAATACCTTTTTTTTAATATTTCTAAAAAAGTGAAATAAGTACCTACTCTAGATATGTTGCTTATTTATAAAGGTCACGGGTTTTGTTCTCGAAGTTGAACGCTTTATTTGGTCAGGCGTTAGCTTAATAATTAGAAGTATCATTATATATTACATAAAGCCTAATAATTATTATATTATAAATAATGATTTGAGAATTAACGTTTTATTTATATAATTGAAATAAGAAATCAATATATAGACATAATAATAATATATATATACTACTTCGGCGAAAAATCGCGTTGTGTGAAACTACATCGCGCGCATATATAAGGGATGAATTCTATTGAAGTGTCGTACTCGTTTGAAAACGCTATTCCAGAAAACATCTAATATATAAAAAAGTGCTCGTATTCTGTGATCTTTGAGGTACGTATTTAGAATTATATCGAGCAAAAGTTATTTTTTTAGTTATTTTTTATTTTGTTCATAGATTTTATAGTAATTTATATTATTAAATTAATTTTTTAAATATTTGTTTGAATGTTATTAAAATATTTCACACAACATTATCATCTAGTTTTTTATATTCTTTACAAATATATCGGTTAGAATATGAACTTTTCAAAATTACATATTATTTTATGTTTTATTGCCTTTAGATTCTTCTTATTTTTTTTGATAGCTCGGGTTATTTAGAGTTTAGAACAAAACCATTGAAATATTTTGAAATTGATTTCTAAAGTAAAAAATG
The DNA here is from genome assembly GCA_033884665.1 of Argynnis bischoffii washingtonia. Lineage (NCBI taxonomy): Eukaryota > Metazoa > Arthropoda > Insecta > Lepidoptera > Nymphalidae > Argynnis > Argynnis bischoffii. The sequence goes on from JAEMGE010000029.1 coordinate 8,499,964, forward strand.
TAAAGTGATTTCAAAAATATTCAATGTTATGGTAAAAAAATCATTTTTTCTTAGTGAGATGTAAATCTTTTTGATCTTTATCAAAAGTAATATATTTAACATACTATAATCACACATTTCGCAACAATCAGAAATATGTAGTATTTTAGAAATATACTATACAAAAGGTAGAATTTTAAGAAACTTCAAATTGAATTAAATTGAATTGAACATGAATTATAGTATTTGATAGTTTTCCTAATAATACTATTACTAACTAGTAAAATTACTATGTTTTAGTTAATTTTCATATTGAAATAAAATAATATGTGTGTGTATATAGATTATAAAATAATTATATAATGAAATATTTCTCTTAATTTAATTTCTTAATAAATAACGTGGTATTTACAATTATTAATAAATAAAAAAGCTTGTAGTACCTAAATTTATCGAGATAAAATAAGTTCCAAAAAGAGCTTTTACTTTACTGATTAATTTTGTATTATGTATACTTTAATCACTACATAAATACATTTCAAAATCATAAGAAAGTATCCGTTTAATACGAAGAAGATGAAAAGATAAATAAAAATAAATGCCATGTTAATTATCATTACACATTTTTTTTTATAACACAGAAAATTAAATATTGATTAATTTGATTTTTATATGATGTATTTTATTTCAGGTTTAATATTAAGCTAACGCCATCTAGTATCGTGAAATATGATCAGCTTAGTTACGCTACTCTCCGCGGCGGCGATATTGTCGCTGCAATGCGTCGTATATGGTCAAATCAATGGGAAAGTCGAAATGGATAATAATTTGGTACCAAATGGTATGTAAAATGTTTCTATAATAACAATTTAATATTATAAATAATGAAATTGCATAAACTCGAATGGAAGTGTTATTGTGTAATATTTTTATAAAAAAAGTTCATGCGAGTGTGTTAAAGAGACGCATCACTAATATAAAAAATAAAAAAAGTGCCCAAACGTAGAAAATATTAAATTACCGAAAATACGTATATATTGATTCAAAAATAAATGGAAAATGTTCTAGACGTTCTAGACGTTAAAAACATAACGCCTAGAACGTTAGAATGAATATAATTGCTTTTAAAGCTTAGTTTATTAAACAATTGATTAATCGCAATAGTAATTAGTGAATTAGTCAAAAAAAAAAACATCAGCTGTAACAATCAGCAGCACAAAATAACATACGAAGTTTATTGAATATATATATATATATATATATATATATATATATATATATATATATATATATATATATATATATATATATATATATATATATATATATATATTATGTGTATACGAGGAAGTCATAAGATAAATTAAGTTGTCTAGAGCATTTCAAATAAAATTTTATAAGTCATTCGTCTAAAAGTATGGATGATATCATCCCTAGGCTCATATTCATATATGCGGCTACTTTGTGTTTTTTGTGTGTCGGTATGTTACACGATATCCTTACTAACTTTTTTTATTAAACAGATTATACGTCAAGAGCTTATATTAATTTAATGAAAAAACCTATGAATAATTGTAGAATAATTACTTTTAAAATACTCATGCACATTTTTAGTTACTTATTTTTAGATATTAAAATCTTAAAATCTGTTGAATTACTTTTATAATCATGGAATAAATAATCTTTTATAACTAAATAGAAAAACAGTAGGTACACGTGCATATCAAATTTACCAAACATTGCTTGGTAATTTTAATTCAATTTAAACACACAGGTATTTTAAATTCCAACATCTACAATATATTTATATAAATAGCAAATAATTAAGTTTGAAATACAATTAGAATAAAACTAAATAATATTTACTTGACGCTTAGATGTTTCTGTGCCGTCTCATTTTAACATAACAAATATTAAGTAGTCCCTAATTAAGGTTAACCGACGACTTGATGTTATCATGAAATTGCAATTTCTTTTTCCAACATAAAAAAGGAAAACCACTCTCTCTATTTAGAAACGGAGAAAACCAAATTAATTTTTAAATTTATTGAAGAAATTCTTTAGTGTCGAAAGAAAAAAGTAGCTACTACAATATGCAGCATAAATTGGCCATCTGGTATTGTGATTGAATTACAAAGTTCCAGACCATTACAAAGTGTAATGTAGTTTTTCCCGCAAAAAAAATTATAGCGGTGAATTTTTCGATCATCTATTTCTTAGAGTGTGATAAGTGATGGCATTACCATATTTTTTCTCGATAGCCTTTATAAGACGAATTGAAATTTAAATCTTACTAGTTTTTTTATTCAATTCTATCATATCAATTCAAACTATTTATTTCTTAAAAAACGTTATAATTTTATCAGAAAGATTGTTTTAAAATTATGACATCTAATTCTAGCTATTGGGTTTTGATGAATGAATCAATAAATATTATTAATATAAAAAAAAAATGTTCTTAAACCATTCGATAATTATTCCAAAATGGATAAAAAAACAAATACATATGTTTTCAGGTTTAAAAACACAATTTTAAAAGGTTCAAATTACAATTTTATTTGCCTGAAAATATCAGTTTTCATAAGACGAAAGGCAACTTTAAAAAAAAAGTTAATTTGCTTCAAATATCATATGTTTTTAATTCATTAGTCTAAACAACTTAGAAATACTTTATTTATGACAAGGGACTTATGCCAAATCTTCTTGATTCCAGTATTACCAACCACACGGCATAGTACGATTCGAAATTACATCAGGATAATGTCACCACCTCCTGAAACTGTAAGGCATTTGCCAGGAACTACCCTTATTTTAACTTGTCAGATGAGAGGAAACCCGTCGCCAGTCGTTAATTGGATGAAAAATGGTGTACCCATTACTGACGTAAGTCCTAACTTTATGTTTTCAGGTTCTTGTGCAAGGTTTAGGTACATAAATAAAAATGAACACTTTATATTTTGTCGCATTTTTAAAATATGATTAAAACAAGTAAAGCAAAAACAAAACGAGGCCCCAGTAAATATGTATATTTAAATAATAATATAAAATAAATATTATTTATATTATTTTCAGTTTGAAGAAGATGTGAATGAAATTCTTTCCATACCTTCCTTCAGTCCTACTGAAATGACAAGCAAATTGGTATTACGTTCTGCTTCCAACGGTGACATCTTCTCTTGCGTAGGAACATCTGGCCTTCTGGAGATTAGTGCTTCTACTGCAGTTATTGTTGTTGGTATGTATGAAGTAAATACAAATATTAATAACGATATCTCTAAGAATCTTATTTCTTTTAATTATACATAAAGCCTTATACATAGAATAAGGAATAAAAATGCATATTATCGATATTGCTATATATTTTTTTTTATACCTGTAATTTTTGGACAATGGCAAATTGCCAAAAAGCTAAATTATTAGTTAAAACGCTTTAATTTTTTAAATTAGTTTTCTAAATTCAGTTCTGGATAAAATCACTCATAAAATTATAGCTATAACATTTGTAAGAGAATTGCTATTTACTTCTATAAGGAACGAGACATCACTATGATCCAATTTAATTAAAAAGTATAAAATGATTGCCAGATTAATTAGATACAAAATACTTCATCTTACCTATAACTTTTTGATTTTACTACAGCGACTAATAATATAACAGATAATATCAACTTATGAATATGTTAATGTTCGGTTTGTACAAAGTTTATATTTATGTAGAATCGTTTACTGTTTTTAGGAGAAAATCAACCTCAACGACTTACTTCTATCATCCAATCAAAACCTGTAATCACAACTTTCTATAACAATATATTCCAACATTCGGGCTCGAGTGCGACATTGCCTTGTCGTGTAGATAGCCCTACTAAGTCACAAATCATCTGGTTAGACAACAACGGAGATATTGTGTATGGAAACAATAGGCTTAGGGTAAGTAATATTTAAGATTTAAATAAAAAATCTAAATTTCGTAAAACGTATGTGGTATTTAAATGTGAAGTTCTTTGTAATTAGTTTTATTTGACTGCCTTATTAGAAATAAAATATAATTAAAGTACTAGGAGCCCATAACTTTTATATTTTTTAAGCTTTAATTTCAATGCAAAAAGGTAGGCCAAAATCAAGGTATCTTACCTACCTTTTTATCGATCAACTTATTGCTATTTACAAAGACTTTTCTTGTCTACCAATGGAGCAAAGGTAATTAAAAAATATATAATATCCTTTTTTTACAGGTTTTACCCTCTGGTGATCTTCATATAGCCGACCTTTCATGGAACGATATGGGTGGATATACCTGCACGGCCAAAAACGCATTCGGAAAAGACGTCATCGAAACGTTCTTATATCCTCTTAAAGTTTAAACAGGTAAAATTTCTACTAATTTAGTTTAAATGAGCATTTTTTTACATTAAACAGAAATCTAAGACATGCTACCTTTATTATCATATATATCAAAATCTGTCCAGTGGTTTTTTCGTGATGCGTTCCCAGATAGATAGACATACAGAAAAAAAAATAAAAACTATAGATTCAACCTTCGTATCGATAATAATGACAATTTCAATTTACAGATTCGATTCGATTATGAATAGATCTTTTATTAATTGTATGTCATCTATTTGATTTGCGTGAAATCGTTTTAACAAGTCAACAAATCAAAGAAAAAACAACAATCAAATTCACTACTAGAACTGCTATTATTATTCTAGATTCATTTCTATACCACTTTGAGTTTTGGTCTAATCGGAGTCGGATCAAGAAAGCTATAAGAGTATAGGATGTTTTTGTTAAAGAATTTTTCAAGAGCTTATAAGGACTTGTGCTTATGAAGATATTTGTGTGCTTTACTACTTACTATACATGTTACATGTGTCAATGATATTGGCGGCCATGAACGAGATTCTCTTAAGGGGCATAATATTATTATTAATACTCTCACAATAATATCTTATTTAATAAAATATAACATTGTTTCAGATATTCGAGATAAAGGCCAACTGAGTTACCCGCCGATGATAATGCGATGTTCCTACATTATACATAAATTTTTATTAACTTATTTTAGGCTAAGTATGATTTTAGTTATTGCTCACCGTTATGTATATGTAAGAAAATGGTTTAATTCAAGGTTCCCAATCAATATAAATCAAATAGAAAGAAAATAGTCACTAAAAAGTGCAGAAATACTCGACATTAAATACAGATGACACTACATTTTATAACATTACAAAAAAGTGTAAGATAAAGTTTAACTTTGGCAAAATCATTTACGTACTCGTTCATAATGAATTGTTTTCTTCTCATAACAATTTATTATTTTACTTATTTCCAAATATACGTAGTATTTTAAATATTTTTACAATGTTTAAAATTATTATTATTTTATGAAAAAAAATAATTAAATATTTGGGGCGAGCCAAATGTGGTTGGGAATCACTGGCCTTAATTGTAATTGCCATGTACTTACATTTCTTTTAAGTTTTTTTTTAAGTTAATATCACTCAAAATAAGATTATAATATAAAATATAAATTGTATAGCCTTATATAATTTATTTAATTTTAATTTTGTACTTAAACTATCATAATATTTTGACCATCGATAACTTTAAAGTTACATTAAAATGTGGCTTACCATTTTATTTTAATTATTTGAATTCTAATTACTAAACGTAGATCGATAACTTATTTTGTATGTAATAACTAATTACTAATAAGTAAAAAAAAGTAAAAAATATAAATATAATTAATTTCCAGTATTATGGAACGTATTAAATTCAATGCTACTGGCATTAAATTAAAATTATTATTTTTAATCTATGGTACAAAAACTTTTTTTTAATAAAAAAAATAACAAACAGCTAAACACATTTTGATAATGATGTTTCAGACATAATATTATACATATTGTGTATGCGTTATTATTGAGATTGTAAGAAATAGTTTTCCTATTCCACGACAGATGGAGCTATTAGAATTAAATAAGTTTAAATACATGTGGCATATTATATTATTTATTATTTAGTTATTTTTAAGAGGTTTTTATACTTTTTTTTTTTTTAATTTATTTAAATTATATTATATTGCTAATAAATTATATTATAAACAGTATATAACAGTCGTGAGCGAAAACCAAGTAAGATCATTATGTATTTAGTAAAAATAAATGTCTTCTGTGATTCAGTATAATAAATGTTATAAGGTAAATTATACGTTTACTTATTATCGATAAATATCCCTCTGTTCATAAACACTCATGATTTATCAAGAAAAAAAAAATAAGGAAATAACCACGAACATATTTTATATTGTAAACTATAACCTGAAATTTTATTTCATAGCCATATAATCATTAATATGTAACATCAAAACAAATTGATAATGAAGTTAAATATTGTTTTGTTTATTTTAATAATACTTTAAATATCTTTATGTCCTAAAATTGTTTTTTTTTTTTTTATAAGATTTAGTGACAAACGAGCAGACAGACCACCTGATGGAAAGCAGTACCTGTCGCCTATAACACCTACAGTTCATGCACTTAGGTTTTAGGTAACAAAAATACAGAGCCGCAGGTGCGTTGTCACTGTGAGGACTAAGATGATATGCCTCTTGCCTGTAATTGCGCTGGCTACCTTATCCTTCAAACCGGAACACAACAATGCAATCATTGTTGCTTGGCGGCAGAAATAGATAAGGGGGTGGTACCCACCCAGTCGGACTCCTCAGGCTTGACAGAGTCCTACCACCGGTAAAACAAAGCTTAAAACAAGCATCGAACTGATGACCTACAGCTTAGTTTTGATATTTAATATGTAATTTATATGAGACGATAAATTAAAATGAACAGATTGACTGATTATTATTATATATGTATATGTAACATTATTAAAGACTAGGTATTCCACAAGATATCGTTTTGCAATATTTAAAGCGTAATTTAGTCGGCACTTTGGGTTGCTTACCGTGGGAACTGATCTAATGTAATTTACACTCGAGACTAACATTCTAATTAAATGTGACACTATGTTTGTTTGTCAGCGTTTATCTAGAAACTGTGGTACGATTTTTATAAAACTAATCCATACATACATTTTATTTATACATATATATAATAAAATTGTAACTATACATTAAATACTTTTTGGAAAATCTTATAAAAATAAACATTATTATCGATATAGAGGCTGAATCTATAGTTTTTAGAATTTTTATCTTTCTGTCTGTCTGTGACCTCATTACGAGAAAACCACTTGACAGATTTTGATGAAATTTTGTATGATGATAGCTGGAAATTTGAAAATATCTTATTTCTGAGAAATCTATACAAAACGTATTATTATATAATAATCATGATGTCTGTTAACGCAACTCTAAGCCACGAAAAAAAATAATAATCATGATCTCTGATTTTAACGTTAATTCAACGTTAGTATTGTTACTTTTTTTTTGAGTAAAATATAGAATTATTACCTTACAGTCATTGATATACAAAAGCTCAAAATACACAATTAGCGTTTGAAAAGTGTCCCCAAAAGAAGTGCACCATTCAAAATTGAAATGCACTTTTTTCAAATCTCTCTAGTTCATTGCTTTTACGGTGACAAAATTAAAACGCGCGCTGTTTCGTTTAAAAAAGTACTTTATGTGGTGGGTGTAAGTTCGAATTTGTGCTTATGCAGTTAGAACTCTCTATTGAATTTTATTCTTTGGTTTGACTTAACGTCACATGTCGACGCCACGTTTGAAGATATATATGTATATGTTAGGAAATGTGTATCTATATAAAGTTACTCCTTATAATATCTCCTGTCTGCCAGTGAAAGTCCCGTTAAAATTGGTCCAGCCGTTTCGGAGATTAGCCGGAACAAACAAATAAACAGACAGACAGACAAAAAATTTAAAATGTGTGTTTTTCTTATAAGTACCATATATAATTCCATATGCATTTAGTATAAAGCTGTTATTTTGACATTACAAATAGATATTTCAATTTTATTTATCTGTAAAGATGTTTACAGGTAAAGTTTTTCTTAAATTTCATTGGGTACCTCCCAATTTGACAAATTTTTATTTTTGTGTGAAGGAGCATAGGCGTTACAATGATTCGTTCATAATAGATAAAGATATCGCTTATTATAATGATAGTTACGATTGTAGAGTCTGAACTGCCTATAACTAAGTAGTTCTCTCTGTAAAAGATTATTATTTATTATTTGTATAAGCAAAAGCTGCAGTTTAAAAAAAGAAAAGGGCCTCAAAGAAGTATGAAATTACAATTTTGTACGACTACTTTGGTTTAGTTTGTAGTGTACCTACTTGCTGTGACAGCGGTCGCGGGTTCGAATTACGCTGGGGGCATTCATTAGTGTAATGAGCAAGAATGTTTGTATTTCAGTCATGGGTGTTTATGTTTATAATATGTATGTATTTAAAAGTTATATATGGGCAGTGTATCAACTATCTAATATCCATAACACAAGCCTCGTAGCTTACCATGGAACTAGATAGTGCTGTGTGTTAATGTCCCAACATATTTATTTATTTATATTTTAGGTATAGTTTGCTGTAAAATGCTGTTCATTCTGTAACAACCAAGTAGAACCATACCATTGCAAGATGGATAGTGTATATATACATATATATGTAACCCTCCGATGTGTGTTCACCTTTTCTTGGTGGGAGGCTTATTAGCTTCCGGCATTCCAGCCGGGCATGAAGGTCAAAGACGCACTGAGATGTGTTGGATTATTCCTGGTTGCTTCTTTGATAGCAGAGGGAACAGTGGGAGCCTGGTTTTTATGGTTTGCATCAGTACGCAACTGTCGTGGTGTCATGGTTGACATTAAGAAGGGGGAGGTTCCGTTGGGTTTTAGTGGGTAGTCCTAACTTTTCTAGCCGATGAATTCCACATAACCTGTACGTATGCAGGTAGATGGTATGCGTAAATGCATTTCCCAACGATAAAAAAGTGCATTATGTATGTTTGATGTCTTGTGAGATTGATATTATTATTATTTTTCTAAGGATAAATTGTTATTAAATTGTAGAACAGTTTGAAATAGAAACATGCGGAGTTACGGGAAAAAGTAGTACAATTTTAGGAATTATAAGATGACACTTTGAAGATATGAACTAATCATGTATTTTAAAAGTAATATTCAGTAATACGGTTTAATATAATATAAAGCAAAGTAATGAAATTGCTCTCTCATTATAGACCTTATGCTAACTGAAATAAGACATAGTTACATTTTATACAGCTTTGTCAGGTGTCGTTATAATTTTTTATGTGATTTTGAACTTTAATGCCATACAAATAAAGGAGGAGATTCTAAAGTGGCATATGTGTAGTTAACCTTTGCAAAATGTTAACCGGTCAAATGAAGTGCATGCTTTGCTATTAGGAAATCTATGGAGTGGATATTTCATAAAATTATTTCAAATATATTTATAGTAATTTATAACAATGATTAAATTTTTGAATAACTTCTCTATATACTTTTCTGCTGTATTATTGAAACTTTAAAAAAAATAAAGACCATAGCCTCTTAGCAAAATGTTATTCTCTGAGTGTATTATTTTGACTTTTATTAATACAAACATTCTTATATATAAATAAATATATATTATTACAATAATAAAATATCTCAAGAAAGCTTAACCTATTTTCAACATATATAATGTTTTGGGGAGACGTAAAACTCAATAGTTGTAAATTATAATTTTTTTAATTGGTTTTTTCACAATTCCGTTTGTTTCGACAACAATCGGTTTACATTGAAATTAATAAAGCCATCCATTCATTAAATGCCCTTTTATATCAAGTGTAAATCATCTTATTGTGTAAAATAAAAATTATATGGAAAAAAAACTCAATTTTACTAGAAAAGTAATATAGCTCATCAGATTCATACAGCTGCTATTTTAAATTGATAAAATTTGTATGGATTATAAAATATTTTCAACTTACTGCTTTTTTTCATCCCTTTAAAGCTAGAAATGATATAATAATTATATACTTACTATATAATATAAATCATTATAGTATACATACATGAAAAAAATATTTTGAAGAGTTAAATTTGGCAACTGAGTTCATCTGAGAAATCTTATCTTATCATATTAAATGAGCAATAAGGTTTTATTTTTTAAGTTTATTTATGTACATAGTTGTCTCATATGAAATGATTGATTGATTGAAATATCATTTCATTTTTATATATTTTCCGAAGAACGCCGAGCGAAGCGCGATCGCATATATACTAATATCTTTATGTTACCAAAAATTTCATGTTATAGACTCTTTCAAGGAATCATTCAGCATTCAAATAATTATATCAATAAAGCTAAATACTAAGTGCCTTGCCTGCTCCAACTTATATATGTAGAAGTAGTGTGTTCACGGACGACTTCACATACGGGCTGTCCGTTGACAAAACCGGTTTTTTCCGGCTTAACCAGTTGACAAGCGCGTATTATTCAAAAGAAAAAGCACACACTGATGTCTTATGTAGAATGTATCGTATGAAGCTATGCCCCTGTAAAGATATTAATTCATCTATAACATGAGTAAATAATATAAGATTCAAATTAGACACGCACTTTGAAACGTCAATACAATCCATAAGACTTAGACAAATTATCTACTGAGTTAGTCATTTATTTAAAGTAGATTTTAAAACAGATTGTTATCTTGTAATATCTACTCCATGTATTTGATGCACAATTCGTAATAAGATAGAATGTGTACGTCTCCTTGAACTGACGGCGTGCCTTTCTTTGCTGATCCTCTATATTCGAAATGTAGGTCTCATAAAACACACCTAAATCTATTTTAAATTAACTAAAATTAGGTTATTAGGTTGTTTTACTTTTAAATGTGTTAAGAACTTTAGAACAAAAACTTTCAAAAGTGGTTGTATTGTATGTAAGAGTTTATTAAATCGATTCTTATAGTGAACTAACGACTTAATCGCTTCGCTAATTCGTAATTGCGAGTGTACCTTAGGAGAAAGACTTATGCTATTGCTGATTTTTGCATATCGATCCCTTGATCTGTGTAAAACAAAAACAAATCTATCCCACGGGAACCGTACATTTTTCCGGGATAAAAAGTAACCTATGTGCTATTCCAGACTATATTCTATCTTTGTTCCAATGGTCACTTTCTTTTATTAAAATTCTTCTTTCTTTTAAACATAATTTGCAGTGAACAGATTTTTTTTATAAACTATTGTGTTATTATAGCGGATACAAAAACAAATAATAATAGTAATTACGATTATTAATTATATCGGTTCGCGCTATGTTTGTTTCCTTATGGAGACGATAGATGGCTTTAATTCAACGACTATCAAACAATTTTATTTTGTAAATATGTACGAAATGTAAAATAAATATTTTTTTCTACCGTTTTTACCCAAAATTAAAAAAAATCAGAATATCTAAATAGCGCCACCTATGAATAAAAGTATAAGCATATGTTTACATATAATAAAATTGTAACTAAGTTGAATTAGCATATTAAATATTTTTTGAAAAATCTTATTGAAATAGTTATTATTATCGATACAGAGGCCAAATTTATAGTTAATAGAATTTTTGTCTGTCTGTCTGGGAACGCATCGTGAAAAAACCACTTAGCAAATTTTGACGAAATTTGGTATTTTTGATAGCTGGGTACCCGGGTCAACATATAGGATACTTTTTACTGCGGGAAATATCTCATCTCTGAACCTTTATATTTTTCTATTTAATTCAGAGAACTCTTATATAAAAATATAACAACATATACTATATAAAGACTGCTTTTTTTTTAATTAACTAGCACCGACGCTTCGTTCAGGTGCATCCTTCAATCCTCATCTTGAATGTCTTAGGAATGCATAAAAGGTAAACGTCCAAAGAAAAATTTACTATTTTTTACTTCAGGAATCTTTGCAAGCTTTTACAGAATAACCCAGCAGAACTTCATCACAATCGGTTTAATGGTTTAGGAAAGCATAAAGGACAAACATATGAACATTCATTTTTATTTATATAGATAAGTAAAGGGTTAAGGACATTTTGCTTTATCGACACGAAATCAGATTACATAGAATTACCACAAACGTGATGAACTAACCTTTTTTTCAAATAAGGGGATTTCTGATACAGATTCTGAGTGAGATTACTTAGTATTTATACGTGAAGGTCAAGTTGCAGGAAGTTTTGTAAAGTAAGATATATAGTTTTAATTCTTACTAATATTATGAAACTAGTAACGGATTACAATAATTAATATAAAAGTTTGTATGTTTGTTTGTTACTCCTAAAATGGCTGGACAGATTTGGATGCTAAAAATGAATTATGACAGGCTACTGTTAGGTACGTTGGGAGGCACTTGAGCAAATAAAGGATAAGTTATTAGGTAAATATAATGAATAAATAAATAAATATGTTGGGTCATTAACACACACTACACAGCACCATCTAGCTCCATGGTAAGCTACGAGGCTTGTGTTATGGATACCAGATAGTTGATACAATACACATATGTATATAACTTTAAATACATACATATTATAAATATAAACACCCATGTCTCGAGTACAAACATTCGTGCTCATCATACAAATGAATGCTCCCAGCGGGACTCGAACTCGCGACCGCTGGCACAGCAAGTAGGGTCTCTACAAATTGAGCCAAACGTGTCGTTTTATATGACTGGTCATCGTCATTCTTTGCCTAGACATAGTAAAGGCTGAAGAGTGGTATCCCTGTGGAATCTTTTTCTGAACAATACTGATAAGACCAAAATTTTTGTAACTTTCTATAAAAATGAGTTAAGCGTGAATCTGACACACCGAAGGTTCCAGTTTAGCTGAGTTGCATAAGCCATTAATCATTAAACTATGTAAAACATACTAATTCGTTTTATTAAAAGTAAAATAAAATATTTATTGTAATCTTTTATCACTAGCTTCATTTTTCTTTACTCTCAGTGAATCTCTAGTGAATCTCAGTCGTTCAGATACCATAAAAAAACTATGCAGCAATTAATATATCCATCAGATTTAAAAGCCTGACATGTTGTGAAGAGGCTGGCATAACCATGCTACCGTGTGACGGACATACTGACAGATTGATCTTATTTTAAACTCTTATATATTATGTAAGTTTTAAAACGGATACGTAACATAACACAAACATATTTTAATACGTAGTTTTGACACTTAATTATACATATGTAATAGATTTTGATATGGATTTTATTAATTAAAAATAATTAATAGTTGTAATATTTCAAATGATAACGTTCAATTTAATTATTTTGTTAATACCGTTTTCAATTGATTAATTTGAAAAAGTTGTTTGCTATTTAATAATAGATGGCGGTAGTTGTAAAATAACAAGAACTACTAACCCGCAATATTTATTTATATTTAAAGGCTTGATAACTACATTTTTATAATGACATGAGCTTCACACAGTAATACTTCTTTATTTTCTATATAATTTTAACTTAAAAGCTTAGCTTTTAATAGATATATTTTATGATATACAGTGAAACCTGGTTAAGTGGGACCTGGATAAGTGAGAAACCTCTACTATTGAGAGTTTCAATGAGGTCCCGGTTCTTTTTCATTAAATTACCTCTGTTAATGGGACTTTTTGAACCTGGTTAAATGAGATTTGAATTCTAAGACTTTTTCGGTGTTTACCTCTAATTTCTATACCTATGCCTATACCTTCTAATTGAGACTCTGTAGCTCAATTACCTGTATAAGTGAGACAAATTAATCAGGTTTTAACACGTTTTGACATGTTTGTTTACATACATTTCGCGTCATCTTTTGCGTATGCTTTGTTTGTCAGTACTGTCTTAGGTTTTGACCTAAAAACAGGGAATAAAAGTGTACAATATGTCCGAACGTAAATATAAAACGTTATCAGTATCTGAAAAATTAAAACTTCTATCAGATTATGATTGTGGAAAGTCGTGTGATGAACTATGTAGGGAGAATAACATACCAAAGTCAACCCTGTGTAGAATTATTAAAAACAACGAGAAAATTCGGTCTTAGTGTATTGATGAAATACGCATTTTTATTAACATTTCCATCTCAAAAAATGAAATAATGGCACATTTTGACCTCTGTAAGCGGGGGCCTCTGTAAATGAGACACCTATAATTTTAAACCTGCTTAATTGTAAAACTGGGTTATTGGAAACCCTCAATAATTAGTATATATGTCTTAGTTCCTTGAGATCCCAATTAACCAGGTTTCACTGTACATAGTTAGCAGTATATAAAAAAACATTCAAGTTAGTAGTTAGTTAGTAAATGCTTTTTTTTTAAAATAAACCAATAATATAGCCATGTATATTAAGAAAATGAAAAAAGAAAGACAAATAAAAAAATTAAGGGATTCGCAGCATACTTTAAAAGCAAACATTTAAAGCATACACACTTTTTGCTTTAAGAATATTAAATTTTTATTTATTGTTTTATATATAAAAATCGATGTGTCTATGTATACTCCCTATGGTTTCCATAACGTCTGGATCAATTTTGATGGAAATTTCATGCAATCTTCAGATCAGCAGGTGATCCTGTGAAGTCTGATAGCGATCGAAAGTTTGAACGCGGGCGAAGCCGCGGGGCCTACTGCTAGTTACATTATATTTTCCACAAATAATACAATATATATTTTTTATTATAATATGTAACATCTTGATTTCATATTATATATAAAAAAACAGGTAAGGCCGGGAATTGCGCTAGTGTAAAACAAAGCGACTAGGTACAAAACTTGTTACACATCCTCTAGTTATCTTGCCATCTAAAGAATGTAATGCATAATGTAGATTTGATATTTCACACCAAGGCTGGTCTCATCACGCTGTGGCTTAATCAAAATACGTTCAGACATTTGCTATAGTTATTTTTTTCTATACCAAGGCCATGACATTCCCTTTGGCAAAATGTAAAGTACTTTAACAAGGCTGTTTATGTTATAACATCTATCTTGGTATACGCAAAAGTATAATCTATCTATAATATTAATTAAAAATGAATGTCCGTATGTTTGTCCTCTTTGCGTTCCAAATGCATTGATGTGACCAAATGATTGAAAAACCAAAAAATATTTGTTGAAACAATAATCATGAAAGATGTAAAAGTAGTACCTCAATATTTTTGAGTCGGTAAAAACTCTAAAAATAGCCACTATTTCATTATAAATATTTAGCATTATAATGTTTGCTCATTGCCTTATGTTATTTTTAAACAGCTACATGATAAATATTTATAAAAATATAAACCGCCCGAACAGGGACTTGAACCCTGGACCCTTGGATTAAAAGTCCAATGCTCTACCGACTGAGCTATCCGGGCTGTATAGTATATGACATATTTATGTATACATATATATTGTTAAGACCAAACAGTTTAGTATCTTTTTCTCCTCTGTTTGTCAACCGATATTCGTTTTTAGGGTTCCGCACCCAAAGTGTAAAACGGGACCCTATTACTAAGACTTCGCTGTCCGTTCGTCTGTCACCAGGCTGTATCTCATGGACCGTGATAGTTAGACAGTTGAAATTTTCACAGATAATATATTTCAGTTGCCGCTATAGCAACAAATATTAAAAAACAGAATAAAATAAATATTTAAGGCTCCCATACAACAGACGGGAAGTTTTTGCCGTTTTTATTGATAATGGTACGGAACCCTTTGTGAGCGAGTCCGACTCGCACTTGGCTGGTTTAATAAATTAATTTTAAAGCAACTTTAGTTGTGGTAGTATTTTGTAACTTAAAAAAAAATGTTTCTTATATAATGTTATACGGACAAAACCACAGGGCATCATCTAGTTTAAGTAAATCTTGTATACTTCTTTTTATATTCAAGTCCTCTAAATACCATACTAACGCCATCAAATTCCAATCGTTGTTAAAAATGTAACGCTTTATATTAGAGGTCAAATGTGAAACAACAATGCCACGATAATTGGTAACTGATATTATTTGCTCACTAAATGATGGTGAAAGATTTGAAAACGTTTATTTATTTATGTACAAAATAGTACAAAGTATTAAAAAAAAATGCAAAATGTAGAGATCTTTTGTGTTTTATAAATATTAGTATACTAGTTTATTCCCGCGGCTTCGCCTGAGTTTTTATGTATAATTATGTCTTTACAAATTATAGCCTACGAGCGGCTCACCCTTGCTTCGCTCGGATCCCTACTCCCTAGTGAAAAACGAAAACAAATCTATCCCACGGGAACCGTGCATTTTTCCGGGATAAAAGAGGCCTATGTATGTACTATTTTATACTTTTATTGTAATCTATTACTGTGCCTACTGCCTGATCTAGATCCGTTTAGCCGTTCTGGCGTGATTGAGTGACAAACATCCATCCATCCAAACTTTCGCATTTATGTATATAGTAGTAAGATATCTTATTTTGATGTATAAGCTATAGGCAGCAATTATAGGCAGTGGTAGCCCAGTGGCAACGCGCTCGCTTGGGAAACCGAGTGAAGCGGGTTCAAATCCCGGGTCTCGCACCTCTGATATTTTCATGTGCGAATCATTTCTAACATGATTACCACTTGCCTTACGGTGAAGGAAAACATCATGAGGAAACCTGCATGTCTGAGAAAACCTAGCAAGTTTTCGAAAGACATGTGAAGTCCGCCAATCCGCACTTGGCCAGCGTGGTGGACTATGGCCTGATTCCCCTCGTATTGAAGGGAGGCCCGTGCCCAGCAGTGGGACATGAAAAGGGCTGAATACATAAGCTATATTACTGTGAAGTTCCATCTAAATCTGTTCAGTAAATGCGCGAAAGCGCAACAAAAATTCATATACAAATCTTTAGCTTTCGCGCTATTAATATTAGTAGGATTACACTTCATTAGGCAAAATGATGTTTATTTTAAAACTTATTTACATGTAGGTACTTGTATGGGGCAAGAATCAAATGTGCTTTGAGTTAAAAAAAATTCTAGACTAGTAAATAGTAGAAAATTCACTAAATGTTTATGTTTAAATCTTTGTAGTGACCCTTTTTGCTGTGCCAGTGGTCGCGGGTTCGAGTCCCGCTGGGGGCATTCATTTGTGTGATGAGCACGAATGTTTATACTCAAGTCATGGGTGTTTATATTTATAATATGTAAGTATTTAAAGTTATATATGTGTAGTTCTATCTATCTGGTATCCATAACACAAGCCTCGTAGCTTACCATGGAACGTTGATGCTGTGTGTTAATGTCCAACATATTATATCTTTTTTTTTTGTTTATGCTATTATTATCTTTGAAATTGCAACACAATTTAGTAAGCAAAGAGTATTAATAACAACAAAACCTTCTTTAAATTAATACACCTTCAGGCTATAAAAAAGAAGTGGATTATTTTTATTTTACGACAATCTGGTTGAATGGCTGTTAATAGAGTATTAAAGCTAAGTAATACTTAAAGTGAATTACATAAAAGCTCCCTGTCTAAGTATACATATAATTTTTCGTGGAGATATGATCGTACCAATTTTATACATAATATGATTCTTTGAATTGAAATAACTTTTTTTATTTAGGAACTTTTTTATTGAAATAAAACAACAACTAAATGTTAGTTAAGCTTACCACAATACATTAGTAAAAATCGCACCCAAATCGGTTAAGCCGTTTCTAAGATTAGCACACACAAACGCACAGACAAACAGACAAAAAACTAAAAATCATTGTTTTGGGTTCTATTATGTTAATAAAGATCCCCAATACTAGTTTTTCTCAAATATCTTCTATGTACCTACAGACAGCGATCAGTTACAATTTTATTATATGTATAGAAGATTAATATAAAAGCAAAAGTTTGTATGTTTGTGTGTGCGTATATTTGTTTCTCCTTTACGCTGAAACGGCTTAACAAAGACTATTTAGTATACTGGACTAACACATAACTACTGTTAGCAATTACAAAAAATGGCGCTATATGTAAATATGAATCTGCTATACAAAAAACAACTGGGAACGCGAGTGAAACGAGAGTAATTCGTAGTACAAACTTATGTTTCTTTATACAACGTATGTTATTTTCTTTCGCATTCATTCAATCTCTATTCTGATGGGACGACAACTCGTCACGACCGCTGGTACATAAGGCGCTGGGCCTAAAATTAAAATACTTTCCGTTTTACGATGATGTAACATCGCCAACTTCTAAACTCAGCTCCGGTCTTTTACTAAGAGTATCATGACAGAAAAACTCACTTAGATACAATTTTAATCCGACAGAACTCAAACCTAGGACCTCTTGATCTGCAGAGGTACATGTTAACTATACAACATTAAGGCCTAATCCACACTATAGTACCGATAACGATTCATTCTCGATCTGATATCGGTCTGGTAAAGTTTTTTTATTACAAGAAACAATAACCACATTCACACTATCCGTGAGAGTCAAGATCCGATCGAATCACACTCCAACAACGTCTTTTGGATAAAAATACTTACCAGACCAATAACGGACCGAGAACGGTCTGTGATCGACACTATAGTGTGGATCGGCTTTAAAGGTGATGTTTGGTACTCTATCGCACTGCATCATAATAAGAGATGATCCAAATAAACAATTCATAAAAAAATAGCCTATCACGAAGTATTTGTTCACTAAGCGTTTACTCTTATTGTGAAGGCATTGCACTTGATATGTGGATCGACCTCTTAATGGGTTTGAGGTTGAAATTGCGTAAAGATATTAGAGGCAGACACTTATGGTGTATACCTTGTAACATTTATTCATCGATTAATAATATAATTATGAAAGTTTGTTCGGTTTTAAACTAATTTTAAACAGGAGTTCTCTCTCTGTAGGTATGTTTCTGTATATCTTACACAATATCTATTTTTTTCAAACAAAACAGACCTAAGTAATTTGACTAAGTATAATAATTAGATTATAGATTTATTCACTACAGAGATATACTACTTTAGAAGATGCTACAGGAACCCTTAATATCGAAAAACGCATATCTACTTAAGTGATAGAATTTTTATAGATGGCAAGGAATATGTTTTTTTCATAATTTTGCTTCAAAGCGTGTATGATATAAACTAGAAGCTGTCTTAACTCAGAAAGTACTAAAAAGTAGACTTTCCTAGATTTACGCGATATTTGACATTTAATTATTATTTTTTTAAACTTTTCGGACCTTTTTCGTATTTACTTTGATTTTTGGCTTCCAACGTTTCGAATGCTTTACTACAACAATCATTCGAATTTTAAAAATAGTTATATCCTGGCCCTCATTGAGACTAGCCATCTCCGCAGAATATATTATGGTGCACAAGGGTATGCGCCGACACAAGTGCACTCTCTATTCCTGTCAATCTTATACTCCGGTGGGACGACACGAGACACGACCGGTGAGAGTTAAGGTGCAGGACCGACGGCTTTACGTGCTCTCCGACGCACGGGGATGGAACACCGCCAACTTCCCAACTCCAGGCCTTTACTGAGGCTTACTAAACAGATAACTAAATTTGACTCGACCGGGAACTCGAACACAGGACCTCTGGGTGTACAGCAGTATATGCTAGCCACTACACCACCGAGGCATTTATAAAATTAAAATATATATAGAAATGTTTAAATAAAATCTTTTGTTGTATTGGTAATAACAGTCTGAATCAAATATATAAGTTTCATATCAATAGCTTGGAAAATCTCAAGGCGGAATTATTTAAAATAATTGGACCAAAAATATATTACATGTCACACAGCCCGGATAGCTCAGTCGGTAGAGCATTGGACTTTTAATCCACGGGTCCCGGGTTCAAGTCCCTGTTCAGGCGATTTTTTTATTAAAAAAACACTAGAACTACTTATTCATACTAACAAACCTATATATACATGTATATAGTTTTGTACTTTAAAAATCAACTTACTATACTGTTTCAATGAACGATGCAAGCTATTTTTTAGAACATTTTTTTTATCCACGACTTCGCTTAAAGGTAAATTACTATATCTACGTATTAGTCTCTAAAACAGTTAAAAAATTAGAATATGAAATTTTATAGGTTTCTATATTTTTTATTATTTTTTAGACTAAGGTATATCACAAAGCACAGTCTGATGCTTTCTTCTTTCCCGTCTAATGATATTAGTATCCCATTAAAATCCGTTGCTTCTTTAGAAGAACTAAGGGCATAAATAGACAGACATGAAAACAAAATTTTGTTTTATACTATTTATAATAGTCTGACATATTAACATATATGGCAGTGGTCAAAATTTCACTAATAATCAATACTGAAAATATGATGAAAACATACATACATAAATGACATTTACCTATCTACTTATATAAAAAAAAAATACTGTTTCCAGTTTTTTTTATAACAATAAAGCTCGTCAATAGCTACTAAATAAAAAAAAGAAAATCGGTTGACAAACAGAGGAGAAAAAGGCACTGAACTATATAGATGATATAGATACTAGCGACTTACCCTCGCTCCGCTCGGGTTCATCCCTAGTTACGTTTTAACGCTTAGTATAGATTTCTCAGAGATGAGATATTTTTTCACAGTAAAAAGTATCTAGCTATCATTTTAGCAAATTTCATCAAAATCTCTCCAGTGGTTTTCTCGTGATGCGATCACAGACAGACAGACAGACAAAAATTCTAAAAACTATACATTCGGTCTCTTTATCGATAATAATAACTATTTCGATAAGATTTTCCAAAAAATATTTAACGTACAGATTCGACTCAGAATTTTATTATATGTATAGATTATGGAAGATTACTCCGACATTGACCTGTACTGAAAATATTACTCGTAACTCAATGATTAGGCCGCTCAATAAATATTAAGTCCAAGGTCCACTACTGTCGAATTTTTCACAGCATTATTAACTATGATGAGTTATGTTTTTTTTTCATACGCTATTAGTTAAAGGCATTGAAAATTGTTTGCCAAATATTTAATTTAAGTTATTTATTTTTACCCGACTGCGGCGAAGGATAACAGAGGGTTATATCTGACCTGTATGTGTATATATATATATATGAAAAGCGCAAAGGCGTCGAGTTGCAGAAACCAGCCTGAATATACCAATACAAATGAATGTACATATTTTCAACTTTGTTTGTGATCTATACATATAATAAAATTGTAACTAAGCCGAATCTGTACATTATTTTTATTTTTTTTGAAAATCTTATTGAAATAGACTTTATTATCGATGCAGAAGCCGAATCTATAGTTTTTTGAATTTTTGTCTGTTTGTCTGTCTGTTACAGCGTCACAGAAAAACTACTGGAGGGATTTTGATTAAATTTGGTATGATGATAGCTGGTTTTTCAGGTCAACATATAGCATCCTTTTTGTTCTAAAAAAATATCCTATCGGTAACTTAAGTAGATAGGAACTCGAGCTTACCATGGAACTAGATGGCGCTGTGTGTTATTAGCCCAACATATAACAGGTCAAGATAACCTAGTGGGAAAGGCTACTCTAAAATATTTGAGTTCATAATATAAAGAACCTATAACTTAATTAAAGGTTAGAAGTCGCTAATTAATATGGCCATTAAAGTTAAACAAGTTACATTTACTTTGAAATTTAATGTAGCACAAATTTGCACATACATATTTTGGATGTTAATACATATTCATATATTAGACGTAGAAATGTACTTAAATGCACTTAAATGTACTTTACATTTATATACCTACTTAGGTCATTCATACTAATAATAATATATCTCTATATATAAATAAGCAATGATAAAACAGTTCATTGTTCTTCTATTTTTATTTATCCTTTTATGAATCCTTTTTTTCCTCTGTTCGTGAACCGATTATCCTTTTTTTGAAGTAAAACTTCTTTACGCACGCTTGACTTGGAGGGTAAGCTGGTGAATGCGTTACGAAAACATGTACGTACGTTTGTTGCCATGGTAACCGCTGTTATTGTCCGACAAATGATATATAATATTATATTCTTTCCTTAAATGGTATTCTATAAGTATATGATTGTAATATGCCTAATATGCGTTATTTTTAGTATCTCATCTATCCTAATTATTTAAAATATAAATTGAATTTCATATAGAGTACCGATAACCTACAGAAGTTTTACTTCTTACGCGTGTACACATTCATACACGCACTCTTTAATTTTTTTTAGCTATTGACGAGCTTTATTGTTATCGATAAAAAAAATTCTATGAAAATTTTTAGAATCAGTTCTTTTTTCTATAATGATTATGGACAAATTTTGACCACTTTACCAACACTACTTTATATAATTTACTCAATTTAATTAAAGTATTAAGTTGTTAGGCAGCGGTAGCCAATTTGTAACGCGCTCGCTTGGGAAACCGAGTGAAGCGTGTTTAAATCCCGGATCTCGCACCTCTGATAATATTTTCATGTGCGAATCATTTTGTTTAACATAATTACCACTTGCCATACGGTTTTGTGGTTTTGTTTTTACCAACATTGTGAGGAAACCTACATGTCTGAGAAAACCTAGCAAGTTTTTGAAAGATATGTGAAGTCCGCCAATCCGCACTTGGCCAGCGTGGTGGACTATGGTCTGATTCCCCTCGTATTGAAGGGAGGCCCGAGCCTAACAGTGGGACGTTAAAAATAGCTGAATACATACATACATACATTAAGTTGTCACTTGTAATATCCTTTTTAACCCATATCTTAATGCTTTATAGCAGCTAAAGTACACAAGTAAGTGAAATACACAAAAAGAAATGCCTTTCTAAGATAAACGCGAATATCGGGCATTCTATTAATATTAGTACCTGGGCGACTGGAGTATTTGGTTAAAAGTACATGTTTTTTTTTTAATTTGGCTTAAAGACAAAAAAAACTAAAAACTGGAATAAATTCAAAAAAATAAATTAAATAGAAGTAAAAACTTTTTATCCCACCGGAATTCGAACACACCTGTTATAGTCAATCTCGCACCTTGGCCGCCAGACATAAGACGAATCTAGATCGATTTTTTGCCCCCGAGAGCCACCACATACCAAAGGATAATGGGCATTCCGTCCCCAGAGTGTATCAAGTTGAGACATATGTAATTTTGAAGAGCAGAAGAATAGCTTCAATTTATTGTATGACACCAACACTGAGACTCGTGCAGGGAAAGAACTATGAATCATTTAATTTTATTAAGCCCGTGAAAGTCTAAAACAGTATGACGTATGTACATCACTTTAAAGGTCATAATAATAGCTTTATTTTATTGTACAGCGCTAAAAGTGAGACAGTTACATGGAAGAACTATGAATTATTTTATAGAAACAACTTGTAGACATGGATCAGAAGCGAGATGAATCAAATTATTTAGCAAGGCATTATCGCCCTTTTTACAGAATAGTACAACTACGCTTCTGCTCCATAATTGTGGGGTTTTCCTTTGAGTATGATGGAATTAAGTAACATTCTTAGAAATTCAGCCGTAGTTCCACCTGCACCCGGTGCTTTGTTGTTCTTAATCAATTTTAGTGACGTCCGGGATTTCTTCGGTACAGTGTCGGGTTAGCCTGGCCCTTAATCATTGTCTAGACTCATGGGTTATCGCGTTATGTCAATAGAACTATCCATAAAATTTCGCGATTTCTCCCATTACTAAACTCGGGAATAGATAATATAATCCTATTGTCGTCGGTTTTGAACTGTACTAGTCGGTTTTGCCCAATAGATAAATCAAAAAACCTCGAAAACCTTTGGAGTGTTTGGATGACTGTAAGATCATTTTTCTCCTTCCTGCCACAAGCTCGAGAGTAGGATCAGAAATCTTTTTGGGTCTATTTTTAGAGTGCGTTTAGAACCCAACTGATTCGACACCTTTGAGAAACCCATTGTTAAAAGTAGCCACATCGCTATCACAATCAAAGCGGTTTTGGAGTTCCAGCTGAAAGCTTAAGGGGTTTTGTATTTGGTGTGGCACTGGTAGGAACGTGGTCTTCTTCAGTCGGAGTCAGTTGGATGCGTTCAAGCTGTACATAGTTACCATGCTGTACAAGAAATCACAAGAGACGATAAACCCGACACCACCTTGGGACTGTTGGTCACCCGAAAATAGAACAGGTGACCAGATTTGAGCATCATCGAGTTGTCCCCCCTCTTTTCGAACTTCCAATAACCCTATAATGTCCCATCGTAACCTGCTCAATTCTTCCTCATTTATTCATTCAGCTATCCTGTACAGGGCTGCAAAAGTCGCAATATGTGCGAAGGTGTGTAAAAACAGACGGCACGGTACGATATAAAATAATATTTATGAAAATATTGTACAATCTAAATTATACTGTTTTACTTTCACGAATTTAATAAAATTAAATGATTCATAATTCTTTCCCTGCACGAGTCTCAGCTTTGGTGTCATACAATAAATTGAAGCTATACCTCTGATCTTTAAAATGACATATGTCTCAACTTGATACACTCTGGGGACGAATCCCATACAAAGTTGCCCATTCTCCTTTCAGCGAAATCGTTAGAGCCGTTTCCGAGATCGCCGGTATAAATAAATAAAGATATAAATATACAAGAATTGCTCGTTTAAATATATAAGATAAATGCGAAAGTTTGGATGGATGCTTGTTACTCAATTACGCTAGAACCTCTGAACGGATCTGGATGAAATTTGGCACAGAGATGGATTATAGCCCGGAATAGCACATCGGGACTTTTTATCCCGGAAAAATCAACGGTTCCCGTGGGATAGATTTCTTTTTGTTTCCCTAGAGGCAAACCCGAGCGAAGCAAGGGCGAGCCGCTAGTATTAATAATATTAATGTTTTAAGTTATAATTTAATCCGAACTCGTTATTTCAAAAACAAGTATGTTCTACAAGATATTGTACTCTACTTCTTTGAATTAAAGTTTCACGATATTTTCGAAAGACAGTGGCCTATTCAAGTGATTGTATGAGAAACGATTGGCAATTTGATTGTTTTGAAATGATAAATTAGTGCTTAAAATTATGAATTGTTTAATCTATTATATTATTTTTGCAACATTATATTGCCTAAATTATATTTTAAGAATATTTCAAAATAAAAAGATATTGAAGTTAAAAATTCTTTAGAATCGTTGTGATTTGAAACTCGATGAAACGGAAATGCGACACTAAAAAAAAAACATATATAGGGTCGAATTGAGAACCTCCTCCTTTTTTTTGGAAGTCGGTTAAAAAGAGACAAACACATAAATATAATTAAGCCGGCGAGAGAATGAGATGGGATACATTGCCATGTTACCATGGTAACCGTTGTTATTGCCTGACAAATATATATTTATGTCAAATAGAATTTTAACTTGGTAAAAATATTGTAAAATAAATAAACCTTATAATCATCCTACTCCTGATACTCTATATTCATCTCATTTTCTCGTAGGTTACTTTTCAGAAGTTTCACTTCTAACGTGTATGAACTGCATACGCACACACTTTTTTTTATTCTTTACCATACTAGCGGTATTACTTCGCCCGCTACCAAACTTTCATCAACCACTGGGCTAATTTGAAAATTGCCTGAAAATTTCATCAAAATTGTTCCAGCCATTTTTCAGTCCATAGGGAACACACATCGATTTTTATACATTATAAAGATTAATAGTATTATATTTCGTATAACCTTAATTCAAAGATTATTTCTAGTTAAAGTAAGTAGTTAATTTTAGTACTCATATATAGCCCGGATAGCTCAGTCGGTAGAGCATTGGACTTTTAATCCAAGGGTCCAGGGTTCAAGTCCCTGTTCGGGCGTTTTTTTTTGCTGTACGAGATAAGTATTTGAATACATATAATAGGTATTTCACTATATACTACGACAAAATTATAAAAAAAATATAGATTAGTAAAATTGTATTTTAGTTTTGAAATAGCATATTAGGTATAAGCGTTATAATTTTTAAGGCGATCATGGCGATTATAACCTAAAATTGTATAAAATATCTACTAGCGACTCACACTCGTTCTGCTCGGGTCCGTCCCTAGATACGTCTTAATGGTTATTATAGATTTCTCAGAGATGAGATATTTTCTAGCCGTAAAAAGTATCCTAAATGTTGACCCAATCCAAATTTTATCAAAATCAATCCAGTGATTTCCTCGTGATGAGTCCCCAGACAGAAAGACAGAAATATATTTTAAAAACTAAAAGATTCGGCCTCTGTATCGATAATGACTATTTAAATAAGATTTTCCAAAAAAATATTTATAGTACAGATTCGACGCAGTTAAAATTTTATTATACGTATAGATTAACAATAACATTATTTTTTAATAGTAATCAGCCCTTTTAAAACGTTCCCCTACTGGGTATAGTATAGGCCTCGCTTTAGGGCGAAGGGGATTAAGCATAGTCCACAACCTACGCTGGTCAAGTGTGGACGGACACCTCTTTCATAAAAATAGGTTCTCGCACATATATGGGTTTTCTCACGATGTTTTTCTTCACCGTAAAGTTGGAAATGATTCGAGATGAAAATATCAAAGCTGCGAGATGCGGGGTTCGAACCCGCTTCGCTTGGTTTTTTTTTTTATGGTACTCAGTGATAAACAAGCAGACAGACCACCTGATGGAAAGCGATACCTGTCGCCCATAACACCTACGGTTCATGCACTTAAGTTTTATGTAACAAAAATACAGAACCGCCGGTACGTTATCACTGTGAGGACTAAGATGATATGCCTCTTGCCTGTAATTGCGCTGGCTACCTTATCCTTCAAACCGGAACACAACAATGCAATCAATGTTGCTTGGCGGCAGAAATAGATAAGGGGGTGGTACCCATCCAGACGGACTCCTCAGGCTTGACAGAGTCCTACCACCGGTAGTTAGGTTTCCAGAGCAAGAACGTTACCACTATGATAATTAGGTAATATTATTAAAATTTATTTTGGATTGATAAACAAATCCAAGTGTAAAGTTTATAGAATAACTGCTCCATTAACTAAAGTTATCGAAGGACGTAGAAAGGATGTATTGTTCTAAAACAATAGGTGGAAGACATTTGTTTATACATCATCGATATGATCTGTGATGAAATACTGAGGTCAGCTGTTGAAAGAAATGCATTGTTTGACTCAATTTAGTTCTAATTTCGTTTACTTTTTAATTACATGCAATTAAGAGATCAATTTTGATATATAATGTTCCTTTTAAAGGTTGTTTTTGATAGGTTAGTTTCCCAAATACAAAAACTTTTATATATGTGTAGGTTTCGGGAGTCCAATAAAAGCTTTTATACCACAACACTAATATTTATTCTATTTAAATTACAAAACACAATGTTTCCTAACAAATATTTCTTTAAAAATGGCGTCGACGTGACGTTAAATCAAACCAAAGAATTAAATTCAAATATCTAAGTCTAATTGTAATTTTCTAAACACAAATTGGAACTTACGCACACCACATATAGTATTTTTTTAAACGAAACAACGTGCGTTTTAATTTTGTCACCCGAAAAGCAATGAACAAAAGAGACTTGAAAAAAGCTCATAATTTCGAATTATGTGCATCTTTTTAGGACAATTTTGAGAAGAATTGTGTATTAAGAAATTTGTATATCAATGTTCGAGATGATCACAGAAATGACTACATCTCTTAGCATTTTATTTTAAACTAACGGCTCACCCTCGCTTCGCTCGGGTTCAGACCAGACAAACAAAAACAAATTTATCCCACGGGGATTCTTTTATTTTCCGGGATAAAAAGTATTTAAGATATTGACAGATGATATAAGGTATCACCTTACAAAATTTTATTTCAATTGGTCCAACAGTTTCGGAGATTAGCCCATACAAACAGACAGAAACAAAAAATTTGAAAAAAATCTGGTTTAGTTCTATTTCTCTTCTTACATCCCCCTGACTCGGTTTTTAGCATTTTTTTCTATATACAGACATTCGGCCTCTACAGTTTTATTATATGTATATATATTACATAAGATAAAGCAAATAAATAATCAAGTCAACTAGCCTTTACTATCACGAGCACGATTGTCCGTCGGGTCGTCATTATGTAACTGTGGCATCTTTAATTATATACCCAGAAAAGCTTGAGCTTTCTCACGCACTCACATCCTTTAACTACGAACAAAAGCTTAACAAAATAGAGACCATTTTATAATAGTTACATTAAAATGGGGAGATCTTTTTAAACTGGTTGTAACAAGATAGGTTCCGATGTAAAGATACGGTAATTGAAGTTACGTTTGCACTGATAATGACTAAATTGTGCCTTCGGGCAAGAACACATATACTTTTAAAAGTTTTATAATATATTGTTATTTTCTATGAGTATCTCGTTGCAAAAATTTTGGATGTATTTTTAGAAATATCAAGGATTTCTTTTAAACTAGTGTCAGTGTAGTGTGTAAAAAAAAAGTTACTGTTTACAAATTTTTTGTTAATAACACTAAAGCTCGGCTAAAGCTCCTAAAAAAGTCAATCGCTTGACCAACAGAGGAGAAAGAGGTACTTAACTGTTTTATCTTTGCCTATTTATATTCAAATTCAAAATATTTTAATCAGTATTAAATTATTACAATTTTCTACTGAACGTCATGAGTCTATTAACAGTTCGGAAAGAAGCTTCAAACCTGAGAAGAACTGGCGGACGAAACTCAGCGGGACTAATAATATAACTTTATCTTTTTTGTAAGTTTAATTATAATCTATATAAATATAAATCAATTGTTGTTCGATAGTCTCGCTAAAACTCAAAAACGGCTGAACCGATTTTAATAACTCTTATTTTGTTTTATTGGGAGTGTGTCAGGCGTGGTTTGTAATATTCAAAAATTTCGGATTACTCATCTACAAAAATGCGTCAAGTCAAGTCTAAGTAGGAAAAAATTATATATATATATATATATATATATATATATATATATATATATATATATATATATATATATATATATATATATATATATATATATATATATAGCATATCTATTCCATACTAACCGTAAAAAAGTATCTAGGGAGAACCCGAGTGAAGCGAGGGTGAGTCGCTAGTTTACAATAATTCTATAAAGTTTAAAAAGCCTGGAGGTTATATATAGAATCTATATATAATATATATTAATTGTCTATATAATTATGTCTATACTTATTAATATTATAAAGCTGAAGAGTTTGTTTGTTTGTTTATTTGTTTGTTTCGTTGAACGCGCTAATCTCAGAAGCTACTAATCCGATTGGCTGCGTCTCTAGGGTTGCTTTTGTCGTACATTTTATTGCTTTATTTCAAACTTCTTAGACAGTACATACTGATTAAGCCTCGTAACTACTGTAAAAGCTGCTGCTATAAATTTTCATATAACTTTATTGGTTTACCCGGCGCAAACTTGTAAAGCTATTATTCGGCATGATTTTTTTTCGACATCTGTAACAATCATCATATTT
This sequence comes from Argynnis bischoffii washingtonia, assembly GCA_033884665.1. NCBI lineage: Eukaryota > Metazoa > Arthropoda > Insecta > Lepidoptera > Nymphalidae > Argynnis > Argynnis bischoffii. The sequence continues at coordinate 8,529,402 of JAEMGE010000029.1, forward strand.
CAGCCAATTTACATAAAACCGTAACGAATTATATACTTAAAACTTCCTTATGAATCACTCCGTCCATCAGTGAAAACTACATGAAAATCTATTTTATATTTTTTGAGTTTATCGCGTTCAGACAGACAAACATACTACTTTGTTTTATAATATATAATGTTAAGTTCCGCCAATTGTTTATCAATAAGACTTTATTTTAAGAAATTCATATATTCTAGATGATAACATTTAATATAATATTATAACCTAATATCAAATTGACTACTTTCCGAATTTATTAAACATGTTACATTGTAGCTGCATTTAAATCATCCTTATTTTCTATTTTTTTCCAATGCCCCAGCGCATTCAAACCCACAACCGCATTCACACAAAGTAGGGACACTACAAATGGAGCCAAACGTGTCGTCATTTACTTAATTATAATTAATTATAATTATAAATAAGTAAACTTAAACATATCTATAATAAGACATTTATCTTGCAAGAACTAATGTAACTTAGATGTTCAAATTATTTTTTATAGCAAATAAAACATTTTATGAGTAGAGTGTAACCTAGTTGCTCTGAACACGAGGTCGTCTTAAATCTAAATGTACAGATGAACAAACAAATATGTTATGTATATAAATATTTATTATAACATATTATTCTGAAATAATACTTTCTTAGATTTACGCGAATATTAGACATTTAAATAAAACTATCTTTTCGGATTTTTTCTCTCCCGTGACCATGATTGCTGTAAAGCAATCGAAACGTCGGGAAACAAAAATCAAAATAAATCCGCGAAAAAATCCGAAAAGATAGTTTTATTTAAATATTCTGAAATACATAACACGTTACATATTCAAATAGAAGCGATTTAACTGACCCCATATATACTTATATTGGCTGATTTGCGAATTTATTTAAAACTAGCGACTCACACTGGCTCAGCTCGGATCCGTCTCTAAATACGTTTTAACGGTTAGTATAGATTTCTCAGAGATGAGATATTTTCCCGCAGTAAAAAGTATCCTATATGTCGACCCGGATAACCAACTATCATCGTACCAAATTTCATCAAAATTTGTCGTGTTTTTACTCGTGATGATGTCCCAGACATACAGACAGAGAAACAAAAATTCCAAAAACTATAGATTCGGCCTCTGTATCGATATTAATGACTATTTCAATAATATTATCCAAAAAATATTTAATGTACAGATTCGACTCAGTTAGAATTTTATTATATGTATTCATATCTTTTTCTATGAAGAAAAATGTCACGCCTAAGAGAATTAAATAATTGATTAATAGCAGATATATTATGTTTCTATTTAAAAAATATTATATATTGTCAATATAGAATGTAGAAAATCTACTATTTATTGGCATAAATATATTTTTTACATTATATTTTTATTATACATTATTTTTTTGCTAGCCGTACTTTTAGGATTGACAGCACTCATTAGCCGACCATCCTGAACTTTGTGTAATGATAAATCACACCCAGTTTCATTAGTAGAACTAAATATTACTCCGTTCATTTGCCATAATCATATATTATTATTTGACTTATTAGTTTTTAATTAATGATTATAACATATAATAATTTAATGAGTAACTTTATTAGCAAATGTTTGATGCAAGTTTCTATTATATATAAAACAAATCAATAGTTAAATAACGCATATTAGGCATATTACATTCATATATTTATAGAATATTATATACGGAAAGAATATAACGTTATATATTTGTCAGACAATAACAACGGTTACCATGGCAACGATTAGTCATAATAGCTTTTTTATTTAATTTATGCACATTCATCCTACAGTAATAAATATACATTTTTATAAGTAATAAGTTTAGTTTATTTTTACCAAGTTTAAAAGTTATTTAACATTTTATTTAACATATATTACATAACATATTATTCAGTGTTATTTTTCACTTCCTGTGTAATGTATTCTATCTCATTCTCTCGCCGGCTTAATCCTGTATATTTATGTGTTTGTCTCTTTATAGTGTCGTATTTTCGTTTCATCGAGTTTCAAATCACAACGATTCTAAAGAAGTTTCAGTTCGAAAAAACCCCTTCTGTTTATCAAACGATTTTCTTTTTTTGTTTAGTAGCTATTGACGAGTTTTAGTGTTATCAATAAAAAAAAATTCAAATTATCATCATACGCTTAGGATCATTTCGTAAGTTTTATAATATTTATTGTAAAATCAACCTTATATACAAACACATAAAGCACTTTTCCCGTTGTTGCTTTGTGAGCTAAATCGTTATGTTTGCTTCTTAAAAAAATATTTTGATTGAATTTCGATCACTGAACGAGCACTAGTTATAGGGGATGTATAGGATGTTTATTAACAAATATATATATATTATGAAATTTGTATTATTTTCTCAGATTCACTCGAATATTTGACATTTTAAAATTGAAAAACATCCGAAACGTCGCGTCGAGAAGAAACAATTAAAATACAATCACGAATAAAATGCGAAAACATAAGTTTTATTTCAAGTATATAAAGTATATATATATATATATATATATATATATATATATATATATATATATATATATATATATATATATATATATATATATATATAACTGCCTCGGTGGCGTAGTGGCTAGCATGTACGGCTGCACATCCTGAGGTCCTGGGTTCGAGTCCCGGGTCGGGCCAAGTTTAGTTATTGAGTCTTTCTGTATAGTAAGCCTCAGTAACAGCCCGGAGTTGGGAAGTTGGCGGTGTTTCACCCTCGTGCCTCGGAGAGCACGTTCAGCCGTCGGTCCTGCGCCTTAACTCTCACCGGTCGTGTCTCGTGTCGTCCCACCGGAGTATGAGAGTGACAGGAATAGAGAGTGCACTTGTGTCTGCGCGTACACTTGTGCACTATAATATCTCCTGCGCAGTTGGCTAGTCTCAATGAGATTGGCCGCCGTGGCCGGAATCGGTCAGGAGAACATCATATATATATATATATATATATATATATATATATATATATATATATATATATATATATATATATATATATATCATAATTAGATTAAGATTTTTCTTCTTTATTAATTCTATTATTTTATCTTAGTTTTATTTCCAATTTATTATTTTTATTACAATTAATTAAAATATAAATGATTAATTAATAAATTATTACAATTGTTATTTAGGAGTTTTGTATGGGTTCTATATAATAATTAATAATAATTTTGTTTACATTCAAAAATTAACAATATTTCTTATATGTTGGTATATTTTTCAAATTAAAATCCATCATTTTATCAAAACCTGCACAATTCTAATGACCAAAGAGAGAAAAAATAAAGTAGAGTTTTTTCACTTTAAAAATATTATATGTATATGATGCATTATTATTAAATTATCATAGATAGAATAATATTGTAAAGCATACCCATATTTTGAATGGCTCATACAAATACTTACATCCATAATATCTGTAGAATAACGTATAAACCATACAATCTTTAAATAAAAAATCATGACTCTTCATCAGCTTATGCATAATGTTATAAAAACTAGAATTTTCCTTTACCGAGAAAATGCCATTAAGAAAAAGGTCACCATACTTCATCACCATAAAGAGGCTATATTAATTTGTAAATGATCTAGGATCTATAAAAGCGGATATGACCAAATATGGTAGTGGCTATTGAATCGTTCCGGTTTTACTTCAGATTCATTTTAATCTCATTAATAAGTGTATTATTTCGCGTAGAACATTCCTTGTGGATTGTAAAATGTAGTAGATGTATTTTGTCTTCTTTTCCTTTATATACATACATAACTAGCGGAAACCGCGACTTCGCCCGCGTTCAATCTACATAAAAGAAATTTTGGCTTTGTTATATAGCGAGTCACCCTCGCTTCGCTCGTGTTTGTCGCTATGTATGTATATAATACTCGTATATTATATATAGTTTTACAATAATGTATGGAAATCTGCCCGATTTGTTGACAGTTATGATTATTGCTCCGCTCCCTTGGGTAGTAGCATGATGATATACAGCCTATAGTCTTACTCAATAAACGGGCTAACAAATGAAAAAAGAATTTTTTAAATCGGATTAGTAGTTCCTGAGATTAGCGCGTTTAAACAAACAAAAAAAAAACAAACAAACAAACAAATTCTGCCTCTTTAAAATAGTATATGGAAAATGTGCCAAATCTAATAAACAAACTAGAAACAACGAATAAAATACTTTTACTCGCGAAATAATTAAACTACGCTTCGCCATTTTCTTAGTCTTGAAAAACAAATGATATTCACGTCAATATTGTTACTGAGTAAATGTTGTATGAATGTAGAAAACAAAAATCTACTACTTGTTTCCTTTCTTCTCCTACTTATTATTTATTATGTGAAAATATAAGAAGTGTTTGTAAGTTCTCGTGAAGATCGTGATCTGCTTAGGATTTTTAAGAAATCGCCATTTAATGATTTGGCTGATTATTTATACACATACTTATTAGAAAGTCAGCCCGATTATTGAAAAACGTTTCACTGATTTTTGCCGCATCGTGATATACTTGTAGTTGGGCGGATAATGATTATATAACTAAAAGCTTTCGAGTCTAAACACATTGATAAAATAGATAAAACCTGATAATACGTCGATGATCAATATTTTCTTCTCTACTTCTGTACATGTGATAGCATAATAGTGTGAAGCAAAAAATTTTTGTTTTCTTAGTTTAGTAGAATTTGTAGGTTATAAAAAAATATTAAAAGAGAGAGTTTTTTAATTAATTACTAATTTTTAAAATCAGTGAGCTATCTCAAAATGTTGAGTAAAAATGTTTTTTTTTTGTTTTTTTTATAAGCAACAAGTTCTACCCCCCAAGCTAAGAAAAAAATGTTTTTTTCACTCCAGCCTATAACACATCCTTACTGCTCGAAATGATTTATGTTAAATGTTAGATAGTCCGCCAATCCGCACTTGGCCAGCGTGGTGGACTATGGCCTGATTCCCCTCGTCTTGAAGGGAGGCCCGTGCCCAGCAGTGGGACGTTAAAAAGGGCTGAATACAAATGTTAGATAAGATGATTATGACGAGGCCGAAGTGTACAAATAGCTTAAAATACAGAATCGATTTTAAGAATAAATTTGCTAATAAAAAGTTTGATTATTCCTGAATAAATGGAATTCATATATATATATGGGACAAACTTTAAGGCATGTGGTAATCAAAAAATTATTGAAAACAATAAATAAATATGTTGCGACCACGGAATAGGTAAAAAAGGCTGGAAGGGTAATGTGGGCGTGACAGCGTCGCCGCAACTATGGTTAAACAACCATATTTGAACCGATTCATGCGTGCACCGCTTGTAGTTCGTGTTTAGAGTGCGTCGGGTACGGAGCTGCGATAAATAGTGTTATAATGCCGTGTTGTGCTATTATTACTTGCAAGACAAAAAGTCAAACTTCGAGTATCGATCGAGGAGGTATATCTTTTCATCGGTAAGTCAAAAATAATAATGAATATCTCTTTAATTTCAAAAATGTAGCAACGATTACAAAATTCAAAACAAACGATACTATTGTAATAAGCTAAAACAAACAATATACATTGCTCGCTATGCATGCGCATAATCAAAGCAACGCGCGATCGTTGTCTGCAATGGATAGCGTTCTCTGCGAAACCCACACTTTTCATTGCTTGCTTTGCGATGATTCACTTTTGTATATTATAATAGTGATGGCTTTTGTTGTAAGACAAAATAATCGATAAGGCAATGATTTTTGTATAATAATGTGATTGAATGCTTTCTATGGCAAATTTAAAGTTTATATACAGGTTTATTTTAGAAATTATGGAAAAGTATCTAAACGTAAGATGGTATTTTATTTTAAAAAGTTTATGTGCAGGAGAAAGTAAGCGTCAATTATTGAACAAATTAGTTTTATTCCGAGGACATTGACAATTTGTAATCTCTATCTATAATAAAATTGTAACTGAGTCGAATATGTATATTAAATATTTTTTGGAAAATCTTATTTAAATAGTCATTATTATTTTTATATGATTGTTCATTGTGTTTTCTCATTTTCGCGCCAACATATTGTAAAATATTTTGTCATGTAAAATGAGTGTGATAAAGAGAACTAACTTAAGAATTCACTTACCACGTATGTAACATTAAAAATACATTTATTATAAGTTAAACATTGTTTTATTTTATTTTTAAATTGAACTAATCTAATTCGTTTATAAAATGTGTTTTTAATAACTGTAAAAAAACAAATATTACATAAAATTTATTTTAATACACTGACATAAATTATCGACAAAAATATCGTTAGCATTTTTTATTTTCAACCACTAGTCATTTTATTTATTTTACACAACACAGACGCAACACTAATTATCTATGTGTTGACCAATTACAGGGCTGCGTTAAAGGTTGCGTATGTGTGCGAATGCTTGTGTTTATTTGACTTGCGCGTGTAGTAAAAATATCAAGAAGGGATGAGTGGCGACAGTGGTTCCCATACAAATTACGCGTGATTACCATTCTACTATCTTTCATCAATTCTGTGGTTGCGACAATTAACACACAGCACCATCTAGTATCCATGGTGAGCTACGAGGCTGATGATAACATCCATAAGGATCCAAGATAGTTGATACACTACATATATATTACTTTAAACACACACACATAAATATGACCCATGACTGGAGTACAAACATTCGCGCTCATCACATAAATGAATGCCGCCAGCTGGACTCGAACCCGCGACCGCTGGCACAGCAGGTAGTGTCACTACAAACTGAGCCAAACGAGACAAACCAAAATATTTTCATCATGATCGCTACGGTGTACAGGTCTTACGTTGACGAAAAACATCGTGAATCCTGTCCAGTGGTTTTCTCGTGATACGTTCCCAGACATACAAACAGACAGAAAAAAATCTAAAAACTATAGATTCGACCTCTGTATCGATAATAATAACTATTTCAATAAGATTTTTACCAAATATGATCTATCTATTCCATACTAACCGATAAAACGTGCCTAGGGACGTATCTGAGCGAAGCGATGGTGAGCCGCTAATCTATACTAATATTATAAAGCTGAAGAGTTTGTTTGTTTGTTTGGTTGAACGCGCTAATCTCAGGAAGTAATAATCCGATTTGAAAATTTCTTTTTGCATTCGATAGCCCGTTAACTGAGGAAGGCTTATAGGCTATATATCATCCCGGAAAAATGTACGGTTCCCGTGGGATAGATTTGTTTTTGTCTAGGAAAAAACCCGAAGCGAAGTGAGGGTGAGTCGCTAGTTTAAATTATAATTGTATAGGTATTTCATGTATATTAGTATGCATTGTTGCCTCTATTTCAAGTACACATAATATCTTATTATACTGAAAATAATTTATTATTCCAAACGATTAATTATACCGCATAAATAGAATTTACGTGTTAACGTATAGATGTTTTGACAGAAATGTTAATAATTTGTGGCTTAACGTGTAAGTGACACACCTTTGGATACCATCGTGCGTGTTTGAAATCCACATATTATTGACAATTATTTAATTTTAAATATATATATGCAAAGTCTGTTTGTCATTATGTATAGGTTTTCTTGTATAATAATATATAAATTATCCCTATATATTGCTAGCTTTTGCCTGCCACTCTGCTCGCTATGATTACTTCTCTAAATACCTATAGATATAATCCATATTAATATTAATTATTAAGTATACCTAATTACTTAATAAAATACATGGACGGATCCACAGACAAAAGCTATATTGGAAAAAAATCATCTCTAATTAATTACATGGATTTTGTTCATAATTTTATGGAATAATTCTTTTTTTATTTTACTTACTAATTCTTTTTTTATAATAAAAGTAGCTTAATTCACTCCTTATAGCATCAGCTATCTGCAAGTGAAAGTTCCGTTAAAATAAAGCTGTTTCGGAGATTATCCGGAACAAACAGACATAGAAACAGACAAAAATTTTAAAAATTGTGTTTTTCTTATAAGTACTGTATATAATTTCATATGGATTCAGTAAGAAACTGTCATTTTGACATTACAGACATTTTTTTATCTGTATGTATGTATGTATATCTATATCGATAACGCCGCAGTATAAATGAAGTATTTTATATAAATAAATATGAGCCTAGCTCGAGCGGACATAAACATGACATCAAAGTAAATTCAATGTTGCGATTCTATCAAGACCTTTAACGTCAAGTGATTTAACATGTTGATTTAAAAATATAGTTATACTTAGTATATAATTAATTCATCTACATACTCAAATATACGAGGGTGCAAAACTGACGGATGACTGACGTATTAGAATGTATACCACATTGATGATGAAAGTTTAAAATTATATTATGAGTTCTTACATAATAGCTACTCTAACATACTGAAGGACTACAATGCGTGTGTAAAGCCTTCTCTCAGTTAAGGGGCTATCGAATGCAAAAAGAATTTTTCAAATCGGATTAGTAGGTACTTCCTGAGATTAGCGCGTTCAACCAAACAAACAAACAAACAAACAAACTCTTCAGCTTTATAATATTAGTATAGATATTTTTCTTGTTTTTATCGATACATATAATAAACTGTAAAGATCGAATGTCTGTACGTGAAAAAAAATGCTAAAAACCGCGTCAGGGGGATCTAAGAAGAGAAATAGAACCAATCCAGATTTTTTTCTCAGTCTGTTTGTCTGTTTGTATGGGCTAATCTCCGAAACTGTTAGATCGATTTAAATGAAATTTTGTATGGTGGTACCTTACAATCCCGTTCAACATTTTAAATACTTTTAATCCCGGAAAATTAAAGAGTTCCCGTGGGATAGTTAAAATATCCATAGTAATTTATACAGCTAAGTACACAAAAAGTGCTGATTGGATTTTGATGAAACTATACAATAATGTAGTTCATACATCAGAATAACAAATAGGCTACTTCTTATCCGGGAGAAATGTACGGTTCCCGTGGGATAGATTTGATTTTTTGTATGTCTAGAGGCGAAACCGAGCGAAGCGAGGGTGAGCCACTAATGTTATTTTAAAATGAAAAACACGACATTCACAGTTGACAAATATTTTGCTAAATACTTTTATTTATACAAAATATAAATAATACTTATTTGTTACTTTAATATAAGTACAAAATAAAAATATATATAAAATATTAGTTTCTCCCTTTCGAAGTCGGTCAAATAGGTAAGATTCAGTGTTCAAGGAAATTCTAGAACTTGTCTCCATAAATAACTAAGGCCGTTCTCATTCAAACTTCAATATGCCATCGTAAGTGTTGACTCAAGTACCTAGTATAAGTACTAACTACATACATATGTTTATTGTCCTAATCGCTATGTATACAGGATAACAAAATAAAGTGCGGATTAAGGTCATAAGAGGATGGAAAAGGATTTTAAGGGTTCTTTTCCGAACTTGATCTTTAAGGGCTTATGACATGTAAAGTAAAATTGTAATCTATACATATAATAAAATTGTAACTAAGCCGAATCTGTACATTAAATATTTTTTGGAAAATCTTTTTGAAATAGATCTTAATATCGATACAGAAGCCAAATCTATAGTTTTTAGAATTTTTTATCTGTCTGACTGTCTATCTGTCTGTTACCGCATCACGGGAAAACTTCTAGATAGATTTTGATGAAATTTGGTATGATGATAGCTGGTTATCCGGATTAACATATAGGATACTTTTTACTACGGGAAAATATCTCATCTCTGAGCTAAACGTAAAAACGTAACTAGGGACGAACCCGAGCGGAGCTAGGGTGAGTCTATACATATAATAAAATTCTACATTAAATATTTTTTGGAAAATCTTATTGAAATAGTCATTATTATCGATACAGAGACCGAATCTATAGTTTTTAGAATCTCAGTCTGTTTGCCTGTCTGTCTGTCAGGTAACGCATTATGAGAAAACCATTGAACCTTGATGAAATTTGATACGATGATAGCTGGTTACTTTTTACTGCGCAAAAATATGTCATTTCTGAGAAATCTATACTAAGCGTTAAAACGTAACGAGGGACGGACCCGAGCGGAGCGAGGGTGAGTCGCTAGTAAATTATATATAGTTATATTTTCATTTAAACATATTATAATATGTATGTTTAAATAATTATAAAATTTTAATTTAAAAGTTATTTTCTTTATCTATTCCGCCCTTTTTAACGTCCCACTGTTGGGCATGGGCCTCACTTCAATACAAGAGGGATCAGACCATAGTCCACCACGCTGGCCGAGTGCTAATTAGCTTTCGAAAACTTGTTAGGTTCTCTCAGACATGCAGGTTTCCTCACGATGTTTTCCTTCACCGTAAGGCAAGTGGTAAAAGTTATGTTGTGAATGTGATATTAAAAAATATTTGTTGGATATTAATTGGCATGTATTTAACGAACGCTTTTAGTAATTTCTGGTGAATATATTATTATTTATTATATATAAACGATATGGTAGCCCATTGGTAACAGTCTCGCTTGGAAAAGTGATGCGGGTTCAAACCCGGGTCTTGCAATATGAATTTTATGTACAATCTACTTGCTCATACGGTAAAGGAAAATGAATCTAGAGGAAACCTGGAAATCTGAGTGAATCTAACTAGATCTTGAAAGACATTAGATACCTGGCATCCCGCATTTTGCCAGATTGGTAGAACTAATCTCCCTCAATGCGAGGGAGATCAAATTAGAAGATCAGGAGACTGGGAATAAAAAGACTGAATTATTATTTTATTATTTGCTCGTCACAACTATACCTAATATAATTAAAAAAACTGTGTCAAAATAAAACTTTAAATATTAACATTTTAGTTTTCATAGCGATTATGAGCATCAATTTGCTTTTAAAGTAAGCAGTTTATAAAACTAACCAAAAATATTTAATATTGATCGATGATCTAACCTTTAAATGGCTTAACAGATGTTTGATATACAAAAAAAGGAGGGACGTGTTTCGGGTGGATTTATGTATATAATTTATTTAATAAATTAATTTTCCTTACATATAAATTTCTAGAAAAAATAACGCACCCCCAGCGATGGAATATTATTCGACTCACTATCGCTTCGCTCGGGTTCGACCCTAGGTTGAATCCCCATACAAACTCTCATCCCCATTTTCACCCCCTTAAGGGATGAATTTCACGATAAAAATCATCTTATATCCTTTCCAGGGCCTCAAACTATGTATCTCCATAACAAATTTCATCTCAATCGTTTAACAACCAGAGATTACCCCTCACAACCTCACAAACTCACAAACTTTACTTCTTTACAATATTAGTATAGATTAGCAGTAGTTTAGTAAAACAATAAAATCAAACTAGAAACTACTTACTAACTGAATAAAGACAACACTTCACCACTAAGTTAGACATTGACATTCATCACACCTCATTCTCATCACATCCAATCAATTATACAGCTGTACAGCTGTAAGATTATATATAATTATTACATACTTACATTGTATTTGAATAGCTTGCAGTCATTTTTATTGACCTTTTCTAACAAAACTTCCGATTATGCTTACAATATATCATCGGTGTATTATATTTATTGTAAGTAAGGAAGGAAATGCCACGACCATTTTTATTTATTACATAAATTACAGTAGTACTAAAATTCAAAAATTTGTTTTGATCATTATTATTTCTTTGTACATATATTTTTAAGTATTTGTTAGGTCAAAGAAGCCCGTTTCTTTGCAGGGCGAGGGAGACATTAAGAAACAGATGTTTGAGATTTTTCCTCACGATCTTAGCCTTGATTCGGGATGTTTTCGTCTATACATACTTATAATAAAATTATAACTAAGCCGAATCTGTACATTAAATATTTTTTGGAAAATCTTATTGGAATACACATTATTATCAATACAGAAGCCGAATCTGTAGTTTTTAGCATTTTTGTCTGTCTGTTTGTCCGTCTGTGACTGCATCACGGAAAAACTACTGAAGGGATTTTGATGAAATTTGGTATAACAATAGCTGGTTATCCGGGTCAATATATAGGATACTTTTTACTGCGGTAAAATATCTCATCTCTGAGAAATCTATACTAAATAAATAAATAAGGTCAACGCGTAGAATCATGTCTAGATGGTTATTTTATAGAAAAAAGGGACAAACCAGAAGATCGACTTAATGGGAAGTGGCTATCGTCTTACATAGACATCTTCAACATAAGGAAAGGTGTGTTTACATTGCCGGCCTTTAAAAGACCTGAAGATACGATTTCTGAAAGGAAATTATGAAAATCGATTCATATTAAACATTTGGGGCTCAACCCTACACTTTACATCATTAGTTTCAATTTTCTAGAAATAAAAAACCAGACACTTGAATTACACTTAATTCAAATTAATACAAAATCGAAGATAATCTCAGAACTTGTTAACTATAAAACAAGGCTTGAAGAATATCCATTCAATTTAAAATTAAATCTAATTTTAATAATGTATCGTCCGAGTATATAATGAACTTCTCATTAGGTACAATGTAATGTATTTATAATAAGATAATTCTTTATACAAGTAGGTCTATAAGATACGATGGCCAACAAAAAATTGTAACTTAATTTAAAGTCTGGAAGCACATTTTCAAGATTCTTATTTATAACTAGCGTCTCGCCTTTACTTCGCTCGGGTTTGTTGCTAGGTGATTCTTCAGACTAACATAATTGTTTTATTTATTAACCAATTGAAATAAAACAAATACTAAATATTAAGTGAAGCTTACTACAATACATTAGTGAAAGCCGCACCTAAATCGATTAAGCTGTTTCTGAGATTAAAGCGCACAAACGTCCTTGTTTTTGTCTGTTTGTCTGTGCATACAGACAGAAATTCTAAAAATCATTGTTTTGTCAACATAGGTATTTTGGAGCTCTCCCCCACTTCATATATTACCTTGTCATGTTGGGGGAAGCGGGACATACTGGGAGGTGGTCCACTTCGGTAGGCGGTGTACATGCTGGTTACTCCTGGTACCTTGTATCTGATAGAATAATGGACAGTGGTAGCATCCCCATGGTTGTTATGGTCTACCTCGGCAGACAGCTGGCGTTATGGCGTATGTTAAGTGAAAACTGCGACGCTCGGTAAGACAAGAAAGGTTTAATTGGGTTTTTAAATGAAATCATATTTTGCATTTTAAATTTAAATTAAATTAAATGTCAGTGTAGTCAATCCGTGGGGAATCTATCACCGGCTTGGAAGGCAGTTCTGTTGAGAAGAACCGGCGAGAAACTCAACAGTTGCTTTTGAAAATAATTATTCTTTACAATATTGTCATACAAAAATATTTACTTATCATATAAAAGTATTACTTATTATAACCAACCAGACATTAGTTCCACATATTGTAACAAAGTATTCCGTGATGGTGTAATAAGCTTTATTCAATAATATATTTTTAATTTTAGACTTAAATTGTTTAATTGGGTTGGATTAAACTGAGTAGTGGCTAGAAAACTGGCTTTTCTATCCGATGAGTCTTTATATAATAACCTGTATATAAATAGGTGTTTTGGGGATATATTATAAATAAAATTATATAAATTAATTTTCTAATGAATAAAATAAAATAGAAAAATAGAATAGGGCTTTATTAATAACACCAACTGTTATATTAATATCTATACAGATGAAATTGAAGTATCTGTTTGTAAATGTCAAAGTAACAGTTTTTTTAATAAATACATATTAAATTATATATGGTACTTATAATAAAAGAAAAACCATTTTTGAAGACTTTTGTCTCTCTGTCTGTCTGTCTGTTTGTTTCGACTAATCTCCGAAACGGTTGGTCCGATTTTGAAGGAACTTTCACTGGCAGATAGCTGATGTTATAAGGAGTAACTTAGGCTACTTTTATTTTAAAAAAAGGATTAGTGTTCCGCGCAAAAATATTAAACCTGATGAAATGAACGATTAAATAAGTAAATTTAATAAGAATAAAGACTCGATGTCAAAATTTGTACGTGTTGTTTATGTAAATACAAAGTAGGTCAAAATTGTAGAAACAATTGGAGTTCTACATAAGCCATAAACAATTTTATTTTTAAAGTACTACCTTTAATTGCATCGTGTAACAATAATCACAGGTTCATCTCGACTTTAGCTGATTATTATCATTATCCCTTCTAAGGGCTAATATACAGCGATTCAAAGATATAATTATTTCTATTACATTGTAAATATAACATAAAGGCCATATTGACTTGTAAAAGAAGACGATAAATCTGCCGTTTGATTCAGTGTGCTTCACATTCCAATACAACATTATGCAAAATTGCTACTTACATTTTGTATAGATCGTTCTATAGAGTAAACAATAAATAGATACGTTAATACTCTTTTATCGCCCAATGATCGAAATTCAAGCATAATCATTATTATAAAGAGGAAAACATATATAAATAAATAGATAAAAAATTAAAAGTATTTTATTCATTAACAAAATGTTAAGACATTACAAATAAGGTTGAAATCGCCTTTTAAGTGTAAAAAACACCTGTAACAGGCACTCTCGCTCTTTCATAGCCACATCATAAATAACTTGTTATAGCAAATAAGTTTTACATTATTTATTAGTAAAAAAGTGTGTGGTGTGTTCTGTGTATGTGCACGTTTGTGTGTGTTTGTGTTGTGTGTGTGTGTGGGTATATGAATAGAATTAACTTATCTATATAAGAAAAAAATGTTTCCAGTTTTTTTTATTGATAACACTAAACCTTGTCAATAGCTACTAAATAAAAGAAATGGAAATCGAAGAAACTGACAAACAGGTGAGAATAAGGCACTGAAATGTCTTGTTTTTATCTATTTATACATAGTAGGTTGAGCTTAAGGATTGCCATATAAATTTAGAAAAAAAAATCACCCCTAAGCGTGGTATATTTGAGTAATTTTTTAGAGTACTAATAAGAACAATATATATATATGGTACAATTAACAGTTAGTATAGATTTCTCAGAGATGAGATATTTTCCCGCAGTAAAAAGTATCCTATATGTTGACCCGGATGTCCAGTTATCATCATACTAAATTTCATCAAAATCTGTCTAGTGGATTTCTCGTGATTCCTTCCCAGATGGACACACAGACAGACAAACATTCTAAAAACTATAGATTCTATATCTATATCGATTAAATATCAATAAGATTTTCTAAAAAAATATTTTATGTACAGATTTGACTAAGAATTTTATTATATGTATAGATACTATTATTATTTTAACTGCTACGGCGGTCCTCGAAGGGAATGTGTTGCGTTGGCCCTGCACCTGACCTCTCACCGGTCGTGTCGAATTATCGTCCCATCGAACTTTGAGCGCTTTTAAGCAAACAAAAGAGCTTTTTGGTATCAGTAGTATAAGAATGGCAATTCTAAATGTTCTTATATCCTATTTACTTACATCCTTTCAACTCATCAATTCACATAATTCGGTACGAAGTATCGTAAAATGTGCTAAATTTAGAAGTACCTGTAAAAGATCGTGGGAAAAAGAACAGAGTAAAATATTTTTGTGGTAATTTATTTTAGCTTCGAGAGCGTTGAAGTCTTTAGTTTTAATTGAATGAGTAGGTACTTGACGTCTTATGTTTTATTTATGTTAACAACTTTGTTGTTTTATGTTATTTCATTTTTGTACAAAATATATAAAATTGATAAATATATCCATAGTAATATTATAAATGTCAAAGTAACTTGATCTATTATTTTTTCATTTGAGAAAACCGCGGTCAAAAACTAGTTTGTTATAAATAAGGTAAATCGTTTAAAATTAAAGTTTTCCTCTTAGACAAGTACATTTCTATAATCGATATCGCTAGTAGAAAATCCAAAAACTACACGGGAGTGACGTATTATGACAGGTGGCATATCACTTACATATGTCATTTCCATACAATGTTTTGTTTCTATTTTGGCGATGGTGATTCAGTATTCTAATAGAATTTTAATGGGAATAAAAGTATTAAGTTGTTTTGAAAACTTGTCTTTAGTGGATTTATACAGTTTAGAAATTCTGTCCGTCCATCTATTTCCATTAGTAAGTTTCTCTCAAAGACAAAATCGGACTACTACTATGTAAATACGAAAACTTGTATGTGCTGAAATGGCTATATGGATTTGAAAGAAATTTAGTACACAGATACATTATGATTTGGAAATCCATATAGGTTACACTACTATTATAAAGAGAAAAGATTTGTATGTTTGTAACGAATAAACTCAACAACTACAGGACCCATTTAGAAGAAATTTGGTAAGAAGTTAGAAGAAGAAGTAGTTTGAGACCCTGGGACGCACATAAGATATTTTTTAAATCGGAAATCATCCCATAAAGGGGTGAAAATGGGGATGAAAGTTTGTATGGGGTATCAACCCATGGACGAACCCGAGCCAAGCAAGGGTGAGTCGCTAGTAATCGATAAATTTAATCTATAATTATTTAGTTTTATATGCGTTTCATAGATTTTTGATCTTCGGCAAATAATATTTTTGCGAGGGCCGTTGAGTTGAAATATTATTTACTAGCGTAAATGATAAATATTTACGTAGGGAGATGATGTATAGATCAAAATTAAATAATGTCCACCTACACTTTAAATTTTGAATGTACGCATTATGCATCTTATGGAACCCCACGTTATATCTATATAATTTATAAAAGCCAAATTAAATTGAAATTTGGCAAGAACATTTTTCAGAGAGAGTAATATAGTTTCAGTATACGCTATGAAAGGACGTTTTCAACCCCCGAAGGAGTAAAAACAGGGTTGGAAGACAGGAAAAAAATCATTATTTTTTAAGGAACAGTAATAAAAATGGAAATAAACTTTAATGCTTAAAATTGCCTAATACTACAACTATTAAAAACTAGAGTTTTAATCAGTATATCTTGCGAGGAGTGAAAAGTATGGGATGAAGTGAATATTGAAAGTTCGTCATTAATAAAGTCAAAAATATGAAAATTTATACGTATTACGAGTATAGGCTCTTAATAGAATTCGAAATTTAAACCCTAAAAACCCTATTTTTTTAGACCCAAAAATAAAAGAAAATGAACAAAAAATATAGGAAAATGTATAAGAGACCGCCTTATATACTATTTATTCCAGGATAAAAAAATTTTAACTTTTTTTTTTAACTTAACTTTAAGTATAAAAAATAGTCCTTAGATGGAAGATAGGATAATAAATAAAGATATAACAGAAAATATATATGTGTGTATGTATATTTATAAATGTGTTTGTTGCTCCTTCACGCTTTAAAGGCTAGACAGATTTTGATAAAATTTAGTACACAGGTAGACTATGACCTGAAGCAACATAGGCTACTGTTAGGGATGTACCCGAGTGATGCTAGGGTAAGTCATTAGTCATCTATACATAGTATGAAACAAAGTCGCTCCCGCTGTTTGTACGCTTACATCTTTTAAACTACGCAAAGGATTTTAATGCAGTTTTCAGCAATAGATAGAGTGATTCAAGAAGAAGGTTTATATGTATAATACATGCATATTAAAGAACAGAAAAGCCAAGAAATCAA
Source organism: Argynnis bischoffii washingtonia (assembly GCA_033884665.1). Classification (NCBI taxonomy): domain Eukaryota; kingdom Metazoa; phylum Arthropoda; class Insecta; order Lepidoptera; family Nymphalidae; genus Argynnis; species Argynnis bischoffii. The sequence goes on from JAEMGE010000029.1 coordinate 8,547,022, forward strand.
AGATTTGTATTGTGCGCTCACATTGTCTACCGAGTATTATAATAAATATAAAAGATATCTAACGAAATATTCAAGATAAGCAAAGGAAGTCGCTTGTTATCTATCTATATGTATAATAAAATTATAACTAAGCCCAATCTGTACATTAAATATTTTTTTGAAAATCTTATTGAAGTAGACATTATTATCGATACAGAGGCCGAATCTATAGTTTTTAGAACTTATATCTGTTTGTATGTCTGTCTGTTACCGCATCATGGAAAATCTGCAGGGGTTTTCATGAAATTTGATATGATGATAGCTGATTATCCGGGTCAACATATGGGATACTCTGAGACATTTATACTAAACCTTAAAACGTAATTAGGGACGAACCCGAGCGGAGCAAGGGTAAGTCGCTAGTTAACTAGTTAAATAAATATTAATCAATATTCTTCTTAATACTACCAACTATCAAATCAATCAAATTATTGTTAAAGCGTAATGATACTAAATTAAAAAATAGCATTACAAAGGCCAGATACAAAAAAGTTCTCACACAACGACATTACAGAACTTTTCGTAATCAATGAAGTTAATAACACACATTATTATTGGTAATTGGTAATTATATGTGATGAATAGGAAATAATTATATATTAGGTACCTAAAAAAATAGGACTTCAAAAATTTATTTTTAAAAAGAATCATTCTTCAGACTATCGACTTACCTTACCCTCTTTTGGCTTGAGTGCGTGGTGCCTTTTGTTATATAAGGCCAGCCGCACCCGTACCTTTTCCTGATTCGGTTTCCTGAATGGTAATTCAGTTTCGGAGACCCGAATGCTTGCCTTACATAAAACATTCAGATATTGATATTTTAATAAATATCGATACATCGATATTTTAATAAATTGTTTTATTTTACTGCCGACATCCCTTCTCCACTTACTGGCTTAAATCCCTAATACAAAAAATCTAACATTTGCGCTAGTTTTACGGAATTCCAAATCAGGAATCCCTTTCAGGAAACCCTACGTGTGCAGCCGGCCTAAAAGGGATTATCTACATATAGTGATATACAGGAGGCACCTTTTATGTTCGGTAAACGGTATGTTCGCCCCCAATGTTCCTCCGGATTGTACACCGAGAATATCGTCCCTCTAATGGAGACAGGAGAAATATCAAGTTGAAATATTCAGCCTTTTTTAACGTACTGCTGCTGGGCACGGGCTTCTATTCAATACGGTCAATCGGGCCATTGTCCACCACGCTGGCCAAGTGCAGATCATGTACTTCGAGTTAGGTTCTCTCAAACATGTAGGTTTTCCCGCGATGTTTTCCTACACCATAACATAAGAGGCAAACAGGTTAAAAATGATTCGCACATAAAAATATCAGAGGTGCGACCCAGGATTTGAACCCGCTTCACACGGTTTCCCAAGCGAGCGCGAAACCACTGTGTTATCACAGCTTTAATTGAAATATTATTCACTGATAAATAACATATAAACAAAACGAGATCCTCTTAGCAATAACTTAGTTGATTTATTTATTTACTTCAAGAGCATGTTTATAATTGCAATTAATTTACAAGACATAAATCGTGGGTTTGCAATAAAATTATAACGAGGGCAAAAGATACATCTTCTAAGATATAATAAAAACCATCGATTCACCCTCGTTTCACTCGGGTTCGTCCCTAGATACGTTTTAACGGTTAATATGGAATAAGTAGACTATATATTATATGATATATAGCCTATAGCCTTCCTCAATAAACGGACTATCTAATGCAAAAATATTTTTTTCAAATCGGATTAGTAGTTCTTAAGATTAGCGCGTTCAAACAAAATATTATTTATCTTTTTAATCTGTATAACATAGTAGATTAAAAAGACAGATAACCCGTTTATTTAATTTTTGTCTGTTTGTATGCATGTTTTGTCTAAAAATATAAAAATTACTTATAGTATGATATGTAATTGTTCAAATCCTACTCAAATATCAAATGAAATCGTCTATTGATATTTACAGATAAAACTTTTGTCAAATACTTATACATAAAAAAATGAATAAATGCTCCAATCTTAAGAAAAACTCGAAATAAACTCAGCGGAACTATAGCTGCCTTTTTTACTTTTTTTCCTAACATATGTAATTTATTTCTAAATAGCTTGAAGGTAATCACATCATTCTAAAGGGTTCGCTATCTATACTTTATATTATAAAGCTGAAGAATTAGTTGGTTTGTTTGTTTGTTTGGTTGAAAGCGCTAATCTCAGAAACTGCTAATCCGATTTGAAAAATTCTTTTTGCATTAGATAGTCCGTTAACTGAGGAAGGTTATAAGCTTTATATCATCCCCGAAAAATTTATGGTTCCCGTGGGATAGATTTGTTTTGCCTAGGGACGAACCTGAAGCGAGGCGAGGCGAGGGTAAGTCGCTAGTCTTATATAAAATCATTTGCCTTTAATTCTAACGTTTTTTTTTTCAAACATAGCATAGATTCGAGTTCCATAATGTAGAATTATATATTATAAATGTGTAAGTAACTGTATTTACGTTTTCAAGCATAAACCACTAAATAGATGTAGATGGCAAGAACATCGAGTGCATCTTGGGATTGGACATAGCTATTGTAGGCACAAATATATATACACACAAACATACACAGACATCCTTTTTATACTTTTATATTTTTAATTAAGACCTTTTTCATTTACTTTTTATAAATTACGTTTGTGACAGATTGGAATAAAAAAGAGAACGAAAAAGTATTGACATTAAAAAGGCATACACTATTAAGCACGATTTCTTATTTTCTATTTTTAATAAAATAGATTAATCAATCGAATATTGCTGCAACGACCATACTATCCTTGAAGCTCACCCCGTTTTTCATACGAGTGAAACCGCGGGCAAAAACTATATAATACATGCAAAACTAAAAGAATAACATATTAAAAATATGCCTAAATTACATATTTAATTACTTTGATGACACGTTTGGCTCAGTTTGTAGTGACCATACTGTGCCAGCGCTCGCGGGTTCGAGTCCTTTGGAGGCATTTATTTGTGTGATGTGCACGAATGTTTGTACTCCAGTTATGGGTGTTTATATTTATAATATGTATGTATAATACTTTCTTAGATTTATAAGAATATTTGACATTATAAAAAACTATCTTTTCGGATTATTTCGCGGATTTATTTTGATTTTTGACTCTCGACGTTTCGAATGTTTTACAGCAATCATGGTCGCGGGAGAGAATAAGGTTTTGTAATGTAATAAACATAATAAAATCTAACAACAAAAACAAACATAACATACCATTAGATGTAGTTAGTTCATACTGTGTGGATCGCAAAATAATCCGAAAAGATAGTTTTATTTAAAACGTGTATGTAGGTATTTAAATTTACATATGTGTAGTGTAACAACTATCTGGTATCCATAACACAAGCCTCGTAGCTTACCATGAAACTAAATGATGTTGTGTGTTAATGTCCCATATTCATATCTTTACTTATCCCGATATACACCCAAATTACAACCTTTTAAACTTAATCAAGACAACAATTTTAAGAAACAAACAAAATTTCGCAACATTATATATAGCACATAGACTATTGCACACAGATTGAAGGTTACAGATGAATCAGTGCATTCCTAACAATGGTACTCGACGTGAGTGGGCGTCTTAATAGACGTTTAATAGTTTATAATTTGTTCTATTATGTATGGAAAATACAAATATTTGATGAGTCTATTGATTTTCTTCATATCACCTAGTAAGTTTTGAAGTCAGACTAAAGAATTATATAGGGAGTCCGCCAAAGTAAATGTCAAAGTCAAAAAGTTGCGTAGATTTTGCTGTTTATACACACAGTACATTTTTTCGGAATAAAAAGTAGCCTAATTGTTATTCTGATGTACGAACTATATTATTGTTAAGTTTCATTAAAATCCAATCAGTAGTTTTTGTGTACTGAGCTGTATAAGTTACTATAATTTTTTAACTATCCCACTAGAACTCTTTTGCGGGACGAAAAGTATTTAAAATGTTGACTGGGGATACAAGGTACCTCCATGCAAAATTTCATTCAAATCGGTCCTATAGTTTCGGAGATTAACTCATACAAATAGACAAATACACAAACAGACAGAGAAACAAAAAAAAATGAAAAAAATCTGGATTGGTTCTATTTCTCTTCTTACATCTCCCTGACTCGGTTTTTAGCATTTTTTTTTCTATGTACAGACATTCGACCTCTACAGTTTTATTATATGTATAGATAAAGGAAATTTTACATGGATACCAGTCATTTTCTTACATTTATTGATAAGAAAATATGAATAATAAAAAAAAAACTACTACCTTCTGTATTTTTTTTGCCATTGGTTCTCTTTATAATTAACATTTAATTAACAATTAACTTATTTTATCTTTATTTTAATGAAATCTGTTAACCATTTACATTTATTAAACACTTATTTACTTATCACAGTTATGAGTGTTCTATTAATATTTGTATCCTGTTTTAGAACTGTTTTATTTTAAAACATTATTGTTTGGCTTCATGTTTACTTTATGGCACTGTCTATATTAATCCTTAGTCTGAGGTCTTATCTATACAGATAAATAAAATTGGAGTGTCTGTTTGTAATATTAAAATAACCGCTTTTTACTAAATGCATATGGATGTATACACGGTACATATACCAAAACAACATTTTTTACAATTTTTGTCTGTCTGTCTGTCTGTTTGTTCCGGCTAATCTCCGAAATGGCTGGACCGATTTTGACGGGACTTTCACTGGCAGATAGCTGATGTTATAGGGAGTAACTTAGGCTACTTTTACTTTTAAAAAAGAATCAGGGTTCCGCGAAAAAAAATTAAAACCCATGAAATCTTAGGAGAAATCTTAGAAATGAATATCTTAGGAGAAGCAAGCTACTATTTATGTATAAACATATCTAGAGACGAACGCGAGCGAAGCGAGCGTGAGTCGCTAGTAATAGAAATATTTATTTAATGGCTTAACAACATTACTATATCCTCATCCTTGTATGTTAGGCTCGATCCACACTATAGTGCTATCATGGTTCATTCTCAGTCCGACATCGGTCTTATAGATTACTTTTATATAAAAAACAATGAGTGCATTCACACTACCAGAAAGATGTAAGTTCCGAACAAACCACACTCTTTCTTGTATACTTATAAAAATACAATATAAGATCGATCCTTTTTAACATCCCACGGCTCGGTGTGGGTCTCCCTTCAATGCGAGGGGAACTAGGTCATAGTCCACGCTGGTCAATTACAGGCTGGCGGACTACACATGTCTCATGACAACTTGCTAGGTTCTCTCAGACATGCAGGTTTCCTCACGATGTTTTCCTTCACCGCAAGACCAGTGGAATCATGTTGGAAATAAATCGCACATGAGAATATCAGAAGGCGATTTGAACCTAGTTCATTCGGTTTCCCAAGCGAGCCTGTTACCACTGGACTATCACTGCCTTACCAGACCAATATCGGACCGAAAATGGATTGTGATTGGCACTAATTTGTAGATCGGCCTTTATCTAATTACCACCATTTTTTAATAATTTATTTATTTTATATTTTTTATTAACAGTTATTTAATTTAAGCTCCTTAAACTTAACAAGTTAAAAATGTTAAGTAAATCCCCTTTCGAATAAAAAATTTTCACCGACTAAAAATATAAAAGTAACTATTTTATCACAATGAAATATCAATTGTAAATTAATTATTATTATCAATTATCTAATTTTTGTGTTATCACTTGGATTTTATATACTTACATATTTTCAAACATTTCAAATAACTGTATTGAGTTTATAAACAAGATTGAAATCGCCTTCTAAAGTTTTAGTTAGTTGTTCAGTTAAAAGTTAATTTTACAAAGCACACAAAAGCAATCTAGACAACCTTTCAAATTAAAACTTAGATTTAATTATTCAGAAAATTAGCTATATCGTAAAATATATATTTAGAATATTTTCAAGGGGTAAGTTCACAAAAAAGCGCTTGAGCTTTCGTTACATATTGATTTATAGGAGGTCTTCATACTTAGTTCTCGCGAAATCAACTTAGAAAAGGCTAGTTACTAAAAAAACAGCATTTTTTGAATCAATGAAGCTTACTTTTATGCTTTGTGAATAATTTAAGTATTGAATATGTCGCGACGATTTTTTTAGTCCTTAATCAAAGATTTTTCCTGATAAAAATTCTTCATTGATTCAAATAACTTTTGTCTGCCATCTTTTTAAACTCCTTACTTTTTTTATGCGATTCAGTGGCAAACGAGCAGACAGACCACCTGATGGAAAGCAGTACCTGTCGCCCATAACACCTACGGTTCATGCACTTAGGTTTTAAGTAACAAAAATGCAGAACCACAGGTGCGTTGTCACTGTGAGGACTAAGATGTTATGCCTCTTGCCTGTAATTGCGCTGGCTACCTTATCCTTCAAGCCGGAACACAACAATGCAATCATTGTTGCTTGATGGCAGAAATAGATAAGGGGGTGGTACCCATCCAGTCGGACTTCTCAGGCTTGACAGAGTCCTACCACCGGTGAAAAAAGAAGAACCGCTTAAAAGTAGGTGATAGATTACCTTACTCTCTTACTTACCTTACTCCTTTGTTACTTAAACTTCTAAAATATAAAACCACCTTAAACAAATCCGAATACAATCATTAGTACTTTAAAGTAAATATACTTTACTAAGGTATTATAATAATTCAACGTTTCCATTAAAGACAATTCTGACAAATAGCTTCAACAATGCCGTTTAATTCATCAGATGAGTGATTGACAGCTGGAGGTCATAGATTTGTTCCCAGGCAAAGCATTTTTCAACAGAAGGACGTGCCTTATAGGGTGTTGGAATGTATATTGTTAGATTATCGCTGTATAAAAATAGTTCGGAAGTGATTGTTAAATTCGTATTATTAATGTCGGTCTGTTTGTTGGTATATACATATATAATTTTTTTAATGAGACAATTTGACTGAATGTTTGTTAGTAATAACGCTGACGCTGTACGAATTTAGATGAAATTTAGTACATAGATATGACCTGGAGTAGCACATAGGATACTGTTAGGGCACCTAGAAATGAACCCAAACGAAGCGAAGATAGAGTCACTACTATATATGAGAAAGTGTGTTTGTAAGAGTGTCCATCTTTTACAGAGATTTTATAGATATAGTTTATAGAATAAACTGTCAGAGGACACTGTAACCAATTACTTTGAATACTGTCCAAAATAATAAAATATTGTTAAAGTTAGTTGTTAACTTATTGTAATAATTAATTATAACGGGTTTTATACCGAGTATTATATTTACTGAGTGCAGGTCGCGGTCAGTTTCATTTTAGAAAGTTCTATCAAAATTGACCTATCAACATCTTTCAAACAAACTAACAGACAAATACAATTTTAACATAGGTATATTTATTTCAAAACAACAAATATACAAGTCAAAATATATTTTACATATATAATGTTATGTAATGTCAAACAGCTTTGATGAATCAATATGATATTACATAGTACTTGCATTTGACAAATTGATATTTAATTAAATATTATTATAGGACTCCTACATGACAACTTCGTACAGAACATAGCCAGAAATAATCAATTTTGAAACTCTCGAAAATCACTTTAAAACCACCCTATGGTGTATATTTTCCTTTATATGGCGGTCGCTTGATGTATCAATTCATAGAATAAAGAAAAAACAGAAGTGCTCCGGCGAAAATATCGCGCAACGATTTATAACTGTCTTTTAATATAAAGTTATAGTTAGTACTGTGCTTTACATAACAAATTGGGCGATCGAGCTTCGCTGATCTTTTTTTTTTTTTTTTTGTAAAAACGTATTTTTTCGGAAAACATACAAAAATTGCGTTTTTTTTTTTTTTGAATTTAAACCTGTATTAACAATCTAAACCTTATCTAAATGCGAAATTCATATGTATACGAGATTTTTTTTTATTGAACAGTTAATATATTTACAGATAAAGAAAATTACAATTATAATACCTAATTACGATATTGGCCTAAATAAATATTTGTTGCTCGCGAAATTTTCCACTACCTACTCCAGTTCATTTTTACTAAGTCCTAGGGATCTCCTCTATAAATCCATATATATAATAAAATTGTAACTAAGCCGAATCTGTACATTCAATATTTTCTAGAAAATATTATTGTAATTGATTTTATTATCGATACAGAAACCAAATCTATAGTTTTTAAAATTTTTGTCGGTCTGTCTGTCTGTTACCATATCACGGAAAAACCACTTTACAGATTTTGATGAAATCTATTATTTTTTGATGAACACCATATTCTCAACGACCAACCAAACATCAAAATAAATCCGCGAAAAAAACACGAAAACATAGTTTTATTTGAAATAAACTATCTTAAACACTATCCTAATTAAAATTGATTATTCAAAAGTACTTGTATTATGTCTAATTATGATTTAACTTTGATTTCATTTTTATATCATTTTAACTAATGAAGTCTATAATATTGGTTTATTCATGGTTCTATATTGTATAACATGTAATTTGTTGATTTGTCGACGATATAGCGTACAAAAACAAACGTATTACAGCAAACGGAGAGGTCGAAAGGACCAAGGGTACCTTCCGGAAGGTCGGGTCAGTGTATCCTAAATAGAAGTAATATTATTATATAATACCAAATTACATGAGGCATCAATGCTTTAATTGATTTAATCAATGAATATACAGTATTTGATAATGTTCTTTTTTTTGAATAGTTTAAAAATATATTTGTTTAAGTTGACTTAGAAGATATAGCTTTTTAAAGAGTTTTGTAGAAAATTGTTTTTCTATACGTTTGTATTTTTGTGTATAATATATTGTATTGAATCTTCACTTACTATCCTTACTATAGAATAGGGTCATAGCCAATTGGCGATCTTTAAATGTTTTTGAAAACGTGCTTGGTCCCCCCCCCCCCCCTCACACACATGCGTTCAGGGTTAAGGGGGCTCATTAGCATCCAGTTAATAGGACAGTTCAACCGGACGCGAAGCCAAGAAACGCACTGGGAGGTGGTCCACTTCGGTGGACGGTGTACCATGCGAGTTGCTCCTGGTACTTCTCTGACAGCAGAGTGGACTGTTGGAGCAACCCCATGGTTGTTGTGGTCTGCTTTGGCAGACCTGCCGTCGGGGTGTCGTGGAATCGTCGGCGTTTGAATACGTAAGTGATCCTGCAACGCCCCATTAATACGGGAGAGGTTTCTGTGGGTTGTAGTGGGTAGTACTGGCTTTTCTAGCTGGTGTGTCCCACATAACCACCTGTATGTCTACATGTGGTTTGCATAATTTCCTAACATTAAAAAAAATACATTCTCTTGTTAAACTAGATAAAAAATAACCTACTTCACTGAAATATAAATTACTTAGGTATACATAATATTCGTACATATGCAAATTTCAAAACAGTCTTCCAGATTGTATAATTTAATAATAGAAATACTAATAGTTTCACAAATTGAACATCCAGGTCAACATACTTTGTTAAATATTCAACAAGGCATCTTAAATTAGAGTAATTAGTTTTAAATTAATAATATTAAAAAAAAAATTACAAATTCTGTCTGTACGTTGTGTTTTTAGTTTCTATGCATATTTTTGAAAGAAAGAACATTTTTATATTACACTAGTTTTCGCCCCCGGCATCGCTTATATCATACAATATTAAAAATAATCCTATGTGATATATCTACCATTCCGAATATTTGTTCTGTTATTGTTTTAAAGATTATTTTTTTATGATTTTTTGAGACTAGTACTCTGCGCTGGAAATATATAGAGCACAAGTGTACGCGCAGACACAACCTGCACTCTCAATTCCTGGTGGGACAACAATTTCGATAGCTCACATGCTCTTTGAGATACAGCAGTGAAACACCGCCAACTACTCAGCTACGGGCTATTACTGACAATTTCTTAACAGAAATACGTAATAAGTAAACTTGGCCTGTTCCGGGATTCGAACCCCGGACCTTGCAACCGTACACATTAGCCATCAAAAACAAATATTAAAGCATTCAAATACAATTTTTGAGTTATTTACATCATATTCAGTTACAGACAAACACAGAAATTTTATTTCAATAGATACATTTCGAAATGATTGAATCGTAATTCATCCAGGAAATATTACTTGATGGTTTTACGGCTTCAAGAGAGCAAGGGCGGATCGATATACACTACAAAATATGCTAAATTGCTCATACATTCTAAATATCTAATTAATTTTGTAATAAACCTCAATTTTTGCATTTCATAACTGTGAATAATTTATAATTATAGGCCCTAAACTGTGCCTTGTACATTATTTTCGGCCCACATTTGAAGTTTGGTTTACCAACTTTTATACTCGTAATAACAGTATGGGCATCCATAAACGCGTGCAAACTCAATTAAAAGGTACCAAACGTCGTAACAGATTTTGCAAGCTTTTTAAATTATATTGCCAGTAATAATAATCATTTTAAAGGGAAATTATTATTTTTTCCTCACGAAATTTTTATTTTTCATATATTTTTGCTACACTAATTTTGACTCGTGGCTTCGATCACATGGTAAGTGAGCCTTAATAAGTGGGGTAATATCTAAGGAAAATACGTAAATCAAGTTTTTTTTTTTAAATTCATCCCATAAAGGGGTAAATTTTGTAATTGATTTATATAAAATTGTAAATTGGAAAGTTTTATATAGTAGCTTTAAAATAAAAATAAAACATACGTATGTACTATTTATACCTAATGGGTTTATTGAAATTCATCCCTTAAAAAGTTAAAGGGAATGGGTGGTAATCTATACGGATAAATAAAATTGAAGTGTCTGTTTGTAATGTCAAAATAACAGCTTTTTACTAAATGCATGTTAAAGTTTATATTTTACTTATAAGAAAAAAACAATTTTTAAAATTTTTTGTCTGTCTGTTTATTCCGGCTAATCTCCGAAACGGCTGGACCCATTTTGACAGGACTTTCACTGGCAGATAGCTGCTGTTATAAGGAGTAACTTAGGCTACTTTTATTTTAGAAAAAGAATTAGGGATCCACGAAATTAAATTAAAACCCATGAAATTGTGAACAAAATCCGCGTACGGCGTACACACCCGAGCGAAGCGAGGGTAAATCGCTATATAATTTAAATGAATATCTTAGAAGTAGCAAGCTTACTATTTATGTATAAACATAGCTAACCGTGATAACGTACCTAGGGACGAACGCGAGCGAAGAGAGCGTTAGTCGCTAGTTATATATAAAATCCATATTAGCCGAGTTACATGATTCTAAAGTCGTAAACATTGTATGCGAGTTATATCATTGTACTGTCTTCCTAATTATGGAAAGATAGAGTAAAACACTGTGTGTGTGTTTGTTTCTATAGAATAAAATTAAAATATTTTTATTTTTTTACTAAAATATTTTTTTTTAAATCTCATGATATGAAAAGTGAGTGAGTGAAAAAGTTTTTATCCCGGAAATCATCCCTTAAGGGGGTGAGAATAGGGATATATATATATATATATATATATAAAGCTGTAAACAAATGATTGTATTAAATACGTGGAATCTGGATCATTTAAATACTACGTATTAATATAAAGTATGTATTTTATCGCGTAACAGGATTTCATTCAGGCATACTTGCCATTATGATACTGATCTGAGGCTTCTAATTAAAAGATTATGCGTAATTAAACCTTTATATCATAATAATAACCGTCCTCGCTTCGGTGAGGTCTAAACGACCCAGTTATTAGTCAACTTACGTGCTAAGTTTTTAACCATCTTTTATTTCTTTATTAAGTTTTTTGATATTTTTTTATGAAGACATAATATTAATTTTTTTTAGGAATGTTTCTATTATAAATGCGAAAGTTTTTATATGTATATGTGTATGTTTGTTAACTCTTCACGCTAAAATGACTGGACAGATTTGGATGAAATTGAGTACACATATAGGCTATGAAAATAAAAACTTAGAATAAATATTTCGATTTTTTTACAACAAAGTCACTGTAAACTATGGCAATGGCAAACCTTTGACGACCGAACGTCCTACTTTTTACAAAATTATTTTAAATTAATTTTATTACAGAATATAGTAATGTAGTAGATATTTAAAATGCCAAATATTCGCGTAAATTTAAAAAGCTACCTATTACTAATTTTTTAATGTGGTGTATTTATCACCACACACTACATTGAAACGGTTAAATTTTATTTCTAATAGACTGCAAGAATTATATGAGATAAAATAATAATAGGCAATAATATTAATTACAAATACTTCATCTGCTGTCGGATGCATATTATTACTGTAATTATAATAATTAATTAATCAGATATGACGACGACCGTCTGGCATCGTGACAGCGATGCCAGACGGTCGAATGAGTAGAAGTCATAGGTTCAATTATATTATTTGACACCCATTTTTTGCACCAGTCGGGTGACCCAAGGTTTTTTAACGATTTGATGCAATAATATCTTTTGGCAAAGGATCAGCGCCATTTTTTGGGATATTTTATTATAAGCAGCCTTTATGTTATTCCATGTCGTAGCCTATCATTTAAATCCGTCAGTCATTTCAGTGTGGAGTAACAAACATATACACAGGTACAAATTTTTATTTAGAAAGTGTGATATCTAGAAAGCTCTTATCAATTTTCCATTGAATTCTCTTATTAGTGGCTGAGCTATTATAGCACTACCTACTATAAATAAATAAATATGTTGGGACATTAACATACAGCACCATCTAGTTCCATGGTAAGCTACGAGGCTTGTGTTATGGATACCAGATAGTTAGTACACTACACATATATAACTTTAAATATTTACATATTATAAATATAAACACCCATGACTGGAGTACAAACGTTCATCATTACAGAAATCAATGCCCCCAATGGGACTCGAACCCGCGACCGTTGGCACAGCTAGTTGGGTCACTACAAACTGAACCAAAGCATTTAGAACTAAAATATCATAATAATTCACCTCGTAATATTTTTTGCATTACATAGCTTGTACAGTCCTCGCGCCTTAAGCTCAGCTTTGTATTTGTGTGAGTGCACACGCATAGTGTACGGAGAGGTACGGCTTGTGGCGTTGCGCGTCCCGCGCATGCTTTAATCCGGTTTATACTGGTTTTTAAAGCGCGGCCTGAGGCGCGGTGCGTCCCGTACGTGTCATCTCCCTGCTCTGCACTTTTCGCATTTCACCTCTTGTAACGTATAATATTATTTTGTTGTTGTGTTTGAATTATTATATTATTTTTATATTATAATTATTATTATATTATTATTATCATTAATGAAATGGCTTCTATTGTAACTGACTAAACGAAAACCATTAAGCAGCAAGAAAGAAATTTTGTGCAAATTGAACGAATATTTTAAATACGTAAACGAAAAAGATATGTCAAAAATATTAAAATGTCAGCACTTCCTTTTGATAAAATATTGATTTTATTTTTATATGATTTTTTGACTAACCTTACTTTTGGCTATCACTCACACATATGCAAAGCTGAGCTTACGCCTCGAGAACTATAGCTTAATAAGACTGTTAAAGAATGTGAGCTATGTATTACGAGATAGTAAATATTATACTAGCAAAACTGAAACTACTTAAAAGTTCGCGCTTTAAGTTATTTTCAGCCATTTTTAGTCCCACTGCCGGGCACGGGCCTTTCTTTATTTATTTTTACATTTATTATTACAAGGGGGCTCAGGCCATAGTCCAACACGCTGGCCAAGTGCGGGTGAACTGAGCATACCTTTCGAAAACTGGCTAGGTTCTCTCAGACATGCATCTATCCTCAGGATGTTTTCCTTTGCGAGGCGCGAGAGCTGGGATTTGAACCCGCTTCATTCGGTTTCCCAAGCGAGCGCGTTACCACTGGGCTATCGCTGCCTTACTAATACTTACAGCTGTCTAAAAACGAATGCTCTCATCAAATTTTGTTATTTACATATAAATTATACACAAAACGGTGTTGAGGACAATAGTTTAATGCAATCGTTGATACTTAAACAGTATTTACGTTAAAATGTAATATTAAAATGATGAACAGATCAAAAGTCATGATTTGTCTTATTACTATGGTATATGATAGCCTACAAATCGCATTCGAAATATCACACTCAAAGGTTTCGAGAAAATTATCCAATTGTACATTTTAAACGACCGGTGTGGCATTGGATGGTGTCTGTGTAAAATTCTATGGTGGATATATTAAGTTTGAATCCCGTACAGAACCCGTATATTATGATAATATGTTAAACCCGTTTTACTCAAGCTACGGATCGGTTTTTACGAGGGCTTGTTACATAAAATCATAACGTATACGTATAAGTGTATGGGTGGAATCAAATCAATATTCTTTATGGCATACCAAAAAATATACATAACATAGGTATAATTTATATAACATCGCTATCCTTATCGCTAAGTGAGTGATCTCTTTCAGGCAACCTTTGGACAGAGAGAAAGTAAAAGATCGGGAAGGGGTGCAATCAGAGGTTTTTCAGAATATATACATACAAATATATTTTTTTATATATATATATATATATATATATATATATATATATATATATATATATATATATATATATATATATATATATATATATGATAGAGTGATTATAGAAGGAAGAAGAGTGAGGAAGAATTTTTAAAGTTAGGTTAGAACGAAGAGTAAGTGAAACTTAGTACATACATAAATAGATTTGAAAGTTTGAAGTTAAAATCGGTTCAGTATTTTTTGCATGAAACATGGACATCGATTTCGCTAAGATACTTTTGAAAAAAAAATTTTTTTACGCACGCTTGACTTGGGGGATAAGCTGGTGAATGCGTTAGGAAAACATCTATGCCATGGTAACCGTCATGCCATGGTAACCGTTGTTATTGTCTGACAAATGATATATGATATTATCGCCGCCCCCGGAGAATAAAATGATAACTGCAAAAACACGATTTTTCAGGAAAAATAAAAAACCGATTTTTGACTTTAACTTGCTCAGCAATAAGTGTAGAGATATAAAAAAAAGGCTCAACGATAGCTAATTTTTAAACTTTATAATGTTTTAAAATATGTTATACTAAGGTTATCCAAACTAAAGATATTTAGAATTTAAAAAGTTACTAAAATTCTATTGTTGATTTTATTTACTAGTAACACTTAGCATTTTATTCTCGTTACTTTCAAGAGATTGTGAATATTGCATTACTGTTAAACAATAATAATGCTCTAATGACAGAAAAGAATAGCAAGATATGTCTTTGCTCAGTCATTAATAGTACTATTTACTAAGAACATCTTAGTCGCCGAGCCTAAGCGGATTTTTACGAGAACAAAATGATAATAGCTCTCACAATTATTTCGCCGATTTGTATTCCGAGAATATTATTGCAAAAGTTTTTGTCGTAACTTTATTGAAGAAACTGTTTCACTAACTTCATATAATATTTTTTTTCAAGAAGCCTGGTATGTTTGAAAAAGTGACGAATATTATTGCATTATTCTGTAACCTTTTGAATAATGGCTGGAAATTCACGAAAAAAATTGGGTAGATGTATTAGGAGGCACCGTAGACTTCAAATATGGGATAACACTAAAACTATGGTAATATCAGTAATCATTTTATTCTCCGGGGGCGGCGTTATATTCTTTCCTTAAATGATATTCTATAAATATATGTTGTAATATGCCTAATATGCGTTACTTTTAGTATCTCACCTATCCTGATTATTTAAAACATAAATTGAATTTCATAAAGAGTACCGATAAGCTACAGAAGTTTTTTTTTGTTATATCTATACTAATATTATAAAGCTGAAGAGTTTGTTTGTTTGTTTGTTTGTTTGTTTGTTTGGTTGAACGCGCTAATCTCAGGAACTACTGGTTGGAATTGAAAAATTCTTTTTGTGTTGGATAGTCCATTTATCGAGGAAAGCTTTAGGCTATAGAACATCACGCTACGACCAATAGGAGCGGAGCATAAATGAAAAATGTTGCAAAAACGGGAAAAAATCATTCCTTTTAAGAGCTTCCGTTGCGTGCGCTGCGTAAACGGTTAAAGTTACGCAAAAATTGTGTATGACGGAATTGTTCCCCTTTAAAAGTTCTAAAAAAAAGTCCGCGACAGCATATGTCTATCTTTTAAGATTGACTCAATATAACCCTTTTTATGGTAATGAAATTTGTTCAAAAATAATGCATTACTTCCGAAGGTGTTTTTATAAACATGATATTAATCCTTATCCAAATAAATACGTTATTCATCACAAGTATTTAATTTTGAACAAAATTTCGCTTGACATCATTTGATTTCAATGAATATCTTAGGAGATATCATAGTTTTAAAATTTACATATTTAACTTTACGCGGACTATGGGTGAGCGCGCTCTCAGCCCGATACAAGGCGAGGGCGGGGCGGTCGTGAGGGGGGAGGGCGCTGGCCGCCGCGCCGGTAGCTCTGCAAGCAAAGTCACTATTCCACGCGGACGAAGTCGCGGGCAAAAGTTAGTGTATAGATAAAAGTAGGCTTTACTGTTATAACTTAGAAGATATACATACATTATACATATGTTACTGTTAATTTTTTTGTAGGTTTTTGTAAGACCTACATTTTTTTAGTACATTGTTTTGTACAAAGGGCGACTTGATAGAAATATTTATTGTGATTTTCTGTGGGAATGAAGGTTTTCCATGTAGTAAAAGGTTTCCTTTGACCCGAATAATAAGTTATCACTACACAAAATTAAGTTAAAATCGGGTCAATACTTTTTGCGTGAAACGTGCACATCGATTTCGCTAAGTTACTGTTTTATTATATGTATAAATAAAAGTAGGTATTGCGAGTGTACCTTTGGAGTTAGTCATATATTGTTGTGGACTTTCTTGTAGATCTTTTTAAGACCTACAATTTTCTAATACATTATTATGATATATCTCTTAAGGTTTAGCCAGCGTTAGCTAAATAAGTTTCTAAGGGCGATTTGATAGAACCTTGTTAGTTGATAAAAACATTGTTATTAACTTGTTATTTTTTGTGAAATATTAATAAATAATAATAATTAAAGTTACATTTTTCCCCTTGTCCCTCTCATTTTTCAGTAAAATGAAATTTCTCATTTTTCATTTTATATCCTACAGGAACCGTATACTTTTCTGGGACAAAAAGTAGCCTATTCGTTATTCTGATGTATAAACTATATTATTGTAAAGTTTCATTAAATCCAATCAGTAATTTTTGTGTACTAAGCTGTATAAGTTACTATAGTTTTTTTTACTATATCACGGGAATTCTTTAATTTTCCGGGATGAAAAGTATCTTAAATATTGACCGAAGATATAAGGTACCATCTTGCAAAATTTTATTTAAATCGGTCTAACAGTTTCGGAAATAAGCCCGTGCAAACAGACAAACAGACACAGAAACAAAAAATTTTAAAAAATCTGGATTTGTTCTATTTATCCCCCTGACTCGGTTTTTAGCAATTTTTTTTCTATGTACAGATATTCAACCTCTACAGTTTTATTGAAATTTACAGATAGGCGCATAGTTATATATTTTTTTCTATTAAAAATGTCAAGTTGAGATCAGTACTTAATTGTACAGGAAAGGCATCGTTCATTATTTATATGGTAATAAACAAACCGACTGATTTATCATTTTGTTTACATTTATTATCATATATAATATTTAAAGATTTGACATTTATATATATAAAATCAAATAATAATAAATATTCAGACTTCTTATATTTTTCATCGTAAACGGTTTTTAAGGATAATTCTTTTTACAAAAGAAACCTAAAAAATGGTTAAAAAACATTTGCGTGCTGCCTAACACAATAAATCCTTCATAGAGAAGGTTAACTTTAATACAAGTTTAATTTTCATTTTCATTTAAGACATCACTTGAAAAGATATCATCGTCACCAAATATTTTAATCTATACATAAATAAAATTGAAGTGTCTGTTTGTAATGTCAAAATAACAGCTTTATACTAAACACATAATATGGAATCATATACGGTACTTATAAGAAAACCACAATTTAAAAAAAATATATCTGTCTGTCTGTCTGTTTGTTCCTGCTAATCTCCGAAACGGCTGGACCTATTTTCTTAGTTTACTTTCACTGACTGATAGCTGATGTTATAAGGAATAACTTACGCTACTTTTATTTTAGAAAAAGAATTAGGGTTTTGCTCAAAAAAATTAATGCGTACCTAGGGGCGCACCCGAGCGAAGCGAGGGTAAGTCACTAGTTTTAAATAAATCATAATTAATAAAGATATTATTTTTGACTGTGGTTCACAACCTAAAATTAACTCCTCATGACTTGATATGTACTTATGAAAAAAGTAGTCCACTGAATCGATACGGTGTGAATAAGTAAGAAGTATAATCATTTACTAAATCACTATATATAATGACTAACGACTCACCCTCGCTTCGTACGTTTTAACGGTTAGTATATATGAATATTATCAAGAGGTAAAGTTTGTGAGCTTGTGACGTTGTAGGGAGTAATCTCTGGATCTACTGAACCGATTTAGATGAAATTAAGTTAGAAGATAGTTTGAGACCCTGGGAAGGACATAAGATACTTTTTATCCCGAAAATCATGCGTTAAAGGGGTAATAATAGGGACGAAAGTTTGTATTGGGAAGCAAGCTAGGGACGAACCCGAGCGAAGCGAGTGTGAGTAGCTGGTATAGGATAAATACATTATATATTAGCATGTATATACATATGTACATACTACATGGTTATGATGAGTTTTATATCCCTTATTTGAGTAATGTTTGTTTCCCCATACAAACTTTCATCCCCCTTTTCGCCTTAGGGGATGACTTCCGAGACAAAAATTATCTTATGTCCTTCCTAGGGTCTCAAACCATCTTCATACCTTCAAAATCGGTTCAGTGAATTTTTAGTTTATCAAACAAAAAAAACCTTTTTTTTCTCTTTTTAATATTAGTATAGATGATAAAAACTTAAAAATGATAAGAATGACGACAGAATCACACGATAATAATGATTTCGCTGAATTTATTTCATCAGTTCCTTGCGACTTTGTACTTAAAAGTATTTCCATGCTTAATTAAAAAACCGTTAATTTTCATACTGGTCATAATGAATGTTATGGATCAAATATACTTTATCTAACGATACATTTGGCTCAGTTTGTATTGCCTACTTGCTGTGCCAGCGGTCGCGGGTTCGAGTCCCGCTGGGGGCATTCATTTGTGTGATGAGCACGAATAATTGTACTCCAGTCATAGATATTTAAATTTATAATATGTATGTATTTAAAATAATATAATATGTGTATTGTATCATCTAGTTCCATGGTAAGCCTCGTAGCTTACCATGGAACTAGATGGTGCTGTGTATTAATGTCCCAAAATATTTATTTATTTATTTATCTATCTAAATAGTCTACAACATTATTGTAAAATTCTAGTTCTTACTTTTGATTATATATCTATTAAAGATTTATATAAAATTGCATGAAGCGAGAATAGAATTCACGATAAATCAATGCCAAAAAAAATATTTTTTACCACTTGAATTCGTTTTTGTTTTAAATCATCGTCTTCACACTCATGGTGATTTAATCTGTACCATTTGTAATTCAAATATAAAATTTTCAAAATTTACTGAATATGTTAACTCTAAGAGTTTAAAATTAAGTAAGTATATTTTTACTGTTTTTAAATATACTAATATTTTAAACTTCACGCATTAATCAAATAATAATAAGAAGTTAAAATAAAATTAAAAAAATCTATGAATATTTATTAATATTTAGTGCAAAGTTAAATTTTTCAGGTCAAACTTTTGAACTCTACATTGAGTTAATCAAAAACAAAGAAAACGTAAGCAATCATAAATTTACATTTTTTTTTAAATAATTGTAGTATATTACAACTAATTATTATGTACATAAATAAGTAAACATTTTGGTATTATTTTTTATATTGTTATTTAATGCGTTCAAACTGTACTTACGTAAGCGTCTTAAGAGTTTCTTTTCTCATTACAATGCGAGTAGACCTGAAATATTGAACTAGTGCATAAAGAATAAGATCAGTTTAAACCCGGAAATCCCCACCTTACATCCTTGCAAAGATAATATTATAAGACATGAACGTCCTTTCACGATGTTCAGTTGTGCGTTAAACGTAGTCGTAAGGTGTTGTGTGTGTTTTGCATTTTTAAGGTGATTATATATTTTTTTTTATGTTTTTTTTTTGTGAATGGGTAAAGTTTTTTTTTATAATATTACTAAACTAATATTATTTTTTTCTATTTTAAAAAACGAAAATTATAATTAAAGTTTTTAAAATATAGATAATATTATATTAATATTATCTGTGATAATTTGCTGTCAATTTTTCTAATAAAATGCAAGGGTGATTTAGGCGCGAAAATTGTTTTGCATTAAAAAAATCTAACCTTATTTAATGTTATATTTTTAATTTATCGCAATATATTTAATTTAAATTGTTTTATGGTAAAAATAACAACGGTATTTCAAAATTAAAAACAAAACTTTTTTTTTTGAGTTATTAGATAAAGTGTATATAACCTATATATGATCTATGGTATAACTACCTAACAATAATTTTGCTTTATTAGATAAAGTGTATATCTGTCAATAACTAATAATAATTTAGTATTGTGAATGAAGATGGTATTTTACAACTAAAAACCTCGATTACAACTAGAAATGCAAAGTACATAGTATTTGTAAGTATGCATTTTAATTAACATACTGATTTTACTTCGCGTTTTGTCATCGTGTTTATAGTATTACTTCGAAATAATTTTGATTTTGAACTTTACGCGGGAAAAAGTCGTTAGGAATAATTTAAACATCAATACTTATTCAATAGCGCTCATAGAAATGCTGGGCTTAGAGGGCTTTGCAATATTTATTGACTACTGAAATAATTTCTGCAGAAGCCCTTTTTTTCATTTTAATCCGTATTAATCTTCACTAATATTATAAATGTGAAGGTTTGTGAGTATGGATGTTTGTTACTCTTTTACGCCAGGACAGCTGGACGAATCTGGATGAAATTTGGTACAGAGATTATAGTCTGGAATAACACATAGAATACTTTTTATCCCGGAAAAATATACGGTTCCCTAAGGATAGATTTGTTTTTGTTTTTCTAGAGGCGAACCCGAGCGAAGTAAAGTTAGCCGCTAGTAATATTTTAACAGGTTTTCATTTGAAACACAATGCGAAGTATATCTGCGCTTGTAGTCTAAATTATAGGATTTTTTAAACGTGTCAAAAAAAAAAACAAAAGCATTACATTCATAAGTTATGATGTAATGATGGTATCGATAAATGACCAGCATACATTGTTATATAACTCAAAATACATAATTAGCGTCTCAAAAATGTCCTCAAAAGAAGTGCATCATTCGAAATTGGGCGCTTTTTTTCAAATCTCTCTTGTTCATTGCTTTTCGGATGACAAAATTATAACGTACGTTGTTTCGTTTAAAAATTACTTTATGTGGTATGCGTAAGTTCGAATTTGTGTTTAAAGAATTAGAACTGTCGATTTTTGAATGGTATTCTTTGGTTTGCCTTAACGTCACGTGTCGACGACACTTTTTGAAGCGATACTTATAAGGAAATGTGTATTCATGTTTTTTATATATCAATACTACTTAGTATAGCAATAATTTTGTTTATTGAGTGTAATTTAGCACTCGCCTTACAGTTACTCGTGTTATTCTACCGACGGTTCATTTAGAACACTAGATAATCGTAGATAAAGGAGGTTGCCTCATTTCCTCACTACTACCTTCCAAGAGGACTGAACATTGTGTGGTTGTAGTGAAGTAAAAATTAGAATTGTACCGGTTTTCTAACATATTAAAAATTAATTTGCTATTTGTAGGAAAGAAATGTACAGCTGTCAATTCGATAATTTATAAAAAATAAAATAATTTAAAAAAAAAAACAAAAAAGAACACGCGCTTGTAGTAAGTTAAACTATGTATATATTTAGCCCATTTTGACGTCCCACTGCTGGGCACGGGCTTCCCTTCAACACGAGGGGGATCAGGCCATAGTTCACCACGCTGGTCAAGTGCGGATTGGCGGACTTCACATGTCTCTCGAAAACTTGTAAGATTATCTCAGACATGCAGGTTTACTCACGATGTTTTCCTTCATCGTAAGGCAAGTGGTAATCATGTTGAAAATGATTCGCACATGAAAATATCAGAGGTGCGAGACCCGGGTATGAACCCGCTTCACTCGGTTTCCCAAGCGAGCGCGTTACCACTGGGCTACCACTACCTCTTAAGTCAAACTAAAAAATGGAAAATAAATTATATTTTCACAATAACATAAATTTTCTGGTTAATCACTTTATTCTTATACTAAAAAATTTTTTTTACTTTTTAGTTCGGTTTTTCATTAAAACGTGTTTTTTAGTTTTTTTAAACTATAACTTATTTTGCTGCCTAAAAAAAGGAAAAACAAACCAATATACTTCCACAATTTACATCTATACTAATATTATAAAGAGGTAAAGTTAGTGAGTTTGTGATGTTGTAGGGGGTAACCTCTGAATCTACTGAACCGATTTAGATGAAATTTGATAAGAAGGTAGTTAGAGACCCTGGGAAGGACATAGGATACTAAATCATCCCTTAAGGGGGTGAAATGGGCATGAAAGTTTGTATGGGTAATCAACCTAGGAACGAACCTGAGCGAAGCGAGGGTGAGGCACTAGTTTATAATATTAGTAACGACTTATCCTTGATCTATAGTCTAATTGTTACTCCAGGTCACAGTCTATCCGTGTACTTAATTTCATCTAAATCGTCCAGCTGTTTATGAGTGAAGAAGTAACACGCATACACACATACATACAAATTTTTCCATTGTAATAGTCATTTATACTACTATAATAATCAGTTAAACTTTGTATGTAGGGGGTAATATCTGGAACTACTGAACCGATTCCAAAAATTCTTTCACCAATAGATAGCTACACTATCCCTGGCGGATATAGGCTATATTTTATTTTGATTTAAAAAATAATCAGTTTTAAATCTTAATATTTGCAAATTAAGTCAAAGTAAAAAGCGCTAAATAGCAGCTTAACCGGCCTGCGCTGGTCAAATCGTTGCCTGTTGAAATGAAAATAATATTTATAAAAACAGACGAAGCCAGGATGAGGCGCTAGTCTGATATAACATACAAACATATAATATTCCTCATATCATTACGAAGTCAAATACAATTACATAATCTGTGTACATACATATATGTGTACTCGGACACGCGAGTACATCACTACATAGTATAAAACAAAGTCCCTTCCCGCTGTCTGTCCCTATATATGCTTAGATCTTTAAAACGGATTTTGATGCTGTTTTTTTTATAGATAGATTCAAGAGAAAGGTTTATTTGTATAATACATGCATATTATAGTAGAGAAACACTGATAATTTTAGAGGTTTTTAATGTGATGTCATAAATAAACACATTTTTTGCGCTTACATTGCAAACGCTGGCAGAACCCTACAAGATTGATCAAAATAATGTACTACAGTATTGTACAAATTAAAAAGGTTTACAAAAAAGTCCGCGATGGCATATGTCTATGTCTTAAGGGCAACATACTATATCCATTTCACTATATCCAAGCTAGGGACGAACCCGAGCGAAGCGAGGGTGAGGCGCTAGTATCTGTATAATATATTAGAAAGAGTATTGTAATAAAATTTACTTTCATTTACTTTACACGGACTTCAATGAAAAACGTAATAAAATTCAACTATAATAGTTAGTTATTGCATCTCTAAAGTTAAAAACTATAAATACTACAGTAGTATTACATATGTACAAACATAATAATAATAATAATGTCCTCCTGACCGATTCCGGCCACGGCGGCCAATCTCATTGAGACTAGCCAACTGCGCAGGAGATATTATAGTGCACAAGTGTACGCGCAGACACAAGTGCACTCTCTATTCCTGTCACTCTCATACTCCGGTGGGACGACACGAGACACGACCGGTAAGAGTTAAGGCGCAGGACCGACGCGACGGCTTGAAACACCGGTGAAACACCGCCAACTTCCCAACTCTGGGCTGTTACTGATGCTTACTATACAAAAACACTCAATAACTAAACTTGGCCCGACCCGGGACTCGAACCCAGGACCTCAGGATGTGCAGCCGTACATGCTAACCACTGCACCACCGAGGCAAACATACAAACATATATACATGGTCAATAACGATTTTATTATATGTACAGAGTGCATTAGACTACACATAACAGGTTTGCTCATAAAGTCTTATATTTTATAGAATAAGGTATTGCTTTCTGGGTGGGCGCTAGTATTGACATCTGTTTTTATCTATAATATTTTAAATAGGTTTTATCTATGATACTAGCTACTCACCCTCGCTCCGCTCGAGTTCGTCCCTAGTTATGTTTTACGTTTAGTATAGATTTCTCAGAGATGAGATATTTTCCCGCAGTAAAAAATATCCTATATGTTGACATGGATAACCAGCTATCATCATATTAAATTTGATCAAAATCTGTCCAGTGGTTTTCTCGTGATGCGTTCCCAGACAGACAGATAGACAAAAATTCTAAAAACTATAGATTTGGCCTCTGTATGGATAATAATAACTACTTATTTCGATAAGATTTTCAAAAACATATTTAATATACAGATTCGAAACAGAATTTTATTATATGTACATATAGATTATAAAGAGGAAGGAAGTTTGTACGTAGAAGGTAAACTCAGAGTCGATGTTAAAAAATTTTCACCAGCTACATACATTACCGCCGAGTGCTTTTTATTCCGATAAAATGCTGCCAAAACAGTTTGAAGTTAAACAATTTTAAGTGAAGACTTTTTTGTTAAAAAACTGATCATCGTCTGTCTATATGTCAGGGATTCTAGAGCCTGATCAAATTTAAGCATTTTCATTATGTTTGTTGTACTTATTTTCTGTCGATTTTTTTTCTTTTATTTAATATGTTTTACATATTTATCAGTAGCCTACATAGTCTGTGTACTAAATGTCATCCAAATTCGCTCAGCCGTTTCAGGGTAAAGGAGTCGCAAACATACATACACATTAAATATACAAACTTTCACATTTACGAATATAGTTCGATTTATTATGAAAGTACCTACTATTTTTTTGACTTTAACGAACTGTAAATGGAGAAGGTAGGTGCTAAAATTTTTTCTCTATTATAAATAGGTTCAAATAATTCATTTTTTTATAAATACTTATAAAAAAAATTAAGTTATATTTTATTTTACAACAAAATTCTCAAGTCAGTGTAAATTTTTTGTGTTAAAATGCGTTTTTCGTAAAATTTATAAAAATTGCCTTTTTTCAGAAAATACACCTATATAGATAAACTTAATAATCAAAACCTTATCTAAATACAAAATTTCATCCAAATTGTTAGAACTGTTTCCGAGATACACGAAAGAAATCTATACATATAATAAAACTGTAACTAAGCCGAATCTGTACATTAAATATTTTTTGAAAAATCTTATTGAAATACACATTATTATGGATACAGAGGCTGAATCTATAGTTTTTAGAATTTTTGTCAGTCTGTCTGTCTGTGACCGTATTACGGTAAAACTACTATAGCGATTTTGATAAAATTTGATATGATGATGGCAGGTTATCCGGGTATTTATTATCTATTTATTGAGAAAGGAATGTTACCTATGTAACTTAGGCAGAATTACCTAAATAACGTTGAAACTTAACGACTTAACTTAAATTTAACTATAATTATGATCGATATTTCGACCACATAGCGATCACTAGTTAGCAAATATTATTCCCCTAAGTGATTTCAATTTATCTAACAGCAAGGGAGATAATATTAATGTCACTCTCTATTCCATCTCTTACATTCCAGTGAGATGACAACTCAACATTTTCTCCGATGTAAGAGACACTGCCAATATTCAACATATTTATAATATATATGTATTTTAAGTTATATATGTATATCAACTATCAGGTATCCATAACACAGGCCTCGTAGCTTACCATGGAACTAGATGGTGCTCTGTGTTAAGAGGATTGTGAAGCTAAATAAAAAAAGTAAATTTCCATACAAAAAGCGATAACGTTTTCCCCCCCATTAACATAGTCTAATTTTCATAATTTTTGGAAATGTTGTAGATATAATGAAAAACTAGGTCCGTACGTTTTTATTTTAAAGAAATATTGCGTATGATAGAAGTTATTAGCATCTAAATATCTGTATTTTTGACGTAAAAACTTCCTCGAGCGTTTTTATTTTTTTATAATTAAACTAAACTGAATTACTAAAAAAGGAAAACGTACAGACCTAGATTAAGGTGTACTGAATCTAATGAAGCCAAAATTGTCTCATTTCGTAAATGTTTAGGGGGGTAAAAACGTTATCGCCCAAAACAATATTTCAAACAGGAATGTAGGTAATTGCCTCTAAGATTTGCAACTCTCTCTATCGCACCATAAGGGTTGGCAAAGCGAGCGATATGAAACAGATAGCATTTTCTTAAAAACCTACTCGCGCCGTGTATCGGCACTTCACAATCCTCTTAATGTCCCAACATATTATTATTATTAAACTTGCTACGAATATTTTGTGACAGAACATTTCAGTTTTTTTTTTATTTTTTTTTTAATAACCCTGACTCAACGATTTCGAATCCAGGTCTCCACGATCTACAGCTGTACATTTTAACTACTACACCATTGAGGTAATCATAAATAAAAACATAAAGCGGTAATAAAATAATAATGAATTATTCGCAAATTAGAACCTTTAGTAAATTCATTTATTACTTTAGCTACATCTTAATTCTTAACTAAACAAATATTGTTAGTCTAGTACTTTCCCGTGGTTCCTCTCGTGTTATTTAGCTTAATTATGGTTAAAGGACCTCAATGAAAAGTAAAAATATTTTTTTTTTGTCAAATTTGCCTGGTAGTTTTTGAGGTAACGTTCATACAAATTAAAAACATACATGGGTCGTTCTTCTTTTCTTGCGACAATTGTGCGACCTTCATCTCATTTTGTGTCATATTAGAGTATAGATTATTATATATTCATTGTTTGAATTTACATCCTCATCGCTTTATACCTTTTAATACTAAATAATCTTTAACTTTCTGTAGCCAATAATTTTTTGCATGTGTTTATATTTCATTAAATACCGTGACAGAATAGTAATTCATAATGATGTCCTACCGAAAAGAAACCACTCTGTCACAATGTTTTCTCGAAAACAGCCACAAAACAAACAACATTACGGGCATGAAAACAAAGATTAAATGATCCAAATGAAAATTAAATGCATTTGCAAAAAATATCTGACTCTGAAATAAAAATATTGTTACTTGAAAAACTCGAAAAACTGAGAAACACCAATTCATTGTCGCAAGAAAAGAGGGACGACCCACATACATATTATATTTTAGTATAAATTAAATAATTCATTATAGGATTGACTCCTAAGATCCTAATGTTGCGCCCTTGACAGGTTGCAGACGTAAGATACAATCTCTAAGTAATAAATTCGTACCATCTAATGCGGTGTAAAGGATATGACATTAAAATAATTCATGGTCACCCATCCTGTTATTACTTTAGGTCAACGTTGCTTTACGATTGAGCGACTTTAATAGTATTTAATAACAGTGGTTAAGAATTTAGCACCTGATTTTGATTTTTCTCATTAAATATATTGGGTTTTATATGTAAATAAAAGAAATAGCTCCATATTCCATACTAATTCTCCATATATTTATAATGTGTATGTATTTAAAGTTATATATGTGTAGTATATACTATCTGGTATCCATAACACAAGCCTCGTAGCTTACCATGGATCTAGATGGTGCTGTGTGTTAATGTCCCAACATATTTATTTATTTATTTATATTCGTTTAGTAAAAAAAATGTATTGATAAAATGAATTTCTCATAAAAACATGGATGGGTAATGTGAAACAATATATTATAGTTAAATCTATACTAATATTATAAAGAGGCAGTTTGTTTGTTTGAACGCGCTCAAGAACTATAGCTAATCTATTTCTTTTTACATTAGATAGTCCGTTTCTTAAGGAAGGATATAGGCTGTATATCATCCCGGAAAATGTACGATTCCCGCGGGATAGATTTGGTTTTGTTTAGGAACGAACCCGAAGCGAAGCGAGAGTGAGTCTCTAGTATGCTTAAAAATTCATTTAATTGATACAGTGTAATGGTTTTTTATTCTTGCATTTCCATTTTTTTTTTTTTTTATTATTATTTGTTATCTTACATCTCAAGTACGATTCCATATAAATTTCAAAAAATACCGCTATTACGGATGGAATAATTACTTTTAAGTTGTACTTTCTTGATTTACGCAAATATTTGACATTTTAAAATAAAACTATGGTTTCGATTTTTTTCGCGGATTAATTTTTATTTTTGGTTCTTGACAAAAGTACTTTGCTTTGCAACAATCATGGTCACGGGAGAGACTAAGATTTTAGACGTCTCAAAGGTAATTTTATAGTTGTTACAGACATTGCACTGTCTGTAAGAACTCCAAATAAACATCAAAATAAATCCGCGAAAGAAACCGAAAAGATAGTTTTATCTAAAATAATTATAAAGTAATCTTATCATTATCAAAATCGGTCCATCACTTGTATAATAATTCAATATCGCGGACATCTCCAATCAAATATGTAACTCGAAATTCTAAACATAAGTTATAACAGTATTTTAAGAAACCGTAGTCTATGCGAAAACATAGTTTTCGGTAAGTGTAGCAATATAACTATTGTATGAACGCGTGGGATCGTTTCGAAACGTTTGATTTCGCCTTTGTTCGTGAACTGTCGAGATGAGCTATTATTTAAGGTTAAAATTTTAATTTAAAGACAAAAATATTTACTCATCATTGCCATTTTATGTTACCGATTGTATTGCAATTCTGGATATTTTTTTCATTTTCATATACTTGTATATAATAGTAACATAACTAGCAACATATGATTACTTTGCTCGTGTTCCTAGGTACGCTTTATATAGAACAAAATATAGTTATTGTGGACGTACCTTAGCAGATGGATAGATGTTATCCAGGACTCGTCTGTAGACCTTTTTAAGACCTAAAATTTTCTAATACATTGTTTTGATGTACCTACTCGTATCTTTTAAGATTTAGCTAGCGTAACCATGTAAACGTCCGATTTTTTTTGACAAAACACCGTCTACTTAGTCATTGTGTACAAAATATTTACAAATTATACACACAAACATTCTTCGTTTCTCGCTCTTTCTATTAATGAAAACCGTATTAAAATCCGTTGCATGCCTTAGAAGAAGTAAGCGAAGAAACAGACAGGCGTAAACAGTTATTTGTTTTATAATAACTATTTATTTCTTAGACTTTTTCAAATATTTTCTATTTTCATACAACAGAGAGAAAGTGGGGAACGCTTTCTCATATTTTAACTAGTGATATATCCTCGCTTCGGTCGATCAGATTATATATATATATATATATATATATATATATATATATATATATATATATTTGTGTACCAAATTTCATCTATAAACGGTCAGCCGTTTCGGCGTGAAGGATTGACGTAAATACACACATACAAATGTTTGCCTTTGCAATAGTAGTCCTATTAGTTATTCTTTGCACTACTACTTCTCAACAATTGTTAGGTTACTTATGTTTATTAAAACAAGTATCCACCATTAAACAAGATTGTTAAACTCAAGTGTTTGCCATCTCATATTTGCTATACGATTATTTGCAAGGCCAGGGAATTAATTGCTGCTGTGGTTTAGTGGCAATGTATACAGATCCGGAGATCCTGGGTTCGAGTTCCGGGTCGGGCTTAGTTGAGATATCGAGTCTTTCTGCTAGAAAAATCTCAGCAACAAGCCAGACTTAGAAAGTTGGCGGAGCTTTACTCCCGTACCGCGAAGAAGCGCCCGATCTCTCACTGGTCGTGTCGAATTTTTGTCCTACCGGAGTATGAGGATGACAGGAACAGAGTGTGCACATGTGTCTGTGTGTACACGCGCTGCACTATAATATCTCCTGCACAGTTGGCTAGTCGCAGTGAGAGTTACCAATTTAGCCAAAAAGGTCAGGATGACCTCATTTACAAGGTCAACTAATTCTATAAATACCAAATGATTTTCATCTGATAGAGTCGGAGAAAATAAGCTTTGACGGATGAGCAGGTAGAGATGAACTTTAACAGCGGCTTTCGTTTTTATATCAAACAAGCTACCCACCCTCGCTCCACCTGGATTCGTCCCTGGGCTAGACCACCCTTATCACTTAGGGGTATGAAAAATAGTTTACATCCTATTCTCAGACCTATTGAATATATACACAAAGTTTCATAAGAATCAGTCAAGCCGTTTAGGAGTAGTTTTGTTACAAACACTGTGACACGAGAATATTATATATTAGATGTATCAAATCATTAAAAAGTGAAATGTCTCAAGAAATCTTTGACGAAATGTAAACAAAGGAAAGTATGAAGAAAACATACTTTTAGTTAGAAGCTTTAATCAACAATTTTCAAATCACCCAATGAATAGTTCTTAATAAAAGAAAGCAGCATTCCTAACCATATAAGGCACAATGCGATACAATACACCAACTAATATTGTTATGAACATGGTCGGCGGTAGAATTATTTCCAGAGGGGTGATCTGCTTGTTTACATTAAACTACCAACTAATCTTTAAATGATTATTCTTATAATTTTTATTTATAACTTGTTTAATTATTTTTTTTCGTAGAATCGTTCAATCGTTGGAGCAACCCCTTGGTTATGTGGTCTGCTTTGGCAGGCCTGCCTTCGGGGCGATCCTGTGACGCCTCATTAATAAAGGGGGAGAAGGGGGAGTTCTGTTGGGTTTTAGTAGATAGTGCTGACTTTTCTGGCCAGTGAATCCCACATAACTACCTGTACGTGTGTAGGTGGTATGCCTAAATGCAATTCCCAACGTTAAAAAAAAGGTTATGATAAATTCTAAACATTTAAATGAAATTTCACTCGCACTTGACTATTTTGTATTAAACACAATATACAATTAATATGTTAGAGTTTGATGAAAACTTAAAGATTTATTACACTTCGAAGGAAATCGAATAGCTGAGCTATTATTTGTTATTACATGCTTTAACTAATGGTCGGCTATAAAAATAAGACCTTTTCACCTGTTTGAAATCTACAGCTGAGTTAGAGTCTAGATCAATTAACGTATGCATTCCTACGACCTTACTGTCTGCACGATTTTGGCATATCGAATATGCAACTCTACATATATTTTAAGTGTAAAATGTTAGTTGTTACCGACATCAAAAGATATTGAGAAAAAATTAATATTCATTATCAACTAAAACTATGGAACCTACTTAATAATATAAACGCAAAAGTGAGAATGTATGGATGTTTGTTACTCTTTCACGCAAACATTATTTAACGGATTTTGATGAAACTTTGTAGTAACCTAGCTTATACATCAAGGTAACATGTATTCAGCCCTTTTTAACGTCCCACTGCTGGGCAAAGGTCTCCCTTCAATACGAGGGGAATCATTTCTTACATGATTACCACTTGCCTTACGGTGAAGGAAAATATCGTGAGGAAACCTGCATATCTAAGAGAACCTAACAAGTTTTCGAAAGACATGTGAAGTCCGCAAATCCGCACTTGGCCAGCGTGGTGGACTATGGCCTGATTCCAGTCGTATGAGGGTAACAGCTGTAATTTAGAAAAAAAAATTAATTGGGTAAAGCCGCGGGAAAACGTCAGTAGCACATAGTTTACAGTATAGACAATTGTAGTTTTCATACATCATTATAATATGTGTACTAGATAATGACAAATTCTAACATACAAAAGTACGTAAGTTTGATTTCCGCATATGATGAATATGTTCAGTAATTTTTTTATCTTTCTTATCTTTCTCATGTTATTATTGTTTTGATTGTCTTTACCAAATTAAATCAGCTTCTTTATATATACTACTTTACACTTAATCTAATTAAAATGATTTTATTCAAACCATCCAATTAGTGACTTAAGACAATGTTGCTTAACTATTACTCAAACAAAAGAATAACATTGTTTCAAATAGTAAAATTTTATTATTATTAGTCATATTATGGCAACATTAAGTTATTTTAGCTAAAAATATTAACTTTTATGTCAATATAATACACTTTAGAGGACTCTAATATACAAAATTAATAGAAATGTTAAACTATGTTAAAATGTATATAAAACTACTATAATATATATAAAACTATGTTAAAATAGTTTTTTTAGTATCAGTGATTAAAATTGGACAGTGATATAAAAAAGAAATTGTTTTTTTTTTATTGATAACACTAAAGCTCGTCAATAGCTACTAAATAAAAAAAAATCAATTGACAAATAGAGGAGAAAACGGTATTGAACTGTTTGTCTTTGCCTATTTATATATAGATACTAAAATAAGTACCCTGTGGTACTCTCAAGCCTATAAACTATGCAAAAGTCATATCAATCTGATACGTTATTTTTGTATGAAAAAAGGATAAATTAAATCAAAATTCAGATAAAATCCAGATTTTTTTCATTTTTTGTCTGTTTGTCTGTTTGTACGGGCTAATCTCCGAAATTGTTGGACCGATTTAAATAAAATTTTGTATGGTGAGATAGTCAAAAACTATAGTAATTTACACAGCTTAGCACACAAGAACTGCTGATTGGATTTTAATGAAACTTTACTATAATATAGTTCACACATCAGAATAACAAATAGGCTATTTTTATCCCGGAAAAATGTACGGTTCCCGTGGAATAGATTTGTTTTTGTTTGTCTAAAATATGGATTATCAAAATATATCATCTATCTTTCAAAATATAAACTATTTTTACATTGTTACATAGATTTTTTGTCCTCCAGATACCACCAACTGGATATGTAGGCCGAAAAGAGCCAAAGAGTAAATTAACTATCGCTCTTTTAAAAATAATATTTTTTAACAAAAATATAACGCAATAATTTTATACTTATCCTACATAAGTATTTATTTTGCTTCTAATTCCACATATGTATGCTTTTCGTTGTGAGGTCCGCCAACCCGCACTTGGCCAGCGTGGTGGTCTATGGCCTGATTCCCCTCGTATTGAAGGGAGGCCCGTGCCCAGCAGTGGGACGTTAAAAAAAAGGGCTAAATACATGCTTTTCGTTGCGTCCCGAGAACGGCTTTATAACAATTAAGTTATAATATCATTTCAAGCTTCTACCACTGTCTTTTATATATGTATACTAATGTTTTTCTTATTCTTTTGAGTGGAGACATTCTTAATAGAAGAAAAGTCCAAGAAAGAAGATATTTTATATGTTAGAAACAAAAGTGGGAGGAATGCTAGCTTGAATGAAATAGTAAATAAATTTGTTGGGACATTAGCACACAGCACCATTTAGTTCCATGGTAAGCTACGAGGCTTGTTTTATGGATACCGGATAGTTGATACACTACACATATATAACTTTAAATACATACATATTGTAAATATAAACACCCATGACTGGAGTACAAAGATTCATTGCTCATCACACAAATGAATGTCCCCAGCGGGACTCGAACCCGCGACCGTTGGCACAGCAAGTAGAGTCACTACAAATTGAGCCAAACTTGTCGTCGAATGAATGTTCATAGGTTTTAAGTTAATGTTTAGTATAAATTTATCAGAGATGAGATTTTCCCGCAGTAAAAAGTATTCCATGTATTGACCCGGATAACCAGCTATCATCATACTAAATTTCATCAAAATCTGTCTAGTGTTTTTCTCGTGATGCGGTCACAGACATACGGTCAATTTTTTTTAAACCATAGATTTGGCCTCTGTATCGATAATAATGACTATTTCAATAAGATTTTCCAAAAAATATTTAATGTACAGATTCGACTCAGAATTTTATTATATGTATATACATGTGATAGAGTTATGATATATTTAATTTATAGCAAAATTATACATTCTTTAATTAATTACTGCTATAACTATCACGTATTGAATTATCTCGTGAATATTCATAGCTTTCTTGTTATTATTTTTATTTATAGACCTATTAAGGAAATTTAATAATTTATGACCGTTTTGCTTAATATAGTATATGTTTATGTATGTGGCCAAAAGCGGGCGGACTTCACATGTCTTTCGAAAACTTGCTAGGTTCTCTCAGACATACAGGTTTCTTCATGAAATTATCCTTCACCGTTAGACAAGAACGCGTGTTGGTGATTCACAAATGAGAATATCAGAGGTCCGAGACTCGGGATTTGAACCCGCTTCACTCGGTATCCCGAGCGCGTTACCACTAGGCTACCACTGCCTTATTAGATTAAAACACTTCTATACTAATATTATAAAGCTGAAGAGTTTGTTTGTTTGGTTGAACGCGATAATCTCAGGAAATACTAATCCGATTTGAGAAATTCTTTTTGCATTAGATAGCCCGTTAACTGAGGAAGGTTATAGGCTATATATCATCTCAGAAAAATGTACGGTTCCCGTGGGATAGATTTGTTTTTGTCTAGGGACGAACCCGAAACGAAGCGAGGGTGAGTCACTAGTATTAGATAAAAAACATAACTATGTTATTCCAGCACAACATTCAGACGGTCACTACAGGCATATATTAAATTATAATGTTATTGCTTTAACGACAGACCATAACGTTTAATGAACATGTTTTGTGTCCATTAGTAATATACCTTTATAGTCTTTAATCGATAATCATATTACTGTTATATATGCGAAAGTTTGTATGTATGGATGTTTGTTACTCTTTCACTCCAGAACGGCTGAACGGATCTGGATGAAATTTGACACAGAGATAGATTATAGTCTAGAATAAAACATTGGCTACTTTTTATCCCGGAAGAATATATGGTTCCCGTGGGATTGGTTGTTTTTGTTTTCCTAAAGGCAAACTTGAGCAAAGCGAGAAGGAGACGCTAGTTATAAATACAATTTGTGAAAAGATGGTGCTGTCTGTATATGATATTATAAACACAAAAAGTACCTAAGGATGCGCCCGAGTGAAGGTAGAGTGAGTCGATAGTTAATAAGTACATACTTTTGGGATCATAATGCAAATAAATAGTATAAGAAAATAATAATATTAGATGTACTTTTACTATTTAATACTTATAAAATATACGTTTGTCTGTTTCACATAATATGTATGTTAAGGTACTCTTACCATCTGTATGCGTCCTATATAAATATGTTGGTTTAGTAAAATTGAGGGCCAACAATTTAACTAATTTCAATATATTTTTTATGGTGTTTAATGACAAACGAGCAGACAGATCACCTGATGGAAAGCAGTACCTGTCGCTCATAACCCCTACGGTTCATGCACTTAGGTTTTATGTAACAAAAATGCAGAACCGCAGGTGCGTTGTCACTGTGAGGACTAAGATGATATGCCTCTTACTTGTAATTGCGCTGGCTACCTTACCCGTCAAAGCGGAACACAACAATGCAATCATTGTTGCTTGGCGGGAAAAATAGAAAAGGGGGTGGTACCCATCCAGTCGGACTCCTCAGGCTGGACAGAGTCCTACCACCTTCAATTAATAACTTATTAACCTAAAGATGTATAAGAATATTTGACATTTAAATCAGGCTATTTTGATTTTCCAAATGCTTTACAATCATAGTGACGGGAGAGACTAAAGTTTGAGACTTCTCAAAATTGGTGAAGTATTCGCAACCTTTAGAACCAAAAATCTAAATAAATCAGCGAAAAAGATAGAGAGCTTATTATTTATTTAGGTAATGTAATTTAAATAAATACCTAGATATATAATGTATGTATAAAAAATATAGAAGGTTTAAGAAAACGTCTACCAATTTACGCATTTGCAAGCCTTGCGGTGTTGCAGATGTCCATGGGCGGCGGTAATCACTTTCCATCAGGTGAGCCTCCTGCTCGTTTGCCCCCTTGATGACATAAAAAAAAAAAAAAAAAACCAAATTCAAATACAGTACCAATAATCTCCAAGCAAAATTACTGACGTACGGACAAATGTAGAGACTTCATCGTTGTAGATATACTATAAGGACCATAATAAATATAATAACTTTATTATTTTACTAATCTGATTTAATTTATTTTTTCAGATCTGTTTAAGAATGAACTCCTCAGCAAAGCAGGTAAATATATTATTACTATACTGTCACATTTTCTTAACTTGCAAAGAATAATATTGTAACTCAATTTTAAAATAAATTAAAAATATATGTAAATAATTTTCTCATATATTCAAAATCTATATTCAAAATTATTACAATACTAAGTTACAATGCTATTCCTTGCACAGTTTAAGTTATAATTGTTTCTATTAGCGGACGTATTATGAGAAGTATCTTCATGAACAATTTCAAATTGCGCTTTCAAAATGAAATTTCAAAACTAACCTACCTGAAACGGAATCTAAATTTTTATATCGATATACAAAAGATGTAATTGTGATTTGTGTATTCAGCCCTTTTTACCCGACTGCGCGACGTAAGGGAGGGTAATGTGTTTATCAGTATGTATGTATGTTCCTATATGGCATTCTACAAACCAAACGCACCTTTACAGTTTAAAGATGTAACAAATATACATATTTACTTAGAAACTTTCGCATTATAATACGGTGTGATGATCAAAATGTAATTGATGATATATGAATACCATAAATAGTGATAGCAAAAACTAAAGAAAACATAGATAAGTCAATGTAGCGTAGCCAATGTAATTTGAGTGTCATCACATACATTATTGCGATGTGCGCGTACGCATCGTGATGTACCGTAATATTGATGTCGTCACGTTGTGGAAATGCTTTATAAACGTCATTAAAATACTGTTTTCTACTAAAACAATACTTCAAGATTTATAAGTTTTGTTGAATTCAAACATTTTTGAAGTTATACTTCTTTTGGCACGCTTGGAAAAAGTTATGAGAGTAAAATTTTTACGATGCGCGCGCACACCGACAGCCAAAAAGCAACATGATGAAGTTAGCTGCATTCCTTTTACAAACAAAGAGTTATGACAGTAGTAGCAAAAGTATAGTATATGTTGGTCGACCCGGATAGCTAGCTATCATCGTACCAAACTTCATCAAAATCTATAAAGTTGTTTTCTCATAATGCATTGACCTGGATAACCAACTATCACATCATATTCAATTTCATCAAAAACTGTTCAGTGAGTTTCTCATGATACGTTCCAGAGAGACAGACAGACAAAAATTCTAAAAACTATAGATTCTGCCTCTGTATGAATGACGACTTCAATAAGATTTTCCAAAAAATATTTAATGTACAGATTTGACTTAGAATTTTATTATATGCATAGTTAATAACTTATTTTGCTTGAAAAGTTTAATAATATATAGAAGGAGTTAGAATACATCATAACAACATAGTTTGAAACATATGCTATTAATTGAATGTTTCAACACATCTTTTCTTCTATCAAATAACCATTAAAGTTAGAATTGCACTTAGTATTGGAAATAATTAATTTTCTAATATTGTGTTACTCGCTTGACAGCCATTTCCTGGGATAATTTGTATGTTTGACGACGCGTTTGGCTCAGTTTGTAGTGACCCTACTTGCTCTACTTGCTGGGCCAGCGGTCGTGGGTTCGAGTCCCGCTGGGAGCAATCATTTGGGTGATAAGCACGAATGTTTGTACTCCAGTCATGGGAGTTTATATTTATAATAAGTATATGTATTTGAAGTTATATATGTGTATCAACTATCTATTATCCATAACCTCGTAGCTTACCATAGAACTAGATGATGCTGTGTGTTAATGTTCCAACATATTTATTTATATATGGAGCTTGTCCCTGTATGACTAGTACTGAATCTCGCATGAGTTCGCAAATTCACTTAC
Source organism: Argynnis bischoffii washingtonia (assembly GCA_033884665.1). Taxonomy (NCBI): domain Eukaryota; kingdom Metazoa; phylum Arthropoda; class Insecta; order Lepidoptera; family Nymphalidae; genus Argynnis; species Argynnis bischoffii. The sequence continues at coordinate 8,585,188 of JAEMGE010000029.1, forward strand.
AAAATATACACGAAAATGTTTATATATTTTTCTTAAAGCGTTTGAATGATGAACATGCTTAATCTACACTAATATTATAAAGAGGTATTGTTTGTAAGTTTGAATGTAGAGTATAATCTCCTAAACTACTGATCCTATTATATTTCTTCCAGTAATAAGAAGCTTTATTATCGCCGACCGCTTTAAGCTATTTCTTATTGCGATAAAAAAGTGTTTTGTACCACAAATCATAACAACTTCAAGTTTTATTATGATTTCTGTTCAAGAATTGGAAAAAGCTGACCAATAAACTTTTTTATCTCAATGAAATATGCACATACATATTATATATATAGCAAAAAGACATAAGAACGCACCCATTCGAAACAAAGGTTAAAGGTTTTAAGTAAAATTATGTTTTTAGTCCTTTCGTGGTTATACTTACATTTTTTACCCCCGACGTTTGAATAATATAAAGCAAATATGGGCAAATACTAAGATTTTTAACGTCTCTAACTTAAATATCTAGTTATAAGAGACGGTGTTATACCCATAAAAATATAAAACAGCTTTGAAAAAATTTAAATGGTATCGAAGTATAATACGATCGCCTAAATCAAAAAAAAAAATAACGAACCTAATGATTAATGAACCAATTATTCATTCGTCAAAGAGTTCAGTTTAATGAAACAGCCCTTCTACATTAGAGGATGCGAGTTCAATCCCGCTCGTGGTAAAAAATTTATAGGCCAAACATTTCTAGTCTGGTTTTCGATGCTTTAAAATATGTTTTAGTTTATAATTCAGTCTTAAATATTATTTTACTTAAAAGATACCACATTTCACTAAATTACCAAAAAACACATCACAAAATGTCAAATAAACTGTATACTTTCAAACTATTTCATTGAAATCGATAAAAATCATGAAGAAATATTAATATTGAAACTAATATTTCCTGTAACATCGATATTTGGAGTGTAATCAATTTTGTTTCTTACGCAATTAATCGATTTTCGATGATTGATTTGATAGCATCTCTTTGTCGTGATTTATCATGGGACTGTTATTTAGAGTTGTAAATCAATAACGTTCATCTTTAGAAAGTTTAAAATAATTTGATTAATAAAATTTCATTGACTGTGCTTTGTATGCTTGGTTTTTTTTTTGAAATATTTAATTGAAATTGTTAATTCGATTAAAACCAATCGTTCGTTAAAGAATATGTTTTATGATACATCCCTTCTACGTTAGAGGTCGTGTGTTCGATCCCGCCCGTGATAAATATTTTTTTAGGTCAAATATTTTGTTTTAGTCTGGTTAAGCGAGGATTTTCATATATTTAATGATTTAAAATATATATTTTAGTTTATAATCCAATCTATACAGATAAATAAAATTGGAGTGTCTGTTTGTAATATTAAAATAACCGCTTTCTACTAAATGCATATGGATGTATACACGGTGCATATACCAAAACATCATTTTTTACAATTTTTGTCTGTCTGTTTGTTCCGGCTAATCTTCGAAATGGCTGGACCGATTTTGACGGGACTTTCACTGGCAGATAGCTGATGTTATAGGGAGTAACTTAGGCTACTTATATTTTAGAAAAAGAATTAGGGTTCCGCGAAAAAAATTAAAACCCATGAAATTGTGAAGAAAATCCGCGTACGACGTACGCACCCGAGCGAAACGAGGGTAAATTGCTATATAATTTAAATGAATATCTTAGGATTAGCAAGCTACTATTTATGTATACCTAAACATAGCTAACCAGGAACGTACCTAGGGACGAACGCGAGCGTAGCGAGCGTGAGTCGCTAGTTTTAAATATTATCTTACTTAATACTTACATTTCCTTACACATAAAAAAATAAAAAAAATTAAGATACTTCTTAACAGAAGCTATTTACAATAAATTCATACCTGAAAATCTAATGTAATGTATGTTTTTTGTAAACTTTACCACGGCTTTAGCTCTATAAAGACACTAGCTTTTGCTCGCGCTTTTGCTCGCGCTTTCACTTGTGTAGCTTATTTATATACATACTAGCGACTCACCCTCGCTCCGCTCGGGTTCGTCCCTACTTAAGTTTTAATGTTTAGCATAGTTTTCTTAGAGATGAGATATTTTCCCGTATTTTAAAGTATCCTATATGTTGACCCGGATAACTAACTATCATCATACCAAATTTCATCAAAATCCCTAGAGAGGTTTTTTCCGTGATGCGGTCACAGACAGACGGACAAAAATTCTAAAAATTATAGATTCGGCCTCTGTAGTGACAATAATTTCTGTCTATTTCAATAACATTTTCCGAAAAATAATTAATGTACAGATTCGGCTTAATTACTTAAAAGCGCGATGTAAGCCTATAATTTTCTTCAATAAATAGGTTACAAATGTTAAAATTTCTAGAAAATATTACATTCCCAAGGAAAATATTATTGATTTTTAAGCTTTTTATAAAAAAAGTAAGTATAAAAGCTCAAATAATTCCCGTATAAGTAAATGACACCAAGATATCACATTACCACATCAAATAGCATACTTACGCAAAAACGATAGCAATTGTACATATTATCATGTTGTAAGCGGGATGAAATATTTATTGAGCGTTTAAATTATGATGGTAGTGGCGCAGTAGAGAATGTACTTTACTGATGTTGACAATACTCTGAAAGTCGCAAACTCGAGTCCTATTGGATGTGTTTTGGTTAATAAAATTAAAAATGTATCTATACATATAATAAAACTTTGGAGATCGGATGTCTGTACATAGTAAGAAAATGCTATAAACCGAGTCAGGAGGATGTAAGAAAAGAAATAGAACAAATACAGTTATTTTTTCAAATTTTTGTTTCTTTGTCTGTTTATCTGTTTGTACGGGCTAATCTCTGATACTGTTGGACCGATTTATATGAGATTTTTCATGGTGGTATTCCACCATGCAAAATTTCATTTAAATCGGAAAATTGAAGATTTCCCGTAAGAAAGTTAAAAAACTATAGTAAATTATACAGCTTAGTACACAAAAACTACTGATTGGATTTTAATGAAACTTTACAATAATATAGTTCATACATCAGAATAACAAATAGGCTATTTTTATCCCGGAAAAATGTACGGTTCCCGTGGGATAGATTTGTTTTTGTTTGTCGCTAGTTATTGAATAAACTATATTACATCGTCACGGAACACTTTGTAGATGTCAATGTGTGGAACTAATGTCTGGTTGGGTCTCACATAGCACAAGTAGATAATTATTGTATTACAATATTGTAAACAAATATTATTTAATAAGAGCAACAGTTAAGTTTCTCGCCGGCTCTTCTCAGCAGAACTGCCTTCCGAGCTGGTGGTAGCTTCCTCACGGACTGACTACACTGACATTTAATTTAAATTTAATATATAAAATTGTCGATTCAAAAGTGCTTGTAAAAGTCTGTTTTAATAAAGTACATTTTGATTTGATTTGAATAATAACGACTGAAGGTAGTTTTATTTTAGTCTACTTAAGTAATAGAAATTATCATCATCAAAATCGGCGCAGACATAAAATGATAGGCTTACCACCGAACATTGTTTTGTTTAATATCTATACATATAATAAGATTCTAATTCGAATCATTAAATATTTTTTTGTAAAATCTTATTGAAATAGTCATTATTATCGATAAAGAGGCCGAATCTATAGTTATTAAAATTTTTATTTGTCTGTCTGTCACATCACAAGAAAATCACTAGACAGATTTTGATGAAATTTGGCATGATGATAGCTAGTTATTTGGGTCAACATATAGAATACATTTTACTGCGGGGAAAATATCTGGTCTCTGAAAAATCTATACTAAACGTAAAACTTTACTAGGGACGAACCCGATCAGAGCGAGGGTGAGTCGATAGTTATTAATATAGATAGATGTCTTAAAAAAAAATTAATTCTTTTGCAAAAGAATTTTCGATCTCACGCGATATAGAATTTAATCAAAAATATAAAAATAACAGAAAGTGAACCCTTTATTTTTATGAGACTCGCACAAATATTTAAGTTTTATAACTAAGTGTAAGATAAAGTTAATCTCAGAATGTTCTTTTTAATGGTATAATTCTTATTTATAGGGTTTTGTGGGTGAAAGTTTTTTTTTTTTATGACAATGACGTAAATATCTGTATAAATGAAAATAATCTCCATAATATACGCACTTGTTTGTTATAATAAATTGGAAAGTTTTTAAATATTCATGTATATTATAGTATTGACGATGCATTTGGCTGAGTTTGTAGTGATCCTGCTTGCTGTGCCAGCGGTCGTGGGTTCAAGTCCCGCTGGGGCATTCATTTGTGTGATGAGCACGAATGTTTATTCTGTCATGGATGTTTTCATTTAGAATATGTAGCTATTTGAAGTTATATGTGTTCAGTGTATCAACTATCAGGTATTAATAACACAGGCCTCGTAGCTTACCATGGAACTAGATGATGCTGTGTTTTAATGTCCCAACAAAAAAAAATATCTTTACAATACTTTAAGTTACTTAAGGTGATATTTGTATCTATATATTATACATAGCAATCGATGTGGGTATGTTTTCTATGGACTTCAAAGCGACTGGAGCGATTTTGATGAAATCATACCTTTTTTTATGTTAAACTAGCGACTCACGGTCGCTTCGCTCGCGTTCGTCCCTAGGTACATTTTCACGGTTAGCCTTGTTTATATATAAATAGTAGCTTGCTACTTCTAAGATATTCATTTAAATTATATAGCGATTTAAGTTACGTACGTACGTCATTGCATACGCCGTACGCGGATTTTGTTCACAATTTCATGGGTTTTCTTTTTCTTCGCGGAACCCTGATTCTTTTTCTAAAGTAAAAGTAGCCTAAGTTACTCCTTATAACAGCAGCTATCTGCCAGTGAAAGTCCCGTCAAAATCAATCCAGCCGTTTAGGAGATTAGCCGGAACAAACAGACAGACAGACAGGCAGATAGACAGACAGACAGACAGACAAAAATTGTAAAAAATGTTGTTTTGGTATATGTACCGTGTATACATCCATATGCATTTAGTAAAAAACGGTTATTTTAATATTACAAACAGACACTCCAATTTTATTTATCTGTATAGATAAAAAACGATTTAAAGAAGTTACCTAAATTTAAACTACTTCACAGTTTCTGTTTGTCGGTTCAAACATATATAACTCAAGAACACATGAATAGGATTTTTTTATTGTGCCAGTAATTATATAATAGTCTAATTAATAACTTAATCTATTGATTATATGAAGTTGTACCTTGAATTGCTATTTCTTACACTCTCTTATGCTATAAGTTTTTCAAATTCAAATTCAAAATATTTTATTCAGCATTAAATTATTACAATTTTTTACTGAACGTCATGAGTCTACTACCAGTTCGGAAAAATGAAACCTCAGACCTGAGAAGAACTGGCGAAAGAAACTCAGCGGGATTAATATTTTTTTAATAAATTATAATTTACAATATTTCTATAAAGTTGAAGTAGCCTGGAGACGATCACTTCATTCCCAAGGCGTGCTATCTTCTATGAAATTATTTATTGTATAATAGCCTTTAGCACACAAACGTTCTTTAACAATTTTTTTGAATTTAATGATAGAAGCTTTTTGAATATTTTCTGGGATCCTGTTGTACAAGCGTATACATTGTCCATAAAAAGAATTACTGACTCTCTTTAAACGAGTTACAGGCATTACAAGTTTGTGTTTGCTCCTAGTATTAAAGTTATGCATGTCACAATTCTTGGGAAATTCGTGTATATTTTTACGAACATACATAACACTTTCGTACACGTACTGAGAAGCAAGAATCATATCTAATATATTTTCTTTTACTTTAAAAAAAATAGTTCACTATTTTTTTTAAGATATTCATATCTAAATGCAAAAATATATTTAGGACTTAGCCAGCGTGGTGGACTAAGGCCTGATCCCCCTCGTATTGAAGGGAGGCCCGTGCCCAGCAGTGGGACGTTAAAAAAAAAGGCTGAATACAATACAATAATATTTATATAAATAAGAATACAGATATAAATATACATCTACACATATATTTGTGAAAAATAAGTTAAAAATTACTTTGCGCCAAAAACGTCAAAATACAATTCAAAGTTCAAATAGATTTTTTTTACATTTAGATATTTCAAAATGAGTGTTATATAAGTAAATATGTAGCAATTGCTTAAGATGCGCCAGAACACGACAATGTCGGTCTAAAACTATAATTACGATGACTGGTCGTCGTTACCGCACCAGACAACAAAATTGCTAGAGTGATAGCAAAAAATAACTTTAAAACTAACTTAAATACACATTACACGTTGATTTCTACCTCGTACATGCTAATTGTGAAACGATCTTTCTCCTGACGGTTTCCCTGAGTGCTGTAATATGGGGCTCTTCGTTTCGAGTCTTCAGTGCCCTTAAAAGCCGGCAACACATTCGCAACTCCTCTTATGTTGTATATGGTACAAAAAAAACACAATTTTTAAAATGTTTGTCTGTCTGTCTTTCTGTTTGTTACTAATACTAATCTCCGAAACAGCAAGACCGATGTTGACTGGACTTTCACTGGCAGATAACTGATGTTATAAATAGTAACTTAGGCTACTTTCATTTCAAAAAACATTTAGGGTTCCGCTCGAAAAAAAACGTTTCTAGGAACGCATCCGAACGAAGAAAATCGAGGGAAGCAAATGGGGGATCATTATAAATGCAAGTAGTATTTTATAAAACTCTATTTATTTATAGATTCATTTCTAATCTTAAGCTTAATTTCCAAAGATTTAAGCAACAAAACTGACAATCATTTTTATTGCTGACGGTACAGAATTTAAATATAAATAAACCTAGCATGACACTGGCTCACTAACGTTTTTTGCAGGCTTGACCTCAAAAACACCATGAAAGGAGAAATTATGGGTTTTCTTTAAGATATATTACCTTATTAGTATCAGCTACAGTATTTATCAATAATCCTTGTATAAAATGTACTTATTTGTTGTTGTTTGTTTGTGTACAAAAAATCTATATACATTGTACATAAATTTTTAATATTTCTTTTAACTTATCGGAATTCGAACTTGCGCCTGCAAGATGTTAAACATGAGTTAGAGTTAATAAAAATTTATGATAATTATTTAAAAACAAGTGCGAGTCGAATTCGCACACGAAGGGTCCCGTACCATCGTACATGTACTTTTTATTAATATGACTTTTACTCTTTATTAATATGTATGTAGTATATTAACCTCGATGTTTGATTACGAACGTTAAAAAAATGTTTCTTGTTTTTTTTTTTTTTTGGATTTTTTAGTTTTATTTATCTATAATCTATATATTAATACGTGAAGAGATAACTTCGAACCCCTTTTTAAGCATATTGCATGTACGGAGGAGTATGAGCTTTGGCATAGTTAAAGTTTATATAGAGAAGGACTGCAGAAAGCCAAAATTAATTGACTTTCTTTTACCCGCGAATCCGCTCGCGTATTTTATTTATATATGATTTTATAGGTAATCTATATAACTTTAAATAAAAACCTCAATATCGAACAAACTTAATGAATTATGGTTGATTTTCAACCACGCGGCGAGCACTAGTTTTTATTGTTATTATAGTGGCAATAGAAATACATACTCTGTGAAAATGTCAACTCTCTATCTATTACGTATCATGAGATACAGCCCTCTGACCGACGGACGGTGAGACAGCGGAGATTTAGTAATAGGATTCCGTTGGCACCCTTTGGGTACGGAACTCTCGAAATAAGAATAAAACAAAATCGATTTTGTAACAAAACTTATAACTCGAGAACTGCTGGACCGATTTTTATGATCGTTATTTTGTTGCATTTGTCTTTACCCCGAATAGCAGAATAACTATTAAAACATCGTAAAAATTCACGAAACAAAAAAAAAAAACTATTCCATACTAAGCGTCGAGACGTACCTAGGGACAAACCTGAGCAAAGCGAGGGTGAGTCGCTAGTAAAAAATATTTCAGTCAGACGTGTTAACGACCCCTCTATAATAATAAATCGGACTCTTATTAGAAATGCAATTGTTTGTATGTGCGTACGTTTGTTACTCCATCACGTTAAAAAGGCTGAACAGATTTGGATGAAACTTAGTACACATATAGGCTATAACCTGGATAGAGCAATTACTTGTAAGTTATCCAAGCAACGCAAGAGTAAGTCGCTACTAACAAATATATTAAAATGACGCTTTTCAAGCACAAGCTCAACTCTGATGGGTTTGCATAATCAACCCAATTTTCTTGATAATAGCTTCAAAGAGTGCCAGTAGAGCACAGATTACTTGGCAAATGTCACGTAGTATGGTAAAAACACAAAGAAGGTTGGTCGGTAAAATAAGATTATTATACTAAATTAACTTATAAGATGTAAAAAGGGATCTTTGTAAATCTTGGATCTACAACAAAAGACAGCTTAATTACAATTATATCTATTAGAACTTTAATTGAAGAGAAATTGTTAGGGAATTATTAGAATTCACTAACAATTTCTCTTATTGGAAATCCAATATTAACCAAATTCGTAACATCTCAAGTAACACAGGCATAAAACAACTATGTACAAGTTATTTTCAAAAAACTTTATTATAGTATATAGATTTTAAATCATGGTCTCTCCCGTGACCATGATTGCTGTAAAGCAATCGGAACGTCTGGAACCAAAAACCAAAATAAATCCGCGAAAAAATCCTAAAAGATAGTTTTATTTAAAATGTCAAATATTCGCGTAAATTTAAGAAAGTATTATAGTCAGATTATTAAAAAAAACCTATCGCATTGACTAATAGAGATAAGAAGTAGCTTCTCTTAAAACTCTCCGTTGCTCCCTCAACCGGTAATCGAACTAACAGTACATCGGTTATTAACCACTATTCGAGTAATATTAATAACAGATGCATCCTAAGGTCACACCTTGACCCTAGTGAACATTACATTGGAATTCAGTTTGCGATGATGTTATATAATATCAATTTTAACTTGGTTTTGCACTAGAACCTTGTCACTTTAACCTATTAAAACAATTGATGATCGCTACTTTGTTAAATTGACTGTATTTGAATAAACTCAGACATGAAACATGGAGCCAAACAATAATGTTTTAAAATAGTATACAAATGTCATTTTGTATATTAATTGTTAAATAAATAAATGTTATTAAATAATAAAAAGCTATCAGATTTTGAATATTTTTTTCTTAAATGATTATACCTATACTAGCGGCACACCCTCGCTTCACATAATATAATACAAAAATATATTCCACGGTAACCGTACATTTTTGCCTATGTGGTATTCTGTTGTATGAGCTATATTATTGTAAAGTTTCATTAAAATCCATTCAGTAGTTTTTGCGTGAAAGAGTGACAAACATCTATACGTGTGTACATCCAGACAGACATCCTCACAAACTTTCGCATTTATAATATTAGTAGGATAGTACGATTGAACTGGCATAATCATTGTGTTTTTAATAAGAAAATCTAAAAGAAAATTGTTATTATTAATTTAATATATAGAAATAATAGTAAATCGAGCTCTTTTTTAACGTTCAGCACACACCGTGCTGTCCCCTTCCATAATATGGCCATAATCTAATGGGTTGACGGACTTCACATGCTTTTAAAAAACTAGTTATCTCAGACATGCATATTTCCTCACATTATGTTGAAAATGATTCTTACATCAAACTATGGAAAATGCGAGACCTGGGACTCGAACCCGTTTCACTTAGTTTTCTAAACGAGCTTGTTACCACTGGGCTGCCAGTGCCTTTTTTCTATTTCTAAATATTCACTTACATTGCGGTTATAGCAATGACCTAACGTACTATACAATTAAATAATCATTAATTTTTAAGACTACGAGTACATAACTCTCACGGTAATTTTGAAAATGGCACATTATGTACTTTTAATCGCGTGTGACAACTATAATAATATTGTTATGTTGCTTTAGTGTCAGTATTAGGAATTGGTTTTTTCTTGAAATTTATTCAAAGACTAGCGTCTAGTTACGTTTTAACGTTTAGTATAGATTTCTCAGAGATATTTTCCCGCAGTAAAAAGTATGCTATATGTTGATTCGGATAACCAGCTATCATCATACCAAATTTCATCAAAATTTATTCAGTGGCTTACTCGTAATGCGGTCACAGACAGACAGACAGAGAAAATTCTAAAAACTATACATTCGGCCTCTATATCGATAACAATTACTAACAATAAAATTTTGTAAAAAATCTATACTAATATTATAAAGCTGAAGAGTTTGTTTGTTTGGTTGAACGCGCTAATTTCAGGAACTACTGATCCGATTTGAAAAATTCTTTTTGCATTTGATAGCCTGTTAATTGAGGAAGGCAATAGACTATATATCATCCCGGAAAAGTGTACAGGTCCCGTGGAATAGATTTGTTTTTGTCTAGGGACGAACCCGAAGCGAAGCGAGGGTGAGTCGCTAGTATTTAATATACAGATTCGACTCAGAATTTTATTATATGTATAGATAATATATCATTCGCACAAAGTATGTATATTGCCTATATCTTAGGAATTCAATGAATAAACATAACAAAACGTTAATTGCTTTTCGATTTATATGTACTTTATTGGAGTATTTTATGATCTATAAAATCTAATAGGCACGATTTTATAACAAATTATTGTAATGATCACGTACTCGTAAGTATTATAATTTATGTTGGTAATATATCAAGTAATAGTCTTTGGCAACCCTAAGATTGGAATTTTACTGTTTTAGGGTTTTACAAACTCTGTTATAACATCTGCTTTTAGATTATAAATAACATCTGCTTTTAGATTATAATTACAGATAAAAGAAAAAGATTACGTATTTTCTACAATCGATACAACTAGAAAAATATAGGAATGACATACATTAACTTGACATGTGTTCAGCTCTTTTTTGTTTAAATATCCCAATCAAGCATTGGGTTCAATAGGAGGGGGATGTGACCATAGCCCACCATGCTGGCCAAGTGCAGGCGGACTTTTTTTTTTATGCGATTCAGTGACAAACGAGCAGCCAGACCACCTGATGGAAAGCAGTACCTGTCGCCCATAACACCTACGGTTCATGCACTTAGGTTTTAAGTAACAAAAATGCAGAACCACAGGTGCGTTGTCACTGTGAGGACTAAGATGATATGCCTCTTGCCTGTAATTGCGCTGGCTACCTTATCCTTCAAACCGGAACACAACAATGCAATCATTGTTGCTTGGCGGCAGAAATAGATAAGGGAGTGGTACCCATCCAGTCGGACTCCTCAGGCTTGACAGAGTCCTACCACCGGTAGGACTGAACATGCCTTTCGAAAACTTGCTAGGTTCTCTCATGTCACACATGTAGATCCTCACGATGTTATCCTTTACCATTACTAGCATTGGGGATTTGAACCCGTTTCGCTTGCTTTCAAAATCAAGCGCATCACAAATCAAACAGATATCATAAACCTTCGTGTTTGTGATAATTTATAGATACTAAGTACCTACTTTCTAAGCTACATATATATCGACCGAAGTAGTTTTTCTTAAATAATTTTATCAATAAAATCAACAATCAAATCCTATTATTTAATATTATCTATACTAATATTATAAAGCTGAAGAGTTTGTTTGTTTGGTTGAACGCGCTAATCTCAGGAACTAGTAATCCAATTTGAAAAATTCTTTTTTCATTAGATAGCCCGTTAACTGAGGAAGGCTATAGGCTATATATCATCCCGGAAAATGTACGTTTCCCGTGGGATAGATTTGTTTTTGTCTAGGGAAGAACCCGAAGCGAAGCGAGGGTGAGTCGCTAGTAAATTATAAATGTGAAAGTTTGTGAGGATGGATGAATGTTACTTACTCTTTTACGCCAGGACGGCTGAACGGATCTGGATTAAATTCAGCACAGAAATAGATTATAGTCAGGAATAGCACATAGGTTACTTTTTATCTATATATGTTGGAACATTACCTAATACACAGCACCAACACATATATAACTTTAAATACATACATATTATAAATATAAACATCTATGACTATAGTCAAATATTCGTGCTCGTCAAACAAATGAATGCACCTAACGGGACTCAAACCCGCGACCGCTGGCACAGCAAGTAGGCTCACTACAAACTGAGCAAAACGTGTCGTCAATGAATGTACGGTTCCCGTAGGATAGAATTCTTTTTGTCTAGGGATGAACCCGAAGCGAAGCGAGAATGAGTCGCTAAGCAATCCATAATAAGTCTTGAAAATTCAATTAACAAATAGCAAAATATTAATTGCTTTTAGATTTATACGTATATATATTATATTGGTAGTGGTTTATAACCTTTTAAGTAATTTTATTATGTAATATTATAACAAATTAATGATGCTATTATTAATAGTATTAAAGCGTGGGTAATATACTATATGTTCTAATTATTATCAGGTTTGTATTATATTCAGCCCCTTCTAATGTCCCACCGCTGGGCACGGGCCTCTCTTTAATACGAAGAGGATCAGGCCTATCCGGTCAAGTCTTCTTTTTTTTTATTTCACAAAAGAATATTACAATCTATACATATAATAAAATTTTACATGAGCCGAATCTGTACATTAAATATTTTTTGGAAAATCTTATTTAAATAGTCATTAATCGATACAGAAACCGAATCTATAGTTTTTAGAATTTTTGTCTGTCTGTCTGTCTTTCTATGACCGCATCACGAGAAAACCAATAGACAGATTTTGATGAAATTTGGTATAACGATAGCTCTTTATCCGGGTCAACATATGGCATACTTTTTACTGCGGAAAAACATCTCATCTCTGAGAAATCTACACTAAACGTTAAAACGTAACTAGGGACGGACCCGAGCGGACCGAGGGTAAGTCGATAGTTCCTTAAATGAGAAATTATATTAACTAAAGCTTAACTTAACACTTTCTTGGGTACATCGCAATTTCATAGGCAAGACGAGAAATAAGTAGAGGGTAAGATTAAAAAATGTATGTATTCATAAGTTATACGATATTATATATTTTATAAAATATAATATATATTTTATATTAATATATATTTTTATTAATATTATAAACTAGTGAAATACCCTTGCTTTGCTCGGGTGCGTCCCTATTTACGGGTATTTTGTTCACAAATTCATAGGTTTTAATTTTTTTTTCCCTATACTATATCTACAGCTAATTCTCATACGCCCTTGGTTGTTGGTACGTCAATAAAAGTAGCCTATGTAGCCTAGGTCACAAGTTGAAAATGGTGAAAAATAGAGATAAAGCACCTTATAAGAGATAGCTCATTGGATCGAGTATGACGTCTAGAAAAATGTTAAAAACCATTTTTCAGCATGTAAAAAAAATGCTAAAGTTATAAACAAAAAAAAAGGAAAAATAAGGTATTTGATTTTTCGCAAATAATTCAAAAACTATTGAAAATTAACAAAATATTGAATATTTCAAAAATCTTGTTAAAAGAATAGGTTGTAAAAACCGCTTTGGTCTGGGCGATTAAGAAATAAGTACCTGGGCGACCGAGCTTCGCTCGGAGTTCTTGAAAGATTGTAAATTTTACATTAAGTGACTAAGTGTTACTGAGAAAGTTGTATAGATGTCGCGATAAGAACAATTTTCTTTTTAATTTGGCTTAAAAATAATTTTACATTAAGTGACTAAGTGTTACTGAGACAGTTGTATAGATGTCGCGATAAGAATAATTTTCTTTTTAATTTGGCTTAAAAATAATTTTACATTAAGTGACTAAGTGTTACTGACAGAGTTGTATAGATGTCGCGATTAAATTTTGCGTAGAATAATGCATAATAAAAACGCATGAAAACTCGAAAACACGCGTTTTCCCAGACATGTGACTAATCTAGATCAATTTTTCGCCCCCGAAAGCCCCCATATACCAAATTTCAGCAAAATCGTTAGAGCCGTTTCCGAGATCGCCGGTATAAATAAATAAATAAATAAATAAATAAATAAATAAATAAATAAATAAATAAATAAATAAATAAATAAATAAATAAATAAATAAATAAATAAATAAATAAATAAATAAATAAATAAATAAATAAATAAATAAATAAATAAATAAATAAATAAATAAATAAATAAATAAATAAATAAATAAATAAATAAATAAATAAATAAATAAATAAATAAATAAATAAATAAATAAATAAATAAATAAATAAATAAATAAATAAATAAATAAATAAATAAATAAATAAATAAATAAATAAATAAATAAATAAATAAATAAATAAATAAATAAATAAATAAATAAATAAATAAATAAATAAATAAATAAATAAATAAATAAATAAATAAATAAATAAATAAATAAATAAATAAATAAATAAATAAATAAATAAATAAATAAATAAATAAATAAATAAATAAATAAATAAATAAATAAATAAATAAATAAATAAATAAATAAATAAATAAATAAATAAATAAATAAATAAATAAATAAATAAATAAATAAATAAATAAATAAATAAATAAATAAATAAATAAATAAATAAATAAATAAATAAATAAATAAATAAATAAATAAATAAATAAATAAATAAATAAATAAATAAATAAATAAATAAATAAATAAATAAATAAATAAATAAATAAATAAATAAATAAATAAATAAATAAATAAATAAATAAATAAATAAATAAATAAATAAATAAATAAATAAATAAATAAATAAATAAATAAATAAATAAATAAATAAATAAATAAATAAATAAATAAATAAATAAATAAATAAATAAATAAATAAATAAATAAATAAATAAATAAATAAATAAATAAATAAATAAATAAATAAATAAATAAATAAATAAATAAATAAATAAATAAATAAATAAATAAATAAATAAATAAATAAATAAATAAATAAATAAATAAATAAATAAATAAATAAATAAATAAATAAATAAATAAATAAATAAATAAATAAATAAATAAATAAATAAATAAATAAATAAATAAATAAATAAATAAATAAATAAATAAATAAATAAATAAATAAATAAATAAATAAATAAATAAATAAATAAATAAATAAATAAATAAATAAATAAATAAATAAATAAATAAATAAATAAATAAATAAATAAATAAATAAATAAATAAATAAATAAATAAATAAATAAATAAATAAATAAATAAATAAATAAATAAATAAATAAATAAATAAATAAATAAATAAATAAATAAATAAATAAATAAATAAATAAATAAATAAATAAATAAATAAATAAATAAATAAATAAATAAATAAATAAATAAATAAATAAATAAATAAATAAATAAATAAATAATTAATTAAATAAATAAATAAATAAATAAATAAATAATTAATTAAATAAATAAATAAATAAATAAATAAATAAATAAATAAATAAATAAATAAATAAATAAATAAATAAATAAATAAATAAATAAATAAATAAATAAATAAATAAATAAATAAATAAATAAATAAATAAATAAATAAATAAATAAATAAATAAATAAATAAATAAATAAATAAATAAATAAATAAATAAATAAATAAATAAATAAATAAATAAATATATAAATATACAAGAATTGCTCGTTTAAATATATAAGATGTCGTATGGAATGAAATAATTATAAAAATATTTAGACATATATAATGTTATGTAACATATTATGTATAATGTAAAAATAATAAACATCTTACAAAACAAAGTATAAAGTGAAAGCAAAACTAAACCAAATATTTTTAAAAGATTACAGAGACCAGTTTCAGATATAATATTATTATAAAGCAATCTTTTTTTGAGTACGTCATGTCACCTGTCTTTAAGTCAAGTATCTGGACGACGGAAGTGTTCAGTGTTTTTTTTTTTTTGCAAAGGATGTAAAAATTGCGTTCTTTTTAGAAATCACACCTATTATACAGATAAACTTAAAAAGCAAATATAAAAAAAAATTGATCCAAATTATTAGAGCTGTTTCCGAGATACACGATATAAATTTATTTACAAAAATTGTTTATTTTACGTATATTATAAGATAACACAATTCTTCATTAAGTTAGCCTTTTACAGAAAGCTCTAAATTATCGTTGCCTTTTATTTACATACTTTCAAGTGATAGTTGGAAAGTAGCTTTACTATAAAAAATAAGAAATAATATAAATAACTGGTTCGAGATAAGCCTTTAATTCGGATAACGTTTTAATCGGAATTTATTTAAAGGTATAAATTTTGTTAACCATACAGTGAATAAAAATATTAAAATAATTTTGATATTCGTAATTATAAGCTTTAAAGCTCTTTTAATTGTATTTTATTGTAGACTAACAACTCACCCTTGCTCCGCTCGGGTTTCTCCTTAGTTACGTTTTAACGTTTAGCTCAGAGATGAGATATTTTCCCGCAGTAAAATGTATCCTATATGTTGACCCGGATACCCAGCTATCATCATACCAAATTTCATCAAAATCTCTCCAGTGGTTTTCCCGTGATGCGATAACAGACAGACAGACAGACATAAATTCTAAAATTTATAGATTTGGCTTCTGTATCGATAATAATGTCTATTTCAATAAGATTTTCCAAAAATATTTAATGTACAGATTCGACTTAGTTACAATTTTATTATTTTTTATATATGGGTTATTCCACCACATACCCATATGTATCAGCCCTTTTTTTTAAGTATATATAGTCCACTACACTGGTCAAATGGTTGAAGGGCTTCTTTTTTTTTATAATACTCAGTGATAAACGAGCAGACAGGCCTGACCACACCTGATGGAAAGCGATACCTGTCGCCCATAACACCTACGGTTCATGCACTTTTACGTAACAAAACTGCAGAACCGCCGGTACGTTATCACTGTGAGGACTAAGATGATATGCCTCTTGCCTGTAATTGCGCTGGCTACCTTATCCTTCAAACCGGAACACATGTCCTTTGAAAAATAGTTAGTTTCCTTCAGTCGCATAGGCTTCCTCACAATGTTTTCCTTTACCGTAAACCAAGTTTAAGACATTCGCTTATAAGAATCAAAAAGAAATGAGATCCAGGTTTCGAACCTGCTTCACCTGGTTTTCCAAGCAAGTGCAACACCGCAATATTTATTATTAAAAACATATAATTATATACATTTCATATTTATCTGGTATCCATAACACAGCCTCGTAGCTTACCATGGAACTAGTTGGTGCTGTGTGTTATTGTCCCTACATATAAAAAAACAACATATAGGTAAGTATAACATAAAAAAAGTGCCAGTTCTCATTAGGACTGAGTTATCTTCTTTTCAAATAATTGATAGGGTCTAGCTTAAAGAAAACGGGTTCATATAACTTCTATTCAACCCATAATTGGCTAATATGGCGAACCAAAATACCATTGGTCAATAACACGAGCAAAACCACATACGAAGGCTAGCTGATGATGTCGTAACCAAAAAATACGGACGTAATCTACAATAATAATTAACTTGTCAGAATAAATGTGCATGAACGAGATATGATTTGTGTTGAAGAGTATGGTATTTAGAAAAAATGTTTTATTATACATCAGTTATACGTCAGTTACGAGACTAGACCCGCCTCTTATTTCGCAGATACTTCGGTTATTTTGATATATTGTGATTTACTGAATTATGTAATATATATGCTTTTATTTTATTACATCACTAGCTTAGCTCTCGGTTCACTTTCATAGGTTTTTTATGTAGTAGCGACTCTTCTTCGCTTCGATCAGGTTCGTCCCTAGCTACGTTTTGACGTTTAATATGGAATTAATAGACTATATGTATATGTATATATACATAGGTATAATAAATATGTTGGTACATTAACACACAGCACCATCTAGTTCCATGGTAAGCTACGAGGCTTGTGTTATGGATACCAGATAGTTGATACACTACACATATATAACTTAAAATACATAAATATTATAAATATAAACACCCATGACTGGAGTATAAGCATTCGTGCTTATCGCACTAATGAATGCCCCCAGCGGGACTCGAACCCGCGACCGCTGGCATAACAAGTAGGGTCACTACAAACTGAGCCGAATATATCGTCATGGGTATGATGAGTATTATATCCCTTACTTGAGAAATGATTCATTCCCCATACACACTACCACCCCTCTTTTCACCCCATTAAGGAATGATTTCCGGAATAAAAACTATCCTATGTCATATCCTAGCTATGTATAGGAATTAACAATTAACATAGCCCTTTATACTTATAGTATCACATAAACATGAACTTATGCGCTGACATGTCGAAGTTAAAAACTCCAAAGCAACTGAGTTGATTGAACAAATTGTTTTACTAATATTTAAAAGATTTAAGTGAAGTATGACACAAACTTATTTACATTCATTTTGCTACATATTTTAAAATAATTACATAAGGGTATTTTGAAGAATACAACCTAACACACCTGAAATCGACTATCTATAAACTTCAATGTTAAAAAAACAAATCACGTATGAAACTCCTTTAGAAGCAATTGGTTTACGCAACATAATGGTACCTTTATGTAATTTAAACTAATATGGTGTACATTATGAAATATAGGTCAAGTACACACATTAGATGCTATCATAATTACCCAAGAAATAATTGTTGTTACGATATGAAGTCCGAAAAGCCATCTAAGGTCATCTTCATCTGACCGCAAACCAAAAAGCTACATTTTATATATAACTGTTTTTTTGTCCGTTATTTCGTTTGCATATGTTGGCATGAAATGTAGCCTATAATGTAAGTCTCCATGAAACAGCCTATATCCTTACCAAATTTTATCGAAATCCGTTTAGTGATATAGTCGTGAAAAAGTTACGTCCACTTTCCCTAAAAAAAACTACTTTAAAGAGATCTAAGCATCTATATATATAAAAATGAATCCCTATTTCTCTTGGTCGCGCCATCACGCGTGAACGGCTGGACCGATTTCACCAATTCTTTTTTTGTTGTGTTTGTTATTGTCAAGGGAAGGTTCTCACATTAAAAAAAATAAGAAAATTGCGCAAGAACTTAGAAAACTGGTATGAAATTTTGTATTGGGAAGCGAGCTAGGGACGAACCCGAGCGAAACGAGGGTGAGTCGCTAGGCTATATATATAAGTCTAGAAGAGCTATTTAAATGTATTTTTTACACGCATCTATGAAAATAAATAAAATTACAGTGTCTGTTTATAATGTCAAAATAACAGCGTTTTACCAAATAAAAGTATATACAGCTTTTATCTGTCTGTTTGTTCCGACGAATCTCCGAAACGGCTGGACCAATTTTGATGGGACTTTGGATGTTTTACACGCATCTATGAAAATAAATAAAATTACAGTGTCTGTTTATAATGTCAAAATAACAGCGTTTTACCATATAAAAGTATATACAGCTTTTATCTGTCTGTTTGTTCCGACGAATCTCCGAAACGGCTGGACCAATTTTGATGGGACTTTGGATGATAGCTGATGTTATAATAAGTAACTTGGGCTACTTTTATTTTAGAAAAAGGATTAGGGTTCCGCACAAAAAAATTAAAACCCGTGAAATTGTAAAGAAAAGCCACTTTCCCAAAGATACACCCGAGAGAAGAAAATGTAAGACGCTAGTAATAAACATAAAAAGGCAGATGTTTATAATGATTCAAATTCTAAAGAGAACAGATAAAAAAATACAGTAAATAAAAGTGGAATCGCAATTAATTATTTACAGCTTAAGAATATTTATTCGTATTTTTTATATTCAATACATCACTAGTGCTAAGAATGCACTCAATAATAGATATCCTTATTCTAAACGAGAAGAATACAGTGTTCATTTGTAACCTTAGTAACATAAATACTATTAATATGCGATTAACATAATAACTTATATGTTAAAAATGGAGAATTACCCACCATGCTTCAAGGCTTGTGCCTGTTGATTGCAAATCTCAGATTTTTTGTATATCACGCTTCTTCAGCTTCATTTGAAATCAAACTTACCTTTACTATGAAGTCAATTTAAAACCTTATAAGTTTGTGAAATCCAAATAGCTATACGATAAGATGATTCCAATCATGGGGTTTATATTTATAATATGTATGTATTTAAAGTTATATATGTGTAGTGTATCAACTATCTGGTATCCATAACACAAGACTCGTAGTTTACCATGGAACTAGATGGTGCTGTGTGGTAATGTGTTTATAAACGTAGTTTATCATACTTGTATTTAGTATTAATTGTACCGTCCCGTCTACGATTCCACAAATCCTTTCACCAAAGGTTGTCTGTAAGAGATTGCTCATAGCAATAAGACCTTCTTTGCATGCCTCTTAGTTATTTTTCTTTTCATCTTCTGTACTCTGCAATAAGGTATTTATGTATCTATTGTAAGAGGTCACCAATAAAACTTCAAGATATTCCTTGCATTTTTATATTCAGTACTTATATAATCGTCAGTACGTTTGTCCGTGTAAAAGCTACCACCGGCTCGGAAAACAGTGCTGCTGAGAAGAGCCGGCAAGAAACTCAACAGTTAATCTTTTAAATAATCAGTTACATAATTTACAACAATCATTTTCAGCATTACAAACAATCTATGACTAGTCACTACAGGATGGTACCGAGATCTGCCTGTCTGTCAAGCGCGGGGAAAACAAAAGAATATCCGCGTCCTTTTCATTTTTTTAAATACATTCTTATCGGCCAACATCACATAACCGAAACAAACAAACAGACATAAATATACATACATAAATCATTACAAATTAACCAAATATATAATTAATAAAGAAAAATTGTAATATTTATTATAATAGCTAAAATTAAGTAAATAATATTGCTATATTTAATTATAATACTTATTAAAAACATTAAAAAAAATATTAAAATGTTTAGAATTAAAATCAACTAATATTGTAAGGAACTTTGATGCCATTTTTGAATTTTTAAAATCATTTTTGTAAAATAGTAGGTAGGCTGTCTGTAACAACTGTATAATGCCATTGAGACATCTAACACCTTAGTCTCTCCCGCGACCATGATTGCTGTAAAGCAATCGAAACGTCGGGAACCAAAAATCGTAATAAATTCGCGAAATAATCCGAAAAGATAGTTTTATTTTGAAATGTCAAATATTCGCGTAAATCTAAGAAAGTATTAAATATATTATTTTCAATTAAAACGTTCAAATATAAAAATGCAACCTTACCCTATCTATCGTTCAATATCGAAACTAGATATGACATCAGTATAAAAGATGGTCACAGGATGATAATAAGTAAGAGTTATTTTAAAGACTAATCGTGTCCCGCCACGCCCGTTGAGTTGCACTATCCGCAATTCCATTCCGCGGTTAATGTCATAATGTCCTTAAAGTTTAAAAGATTGGCATTAAATTAAATTTTGTAATACAATGCGAGTAAATAACTTCTTGTTCACGTTTTTCTACAAATATTTTGATTGAATAAATAGTTGTTATTTCTGTATTAATGTTAGAAATGGGTGTGGATGTTTGTTTGTCTTTATTTTTATGTAAAACGTGTATTTTAGTTTTTTTTAAATATCAGTTTTAAAAAAAAGTAAAAGCTTGGTTTTTTTTCTCTTAACAATCAAATGTTTCGATATAAATATTTATTTGAAATCATTTTTCTTTTCAATAAAGCCCCATGTTCATAGAGGCTTTAAACTTGGAGTACAAAACGATAATATAATATTCCTATATGTTATGTGGAGGAATGACTAAGACACAATAAGTTTTTATATTTAATTTTATATTTAAACGTACTTATATTTCTTACTCGTTACCTTTTAATATATAATTAATCCCTCTCATCGTTCATGGGAAAAGTAAGCCCTGATACAGCATTCCTCTAACCTCTATGTCCGCTTGCCGATTTTACGTTATACGCCTCCAATGTCGCATTTTAGCCTTGAATTTGTTTACATTCTTTAAATACATTACTATCGATTAACCACTCTTCGCTCGGAACCCTTTTTTTTTATTTTTTATTTTTTTATAGTTGGGGAATGCATTTACGCATACCACCTGCCCCCCAGCTGGTTATGTGGGGCTCACCGGCTAGAAGAGCCGGTACTACCCACTAAACCCCAACTTTCCCCTCCCCTCCGCCTTAGTGGGGCGCCGCGGGATCGCTTACGCATAACTACCGCGACACCCCGGCGGCAGGCCTGACGGCTAACAAACCAATGAGGCTGCTCCACAGTCCACTCTGCTGAAGCAGAGAAGTACCAGGAGCATTCGCTCGGAACCCTAGGCCAACCAAAAAAGGCATTTTTGTTTATAATAAAACAAAAACAAATCTATCCCACGGGAACCTTACAGTTTTCCGGGAAAAAGTAGGCTTTATATTATTCTGATGTATGAGTTATATTATTGTAAAGTTTCATTAAAATCCATTCAGTAGTTCTGCGTGAAACAGTAAGAAACAACCATACATCTATACATCCAGACAAACTTTCGCATTTATAATCTATACTAATATTATAAAGCTGAAGAGTTTGTTTGTTTGTTTGGTTGAATGCGCTAATCTCAGGAACTACTGATTCGATTTGAAATTTTTTTTTTGCATTTGATAGCCGGTTAACTGAAGAAGGCTATAGGCTATATATCATCCCGGAAAAGTGTACGGGTCTCGTGGGATGGTTTTGTTTTTGTCTAGGGACGAACCCGAAGCGAAGCGAGGGTGAGTCGCTAGTATTATTATAGATATACAGCCAGCGCCATCTTTTGGTAAATTTTATTACTAAGAGTAGTCTATGTGTTAAGGTCTATCTTATTTATGTAAATCTGTCCAGCCGTTTCAGTGTGAAGGACAAACATACCCACAAACACACAAACTTTCGCATTTATTATAATTATTATAATAATAATTTGATGAATAAAGTTGAATATCTGTCTATTTCTAAAAAGCTAATACATTTTAAATAAAACTATCTTTTGGAATTATTTCGCGGATTGATTTTTGAACCACAATGTTATATTTTGCATAAAAATTAAAAAAAAACTGTCTGCCTGAAAAAAAATTAACAGAACTTCTACTGACAAGCGAGAGTGACATAAGCGTTTTTTTTAATTCGTAACTTATGTATGAATAGATACAGGTTTAAATATGAAACTTTATCTATACATATAATAAAAGGCTAACTGAGTCGACATACATTAAATAATTTTTGGAAAATCTTATTGAAATACTCATTATTATCGATACAGAGGCCGAATCTATAATTTTTGGAATTTTTGTCTGTCTGTCCGTCTATGACCGTATTACGGAACAACCGACATATAGGATACTTTTTACTGTGGGAAAATATCTCATCTCTGAAAAATCTATACTAAACGTTAAAGCGTAAGTAGAGACGAACCCAAGCGGAGCGAGGGTGAGTCGCTAGTATAATATAAAAGTGAAATACCACTCACTCACTAACAAACTGATATATGACAAAATCATTTTGCTAGTCTCAAAAACTTCTAAAGCTAAAATATTGAATTGTAAAAAAGATGTTTAAGAGTTTAAATTTTAAGGTATGATGACCTTGTAATAAAGTTTTACCTTTATAATTTGCTACTGTCAGTCAACATAAGCGAAGTCGCGGTTCAAACTTATAATATTTCATCCTTTTAACTTTCGTCGATCCTAAGCCTTGGGAACAGACCTCATTTCCAGTCACATACCAAATTGCCTAAGTATTAGAATTCTCATGTTTCTACGAACAAACAATAGATCGTACAATCCTTGACTGTTCTCTCGAATACCAGACGCTTCTTTATTACACTTATCTATCATATTTGTGTAACCACTATTATTATACAATTAAATATGTTTTACACTATGACTGTTTGTTTGTTTGTCTGTTTTTGACCAATTTCAAAAAGTAAGAGTTATTTTATTATTTCTATACTCCGTCATATCATAAGGAACGTTCCATAAAAACTTCCATAAAACCCATAAGAGTGTAAAGTGTTTTTAAAGATGATGTACCTTTTTATTAAAATAGTAGCTATCTACCTAATAACTATTTATTAGGTACTGATAGCTTATTGCCCTAATTTGGATGATGATGTGACCCATAAATAAAGACTCCTTGTCGCAGAAACATATGTATATGGATATCTCATGGGAAAACATAGTAATACCATGTCAACAGGTTGTACCACGTTAACTGATTTTGATAGAACTGTTCAAGTATTAATTCAAAGATTAAATATCGAAAATATTCAATTATAATCATATATATATATATAAACACCAGGGCTCCGCTCTTAGCCCGTTCTTATTCAACGTAGTACTAGATGTTGTCTCGACATGCATCCAGGACCAGCCTCCATGGTTGATGATGTATGCCGATGACATAGTGCTCGTTGATGAGAACCGTCTAGAGCTGGAGCGTAGAGTGAACCTGTGGAAGGGTACGCTTGAGAACGGCGGTCTTAAACTAAATGTGGCGAAGACCGAGTACATGGCTTGCGGGAGTCCGGACTCTATCACCATCCAAATAGGGCTTGAACCAGCCGTTAAGTCGGAGAAGTTCAGGTACCTTGGATCCGTCCTGCACGAGTCCGGAAGCATCGATCACGACGTTCAAGCCCGTATTAGAGCTGCTTGGGCTAAATGGCGGGAGGTCACAGGTGTGGTCTGCGATCGCAGAATACCGCCCAAGCTCAAGGGACAGATATACAAGAGCATCATCCGACCAGTCCTTCTATACGGAAGCGAGTGCTGGCCATCGCTGTCTCGGCACACTCAGGAGCTTCACGTCACGGAGATGAAGATGCTGAGGTGGATGTGCGGCGTAACGCGGGCTGACCGCATACGCAACACGTTCATCCGAGGCAGTCTCGGGGTCCGTGACGTAGCGGATAAGCTCCAAGAGCGTCGTCTGAGGTGGTATGGTCATGTCGCGCGTAGGTCTGAGGACTATGTTGGAAGAAAGTGCCTTGATATATTTGTCCCTGGAACAAGACCTCCCGGGCGCCCAAGAAAGCGATGGCTGGATGTCGTGAAGCAGGATATGAGAGCCAATGGACTTACACAGGATGACGCGAAAGACCGTGCAAAGTGGAGTAGGTTTAGCAGGAAGGCAGACCCTGGCAATAGCCGGGATTAATAAATGCCAGGCAGAAGAAGATATATATAAACACATATTTAAGTCACGCAGCAAAGTCCCACGACTTTTCATTAGTATTTAGCCATATAATAAAAGATAAAATAAATTTCTATTTCACAGCTCTTTAAGCTTGACTGCAATCTAACTTCGAAACTATTATTACTTACCCATTTATCATTTTTAACAGACCATACCTCTTAAAATCTAGGTAGAATAAGCAAAACATTGGTAATTAAATAACTATGTGTACTAAAGATGTATTTATACTAGCAGCTCAACTTCGCTTCGCTCGGTTTCGCCTCTAGAAAAACAAATCTATCCCACGGGAACCGTATATTTTTCCGTGATAAAAAGTTAAATCTGTAATCTATCTTTGTACCAAATTTCATCTAGATCGGTACAGCTATTCTGGCGTGATTAAGTAACAAACAACCATCTAAACATCTAAACGTTCACATTTATAATATTAGTAAGATGCTATTCGTATTGAGCCCTTTTTTATCATCCTACTGCTGGGCACGGACCTTCTTGTACTACAAGGCGGAAAATACCAGAGGTGCGAGTTGGCGAGTTCTCAAGAGATTTATTTTATCAATGAAAATAACTATTTTACTAAAAAGTTATTATATACTAGCGACACACCCTCGTTTCGCTCGGGTTCATCCCTAGATACTTTTTTACGGTTAGTATGGAATAGATATACTATTCCTACTTAAACATGACGCATTTTTGTAGATGGGTAATCCGAAATAGTGATTCCCATACAAAATAAACAGTCTTGAACTCTTCGATTTTGCAGCTGTTCTTATGGGTTTCCCCTATTTTTTTTAATCTTTAAACCACCCCTGACACACCCCCAACAAAACAAAAGAAGAATTATTAAAATCGGTCCAGCCGTTTTTGAGTTTTAGCGACACTAACGAACAGCGATTGATTTTTTACATACAGGCGCTACAGTATCATTTTAAATATATATAAATAATCTAAATAATTAAATAAACGCCGTATAATATTTTAAATTGCATTACCGTGTCCAAACTAAAACCTGTATGCGAATTATTCTTTTGTTTAATTTTTCTCATAAACATTCGTTATTAAAGTCCTTTACACACAATGCTGTGCATTTTATGGGAAAATGTAACGATAGTAAAAAAAGATTGAAAGATAATTATTTGACCGACTTAAAATATGATGCTGTCGGTAAATGTGATACGGTCTGAGAATTTGTGATGTAAAAGATATCAACAAGATAAAAGATGTATATTACAAAAAAATTGAATTGTGAAAATGTTGGCGACCGTTGCTGTCGACAGTGGCATGATTTAGCAACCTACACTAAAAAATAATTTGTAATGTATGTAGGTATTGTATTGAGTCTCGTTTTAACATCCCACTGCGTTACACGGGGCTCTCTTCAATACGAGGGGGATCAGGCCACAGTGCACCATGCTGGCGCCTGGCACCAAGCGCGAGTACGGGTTGACGGACTTCACATGTCTCCTGAAAACTTAGGTTCTCTCACACATCTCAGTTTTCCTTCTCAGTAAGACAAGTGGCAATCATGTTTGAAATGATTCACACATGAAAATAATAGAGGTGCGAGTCCTGGGATTCGAACTATGCTACCAATGCTTTGATTTTGAAAGTTTATTATCCAAGTAACTTCTTTCAGGTTAGTTTATTCAGTTAACTAGTTTTCCCTGCGGCTTCTCTTGTGTAAAAGAGTCCTTCTTCTTCCATTATATAAGCTATATGAATTTAGATGTTTATTAAGTTCCATGATGTGGGAGCGACATGAGCAAGTACCAAACACACAAACCTTCGCATTCTTAATATTAATGTTGTGATTTAGGTCACTTTATTTATTCGAATACACAACAAGCCCTTTTAATTCATAACAAATTCAAAAAAAATGTCAATATTAAAACTCTGAAAAAACTACCATCAAGAGGTTCTGCTGAGAAGACATTTATTACGTATAAATTAGGGACTCACCCTCTAATTTGATTCCCCATTCAAACTTTCATTCCCATTTTCACCCCCTTAAGGGATGATTTCCAGGATAAAAAGTATCTTATGTCCTTCCCAGGTTCTCAAACTATCTTCTTACCAAATTCCATCTACATTACCCCCTAAAACCTCACAAAGTCACAAACTTTACCTCTTTATAATATTAAGTGTAGATAAATTAGGTACATATATATATATATATATATATATATATATATATATATATATATATATAATACTAACGTCGATATATTAGATGCAATATAGATTTATTCATATTGTACTTGAGTATTCACTACTAATCGTATGCAAACTATAGTGCAAGGTTACTTCGTGGTGTTATATGTTAAAAGTTGAGTGTTTCATTTATAATACCGATGAAGCTGTTTTTGATCGTTCCTTAGGTACATAATCTAATATACATATAAATATTTCGTGTCACGGTGTTTGCAGTCGCACTCCTCCGAAAGAACACGACCGATTTTAATGATATTTTTTTGTATATTTGGTAGGTATGAGAATAGTATATATAGAATAATTTACCCTCCTACCCCCAACCCCCATTTTTTAATCGCGATTTTAGTATTTTTTATGTATTTATATAATATTTATGAACAATATTATATAAATACATAGCGACGAATCCAAATAAAGCGAAGGTGATTCGCTGTATAACATAAAGCCCGAGTTTTTTTTGTAGATTGAACGCGGGCGTAGCCGCGGGTTCTGCTAGTAGGTATATTATAATATAAAGAAATATCATTTTCATTTGGAACATTTCGAAAGTAATAAATGACTAATTGATCATTGTGAACTTTTCACAGATAAGTGGCGCCTTCTAGGTTTTTTATGTATACATATATATAATTAATTATAAAGTTATTTAGTATTAATATTAAATTAAATATTTTTTTTATTTGTATTAGCAAAGTATACAATTTTCAAAATTATGTCTAAATTATTAATTTAGATGAATTTTTAAGAAATAAGGATTACTGCCCAAAATCTCACTTAAGAATTCAAAAAATCACATGTCACACTCTAATCACACTCAAGAAGTGTCACATTTAGTAATTTAAATAGCATCGAGAGCTAACATTTAAATGAAAGCAATGAAATATTTATAATGCTTAATAGAATGTAATAAAACAATCACTATTTTAAATAAAAGTATCATTCCGAATTTTTTCGCGAATTTATTTTGATTTTTGGTTCCCGGCATTTCGACATTTTCAAAAATCTAAATAAAGCCGCGAAAAGAAAACCGAAAAGATAGTTTTATTTAAAATGCCACATATTCGCGTAAATCCGAGAACGTTTTATAAACACTATTTTCACTAATATTTTATCCTCGCTTCGCGCGGGTTCATCCCTAGGTAATTCTTTAATTTGACATAACTTTTTTATTTATGAGCCGATTGAAATAAAATGAATACTAAATGTTAAGTGGAACTTACACAATATATTTGTGAAAACCACATCCAAATCGGTTATGCCGTTTCTGAGATTAGCGCGTACAAAATACAAAAATTCTAAATATCATTGTTTTGGGTTCTATTGCGTTAATAAAGACCCCCAATAATAGTGTTTCTGAAATATCTTCCATGAACAGACAGCGATTAGTTACACTTTAAACTTTTATTATTTATTGAGAACTACATTTATTACATTACATTCATTAATAATTTGGTTTTTCCAGATGTGGCTATCCTGCCTCCTAGCGTGTACAGCTATAAGTGCTGTATTTGCAGCAAACGAATATCTTCCACCGAACAAGGGCTACACGTACAACACACCGAAGATTCCTTTCCCACCCAATACTCCTAGGGTAAGTAAAAATAGATAAATAAAGTATATATGAATAGATGTAAAAAAAAAATCCGCGAACAAACATAAATATATATATATATATATATATATATATATATATATATATAT
The DNA here is from genome assembly GCA_033884665.1 of Argynnis bischoffii washingtonia. Taxonomy (NCBI): domain Eukaryota; kingdom Metazoa; phylum Arthropoda; class Insecta; order Lepidoptera; family Nymphalidae; genus Argynnis; species Argynnis bischoffii. Next base: position 8,614,347 of record JAEMGE010000029.1, read on the forward strand.
ATATATATATATATATATTAAGGCAGTGGTAGCCCAATGGTAACTCGCTCGCTTCGGTATCCGAGTGAAGCGGGTTCAAATCCCGGGTCTTGCACCTCTGATATTTTCATGTGTGAATCATTTCTAACATGATTACCACTTGCCTTACGGTGAAGGAAAACATCGTGAGGAAACCTGCATGTCTGAGAGAGCCTAGCAAGTTTTCGAAAGACATGTGAAGTCCGCCAATCCGCACTTGGCCAGCGTGGTGGACTATGGCCTGATTCCCCTCGTATTGAAAGGGAGGCCCGTGCCCAGCAGTGGGACTTTAAAAAGGGCTGAATACACATATATATATATATATATATATATATATATATATATATATATATATATATATATATATATTCCATCTTTACACTACAAAAACTAACCAAAATTATTATCTTAACTTTAATCATTTTGAGTTATATATATATATATATATATATATATATATATATATATATATATATATATATATATATATATATATATATATATATATATATACGGTCGAATTGAGAACCTCCTCCTTTTTTTGGAAGTCGGTTAAAATACCATTCACTTACTCAAAATGATTAAAGTTAAGATAATAATTTTGGTTAGTTTTTGTAGTGTAAAGATGGAAATTTAAAATTTAGGTACATTTTCACGGGTAAAAAGGGATTGAATTTTATTTAAAACTAGCGATTCACCCTCGCTTCGCTCGGGTTCGATCTTAGGTACGTTTTAAGAGTTAGTATAGAAATCTCAGAGATGAGATATTTTCCCGCAGTAATTTTATCAATATCTATCCAGTGGTTTTCTCGTGATGCGTTCTCAGACAGACAGACAAAAATTCTTAAAACTATAGATTCGGCCTGTGTATCGATAATAATGACTATTTCAATAAGATTTTCTCAAAAATATAAATATTTTTTATTATTACATTAAAATGTACAGATTCGACTCCGTTAGAATTATATGTATAGATATAATAAACGGATAGTATGGAATAGATAGACTATATCTATACTAATATTATAAAGATGAAAAAATGTTTTTTTGTATGTTTGCTTGTGCCTAATAGATAAACTAAAAATTCGACATGAGTATTATAAATACTTAGAAACACAAAATATGATTTATTTATTTTTTCCGTTAAAGTTAATTTGGGGATCTTGTTTGTCGATTAAAAGCGAAGATTTGAAAACAACCAAAGTTAACTGAATAACTGTCAAACTGTATATCGTAGAAAGAAAATGTCAAATCTACAAAAACAAAAATGTTAATTTTACGTTTTCCGGTGAAATTTTTCCAGTTTTTCTCTTCATAAGATCCTTCTTCGGATTTCAACGAATATTTGAAAAAAAAATTATAGCCGAATTGGTCTAGCCATTCATTTTTACTTATATAGACTGTTTCTGTTATAATTTGCTATTGTCAAGATTTTGTATACATTTTATTATAACACTAGCGGCTCACTCTCGCTTCACTCGGGTTCGCCCCTAGATGATTCTTTAAATTGACAAGACTTTTTTATTTAGGAATCGATTGAAATAAAACAAATACTAAATGTTAAGTGAAGCTTACCACTATACATTAGTGAAAACCGCACCCAAATAGGTTAAGCCGTTTCTAAGATTAGCACGCACAAACGCACAGACAAACAGACAAAAAACTTAAAATCATTGTTTTGGGTTCTATTGCGTTAATAAAGATCCCCAATAATAGTTTTTCTCAAATATCTTTCACGTACAGACAGCGATCAGTTACATTTTTATTATATGTATAGATTGGTTTTGCTTTCAACTTAGAGCTTTTTCAGATGATTTTTAAGATGACTACAGTTTAGTTTAGTTAAGTTTAGAATGGAAGGATACTCGGATGGAGGTCATCCCAATTTCACCAAAATTGAATGGATCAAGTTTTGGCATTTTATTACAAAAGCATCGATAAATATTAAATATTAACAATCAAATTCACTTCCCTAACGCTGGTACTGTGCCATATGTTCTTAACTTTTATATCTTAAGGTTACGCTTCAAATTTTTTTTACATACAGTTATTAACACTGTAAATTATGCAAAGAATATAAAATTAAATGATCTTATATAAGTTCTCATATAAAGTACTCATGGTCAATAGCCGCGAAACTATTTTGACGTATGAATAGGTTTTTAAACCAAGGCAAACCATTGTTTGGTTACAATGGTTCAAAAATGAATAAAAGCGATACAAGTTACTCGGGTTCAGATGACATGATCAAATCTTGACCTAGCTAGTATTTATTTTAATTTATTCCAAAATGTCTTATCCATTTTTTAAGTAATTTAAAATAACAAGCCACTTAATACTTTCTTAGATTTACGCGAATATTTGACATTTTAAATAAAACTATCTTTTCGGATTATTTCGCGGGTTTATTTTGATTTTTGGTTCTTGATTTCTTGATTGTTTTACAGCAATCATGATCAGGGGAGAAACTCCCGTGATGCTGACCATGATTGCTGTATCTCGTTGAATGTATGCTGCATTCGAAACCAAAAATCAAAATAAATCCGCGAAATAATCCGAAAAGATAGTTTTATTTAAAACAAGCCACTTATAATTAGTCCGAAAAAATTAATAGGTAAATCTAATTTTCTATTTCTACCGTTACTATATTCAGGAGTTTTAATATCGCACTGTTGGGCACAGGCCTTCCTTCAATGCGAGAGACCAGGCCATGGTCCACTAGCCAAATATTGGTGGACTTAACATATCTTTCGACAACTGGTGAAATTATTCCAGATATAAATGTATATAAATTGTAGAAAATTGTTCACATGATGTTTCCCTTCTCTATATTAGAAAGTGATAATCATGTTTAAAATGAGATTCACACATGAAAATCTCAGATGTTAAATCCAGTGTTTGAGTTAGCTTCCTGTACAACTTAAATTAAAGTTTAAAATAAAAAAAGTTTTAAAGAGAAAAAATAAAGAAAGCTTCAATCATTCATAACAATTTAAATGGAAAAAACAGTACCAAGGTCTTAAGGACAAAATTTATTTCAAGGCGTTTGCACGATTTACTACTACAAGTGTACTTCTATTGCCAAGGCATTGTTTGTAGTACAATAGTAGGTATATGTAAAACAATAGCATACTTTTTATCCGATTGAACAATCGAACTATTGAAGACAACTAATTGCGGATAGAGTGGGCCTATTAGGAATTCCTTTGGACTTTAATCTAACGATGTAGTCAATTTTGTATGAAACATAACTGTAAATATCGCTTCATATGGACATTAAAGTATATAATTATCTCGTTTTACATAATTGTCTCGTTAGTCTAGTGGCTAGAGGCCCTGGGTTCGAGTCCCGGGTCGGTTAAATGTAGTTGTTGGGTTCATCTGTCAAGAAATTTCAAGTAACAGTCCGAAGTTGTTAAGTTCGAAATGTTGCAACCCCATGGATGACAGAGTACATAAATCTTGGGCTGTACGTCTGAACTTTCACTGGTTATGTGGAATTATAATCCCACCTAAAAGAATAGAGACAGCACTAGTGTTTATGCATACTTGTTCAATATATCTCCTATAGTTGGCTAGTGTCTCTGAGACCAAATCAGTCGAGAGGATATTATATCTCATATATATAATATTTATTTTATTTTTTATCTTTATTTTGTTAAGGACCTCCAGCAAAAGATACACATTTTACATGGTTTCAGAACATAAAAGTAATTAAGACTTACAATATGTGTGCTCCTTCACTTATAGGAGACCACAGCTTACACATTTATGTATTATAAGTTAAAACTAAGTAAACAGAAAAAGCTTAGGTAGGTACATTTCGAGAAACAATTCTTAAATCATTTGCTTAAATAATATTGTTAATTATTAATATTCAATGCTAATTTTATTATTAATATTTGATTTCAGCCAACAACCACGTATAGACCAACGCGTCCTACATACGTGCCTCCACCCACAGCTCCAGGCCCCACGCCTACGGTAAGAACATCATATTAAAAATACTCGTATATTAATAAATATACCTAATAGTTTTTGAAATTATACTTCTATTGACACATTTGGAAAAATTGATGAGAATAAAATTTTTACGATGCGCGCGCACACCGACAGCCAATAAGCGACATGATGAAGTTAGCTGCGTTCCTTTAACAGAGAGTTGAGACATACGGGATGAAATCTTTAGCTATTTTTGTTCTGTTACGCCAAAGAAGTATAACATGCGTACATAAGTACACACACACGTTTTTTTTTCCTAAATACATTGAACATATGTATATACCTAATAAATAGGCTTAGAAATTACCATACATCCAAAAGTATGCTCTATCTTTAATACAAAATCACAATAAGAAATCACAGGGAGATTTTTGTAGAATAAAATACGAGGAATTGCTCATGCTTCGCTTGATGCGTTCACGCCCTTTGTGTCCTTTTGCTATAAATTTATTACTTAACTAGCGACTCACCCTCGCTTAGCTTCGGGTTTGTCCCTAGACAAAGACAAATCTATCCCACGGGAACCGTACATTTTTCCGGGATGATATCTCCTTCTATCTATAGCCTTCCTCAGTAAACGGGCTATCTAATGCAAAAAGAAATTTTCAATTCGGATTAGTAGTTCCTGAGATTAGCGTGTTCAACCAAACAAACAAACAAACAAACTCTTCAGCTTTATAATATTAAGTATAGATTTCAAACCGTTTAAACAACGAGAAAACAATATTTCATAGCCTACAGTACTTGGTAGTACTTAGTGAATACTTTTAATATAAGAATTTTTCAAAATTGGATCAGCAGTTTCTGGGATTACATCCTACAAACAGACTTACTAACTTTATCTATTTATAGACATTAATTTTAACAGATGTAACAAAATAAACATCAACATTTAACGGTTAGTTTAAAACAATGGGCATAATTTTAAGCCTAAATAAAAGTAGCAGGTTCATTTTTACAAAAAAAAATACAAATTGCTAATATTATTTATTCTAAATATCTAAATTAGATCAACGACCTACATAAATCATAACCTAAAATTTTAATATTGTTGGGAATCACCTTTAAGCATTTAGTGTCTGCCTCCATGGCGCAATGGCTAGCGCGTTCGGCTGTTAACCGAAAACACCTTTGCATATACATATATTTAAAGTAAGATTTAGGATATATTTTTTTATTATAGATATGTATAAGTTACATTATCTGTGGTCAAAAATAAAAAAATGATAGTGTCAAAATTATCTGTTTATTAAACGTCATCGATGTAATGGTCCAGTAGTTTGGCCGGCTTCGGTGGATGGTATACCTTAGTTACTTTTACCGTTTCTTCTGTGGAATAAAAAATCAACATATTTTATAAAGAGTGTAGTGTAAATACTCTTCAATATATACAATCTATATTTACACCCTTAGCATGTTTTCTTTTTTTATCTAAACCGATACTATACTACTTTAGATAGGTACTTACATACTAAAATAAGTAATTCCCTTATAATAATGAAATAGACGGACGGAAGATTTTATCTATGGCAAAATAGAAAAACACAATAGCCTGTCATTTTTGTTTGCTTTTTTCCGCCATTTTAGGTAGGATTTGCTTATGCTGTTTTTAATTATCCAATTATGGCAATAAAAGAGAATAAAACCCTTCGCCTACATAAGATTGACTTTCCTTTACATTTTAATATGAATTTATAGAAAAAAAAATGTAAAAAACATCATCTTCTCTCACTTCCCACTAGAAGTTAAAAAAAATTAAAATAGACAGTCATGGGAACTGCCGATAGAAGTGAAAACTTATAACTTTGAAAGAACTGTTTTTTTTTTATTAACTATAGTATGAATAATTAAAATTTCATTTGTAAATTGAAATTATCACAAGTCTGGTTTTCACATCCATTGGCACTTCGAGCAATTATTATTTACATTTTGATATACCTAGTTTATTCATTAATCAAAATATATAATCAGTTTGCTGCAAACTGCGTCGATACGTCACGTGTCACACGTAGCATGTCGATGACGAGAACCCATAATTTTTGCTCCTAAAAAACTCGCTCAACGCGGCTAAAAAAATTTTCACTTCAACTAGAAATCTTTCGCCGTACGTAACTTCCTAAGCATTGTCTCATATATTTAGGAATTGACAAACTATTTTTGTTTTTATTATGTTAAATAATAATTACTTTGTCCCGAGTCCCAACAAATATATATGTTAATAATTAAAACTATTTGTTTAATTACCGGACGTATCTTCCTTTTTTAATTGTTTTTCGTCTCCAACACTTTCTTCTTTTCCTTCTTCTCCTTCTTCAGATGGATTTTCTAGAAAATAATATTTTTTATTATTCTATTATGTTTTACGTTATTTACGAAAAAAACTAAATGTTTAGTAAATAGACATAGTTCTATTGTATTATAAAGGGGCTCGTCATATCGAATCACATATATAAACACTGGAAGATTTTACTAAGACCTTTTAAAGAGTTCCTCTATCTTCCTTTCTCTACATACATATACATTAAATCTGCTCGATGGTAAATTATTGTAATGTCATATAAGTATTTCACAAACCCACATTACTATTCAGTTGTAAATCAACGCGAGAATAAGTAAAAATCGACTTACAAAAATTGATTTATGTATATACAAATTAAGTTGATTTAAAAAAAATATACGTTGCCACAGATTTAGATGTTTGTGTACGAAACCTTGATACTTTTATTGCTGACTGTCCATCTATAACTACTTGCGCTCCTTAATGTTGGAAGATTTTTGATTTTTTGACAAGTTTAGCGGAAAATTTTATACAAAACAAGAAGTGTTAATGTCTCTTCCAAGCTCTACCCATAACATACATTATTCAAATAAACTTCAACAAGCACATTTATATAGCCAATTTTAAATTGGAGTCTTATTAAAGGACGATTAAAAAATAATTAATCGTTCTTTATCTATACTAATATTATAAAGCTGAAGAGTTTGTTTGTTTGTTTGTTTGTTTGTTTGAACGCGCTAATCTCAGGAACTACTAATCCGATTTGAAAAATTCTTTTTGCATTAGATAGCCCGTTAACTGTGGAAGGCTATAGGCGATATACCATCCCGGAAAAATGTACGGTTCCCGTGGGATAGATTTGTTTTTGTCTAGGGACGAACCCGAGCGAAGCGAGGGTGAGTCGCTAGTAAAATATATAAATCATAAGGAAGGACGAATAGACTAATAAATAAGTATGTAGGATAATTATTATTTTTTTGCATACCTACAGAAACTCCTGCACCTAAAAATAATTTTTTAACCTTAAAAACTCTTGAACTTAAAAATTGTTGGGATTTAAAAGAATAAGTTTCCAGCTCGGTCGATTAAAGTCATTTTTTTAATATACAGAAACTCCTGCGCCTAAAAATCATTTATTTTATCTTACATAACAAAAAAGTGGTGAAAATTCTTACAAACCGACAATAGTCGGTCGAATAATATATTTTTATTCATCCAATCGGATTGGACGAATAACAACAGTCTCCTCCAATTATATTTTATTCGTCCTTATTTTAAGTACAATGACAACAGTCATTTTATCGTTAGTTTTTGAAAGGAAAACTGATTGAAAAAATACAATACGTTGTAAGCCAAAATTCATTTACTACTTGTTTGAGTTCTAATTTTTACTGATACCTAAATTGAACTCCTTACCTCAACAGGTACCAAAAATACCAGGCCAAAGTGTTAAAGAATGTATGTTGTAAGAAATTCGTGTATACTTTCTGCGGGCCTTTCTTCGATGAGTTTTAACATTTACAAAGTACGTTGCTTGATGTTTATAATACAATACAATTTTTATCAGCCAATGTAAGAACCAAGGGCAGACAGCCAAAGAAACTTTGTCTCTATCGGGTAACCCTCGATACCTCCCATTTTTTTTTATGTATCGTTACATTAACACACACATTTTATAAGCCATACAAAGAAATACACATATATTGTATATAAATTTCATAGTTACCTTTACTTGTGTCTGAAATGTAAAAACCATAATTATTTTTTATTCGTCACACGAAAAAGACGGAAATATTCGTTCTTCTTCAATGAGTGAGAGAGTCGACAATAGGGGAATGAATTATTTATCATCCTCTAACCCACTAAGGAATTACTATGATATAATACATTTGTAATTAGTTTGTTTATTCATTACCTGGTTTATCTTCATCTTCACCTGAAATATAGTTAAATATATCAGTTTTATTACTTACAATATATGTAGTCTTATAATCTTATAATAAAGGCCGGGTTTAATGTAGGCCCAGACAATAGAAATGTTTGCAAAATACAAAATTTGGCCAAAAAAACTAAATATAATAAAGCTTGACTTTTACAATAAATTTTAATACAAATAAAATATTTGAGAAATGAAAAACCATACATTTTAAAGGCCTCCTTAGCTGCCCAGGGGCCACGCAACAGATTTAATTGTTTTTGAACTCATTTTAAAAATGTACATTGAAACTTTTTATTCCTTATAGGCCATACAAAAAATACATAATATATATTGTATACAAATGCCATAGTCACCTTTACTTGTATCTGAAATGTTAAAACCACAACAAAACATTATAACATTTTCCTTACTTATCATAATAACTATTATAATTATTAAACTCGATTAAATAATAGCCCAAATAAGAGAAAACTTTTATACTTACATATATCACCGATCATATATAGTACTTATATACAGAAATGCTAGGTCATCTTGACCATCGTATTAACAAAGTTCGAGGTACCTTTGTAAAATTAATTTAGAAATTATTTGGAAATATGATTAAACTAGCAGAACCCGTGGCTTCACTTGCATTAAAACTACAAAAAAAACTCTAAAAAGGTAGGTTACATACAAACTTTCACCCCCTATTTTATCCCCTTATGAGATGAATTTCGAAAAATGCTAATAGACTTATTTATTTAATTGTATTGAAGAGCATTAATACCAAGTTTCAAGTATATTTGATCATAATAACTTTTTTGGATTGCATTATAACGTGTTTTCTCGTGGAAATGAGATAATTTCCCGCTGTAATAAGTAGCCTATGTCACTCTCCAGCCCTCCAACTATCTCCATACAAAAAATTACGCCAATCCGTCTCTTTGTTTCGACGTAAAGGAAGGACAAACAAACAAACACACTTTCACAATTATAATATTAGTATGGATATCTCATATCATATCCGTTTTAAATTTCTGCCACCCTCCCCGAGCCTAAGTCTTGTTTTCATGAAATCTTAAATATCTTTACGAAAGAGAAGGAAATGTTCGTTCTTCTTCAGTTAGTGAAAGAGTCGAGAATAGTGGAGTGAATTTTTTTTCTCCCTCTAACGCACTATAGAATTACTATGATATAACACGTTTGTAATAAGTTTATTTATTCCTTACCTGGTTTATATTCATCTTCAACTGAAATATAGTTAAATAACTCAATTTTTTTACATGTAGCCTTATAATAAAGAGGACTTCAAGGACTGCAAAGTACAAATTTGGTCAGACAAAAAATAACTACGAGGAAATTTGTCTTTTATGTTTTAAATTAATACAAATAAAATAAATGAGAAATGAAAAGCCAGAGGATTCTAAAGACCTCCATAACTGCCCAGGGGCCACGCAACGACTTTTTTTTTGGACTCATTTTAAAAATGTAAAATAACACTTTTTTATTGACTTACTTTTTGACCGACTTAAAAAACGAGAAAGTATACAATTTGAGTGTTATTTATTTGTGCGTATGCATGTTACACTACAAATAGATATGTATATAAAATTCTAAAAAAACATTCCATCTTTAACGATAGAATAATTATATCGCGATTTTAAATTAAAATATTAAAATAGAATCCAAATTTACTTACCTTTAATATTTTTATCTGTGGTGCATTTTGTGGAGAATGCTATAGTGGTGCCTTCTTGATCGTTCTCAGTAACTTCACCTGTCACTTTCTTTTTGTTATCACGCAATTCGTCTGATTTCTCAAAAGGCTCCTCTCTACCTGTACAATGTTATGCTGACATGAAAAAATTAAACTAAAGATAATTTCTTTAGTTCTCGATAAACAAAGTGATATAACTAGCAACACACATTTGATGGGTCGCCTTTTAACATCTCAACTTTCAACAACTATTTTTTTTTAATTCTTTATTTAAATGCCACCCTTATAGAAAAAATAACGCTTATAGAAAAATCTTATCTTTTCTACTTATTTAATACTAATTGCACAATTTCATACAGCATCCTTGCTTGACTCGATAGGGGTGAAGCAAGAATGCTGAAGAACTAATTTGAATATTGCTAATTTACTATTGATACTTGATAGTATCTTTGTATTATTATGCTTATTTTTTTTTAAATAATAATATTATAAGTATTTATATAGTATATACATGGGGGTCATTCGGGTAGCCTAATGGGTGCTCTACCTCTGCGCCACCGCTTGATAGTCTTTCCTGGGACATCCTGTATATGCATTTTTTCATACATGCTCGTCGAAATGTTCTCAAACTTTTGTTCTGATCTACCTAAGCATAATAAGTATTGCTTGTTTCAGTTCATGTACATATGTATGTGTACATGTGTACATGGCCATTTGGTCCATAACTACTAAAGTTAATCTATTATTAATATAAAGTACAAAAAAAACGGTAAAACCATGAGTGAAAATCGTATAGCAATAATATAATTAATTAATTAGTGATACATACAGATGGACCAAATTAAGAAAAGTCTAAATCTCTTCTTATCTGCTTTTAAATGTAATTTTCCTTTATGTATTTTATACTCACAAATACTTGTATTTCATCTTTCTCCTATTTATTACCTCATATTGACGACACGTTTGGCTCAGTTTGTAGTGACCCTACATGCTATGCCAGCGGTCGCGGGTTCGAGTCCCGCTGGGGGCATTCATTCGTGTGATGAGCACGAATGTTTGTACTCCAGTTATGAGTGTTTATATTTATAATATGTATTTAAAGTTACATACATATTATGTGCAGTGTATCAACTATCTGGTATCCATAACGCAAGTCTCGTAGCTTACCATGGAACTAGATGGTGCTGTGTGTTAATGTACCAACATATTAATTTATTTATTTATATTAACTATACCGTTCTTATACATAGTCATATACAGCCCGGATAGCTCAGTCGGTAGAGCATTGGACTTTTAATCCAAGGGTCCAGGGTTCAAGTCCCTGTTCGGGCGATTTATTTTTTACATTAAAACTTAAACTTAGTTTCATGATATTAATACCGACGTACGTCAATTCTAAAAAAATATTATAGTAAAATTAGTTTAAAATATTTTTACTTACCGAATTCAAGAGGTACAGCGTCTAAAAGTATCAAAACAATGTATTATTATTATTAAAAATACACCTTATATAGCACTAATATACAAAGGTTTTATTCCTTTAATTTAATTTATTTATAGATAATCAATTAATTTTTACTATTACGCTCTGGCTCTCATCAAATCGGTATCTATGTAATATAAATATAAATATGTTGGGACATTAACACACAGCGCTATCTAGTTCCATGGTAAGCTACGAGGCTTGTGTTATGGATACCAGATAGTTGATACACTACACATATATTTAAACTTTGAATACACACATATCATAAATAAATACCTATAAAACTTACCGTTTTCAATGCCTGGAAAATAAAAATAGTTATAATATCATTAGATTTAACTCGTATTCATAGCTGAATAAAAAAAATAAGAAATAAAAATTGGTGGAATTTACTTGACAATTTTTCTCCATACTCTGAAATAAAAATGATTGGTATAATTCAAAAATTTCATTTTTTTATCAATTTCTATTTTAGCTAAGCTCTAAAGTAGATACACTCAAAATGCTTTACAGACTATACAGTTGAATCGATTAATAATGTATCATGTTTCCTCAAAAACTCATACTAACTATAAAATTATTTAAATTGTATTCATATGCCTTTGCGGTATAGATATTATAGACAGACGGACGGTTTTTCGATAAAAAAAATTTTTAGTTAGTCTTGGTTGCGCTAGAATCGCTGCTTAAAGATGTATGGACTGGATGTATCTATGATGTATATTATGATGTATTGTGGCGAAACACTAAAAGAGTTTTTATATGTTGTTTCGTTTCGCCTATTTTAAAAAGAGGAAGGAAAAGTTAAGTTGACTCATGTCATGTAATTTTGTTAGTTTTTTACACATGATTAAAAACTAATGTAAATAATTCAATTGGAGTTGGTTTTAATTTCTCCCATACTCCAAAGTATCATAAAACAAAAAAGACGCGCGTTTGTCAAACAGCAATTACGTGCAAGGTTTGGAACCGGTTAAAAAAACGGTTTATTTCGGTATTGTAATGGCTAATTCATCGCTCGTTTTTTAACCGGTAAATGAAAACAAACGGTTAAGAAAACCGAAATAATAATGGTTAATTGTTATTCTTAGAGAAAGGTTGGATTTCGGTATTGATACCGAAATAAAGCGGTAAATTCATTCATAAGAAAGAAACGTACATGCATCATTCTACTAAGCCATTCACCATTAGCAAAGACGCGCCAAATGTAAACGCACAAAAACTCATTTTAACCGGTTAATTTTGGTCATGAAACCTACATTCGTCAAAAACCGTTCTCCCGAATTTATCCGATTAAAAAACGTAATCGAAACTTTAAACCAAAAATCCTTTCGGTTTGGGGTCAATAACCAAAACCGTTTTAAAAATTGAACGGGTTCCCGAGCCCTGGGGGTCAAGTCTGCTATTTTACATGAATTGTCATTATGGAACAATGCAATTATAATTCAATTACCATTGGTCCAAAATTTCGTAGTCTACTAAATTTACAATGGTCTCTCAATTGTCTTGTAATTGGATTGTAGTTGAATTGCAGTAGAAAGGGAATCGGTATTGCCATTAGTTAAAAAAGCTTTCCCCGAAATAAGTTTTAGGCTAGATTCGATTATATATGTTATGAATTTATTATCAATTTATGTTTTAAAGACTAATCATTATGTAAAATTATCATAAAAAGCCAAAAAGATAAATTTTAAGTGCAATCTAAAAAATAAAACGTCCAAAATTAATAAGTTTTATCTGTAACTGTCGAAATGACATTAAATGTCAATGTTATTTGATAAGTCAATTTGTTCCTCTCCGCCGATATTCCATTCCGACGTGGTCTTGGAATAAGTGGAGTTAGCTCCTCCACTAGCCCCCTTACAGTTTCCTTCCCGAGGCGAAATGTTTTCACAAATTCTACCTCGGAAATATCCTGAAAGGGGTCAATATTGCTCCTTAACAAGCGGCGGGCTCGACGGCGGTTTCTTCGCTCCGAACGCTGGCGTTCTTAAGCGTCAATCGTGTTAGCTAATTTTAAAATGTTCCACTTTAGTCTAAACATTTTACTTAGGTTCACACACACACACTTCACAACTTAAAAATATTTGTTTTTGTGATCCAACCATCAAACAAACATTGCTTTTATGCAATGACTGCACAATTGCACTTCAATTGTAGTTCAATGGTCATTAGAACTGTCAAAATATTAACAGCCTACGCAATACATTCGATCATTGACTTGTCATTATGTACGGGACTACCAATTGTTTGCAAATGTGTCATTGGAGTGTCAGTGACACACCATCGGAAAACAATTGAACTAGTAGACTACCAAAATTGCAAAAAGTAGCAATTACGATGTCATTGATAGACAATTGTCATACAATTGTAATAGCAGACTTGACCCCCTGGTTATGTGTATAGTTGACCTAAACTTTAAACTTTTACATACCTATACCTACATATAAATATTTTTATATATGATAATAAATAAAAGTTGCCTGGAAGAGATCGCTCACTTAAAGACAAAATTGTATTTGATTAATAATATAAAATAATATCTACCTTGTATTTTCTGAGCTCTCATTTTTAAACCTTCCAAAATAAAAAATAAAAACATTAAAAGAATATTATTTAGTTATTATTAGTTAAGTATTTTTTTAATATTGTACTAACCATCATAATAGCCTTTGCAACTGTGCAGAGGTGATGTTGCTGTAAGAATCTGTAACACGAGTTTATTAGTAACTTAGATGTCATAATACAGTTATCACTATGACATATCTATATTAATTTGTAGACTACCTACTAATATTAAAGCTAGGGAGCTTATTTAAATCATTTAGGTATTTTTTTATTAGCACTAAGCTTTAGAGCTCTGTGTCGTATTTGAAAAGTTCTTTTTCCATTTAAAAAAAATATCTATTTATTGAGGAAGTTCACAGACTCTCTATTATAACACTTTAATGATAGACAGAGGCGTGGGCACAAGATATTAATATTAACAAAAATTTGTAATGGAAATTAAGTTATACCTCAAATATTCTTAATTTGAGCTTTGGGTAAGCTTGGTGTGGAATTGAAGCCCAGGTCAAACGTTTTTTTTTTACATATAAAAAGGTTATACTAGAAATAAAATAATGTAACTATGATTTTAAGTTGAATAGATTGTTAAAAGATTTTATGTAACGAACAAACAAACAAACACTCAAAACTCGTAAAATATATTATTCCTATGCACATACTCGAGTTTTGTTTGTAATTTAAACTAAAAACCAGTAAACAAATTCGATTCTGCCATTAATATAAATGCTATTTACTTTACCATAAAGTACAGAATCCTATATCGCGTTTTCAAATCCATTTTGAACAAGCATTCCCTTGTGAAACGAACGAGGCCGTTACAATGAAATTTAATGCCACCACTATAAAATTGCCCAACACATAAAATACTAGGTACTTGTGAGAAATGAAATTTTATATTATAAATCTATTTGCACACATGACTATTGACAAGTTAATCGATGATTACTCTGCCATTGTGATGGCGGAAAAATATTTTTATTACAATACAGCCTTAACCAGTACCCTTTCGCACTAAATAGCAGTATGATTGTTTACTAATTATGGTATGGTAAGAGAGTAATAAAAAAATATTGTTTTTTATAATATATTTTTTTCACTTCCGTGAAATTACATTTATGAAATAGATCATTTACAAAACGATATCTATTCCCAATTTCTATCAAATCCGTTGAGCTGCCAGTACCTACATAACGAAGTTATAAACGCGTATTCAACCTTTCGTTTTTAAACGCTTAGGTTTTATTCGTTAATGATAATAATAAAATAAAGAAAATCAATGCTTCGTACCGTGTGACTAGTGAGTGATCTTACAACTTCAACATTTCACTAATACTTAAACCCCTGTTTACTTGTATAAATATCTGCCAACTTATCTTCTTCGCTCTCGCTCGGGTGCGTTCAGAGGGGCCTAACAGCATCCTATGTGCTACCTCAGGTCTATCTGTGTACCAAATTTCATCCAAATCCGTCCAGCTCTTTTACAGCATACAAACTTTCGTATTTATTATAGTACTCTGGCTAATTTAAACAAATCCTTTTCAGCATCACGACAACCATGACCACGAGCATGATGAACACCATCACCACCACGAACCAGGAATGCCTTTCGATTTCGCTTATGCTGTAAACGAAGACGGCAATGACTACAGCCATAACGCCAAATCTGATGGTGATGTGACCCGTGGAGAGTATAGGATCGCGCTTCCCGATGGTAGGACCCAGATCGTCAAATATACAGCAGATTGGAAAAACGGATTTAATGCTGAGGTGGGTAGTTTGTTTTATTTTATTTTATTTATTTATTAAGATTCACCAGTGGTAATTACAATGTTAAAGTAATAATTATGCTAAGTTACAAAGTTCTTATTGCTAAATGCATTACCTTTTAAGGTGAATACCGCATGCGAAAATAAGTGTGAGATAGTTATACATAAAAACAACAATTCTATGATCTAATGAAATTAAACAAATAAACAAAATCTACCAAACATATCAAATTGTTACATATAATTATTTATTTATAATATAGTTTTTTATATTTTTACGAAACTTTGGCAACGAATCTCTGAATAGGTCCAAGCATTTATAATCGTTTATAATTTTACATAATCGCGACACAGGTGAATTGTTCCCCAAAACAGTTCTGCGAAAAGGCTTTTCAAATAAGTTCCCGGGTTTACGTAGGCATCTAGGGACTCTAAAATTAAACATAGACACAAGAAACGGGTTGTCATAAACGCTGTTAATACTTTTGTATAAGAAATGTAGATCCAATATGTCCCTTCGGTCTTCCAGAGTTTGCATATTAAAATATGTAAGTCTTTCGGTATATGTTGCGAGTGATCTGGATTTCCCAACTGAGAAAGCTAAGTGGTAAAGAAAACGCTTCTGAATTCTTTCAATTCTGAGACAATGGTATGCATAGTGGGGTCTCCAGACGATACTGCCGTATTCCAAAATACTGACAACCAGACTTTTATATAGGTTTATTTTTGTACGACATTTCCTAAAAAGTTTACAATTGCGAATTACAAATCCCAGCATTTTAGAAGCTTTGCTAACAATAGAGTCTATGTGCGGTATAAACGTAAGTTTACTATCAAATATAATACCTAAATCCCTAATAGTATCTACTGTACTGAGCGGGATGTTATCTAAGTAGTACTTAGTTGTAATATTAGTTTTGCATTTTGTAAAAGTTATATGAAAGCATTTATTTTTATTCAGTATCATACCATTAAGTTCCCACCATCTATACAAACTATCCAAGTCTGCCTGTAAGGCGCTAACGTCATCAGGACCATTAATGATCTTGAGAATTTTTAGGTCATCGGCAAACATGAATGGTGTGCAATGTTTTAGACAGTTTGGAAGGTCGTTGATAAATATATTAAATAGGAGGGGACCCAAATGCGATCCTTGGGGTACTCCTGATGTTATTTCGTATTTTACAGACTCAAATCCATTAGCTACTACGTAAAAACATCTGCCAGTAAGGTATGAATTCAACAAACCCAAAATTGAACCAGCAATGCCATATACGGATAGCTTCAAGAGTAAGATAGAAATTGGCACTAGGTCAAATGCTTTACTTAAATCGGTGTAGATAACATCTACTCTTTTCCTCTTGTCAACCCCGTCTATTACTAATTCTGAAAAATTAACCAAGTTTGTGCAAGTCGACCTACCTGTTATAAAACCATGCTGGTAAATACTAAACGTGTGTTTTAAATAGCCATAGAGTCGTAAATAAATTAAGGACTCAAATACCTTACCAAGCAAAGAAAGTATGGAAATTGGTCTATAGTTCATAACACTTTTTTTATCACCACTCTTAAATACTGGTACTAGCTTGGCAATTTTCCACTTTTTAGGAAATGTTCCCGTTTTTAATGAGTTATTAAATATTATTTGTAGTGGTAGACCAAGTGTCTCAGCACAATTGATTAGGTACACAGGTGATATTTGATCAGGTCCAGCACCCTTGTAGCGATCAAGACGTTTCAATTTCTGAATTATCTCATCACGATCAAACTGTATAGACGATAGGCAGTGACAATTAAATTTAATATTATTTAGGTTATTTAGGATTTTATTGTTATCATATTGTTTGTGTTTACTCTGAACGTAAATGGATGAAAAGTGTGATGCGAATAAATTACAAATGCCTTGACCATCAGATACACAAGTATTATCTTTTGTCATTTCAGCAGGATATGCATTTGTTGCATTTTGTTTCTTACGTTTTGTAAAACTCCAAAAAAATTTTGAGTTTGAAGTGATTGCCTCTTCAGTAAATTCAATATAAGCGTTATAACATTGTGTCGATAATCTTTCACATCTTTTCTCTAATAATGATAACATTACCGCGTCCATCGGATTTTTGTATTTTTTATACCTTAATCTTATTATTTCTTTTTCTTTTACTCTTTTGATCAGAGTTTTACTAAACCAAGGGGGATATTTATGACTATTTTGAATTGCGATTTTTGGTATGTAAAGATCCATTGATATTAAGATGTGGTCATATAAGACATCCACCATCTCGTCAGTGCTACCACAAGCTGAAAGCTTACTGTTCCAATTTAAATTACTGAGGTATTCATTAATTTCCTTGAAATTAGCTAAAAATAAAAAAATAAATGTTTTATTATGTTATTATTTTTTTTACTTCAAACTTGTCAATATTAAAAGTTTTACTTTGGTCATAGTTTATATGTATATTATACACCCAAAACCGTAGCCGTTTTAGCGTGAAGTAGCAAGTAGTAACGTAATAACATTCTAGTAGTTCCGATTTAAATGAAACTTTTATTCTTAGGTTACCTATGAAGGTGAAGCCAGATACCCCGACCAGCCTAACGGAGGCTACCCCTCGCCCGGACCAGGCCAGCCCTACGTGCCACCAAACCAAGGATACCAATATTAAACGAGTTTACGTTTAGAGAAATTCGGACAAATAAGATGGTGTAAATGTTGCCATGAAGATGCTTGATTAGTTCAGTTATAAAAGTTTGTGTTTTTTCTTGCCAGATTAAAAAAATTTATTATCTTATAATTCATGTGATTTTTTTGTGTTTTGTACAAAAATATTTATATTACACCATCTAGTTAAATTAAAACAAAGTTACCATTAAATTAAAAAAAAAACTATTTATCACATCATATCAACAAAAATCCAACATAGCCCCATACATAAGTTATTTGTTTGACCATATAGTATTAGTTACCAGTTACTAGAGTTACAACTTGGACCGACTTTAAAATGCTGAAGTACTACTTCTATACAAATATAAGGAAAAAGAAATATCAAATGCGATCCCTCATATTTTGAAAGTCGGTTAGATACAACACTGCCAATTTTTACTCAACCTTAAAGGTACATATAGTCTATAAAATATAAAAAACTAATATCACTGCCTTATTTTTCTTTTTTTGTAAGTACCTGGTTAAAATATCAATGATAGGTTTTTAATTCGGAGACTTACTTTTAGTAAGGAATACCAACTTATTAAGAGACACTATTAATTACAATAAATTTTTAATGATTTTAATGTAATAAATTATCTATTATAATATTATTTCAATAATTTTATTACTGTATTATCTATTTTAACTCCTTAGAATATTTATACAGATAATCTAAATCAAACTCATTGATTTGGCAGGATTTTAAGATACCTTTGGTATTATAAGTTAGTGTTCCTTACTTTAATACTCCATGGTTTTAAATAAGCTATCAATGTAAGATACTAAGGTCTAACTAAAATGGCTATAATAGATTATTATTTCATTCATATGAATTTACTTAGTTACTATTAAGTAATTGTAAAATACTCAATGCTTATGGAACATCTGTAAATTATGTTAGATGCTTTAACAGAATTTAAATAATTATTATTTGTTCTTAAAATTTTTATTAAATTTTCTAAAGAAAACTTTAGATGAGCTGTAATCACAAACACTTAATCTTTATATTTAGACACAATAAATAGAAAAAATAAGCTTCACTTATAGACTTATTACAACAATCTAGATTTTTTTTATAATTTCTAGATTTAAGTTGAAATGTCTAAGCAAAGTAATCTATGTGGCAAAGCATGACATAGTTTAATATGTCATTATGCCATGTGACATAATTTATGGATAACTCCTAAGTGTATTTATTGTATAGTGCTCTCAAGCAATGATACAAAATTTGTAATTTACTCTTTAATAAAGATTTTTTAGAAATTATCTGTTTATTTCTGTCCAGTTGTTTCAGACCTAACAATCTTCCCTCTTTCCTTTTTCTCCTCCTTTCACATGGTAACATGAGTAGAGTACCACACGGTATACCCATTGCATTACAAGTATTGATATTCAAAATTAAATAAATATGTACATGTGTAAAGTTTCACATTTATAATAATTAGGAAAATAACAAGTCAGTAAGATGGTAAACTAAGGTATGTATCAAACAATAAAAGAATATACATACTGTTAACCTTTTGCTCATTACTTAGTAATAAATTACAAAATAAGATTAATAGACGAATGCACAGTTTTCATATGCCTTGTCAATTCTTTTGTTAAACTAAACTTTTTATCACATAATAAACAGCACTCGGTCTTTTCACTATGAGTTCTCTTAATGTGTTCCAATCTACGACCTGATGTAATAAATTTCTTTCCACAAATATCACACTCGTAAGGTCTCACGCCAGTGTGTAATTTTAAATGTTCCAGTAAATTTTTTTTATGTAAAAACCTTTCGCCGCACACATCACATATTTCATTCCTTGATTGAGCATGACTTCCTACGTGCACTGTCAAATTCTTCTTATGGTAAAAGCTTTTGAAGCAAATTTGACAGATATGGGGTCGAGATTTCAAATGAAACTTATTGATATGTCCTTGTACAGACGTCTTACATAGGCTCTTGTAATCACAATAGTCACAATTATAATGTTTTTGGGTATGCTTCCTTTTATGATCTCTCATATGTTTTTTGTAAACTTTTATTGAATCAAACATTTTAAAGCACTCTGCGCATTGTTTTTCCATGGGAATTTCATCTTCTGTTGTAGTTTCCACAGAATTTTGTTCATTAAATGTTTGTTCTTTACTTTCTCTATTGTCTACATCTTTATTAGAATGTTCTTTTGTTATTTCTCTACTTGAGCTTAATATTTTGGATATATTAATATTTAAATAAATATTTTCGGATTTATTCTTAGAATTTATAATCAACTCTTTGTTTAGGAATTCTAAAATGATATTTAATATTTTTTTCTTTATTACATTTTTCCTTATAATAATATACATTCTAAGTATCAGGTTGGAACAGTTTTCACATGCTTGAGGAAATATAATATCCTGCAAAATATTTACAGTATAATAGGTAAGTGGATATAACTTTAAAATACAAAAGTGTAAACATTTAAATTACTTATACAATTTATGTGAAATAAAATATTACGCGTAGTTATAGAAATAAGTTATTTTTACTTACAAAACAAGGGAATAAATATTTAACAATTTCAGCCAAATTTAGCGACGCGCTAAAAAACTTTTCTTCAATCTCCAAATTCATAAAAACACTCCCCATGTTATTGTTTTCATTAAAACATAAAAAACACAATTTTCTTTCTGGCCTTAATAACAATTTAATGAATTCCATTATGTCTAAATTTAATTACAGTTGGTAGGTAATAAAAAAGTTCCACAAATTAAAATTAAATTGACAGTTACATTCTGTTGCGTTCCGTTTCACTCACAAAAGTGTTTAATAAACTATCAATTTATAACTGCGTCAAGGCTATTTAATATGAATATTATGTTAAAACACTAGAATTAAATTGAAATAGTATATCCTCCAATTCCTAAAGAACTATCAATAGTAAGTATTACAACCAAAAAATATTATGTCTGTAACAAAGTTATTGTTATTAAATTGTTTTTTAACCGACTTCCAAAAAAAGGAGGAGGTTCTCAATTCGACCGTATATATATATATATATATATATATATATATATATATATATATATATATATATATATATATATATATATATATATATATATATATATATATATATATATATATATATATATATATAAATATATATATATATATATATATATATATATATATATATATATATATATATATATATATATCACGTTCATGCGAGCAACGTATATATACGTCACATATTGGTAGATATGATATGGCACAACGTACTATTACGTTCAGCAAAAACTCGATTTATTGAGCACAACGTAATAGTACGGTGTCTGGCCATACTAATGTTTAAAAGTTGGGTTGCTGTGCCACAATATATCGAATTCTCAAAATTGTAGTGCTACACCGCACCGATTTTTTTTGCCTTCTTTTATGGCACTCCGTCCTGGTACTATGTACCTATTTTGTTAGCGCACAACGTCACTGTACGTCGTTTCGCCTAAGAAGTTTCATTACATTTGTCAACTTGTGTGCATCGCAGGGGTAGTGCGTGTGCCGATTCTGTGTTCGCGTGAAATATTAACGCAAAGCGTAAGTATTTTGATTATCTTACTACGTTGTATATATTGTATCAATGTATTTTATTTCATTGTAATAAGTCTGAATATGTTCAAAATACATATTTCGTCTTAAGACGTCAGCGCAATATATTCAAATACTAATATTATCAGCTATTTGCACAACGTCATTAGACGCCGGTTCAGTTTGTATGAAAAAATGATGTGCCATATCGCATAGAGCTATTGCATATATAGCATATTGATATGTTCGCATGAACGTGATATATATATATATATATATATATATATATATATATATATATATATATATATATATATATATATATATATATATATATATATATATATATAGCCAGCCAGTACAAATCAAAGCACACCGACTTCGAAAAAATCTGATTAAGTATCTATTCTAAATGAAAACCCCTGTTTTGTTATTTTTTACTTTTCAGTGTCTGGAAGAAGTCAGTTTTTATTTTTTTTTATTTTAGGGCAATACTCCAAAGTACTCTCCTCGAACTTTGCGAAAGAAATGGAAAAGCTCGGAGAAACTATCATTCGAACTACTGAAAAAATTAAAAGCTCTTCGAGAAAAAAATAGACGTTTAACGAAAAAAATAGCAAAACTAGAAAATATGATTACGGAACTTAAAACTAAAATCTTTGATATGTGAAGAAGATGGGGATTTATTGGGATCTATCGACTCTGCCAATAGAAACTTCTTAAAAAAAATGTTGAACCCCGCTTCCAGTGGTAGAAAATATTCACCATCTTTACGCAAATACGCTCTTTGTCTGCAATTTATAAGCCCGCGGGCTTACAAGTATGTACAACAATCTAATACTTGTATGCCTCGTCCATCTACACTTACTACATGGTACAAAAGTGTAGACGCAAACCCAGGGTTTACAACAGAATTATTAGAATGCATTAAATTGGTGGCAAAGAACAAAAAAAGTCGAATTTTACTGTGCAGTATGCATGGATGAGATGGCTATAAGGAGGCACGTTCAGTGGGACGGAACAAAGTGTGTAGGTCTGGTGAACTATGGGGAAGCATTGGATGGTCATAATATAGCTAAAGCTAGGGAGGCATTGGTGTTCATGGTGACATTTATAAATAGTGGATGGAAGATGCCTATCGGTAATTTTTTTATTAACGGCTGTACTGGTGAACAGAAGGCAACATTAATGAAACAATGTATGGGTTTGTTAGTAGATTGTGGTGTTAATAAATTCTCCCCAACTTTTGATGGCAAAAAGCTTAGGGACAAATATTAAAGTTTTATATTTAAAAAGATAAGGGTGGCCTTATTTATCCTTCACGTGATGTAATTAAAGTATGTACGTTGGCAGAAAGAATATTTAGGATTCATTCATAAATATGAAGGAATATCATTGTTTGCAAAAAAAATATTTTGTTCAAACTTATTTTAGCGACTTTTAAACGGTGCCAGGATGTATTTTCGACAAATCATTTTGAAAGTCAACCTTTTGTTAAAAACCATAAAGTTTTACTTATTAAGGCAATCTCCATGCACTATTTTGAACTACGTATACACCACGCAACAAAATGATTTGAACCAAAGCAAAAAATCGAGACCTTCATACGAAGCTTGTTTTATATAAAAAAGAACAATAATAACGTGTTAAGTCAATTAAAAATAAACAAAAGGTAATTAAAAATAAACAATGTTGTATTACTTACTCACAAAGCCAGAACCTACTGTCACATAAGATAAGGTAAGTATTTAGAATCACATCATCATCATCTATCGTTATCCTCCTGTCCTCATCGCAATTTATTGAAGTTCGGCATCGGCAGCATGTCCATACATCTTTATTATTCCTCCGCATCATATGCTTATACCAATAATAATCATTTATCAATGTTATTTTCAGACTCTTATACATACTAATTTCTTATTCTATCAATTAGTGGAACACCTTAGAATGAATGAATAAAATAAACTTTATTCAATTAGACTTATTACAAGAACTTTTGAATCGTAAATTTTATTTAAGCGTCAGTGTAGCCGGTCGGTTCCTCACGGACTGTCGTGAGGAAGCTACCACCGACTCGGAGACCAGTTCACTGAGAAGAACCGGCAAAAAACCTCAACAGTTGCACTTTTAAATATCGAAGTTACATTTTTAAATTTTATTTTATTAACATAACAATATAGAAATTCCGCATTATAAGTCAATATTTCTCAATTCTACACATTTCTATCAACAAAAAAAAACTATTGAACAGTGTAATACGCTTTGCTTAATAAAATATTTTTAATTCTATCTTTAAATTTTTCAAGAGGTAAATCTAGGACATTTTGTGTGTATTTGTGTATACTCAGGCCCATGAAGGATTTCTCACCTTTTGGAGTCGAACTCTGGTCGTAACAAACTATTCTTAGTATTTATTGTCTGTTTATTGCTGTTTTTTTCATAATTATTTAAATTTTTGCGAACAAGTAATATACACAGTATATAATATTGTGACGCAACCGTAAGAACTCCTATGTTTTTGAAAACATCTCGCAGCGAATCACAACTCTTAGATCATAAATAGCCCGAACTGCTCTTCTTTTTAGTAGAAATATCGAATCAATTCCCGCGACACTGCCCCAGAGAAGTTCTCCGTAAGATAAAATACTATGAAAATAACTAAAATATACAAGTCGGGCAGCGTTAGTATCCTTTAGGTTTTTAACATTCCTAACAGCATAAGCAGCGGAGCTGAGTTTTCGTGCAAGTGTTGAGCGATGGAGGTTCCACTGGTTTAGAGTCTAGTATTATGCCTATAGCCTACTATTATATACTACTAGTTATGCCTAAAAATACTGCTGATTCATTATTTTCCAGTGTTTCATTATTCATAATCAGACTACAACCCTGCTTTTTTACGTTAGACAATATGTATAAATTCGACACATTTTGTTTATTTTTTGCATTTAATACCAGTAATTTAGTTCAACCCAGCTAACCAAATAAGTATATGCGACAATACACTGTTTACTTCATCATCACGAATCACACAAATTGTGGGGTAATTTTTTTTTCACACGGTAACCCTAAATACGATGATGTTTTTTTTTGTCTCTTTCTGCGACACGCTTTGCAGGTGTCAATAGACGATACACAAGCTATAGAGCATGGATGACAAATAAAACTACAGAGCGCGCACATCGCTCATTGTCTATTATGCCCACAGATTAAGGAGACTACATTATGCCGTATGCGAAACGTAGGCAGATGTTCTATACACACATATTAATAGTGATGCGCCATGATTGACATCTTTGCGTGAATGTAAGGTGTTAATTTTATTAATATATATATATTTAGTAAATATCAAGTTGGTAAGGTTTTAGTAGATCAATAAAACACAAGTAGGTATAGTTGCGGAACTGAGTCAACAATCGAAAATTTTACATTTATGATGCATCCAGCATCATAAATTTAACTTTTATTATTTAATTAAAAAAAGTAAATTAACATAAAATATATTTATTCACGCTTATATGTATATATAAACTTTATTATCTAAAATTTTATCATAACACTTATTCAAGGCTAATTTTTAATGGTTCATTTTGCAAGACAAAGGTCTTACGTCGTCCTAAAGTTAAAAAATTTGATGTTAATATCTAGTCCAAAGACCTTTTGACTTTTTAACAGCATTTAATCTGCTGTTCACACTTTTAACAAGTTGTCCACACACACTGGGTGTAGTTTTATTCCACTGATCTTGCATGCGTTCCCATAAAACATTAAGATTTAAATAATGGTGGTGAATCATACTCGTTTGCCAATCTACGTTTGAGATAAGTCCATAAGGTTTCGATTGGATTTAAATCGGGAGTCTGCGCTGGCCACGTCAACACTATAATTTTTTCTATTTAATCAATCTTGAATTATTTTTCATTTTCTTTTTCTGTTATTATTTGTTTTTGACGAAGCTCCTTAATCATTTTTGTCAGAGACACAATTTTTTTTTTCATACGATTTCTTTGTACATAAAGAGCATTGCAACGTAATCGCCGCCTTTTCGCAATTTCCTGTAAATTGGTGATTTGACGTTTTAGTTTACGCTCATGTGGAGTATCATTATCATTCGTATATGGATTTGACGACTGTTGACTCATTGACGGCATCACCAGTTTTTCTCCTAGGGGATCTTCTTCTACTTCATCCTAAAATAAACATGTTATTTGATAAGATTAAGTTTTAAGTAAAGCCTATTGAAGAAGTGATAACTATTTTGAAAAAATTCTAATCCATCCATTCATTTTTGAGAAAAGTGCAAACATACCACGTAAATACAACGGTTGAAACGCAAGCTACTTTTTTAGTTGCTTTAAAATAAGTGTAATCTTACTTTAAGTTTAAGCTCTGGTATTGCACCTCCAACCAGCTTACGCAGTCCACCCTTGGTTTCATAAAAAGACGAAGCACTAAAATGCATGGAACAAACGAAACTCCAGATATTCGGCTCCCAGTTAGGTCTTTTTATTGCTATCACCCACTTTTTTGTCAATTCACAACATTTAGGAAATCTGAAATTAGATATAAATAAAAATAAGAAAATATCTTTGGACATTCCGGTCGTCAATTATAATATTTAACGGTGCTTAACTTTATTAAGTACTTATAACAATTAAAATTCAAAGGTTTTATTTTTGACAAATACAAAGAATCTTAATTTATAATACAATGGTTATATAAAATATTCGAGTAGTACAACGTGGTACAACACTAGCTCTCGATGAGGGAAAGTAGGAAGCGGGGGGCACGGAAGCACGTGTTGTGTGACCCGCCCGCGCTCCTCCCGCAACACCCGCTCACACCTGTGTAATATTGTAAAAATCTGTTTTTTCTGATTAAAATATTACTTACCGATGAAAAGAAATATCTTTGTTCTTTTTAGTTTGCTTCCGTGAATCGTTTTTACAGCTTGGAACTGCACATTTTACCATGATTACATGAATACAAATAAAAACCGACGAGAGAAACAATCAGCGCGCGTGACTTTTTGTGACTGACAGCGTCACTTTTGCTATTTCGAGTCTGTTCATACCCGTGCATATAGTTCATACTTTTTTATTGAATTACATTTATCTTGATTGATTAATGAGACATCTACCTACTATCAATTTATAATTTTTGAATTATTTTATTTTGACTTTGTTATTGCTTGATTAATCTTGATTTTGTATTTATTTGTACGTATTTTTACAGTTGACTCCGCTGAGGGCTAAGTTACTCCCTATAACATCAGCTATCTGCCAGTGAAAGTCCCGTCAAAATCGGTCAGCCGTTTCGGAGATTAGCCGGAACAGACAGACAGACAAAAATTGTAAAAAAATGTTGTTTTGATATATGTACCGTGTATACATCCATATGCATTTAGTAAAAAGCGGTTATTTTAATATTACAAACAGACACTTCAATTTTATTTATCTGTATAGATTTATAGAATATATCATGTATCGAAAGAATATAATCATTTGACAGACAATAACAACGGTTACCATGGCAACAATAAGTCATAATAGCTTTTTTTAATTAATACACATTTATCTCATAGTAAAAGATATTGATTTTTATAAGTAATAATAATGACAAAATTATTAACAATAAATATATATCTTTAAAAATAATAATTATTATAAAAATACAATATTCTTTTAAAAATTATTGATAATAAATCTGACTCTCACTTTCGCAACACTATTTTTCCAATTTATTGACTTACCCCTCAGTCACGTCTAAAGAAGTTTTACTTCAAAAAATACGTGATTACAACTTAAATGTAACTTTAACTTGACTGAATCATGAAACTATCAGTAAACAAAATAAGTCCAAAAACAGTATTGTATTGTATTCAGCCCTTTTTAACGTCCCACTGCTGGGCACGGGCCTCCCTTCAATACGAGGGAAATCAGGCCATAGTCCACCACACCGGCCAAGTGCGGATTGGCGGACTTCACATGTCTTTCGAAAACTTGCTAGGTTCTCTCAGACATGCAGGTTTCCTCACGATGTTTTCCTTCACCGTAAGGCAAGTGGTAATCATGTTAGAAATGATTAGCACATGAAAATATCAGAGGTGCGGGATTTGAACCCGCTTCACTCGGTTTCCCAAGCGAACGCGTTACCACTGGGCTACCACTGCCAAAAACAGTAATAGAAATATAATAAAGTTAAAATGAAATAAAACAACACACTCCTTATCAATATGATATATTATTTACTACCTTATACAAATATGCATTAAATCTTTAGTTGTGCTTATAACTGAAGATGAAAAAGCTTTTATTGCAACAACTATAATAATTATTATAAATTTATTTGGCTGAAACTTAAAATTAAAAATATATTTCTTAATCTTGACCCTTAAACCTTTGTTTAAAATTTATACTATTGTACTAGGAAGAAACTTATGCACTAGTGCTGCTATTTTCATTGTAATTTATAATATTAAAAAAACGTAAAAATATTAGTCAAAAAAAAATTAATTTAAATTAAAAAAATAACTTTTTAAAACGGAAACACTAATGCACATAAAAAGGTTGCTGTTAGTGTTCTCCACAATAAAAATAAATCGGAGAATTAAGTTTAAAAAAATAACTCATTATGTACAATATATTCTATTTAAGAATCAAATTTAAATTACAATTGTAATATCGTGGAAGAATTTCATCAAAATAGGCACTATATTCTTTTTCAATTCTACCCTTCTTTGAACAAAGGCACATTTAATAGGTTAGTGAAGTTTTATAAGGACACCAAAACCTTTTTTGATTAAATTTAATTACTTTTTTTAGACAAAGATTCTTTGAGCATAGTTTATAAAAATATACTATAGAAAAGAGAACTACGAACTAAAAAAGTAAAAGAATTTAAGTCCGGGACATAAAACGAGCCATTTAACCAACTTAATGAAGAAAGTATCTCTCTATTTATCATAAATTTTTTATTAGTTATGATATATCTTAGGCGCGATTCTTTTTAATTTAAGGAAAAAAAAAACAAATCAAATCGTTAAATAATTACTTTTTAAAAGAATCAGTTAAGTTTTTGCGTTTAGAAATTAGCTTAGTTTTTTGTGCCCAAAATGCCTTTGTTAGGGTAGTTATAATTTTCAAAAAATCTGAAAGCTCTTAGAGCTTAATTGTATGCTACATAGAACTATGAGCGACATTTATATGATTTTTTAAGTCTATTTGACTAGATAAGACCGTTTTGCATAGCCTACAACAAAATATGCCGCCATGGAATATTTTCATATGTTTTTTCATTTTAGTATCTGAATAAAAGGATTGCCTACAAACTGGACATTGGTGGGGTTTAGAGCCTATATGCTTTCTTACATGCACCACCAAATCTTTCCTACATTTCAATTTTTTGTTGCAAAACTCGCAAATTTCTTTGGAATACAGACTATGTAACTTTTTATGACTGCATAAATTATATTCTGTGTAAAATTGTTTGTCACACATGTCGCAATTATAGGGTTTTATTTGTAAATGGACTTTATTTACATGTAATGATAACTCGTTTTCATTTGAACACGATTTTTCACAAAAACTGCAAGTCTGAATATCTTTACTTTTGTATATATTAAATCTAATAGCATGCCTTTGAAGATGAATATCGTAGTGTTTTTGTGTGAGAAAAATTTTATCACACAACTGACATTCTTTTGTTCTGTGACACTTTTCGTGCGTTTTTAATTTATACGCCTTCGAGAATGTTCGACCACATATTTTGCAGGTTAGAAAACTATCATTTTCCAATACGTGAACCATTTTTTTGTGTTCAAAGAGATAGAATTTAGATTTAAATTGTTTTAAACATACATTACACTGTTCTTTTGAAAGGACGTGTTTTAATATATGTTTCTTAACGAAGTAATCTGATATGAAATGTTTGTTGCAAAACGGACACGTATACCTACAGGGGGCGCGTTTTACCGGTTTTTTCTTTTTAAACGTCAAAAATTCGCTACAAATGTCATCAATGACCGAATTTTCATACTTTGATTGGTAACCATTAACTAATTTTTTGTTTATATACGTTTTTGAGACGTTTTTAGCTGGATTTTCTATCAAACTTTCGTTGTCTTCATTTATATTAACATCTGAATGACTGTCTACACTTTTATTACTTTCAAAATCGCTCTCAGAATCAGACTTTTCTCTAAACTCATCTTCTAGCACCTCAACGTTAAATTTATCATCTGTATCATCTGTCAAAAGGTCATCGAAATTGTCAATTTTAAAGTACGGTAAAATACTTTCTTGCGAAATTTCCACCATAATATTTTTTTCAACGTCAACATTACTTAGATTTTTTAACATTAAACTAACGCAAGTGTTTAATCTATTTCTAACGTATTTAGTTTTTACTATGAAAACATATGACGAGATAACGTTATTTAGACATGCATCGCAAATTTTTGTTCCAATGTAGCTATCAAGGGTCATCTGCAACAAAAAATAAAAAGGTTAAAGAAAAAAAAATATAAAAAGCGGAAAATTACTAAAAAACATCGCACACAACACTTTTCGACTTTTATGAATTATCTCTTCATTAATAATGACATAATTGAACAGATAAATTATTTTTGAGGAAAAGGTACATTGCAATGAATTTCAAATTTTATAATGTTTATCACGGACTAAGAGCATAGTTAAATAATGGAAAAACAGTGTTCAAAAATTGATATATTTACACACAGAAAAAATTTTGTTTAATTTACTGACAAATGTATACAATACCCTTCCTTGGCAGTCGGGTAAAAAAAAAGAAATGTATAAAATACACAAATGAAAGAATTTCTTAATAAAGCATGATAAAGTATATGAATTCAACATTAATTAAATAACATTCTGTCTGGTCAGAATATTTTATATCATATGTATTCCAAATAAGCATAAATAAAATAAATAAATAAAAAATGTTGCCAGTATAAAGAAATCTCATTGTACATTTTGGAATAAAATCATGGTTAAAATTTATAAGAAGAGAATATTAAAATGAGTTATAATAATTTACCATTTTTAAAGGAATCTTTTAAATAAAATAAAAATAGGACTTAGCAGGCAGACATTGTCTTGCCACAGAACTTTAATTAGGAAAATTAAAAAACAAAAGGGAACATCTATAGGTAAGAATCATCCAGATATTCATAAAAAAAAATAGACAACAAAAACTTATAAAAAAAAAATGGTGAAGCAATGAAAAAGGATTACAGCCCACACACTGGAACTACACATAGATAAATTCTTACAGCCCATATCTATAAATAATGTTCTTTTAAACACCTTTTTCCTATTTCTAAACAGTTATAAAGACAATAATTAAACACTTAATATAACTAAATATTTAAAAGTTCTTATGAAATATTTTTTGCTGCAATCTTGCAAATACATATTACTTTACTTCTGAAATCTAGTAGCCATTCTTCTCAAAGGTCTCTTAACTCTTCTATGATATGAAACTCCACTACCTATATTAAAATGGAAACCTTGTGTAAATTCATTTGTAATTTTAAACATGTTTTCTTGATTTGTTATAATTTGAGTTTCATTCTCTTCAAAATCCATCAATTCTTCATCATTTTGACCACCAATTTTATTACTATCTGTTATTTCTATCTCCATTGATAGATCTTCATTTTGATTATTAATTATAGTTTTTGATAAATTTGCTTCATCGTTATATAAGTCATTATATTTGTTATGTTCCATAGTTACATTTGTAATGTTCTCTCGGTTATATGTACGTTCTAATTTAGTTTGAATTAATTCAATACTTTTATCATTTCTATTATCTTTTATTTCTTTAATTGCATCATTAGGATGCTCTTGGAATTCATTTTGAAATATTTTTTTGCCGAAATTGATAGCCGCTTTTTCCATATTATCATGTTTCTTATCACAACATACACAAGAATACCTGTTTATATTCTTAGTTAAGCAAATGTCACATTGCCAATGAGATTTTTCAGTCGATTCATTTGATTTATCATCACTTTTATATATAATTTCAGTATTTAAAGTATTCACATTATTAACTTTACAAACATCACATTTACCAATCTTACCGAAAAGCCAACAAAATTGACATCTTTCGTTACTATTTGTGACATTTTTTAATATTCCATTACTTTTATTGCAGTTATCACATTTCTTGCTCTTGTCAAATAACCAACAGAACTTACAATCATTTGTATGATATTTCTTTAAAATATTACCTTCTGTAGATTTTGTTGCATTTAAACAATCTTTACATGTTGGTTTTTTAAAAATCCAGCATAATTTACAAGATTGTACTATATCTTCAACTTTTCCAGTGTTATTATTAACTGTTTCAAATGTAGTATCTATTTTCATGTAATCTGATGTTATATTATCTATTTTATTAATATTTTTATCCTCATTTCGAGTATTATACTCTATTTCTTGTGAATTAACAACGGCAACTTCTTGCTCTACTGTCATTACATTAGAGCCTTCAAACGGATTAACCAATAGTGGTTTAGCAAATGTATATGAAATAAAATCATCATTAAACTTGTAATATTTCTTTTCAATAACATTTATTGGATATGAAAATTGAAAAGATAAATCTTTCCTTCGTAAGGAACTATTTTGATTATGTTTAAGAGCAAGTCTGCATTTTTGCTTACATTTTTTCATAATTTTGACAATAGTGGCTTGATTTGGGAGTAACAACTCCTTATATTTATATGAATTTTGCTAGAAAATATTCATAATGTCAAAAGTGAAATAATAATTTCTACTTAATATTAAAGTATTGACATAAATTATTTAGAACATTTAACTCATATGTTACAATTTGCTACAGATCTACTACGGCCAGGTTTAGTATAAAAATACAAAGCATGATTTTTAAAAGTTACTCGAGTATGAAAAAATAATATAAATAACAAAGTACATTTGAATCATTTATATGTTAGTAAATTTCTTTATGTTGGTAACTAAATTATTGAAGAACAAAATACATAAATGAAAATAGTACTTACTTCGGGTATTGTAGCATTTAGAATGTTTTGTATAGGTTTATCACCAATCAAATCTGGATATCCACCATAAAAGCTTATAACTTCACTCAAGCTCGTCAAGCGAGATCCTTTCTCCAGGCACACAGAACACAAATTGTCAACTTTTCTTTCAATCAATTGTTCAAAGACAGTTTTAAATTTATGTTTTTCTAAATGTTGTAAATGCTCGCCTAATGTATTACATAACTGACTGCATTCATTGCATTTAAACTGTTCAGGATTGGGTGGTTCAACATCGTCATCAAAGAAATGGTTTTCTTTTATATGTTTTTTCAAATGGTATCTTTTTACAAAAGATTTACCACACAATTTACAAGTATACCACATTGATTTTGGATGCGACTTTTCATGGTTTAATAATGACTCCATATTCGGTAAAGTTTGCCAGCACTTCTGACATTCCAAGTCGCTTATCTCTTTATTTGATACAGGGAAACTATCCACATTAACAATGTTTATAACAGGTTCAGCATAATTTATAACATTTTCATACTCTGTATACAGTGTATTGTGATTGGGATTTTGTTTCCTTTTCCCTCTTTTCTTAACAGGTTCTACAGGGTCCAGCTTTTCAAATTTTTCATAAATATCATCAAAGCAATTACGCAGTGCTCGCTCAGCTTGTTCACATTTCTGGGCAAATAAATAACAGTCTATTGTATGGTTAAGACAATCTGCGCATATTTTATTTGGGACATTTGTATCTTCATTTACCTGTAATTGGTATAAGCATAAAATATTAGTTATGTATGACTTATGAAATTATAAAATTTATTGCTCTTTCTAATAAAACTTATTATACAAGCTCAGCTTGCTAAGATGCAACAAATATAAAAGAGAACTGTAATTATACTGACAGTATTAGAAAGATAACCCATAATATGAAATAACTCATCTTGAATTTATATTATGCTCATAGGTTATACATAAGATTCCAATTCTAAAGTACCTTAAAAGGATGAAAACTGGCAACCATATCTCGTACTGTGACCTCATGGAGAGAACCATTTACAGCTATAACCAGGACTTCATCTAACTCTGATAGCAGACTCGTAACATTTAAACAATATCTACATACTCGTAACCTCAAAGTCCCATCTAAAAGATATTTTATCGCATTTTGAGTAGTTAAAGGAACCTTTTCTTCTTGTTTTTCACTATCAGTCTCATTATTAAACACGTTTTTAGCTTTTTTATACGATTTAGGATAAATCTTCAACTCCTTCAAGTTGATGAAATTTTGCTCCATTATAAAACAAATTACATTAACATGTAAGTGAAATAAATAATTCTTAATAATAATGCTTCTATTTTGTCCCAAATATTCACAAAAATAACAAAAATAGTGAAATAAGTTATATAGCTTTATGACACAACGTCAAGCACCGATTAAATGTCAAGCCAAGTCGGCCATAATGGATGCCGTCATCTAGTTACAGATAATATTATAAAAATTAAAATTGTTAGAATTACCTAAAAATATTTTATTTTAATAATAGTAATTAGTGTAAGATTTGATATTAAAATAAAAACAGTACATATTAAAGTTCAGAAAACAGTTTCAATAGAACACAAAACAAATGTCAAACTAACTTGTTTTGCCAACTAGACAATGTCTTGTCATTTGCAAAATAATGCGATTTATTTATTGTTTACATCAGTATTTCAATAATATTTTGATGCCAAAAGTTTGCCTGTGATATGTGACTCTAAAAGTACGTGCTTAAAATGTCGTGGCTTAATTTAAATCAAAGTTTGAGCAGTTTGAAAGGGCAGATTACAAATTTTGCTACAGAAGTGTTATCCGAGGGTACTGAACCTGCTACAAGCAATGAACCTTCTGAAAATGAACATATTGTTAAAGAACTTGAAGACAAATGCCATAACCAAGAGCTTGAGGTCAGTGTTGTTCTAAAATCACATAGATAAATAAGTATGAAATTTGACAGATGGTGTAAAGGTTATGTTGTCGTAATTGCTAAAAACTGTGGTATGAAGTAATAAGTATACTGCATATGTCCTTGAACATCCTTTACAATTTGCTGCCTACATTCAATTTAACAATTTAAAGATGTATCGTTCCTTAATATACTATATTATATATACATACATATATGTATAATATGATGTATTAGACAGTACATATTATATGCTTCTGTTGCATCTGTTAATAGGAGTCATATGACCACCAAATAAAACAATAGCAATTTAAGTTTAAAGTTAAGTTGTTCAAATAAATCCCTCTTTTATTAGATTATCCATATAATATATTATAGACTGAATAATCACTAATTGTAAGTGTTAAAGATATTTTTAAAATATAACATTAAAGAGTTTTGTAAGGGATTGTCCAAGTAATTTTATATTTCTTAGAAAGATTCTATCAAGAACCTTATAAGTATCACTTTGATACTATTAAAACATTTTTAATGCTTTATCATAAAAAGATAATTTGAAAATGATAAGACAAATAGTAAACATTAAAGGTTAGTATGGAATGGATAGTCTATTCCTTGCTCCATAAAAAACAAAAACAGATCTATCCCATGGGAACTGTACATTTTTCTAGTATAAAAAGTAACATATTATATACAGTAACATATTATATATATACTATTTTAGACTATAATCTATCTCTGTGATAAATTTCATCCAAATCCATTCAGCCGTTCTGGGGTGATTGAGTAACAAACATCCATTAATCTAAATTTTCACATTTATAATATTTAATATGGCATTAAACCAACTTTTGTATTCAGCTTACATGAATGTATTAATAATTTATTTTGATAATGTTTTCTAGTTATTTAATACTAGCGGCTCACTCTCGCTTTGCTCGGGTTTGCCTATAGAAATACAAAAAAAAAACTATCCCACGGGAACTGAACATTTTTCTGGCATAAAAAGTAGCTTATGTGTTATTCTGATGCATGAGTTATATTATTGTAATGTTTCATTAAAATTCATTCAATAGTTTTTGCATGAAAGACTATGTCTATATATATATATATATATATATATATATATATATAAGAGTATATATCCAGACATCCATACATCCTCACAAACCTTCACATTTATAATATATATTAGTATAGATGTTTTATCTTATAAATAATCAAGTTATAGGCTCAGGTTTGCACACAAATTCATTTACTTTTTATTATTAATGTACTTATTTTCCTTAATTATATATTTTCAT
The DNA here is from genome assembly GCA_033884665.1 of Argynnis bischoffii washingtonia. Taxonomy (NCBI): domain Eukaryota; kingdom Metazoa; phylum Arthropoda; class Insecta; order Lepidoptera; family Nymphalidae; genus Argynnis; species Argynnis bischoffii. The sequence continues at coordinate 8,650,657 of JAEMGE010000029.1, forward strand.
CATGTTTATGTATTACATAACTGTAATTTTATATTATTAACAAATTTTAAAATGTAACTAATGTCTTACAAAACATAAAATATAAATTGATTAATTACTCTTTTAGTATAAAAATTTAAAATTAAAAGAGACCACAATCATTTAAAAAACAAACAAATAATGAATTAGGAATGAATTTTGGAATTAAATTTGATTATTACATGTAGTGTTCATATTCTTAGCTATACTCACTGGCTAGTTATATACTTTGATACAATAAATTATACTATCTAATATAGTAAATTTTTTGTGTAATATCAACAAGGGGTTGTGAATCTTTTGTTAGAATTGGTTTTATTATGTAGATAAGGATATAAGCAAATATGTGTATCAGTAACGTATTGCTGATTACAATACTATTAAAATTGAAATTTGTTTTGTATTATCTGTTGTAAATAATGGTGGCAATGTTATGAGACCTCATTTCTATTTAGATGATTGAAACATAACATATATATGTATGATAAATATATAGTCTATACTTACAGTACACCACACCTCTTTCTTAATTAAGCTGAAGCTGAAACTTCATGAGTAACTTCGTTTTCATGAGACGCCCAACTTATATGCCAATGTTCATGAGACCCGTATTGGACCATTATTGTAAATGCCAAAGTTTGTATATGTGTGTATGTTCGCTTCGTCTTAGTGCTAAAACAGCTGTAAGAATATAGAGGAAATTTAGTACACAGATAGACTATGACCTGGAATAACATATAGGTTACTGTCAGGTACTAAGAAATGCACCACAAATGATGAAATCGCTAGTATACATATTATAAAAACGTTTGCATACCTCATAGCTTACCATGTAATTCTAATAGGTTTTTTTTATTCATACCAGAACTATCCCCTGTATATGAATTCATTTATTGACCCTGCAGTTCCTTATCAGATCACATAATATATGTACAATATACATATATAGTTAAATACAATTATATATACAAAATTTTAACCCCTTTTGTCTAGTAGATTGGGAGAAGATAAGTTATACCATACAGACAGATGGACACATGAGGTTCCCATAATGATTTATTTGTCGGAAGTATGAAACTTTGTTTTAACCAACTTTAAAAAAGGAGGAGATTCACTGTTTGGATCTATTTTTTTTGTTTGTCATGTAATACGTAGCGCTTATAATACTGTGAATGGAATTATAAGTTTCTTTTAAATCAACTGGTCTTTATAAATCGGGTTATTATTATAAATGCAAAAGTTTGTGTGTGTGTTTTTATTACTCGCACATGCAGAAACTGCTGGACGGGCTTTGATGAAATTTACTTTACATATAGAATTTAACCTGGAATAACACTATGACGACTATGGTGTGAGTTACTATTAGACACCTAAAGACGCACCCGAAAGAAGCTAGAGTAAGCCGTTATTTTTAAAAATAAGCTACCCATTCACAATTTCCATGTTTAAATTCTTTTCCCAAAAAATGTCATTTGTTATGTTGACTAGCGACTCACCCTCGCTCCGCTCGGCTTCGTCCCTACTTATGTTTTAAAGTTTTGTATAGATTTCACAGAGATGAGGCATTTTCCCGCAGTAAAAAGTATCATATATGTTGACCCGGATAACCAGCTATTATTATACCAAATTGCATCAAAATCTGTCCAGTGGGTTTTCCGTGATGTGGTAAGAGACAGACAGACAGACAGACAGACAGACAAAAATCTGTATCGATAATAATATCTATTTCAATAAGATTTTCCAAAAAATATTTAATGTTCCAAAAAATATTTAATTCGACTTAGAATTTTATTAAATGTGTAGATTATGTTGTAAGTTGCGGCTTAGGTCTTAGAAACGCCATCGTGGTTGAGTACGTAAGCGATCCTGCGACGTTCCATTAAAACGGGGGAGGTTCCGTTAGGTTTTAGTGGGTAGTATTGAGTTTTCTGGCTGACGAGTCCCACCTAACCACCTGTACGTATGCAGGTGGTATGCGTAAATGCATTACCCAATGTTAAACAAAAAAAAAAGGTCCTAGATTCGTCTCGAGTCGAGTCTTAGATATTATTCTATCACTTCTCTAAGTCTATGCAACTACAACGTCTCTGTACTTAAATTCCCAAAATTTTAATTATAAGGAAATTTAACGGTTGTTTAAATTTATTCACGATATAAACAATCAAACAGTGTGTTATGTTCAACATAAATGAACAATAAACTAATAGGCAATAAAAATAGATGTTTAGATATCCCACTAATAGGTACTACAATATCTACTACTAATACAACACAAACATTCTAAAAATTTCATCATACACTTTACATTAAAATCTAAATAATATATCTTCTCTATTAGTAATTTCTCAGATATAAGCGAATATATAACACTAGCGACTATCCCACGGGACCCGTACACTTTTCCGGGATAATATATAGCCTATAGCCTTCCTCAGTTAACAGGCTATCAAATGCATAAAGAATTTTTCAAATCGGATCAGTAGTTCCTGAGATTAGCGCGTTCAACCAAACAAACAAACAAACAAACTCTTCAGCTTTATAATATTAGTATAGATTTTAAATAAAACTATCTTTTCGGATTTTTTCGCGGCTTTATTGCGATTTCTCGTTTTCGACGTTTCGAAGGCTTTACAGCAATCATGGTCACGGGAGAGACAGTCTCACCCGAAACGCTAGGAATCAAAAATACGTAGCGTTATTTAAAATCTTCTCTATTTTCAAAGTCGGTTAAATCAGCCCCGCCAATGCACTGAATAGCCGTTAGTAGGGTAGATAGGGTATCGTGTTTGCACAACGATAACAGATAACGCCAGACCTGAGTTTGGGTTTGATATTATATACCAGTTGTATTATACATTTGTTTGTTTTATCCTATAAATATAACTTACAAATTTAATGTTTTATTGGATATTGAGAATGAAAGCTTTTTTTTAAGCTTTATTTGAACCAGAGTGTCCAGTGGTTGTAGTTCGGTCATAATCATTATTGAAAATTTGAGGAAAACATAAATATAAGTATGTTGGGACATTAACACACAACACCATCTAGTTCCATGGTAAGCTACGAGGCTTGTGTAATGGATACCAGATAGTTGATACACTACACATATATAACTTTAAATACATACATATTACAAATGTAAACACCCATGACTGCAGTACAAACGTTCGTGCTCATCACACAAATGATGCCCCCAGCGGGACTCGAACCCGCGATCGCTGGCACAGTAAGTAGGGTCACTACAAACTGAGCCAAAACTGTCGTCATTATGAATAGAATTTACCCATCCATATTAAAAAAACTAACAGTTACCAAATTTTTTTAATGATGACACCAAAGCTCGTCTATTGCTAAATAAGAAAAAAAATCAGTTGACTAACTGAAAAGAAAAAGCTACTGAACTGTTTTGTCTATGCCTATTTACTCGTATAGACTAGTGAGTCATCCTCACTACGCTCGGGTTCGTCCGTAGGTACGTTTTAAGTTTTAACGGTTAGCATGGAATAAATAGACTATATATTATATATAGTCATACATCACGATGAGTTGTTGTGGGTTGTTTTATAAAGTATTTCCCGTGGGAATGCTTAATCTTCCATGGTAAAAAGTTGTCACTCTATGTTACCTATGTCACTCTCCAGCCCTCCAACTATCTCCACAATCGCCAATCCGTTGCGTTTCGACGTGAGAGAAGGACAAAGAAACAAACAAACAAACAAACACACTTTCACATTTATAATATTATAAGTAATAAGTATGGATTTACTCGTAGATAACAAATAAACTAAGTTTATATGCGAATCTGTATTCGATTTTAACGTACAATTTAAGTGTCGTGTCGACTTGAAACTTTGTAAGAGTATATGAATTCAGATGACATTTATTCCTTATTTTTAATAGCATAATTAAAATTTGAAAGGCAAACTAAAACTTAAATGAGTAGTGTTTGGTGCATGTGTGATGTCTGTTTATTTAGTCGTGAATCATTTAAAAATATGTAGGTAGATGTACGGTTAGGATAGGTTAGGTTACGGCTCCCCCCAACATGCGTTCACCTTGTCGTGGTGGGGGGGCTCAGTAGCGTCCAGCAGTTCAGCCGGGCGCGAAGCCAAGAATCCCACAGGGATGTGGCCCACTTCAGAGGGTGGTGGGAGGTGTACCATGCGGGTTGCTCCTGGTACTTCTCTGATAGCAGAGTGGACTGTTGGAGCAACCCCATGGTTGTTGTGGTCTGCCTCGGCAGACCTGCCGTCAAGGCGTCGTAGTTAAGTGCATAAGCGATCCTGCGACGCCCCATTAAGACGGGGGAGGTTTTGTTGGGTTTAAGTAGATAGTACTGACTTTTCCAGCCGATGACTCCCTATGACATAACCACCTGTATGTATGCAGGTAGTATGCGTAAATGTATTTTCCAGCATAAAAAAAGTTAGGTTACGGCTAACTAACTAGCCGCTAGTCAGTTAAATAGCTATTTTTTTGTTTTATTTCACCTTAAGTATAGTTTGGCAGTGGTAGTGGTAGCTCAGTGGTAACGTGCTCGCTTGGGAAATCGAATGAAGTGGGTTCAAATACCGAGTCCCACGCTTCTGATATTTTCATGTGCTAATTATTTCCAACATGATTACCAGTTGTTTTACGGTGAAACCTGCATGTCTGAGAGAACCTAGCAAGTTCTAGAAAGACATTTGAAGTCCGCCAACTCGCACTTGGCCAGCATGATGTACTATGGCCTGATCCCCTAGTATAGAAGGGAGGCCGGGTGCCCGTGCCCAGTAGTGTGACGTTAAAAAGGGCTGCATACATAGAAGTATAGTTATAATTGTAGATCAACATGTTGAATACTTTTTAGACGTGCATGGCAACGTAGTATTTAGTTAAAAGATTTCTTAACTAGTTTTGGATGCTACTATGCTGCAAACAAGAATATTTATAAAAAGGATCATCAGCATTTAGCATTTGTCTTAAATTATATTATTTAAGATAAAGGTAGGGTTACACACGACTCTGCCCGCGTTGTGGATTTATTTATTACCAGGAAAACTCATCTTTACATCTAGCAGCAAAATCATTAGACTTTCATATAAACTTGCTATAACTTCTCATCATCTCCCTGCCCATTTCCCAATTACTTATTACGGTCTAATTACGGTTTTGGCAAAAGTTTCACGACCGGTCGCTTGCCGGACATCAACCTCTTGGGATGCTGTTGTTTGTCCGTCATCGCTCAGACGACCAAAGGTTCGATGCGACCAGCACATGGTCCTTAAATCTTTTAGTCATTAGACGCCTTGTAGCATTTGATCTTGAGATTTTTTTTATTTGCCGTGACGTTTCAACATCTAATTTAAAATTAGGTAAAACTATTAAATGCTAGTTTTTTACCATTTTATACACTTTTTTACCATTTTCATTGGCACAATCTATTGTTTGAGGTTAGGCTTGGCTTAATACGAAACGATTTACGATATCCTTTAGATCCCTTTAATTTGTGTGTCTTCAAATACTTTCTTAGCCGACGTTCTCCTACCTATTTTTCAGTTACATAATCAAAATATCAGCTTTCCATGTCATATTGCCTTTTCAAGCTTTTCAAGATTTAAAATATAAAAACAATATAGGCAGGTAATAAAGATTTGACCTTAAACTCTGCTTTTAAGGTTTAGTGACTGCAGTTATCTTTTAACTATGCATGGTTAATTTTGCTATCTAGCCTAGGTATTTAAAATTAAAATATTAACAAAAACAATATAATTTACTCATCTTTACATATAATAAAATTCTGGATTTTTTTGGAAAATGTTATTGAAATAGTCATTATTACCGATACAGAGGCCGAATTTATAGTTTTTAGAATTTCTGTCTGTCTGTCTGTCTGTGACCACATCACGAGAAAACCACTGGACAGATTTTGATTAAATTTTGTATGATGATAGCTGGTTGTCCGGGTCAACATATAGGATACTTTATACTGCGGGAAAATATCTCATCTCTAAGAAATCTATACAAAACTTTAAAACGTAACTAGAGACAAGCAGAGCGAGGCTGAGTCGCTAGTTATAAATATATAATTGTTGTCTGCACTGATAGAAAATCGGAGTAAATGTAATATTCATTATTCATACATTTTCGACTGTCATTGAGTCGATTCTATTAGGTACATTTACCGTCACTGTCAAAAACAATATAGTGTCCATATTGATTATCTCATTAAAGTAAAATTAACAGAACTACTAAATAATTACAAATAATTTTTTCATGCTTAGCATAAATAATTATTTAAAAACGGGCACTATTTAATGTAACATATAATGTAATTTATGTAACAGTAAAAATTACGCTTAAAAATAGCCCTACAATCTACGGTCCCAACTCATACCAGGAGCGGGACTCGAACTCGCGATCACCGTCGTAGTCGGACATTCTAGTAACTACGTCAGATGGACCTATGGTAGACTTATGTACTCAAAATTAATATAACTTATTTTTATTTAATCTATATTGTAATTTACAACATTTTTTGTGAACATAAAATACGAGCGCTTCACGTCAAAGAATTTCTCTTTTATTGAGGACAATGATCTATCCCTAAAAACTACTATTCGTCAATAACACGAGATAAAATCTACTAATCTATTGTTACGGTCCACATTCAATGTAAAGCGATTGATTATGCAAAATAATTTTGGCGCCATTTTCTAGCTACCTGACTTTGTGACATACACAGATAATGATAGCAATTAGTCAACGACTGTTAGTTTTTTTTTAAATTCACGCTTTAAAAATGTGAAGTTTTGGAATTATGTGAACAGTTAACTTTATTGGAAATATTATATATAATTTATTCTTAAAATATCTTATTGTACTAAAATTGTCTATTTAGTGGAAAAAGTTAGGTACTAGGTATAACTAATAAAGGTATCATAAGCACTTCTAGCTTAACGCAAATGTAGAGAGTAAGAGTTTAATATGTAGGTAGTAAAAGTTTTTTTTTTCTAATCAAAAGTAGTAATAAATATTTGAAATAAACAATCTATCACTCGCACTGGAAATGCAGGTAACGATCGGTTCATTGTGTTTTGAAATTTAAATGTAACTATTTAAATGCGAACTGGCAATAGGTCAGAGTGGAATGTATTCGCATGGTAAGTGGCTGTTCGTTTGTTTTTTTGTACTCAACTTTGTTTCATAGGGTTGTAACATAATATATCTACTATACATATAATAAAATTATAACTAAGCCGAATCTGTACATTGAATATTTTTTGGAAAATTTTATTGAAATAAACATTATTATCGATACAGAGGCCGAATCTATAGTTTTTAGATGTTTTGTCTGTCTATCTGTCTGTCTCTCTGTCTGTTATCGCATCACGGAAAATCCACTGGAGTGATTTTGATGAAATTTGGTATGGTGATAGCTGGTTATCCGTGTCAACATATAGGATACTTTTTACTGCGAAAAATATCTCATCTGTGAGAAATCCATAATACCGAAGAGAAGAGAAATATATACTGTAGATTACATTACATATGCTTAATATATTTTATAAACCGTGCAAGGACAGTATCGATGTTACACAGCTAAATGGATCTAGAAGGAAAAATAATAAAAATGTACCAGGTTTATTAAGAGGCCTATCACAAAATGTATGGTATTGAGTTCGAGCGGCTTTCGCTGTTTGTAGAATTTTCTGCAGTTGTCATTACTTCTGTGTATAGTTTTATAATAAATTATTTAAAAAAAGGGTGTATTTCTTTTGAACTGACGTATATTCTGGTAGGTATAAATTTTACTTAATAATACTAATGTTGTAAGGATATATTTACAGCTAATTCTGAACGTTTTTAGTAGTTTTTAAGATTTTGAAAAGGATTTTTTTTGTAGAAATCCAATACATATTTTCAAATTCCGAGGCCGCTATAAACTCAACCACTATATACGAGATATTATTATATATTCTTCATTTCGTTTGCTTAGTATAGTATTTCAATCCATGAGCTTGAAAAAGTGTCGTCGCGCATTTTATTAAAAAACTTGCTTCGGAATTTTGGCTTTATTTCAACCAATAATGAAAATTTGCGAAAAGCGAGGCCGCTATAAAGTATATTAATGACTAGGTACGTTTTCACGGTTAGCTATGTTTATACATAAATAGTAGCTTGCTTCTAAGATATTCATTTAAATTATATAGCGATTTACGTTATGTACGTACGCCGTATGCGGATTTTATCCACAATTTTATGGGTTTTAATTTTCTTTCGCGGTACGCTAATTCTTTTTCTAAAATAAAAGTAGCCTAAGTTACTCCTTATAACAGCAGCTATCTGCCAGTGAAAGTCCCGTCAAAATCGGTCCAGCCGTTTCGGAGATTAGCCGGAACAAACAGACAGACAGACAAAAAATTGTAATAAATGTTGTTTTGGTATGTGTACCATGTATACATTTTTTTATGGTATTCAGTGATAAACGAGCAGACAGTCCACCTAATGGAAAGCGATACTGTCGCCCATAACACCTACGGTTCGTGCATTTAAGTTTTATGTAACAAAACTGCAGAACCGCCGGTACGTTATCACTGTGAGGACTAAGATGATATGCCTCTCGCCTGTAATTGCGCTGGCTACCTTATCCTTCAAACCGAAACACAACAATGTAATCATTGTTGCTTGGCGGCAGAAATAGATAAGGGGGTGGTACCCATCCAGTCGGACTCCTCAGGCTTGACAGAGTCCTACCACCGGTCCATCCATATGCATTTAGTAAAAAGCGGTTATTTTAATATTACAAACAGACACTCCAATTTTATTTATCTGTATAGATTATTCTCCACCATACAATAAGTCAAAATTGTCGAAAAGTTTCAATTTCTTTCAATAAGAACGTCAAAAATGGGCATTAAATCACAGTGAAAATGTAATAGGCCTCTTAAGCGTAATAGTCGCTGTTAATATGTCGGATTTTCTAGAATTAGATTTAATTGAACATAACATTAGTAAGCAATTATTACATAAAAATAGTTGAATTTAAATATAAATGAAAAATAATATAAAATGTCAACGACAGCTTCCGTCTGAAAGCTTGAAAGCTACAGTGCTACAAGAATTATTTGGCACTTAGGTGACATTGATATGAGGGCGTGGGTGTGAAATTTTGTTTTTTTTTTATAAAAAAAAAACTTCTTAATCTCTCTACTTCCACTTCATATTTTGAAATATTTTTATTGAAATAAAAGCACGATATATCCACAACTTCAACTTCTCTCAAAAGTGAAGCTTTACAAGATGGCGGTGTTACTTCCGATTTCGGCCGTGTGCAAAATGATCCTTGTAGCACTGTACAATGTACATCTTACTGAAGTTGACCATGGATCAACATATGTATGTATGTAAGTGAAGATTTGACTATAAACTTTGAAGATTTGCAGATTTGACTATATATAACTGTGAAGTTTGCACCTGTTCAAAAATAAAAAAAAAATAAATACATTAAATCAAAATTTTGATTTATAGCTACACTATTTCTATCGCGTAATAAACGTTTGTAGGCAACCCTAATTCTATGCACATAGCTTGATGACGCTTTTCCTGTGTACTCAATACTTATTATTATCCACGATATATTGATTTACTTTACTCTAGGAACTTTTGTTAACACCATATCATTTAAAAAAAATATTTAAGGGCTCATTACATAGCAGATAATCTAATAATATTAAACTAGCGACTCACCCTCGCTCCGCTCGGGTTCGTCCCGATACGTTTAAACGGTTAGTATAGATAGATTTCTCAGCAAAAAAAGTCCCGTATCCCTGTATTGTTTTTTAACTTTTTTAATGTGCATTAAAGATAAAGCATTAAAGATAAATAAAAAATTAAAAAAAAAATTGCATTATCAGATGGAAAGATGATTCTTTATCACAATAGTTTGTACTCACGATAGCATTAGGTTATCCAACATTGTAGAGGAACTTTATAATGAGCCTGGGGATCATCTGTCAATATATTTGTTCTTTGTACATATCTTACTAGTCTTACTAATAATACCTAATATATTTAAACTATCAATTCTTGTATATTTATCTTTATATTTTTTATAGTTTTTTTGACGTTAGTGCTATCCTGAATTTCAAGAAAAAATACACTATTGAGGTAAAAAATATGATCAAAATGATTCTGTCAAAAATTAAGTGTAATGGCGATAACAATATGACGTTTTCCTTACATCTGTCTTTTGATCACACCATACACATTTTATACAAATAGGTACATACCTATGTTTTTACCTAATTTACGATGTCGGTGTAATAGATGCCTACAACAAGTGTCCAGTCACAGCATTCTACAGTCGTTTAAATAAATTATTATTAATATTTTTAATGATTTATCTCGTGACTCACACGCCTTTGAGGTTCCGGCGTAAATAGAGCTGCTACATTGAATAACTAGCTTTTAAGCTCGGTTTCGTCCGCATATGTTTGTTGATTAATATTATAAAGATAATAATAAGAAATATTATTGTTTTGTTTGTTTATTTAACCATAATAATTTATGATACTGTTATTCTAATCATGTCGATCTTTCCTGATTTTTTCGCGGATCTGTTTTGATTTTTGGTTCTCGACGTTTCGAATGCTTTACAGCAATTAGCAGTCTCTCCCGTGACCATGATTTTTGTAAATTATTCGACTTGTAAGTTTTATTTTATTTATTTTTTTACTTAGATAAATAATGTAAGTTTTTTTTTTGTTAGGAATGTTATATGGAATTCAACATCACATCTCCTTCACATGATCCTTAAGAGCAGAGTAATTATATGATATAAATGAACTACACGAGTGGAGTCACGGACAAACGCTTGTTCTAGATACTAGCACACCTACTTAGGTGTGCTAAAATGTGCAAAATATAGCTAGTTTTTTACATCCAAAAAGTTACTTTTCATTTCGGCATATTAATGATTTTTTTTTAAGTTTTCATGAAATATTAATCAATCCGTTGTTTGTTCATAAATGAAAAGTAACTTTTTACATGTAAAAAACTACCTATATTTTTAAATCCTCATACAAATTTTGATCTCTTTAATTATTAATTATTATGCTATTGGATTGCGGAATAGTCTCTTTTTTTCGCTTAGGCAAAAAAAAATAATTTTTTCTATATACATAGGTAAAGGCTATACATATGTAAATTATTATTAATAAAAAATATTTTATTTTTTACAGATTGCAGCATTGAGAAAGTTGAATGATGAGCTGCAAGCTACATTGCAATCTGAGGTAAGTTATCCAAAAAGTGTAAACTATACATCTCTCTTTTTTTTTAAATAAATCCATAATGGGTCCCCATACAACCGACAATGGACAGGGGACTGTGAGGCTCTTACTAAAACCCACAGCGGGATTCTATCTCATGATAGTGGGACGTTATAGGTTAGCTTGTTATATTGTAAATTCAAAATTAAGTGTTTGTGTATGTTTGTTACTACGAGTATTTCATTAAAATGGTTCGATGGATTTGTTACAGACAACAACCAAAAATCAATATAAATCCGCGAAATAATCCGAAAAGATAGTTTTATTTAAAAGGAGGTATTGACTCAATTCAATTATATTTCTTGATTGTGTGTATGTTACGTGATATCTTCTTAGTCCGTTTCTATACTAATATTATAAATGCGAAAGTAACTCTGTCTGTCTGTCTGTTACCTTTTCACGCTTAATTCGCTGAACCGAATTAGATAATATTTGGTATGGAGATAGTTTGAGACTGGGAAGGACATTGGATAGTTTTTATCCCGGAAATCATCCCTTAAGGAGATGAAAAGGGCAATGAAAGTTTGTATAGGGAATCATTTCTCAAGTGAGATATATATATATATATATATATATATATATATATATATATATATATATATATATATGTTTATTCTATACCTTCCGTGAAAACGTACCTAGGGACGAACGCGAGCGAAGCGAGTTGTAAGATATTCGCCAATAGTAGTGTCCATCCCTAGGTAAAAGTACTTTGAAATACTTCAAAACTAAAAAGCTCATTAAGAGCTTCTATTTATTATTAGCTTAACTTTCTATATTACTATTAGCTTAATGCTTCACTTAAAATTCAAACGAGTGATAACCTTATATTATTATCGATTGCCCTCTCAACAAAGTTATTCAGAATTTGAACCTTTTGTCCGAAATTTCTATGTAAATGTCAAGATGTATATCGCTTTTTCAAATCGTTAGCTCGAGTGTTTGAATCATAAATATTAAGTGTTTCCCGTCTTTATATTTAATTACTAAGGGACCACCCGGATATATTTAGTAGGTTATTAGTTTTTTGTTGTCGTTTATGTATAGGTACAGTAAAACTTTAAGCTTTCAATGTTTGTGTGGAAAAATTGTATTAAACTAACTTTTAAAAATATTATTTATACAATATCTATCGGTATTAATGCTCTTCAATACAAATAAATAAATACGTGTTTTAGCGTTTTTGAAATTCAGGAAATTCAGCCCATAAGGAGATAAAATCAGGGAAGAAAATTTATATGAAACCTACCTTTTTAAAGTTTTTTTGTTGTAGTTTTAGCGCGAGCGAACGGAGCGAACGGAATCTAACGGAGTCGGATCTGTACATTAAATATTTTTGGAAAATCTTATTGAAATAGACATTATTATCGATACAGAGGCCGAATCTATAGTTTTTAGAATGTTTGTCTGTCAGTCTGTCTGACGGAAAAACCACTGGAGGGATTTTGATGAAAGTTGGTATGATGATAGCTGGTTATCCGGGTCAACATATAGGATACTTTTTACTGCGGAAAAATATCCCATCTCTGAGAAATCTATACTAACCGTTAAAATTATATAAATAAAAATGAATGTTAGTATGTTTGTCCTGTATACGTTCCTAAACCATTGATCTGGTTGCGATGATACTGGTAGGTAACTATTATGTACCTACATATATACGCCTGCGAAATTTCATGACTCAAAAAAAGTTTTTTTTTCTTTTATGCGTTCTTAAACCATTCAAGCTAAGAGACCTATAAAGTATATATAAAAATACTTCTAATAATATTAATAGGTAACCTAATATTACTTTTGAGTTTTGATGTCAATTAGACGAAGAGAGACAGAGAAATCTTCAACAATCATCGCTATATTTCAGCCGATTTATATACTAACCTTAATTAATTATACCTACACCTAAACCTTCCTCTTGAATCACTCCGTCGATTGGTAAACACCGTACAAAAATCTCTTCGGTAGTTTTTGAGTATAGCGTGTTCAGACAGACATACAGACCCGGTGGGGAACTTTTTTTAATAATATGTATAGATAATTTGTAGGTATAGGTGTGTATAAAAATGGAACATCAAGGTCATAAACTAATAAAAGTTCTCAAGAACTATTGCAAGCATAAAATTAATTGGTTAGTACCTACATACATACATAGATTTTAATACGGATGTACCTATTAGAGAAGACAGTGGTAGCCCAGTGGTAACGCGCTTGCTTGGAAAACCGAATGAAGCGGGTTCAAATCCCAGGACTTGCACCTCGAATATTCTCATGTGCGAATCATTTTCAACATGATTACCATTTGTTTTACGATGAAGGAACACATCGTGAGGAAAACTGCATGTTTGACAGAACTTAGCAAGTTTTTGAAAAACATGTGAAGTCCGCCAATACGCACTTGGCCAGCGTCGTGGGCTTATGGCCTGATTCATAGCCTCGTATTGATGGGAGGCCCGTGTCTAGCTGTTGAACGTTAAAAACGGGGAAAACAACAACAACGTATTACAATTAGTAGCTACATTAGTAGCTTCCTTAAAGGGATTTATGGGATAGTATTGCAATCAGTAGAAAATATCCAAGTTAATCAAAACTTTATTGTGAAGTCTAAGAAAGAAGCAGAAAAAGTAGTAAATAATCTTGAATTCTAGATTCAGCCGACAGGAGTCAAATTTTATAGGTACTAAAAATGACCTAAATAATTAATCAAATATCATAGTTACCTATATCATATCTATATAGTTTTATTATTCCCAATATACTGGAAAAGCAGATAAAACTATTGATCGATCTCCAGAGATGATAAGGGATATAAAAGCTTCTGATAACGGTTTCGAGCCTTTGTTTGGTCACCACGTTACAAGGGTACGTACTTGCTTATATTTAATATATTTTATTAGTTAATATTTTGTAACAATTTGAGCTTTCTTTTGATTTTCTTTAATTTCTATCACTATAATATGTTATAAATTAAAATTTTTATACGGTTAACACTAATAGAAAGAGGCCTAAATGGCTATTATTTTATGAAATAGGCTATTAATTTATGAAAATTTTGTGAAAATAAGCTTTAGGTACCTATTGATATTTGGGAATTAAGTAGGCAAAAGTTGTCCCTTCTGTGAGCTTCCGTAATATTATAAATCTAAAAGTTATACATCATTAGGTATATCATAGGGATGTTAGTTTTAAAAGTATATAAAACAAAGTCGCTATTCGTGTCTTATCTGTTTGTGCGCATAATAGGGAATATGCGTGTGACTTAAATAAAGGTGAAATATTTTTTTAATAATCTTTATTGCTTCTGAATTAAGCCTATATCAATATTTTTTAATGTAATTTCTTTTTCATTAAGAAAATAATTATTGAAAAATGCAAATATAAGTGGGAAATTCAAAGCAGTTCAAACGCAACGCCATTGGTCAGACCGAATGTGACGTCAAAGTCGATTACAATAGAGCGCTGTTGTGTGGTGTTTGTGGTACTAGCAACCCAGATCTGTTCATTCGTTGGTTGCAATGTTTTCATAGATTTTTTATATAGACGATTTTTTTTTAATTATTTTTTTTTATACTAAATTTGGTTTTTTCGATCTGGATATTTTTTTTACAATTATATAACGATGTTGTTCACAATTATATAACTATTGTACATAAAAATTTTAATAAAAATAATGATGCTTATTCCCTATTGCACTAATCTACAGATTTTGATACGGTTTTCACCATTATTTGGAGATTTTTTTTCGCAAGCATTATACGTATAAGACACGCATAATATATTTTTAAATGAAGTGAACTTATTATGTTTTGTAACGAAGTTGTCATGTCTAAGCGAAGCCAGGTCAAGTCGGTAGTAGCATAATTTTAGCTGGGTTGTTGTTTTTTAGTTTATTCAATGTACGAAGTATCGATATACATACTTTGAATTCGGTTGCTGTATTGTGTTTTATTTTAATCAAATCGGGACTAACTTTATATATGTATAACTTTGACACTTCTTTGTTTCCGTTAGGCGTTTCTAGACGACTTTTCCCAAGGACTAATAATCCTTGACGCCATGTACCATGACAAAAGCCTATGTCACTAAAAAAAAAAAAGAGTGCGTGTATGAATGTGTACACGCGCAAGAAGTAAAACTTCTGTAGGTTATCGGTACCCTTTATGAAATTTAATTTATTTTTTAAATAAATAGGATAGGTGAGATACTAAAAATAACGCATATTAGGCATATTACAATCATATAATATTTATAGAATATCATTTAAGGGAAGAATATAATATTATAAATAATTTGTCATACAATAACAAAGGTTAAGTACCATGGCAACAAACGTACGTACATTTTTTCGTAACGCATTCACCAGCTTCCTTAGTCAAGCGTGCATAAAGAGGTTTTACTTCAAAAACTAACAAATAATTTATCATAATTTTATTATATTAGGACAGAACATCTAATTTCATTCTCTCTCTCCCTTTTTACAGTGTTCAGACTTGTTTTACTTGCTTAATCACATGGAAAAAAAAAACATTTGTAAGACCAAGATAGAATTTTGTCATATACGGA
Organism: Argynnis bischoffii washingtonia; assembly: GCA_033884665.1. Classification (NCBI taxonomy): domain Eukaryota; kingdom Metazoa; phylum Arthropoda; class Insecta; order Lepidoptera; family Nymphalidae; genus Argynnis; species Argynnis bischoffii. Next base: position 8,666,544 of record JAEMGE010000029.1, read on the forward strand.
AATCGAACTCGCGGTTTTCCTCTCAGCATATGTATAGTGCCAGGCTACCACTACATTTTACTGCAAAGAAATATAGTTTTATAAGCAACTGCTTGCTTCCCCATACAAGCGTTCATCCACATTTTCACCCCCTTAAGAGATGCTTTCCGGGATAAAAACTATCCTATATCCTTCCCAGGGTCGCAAACTATCTTCTTACCAAATTTCATCTTAATCGATTCAGTAGTTTCGGAGCCTATTCGATGCAAACAAACAAACAATCAAATCTTTCCTCTTTATAATATTAGTTTATATGAGTACCAAAGGGTTTTTTTTTCGGTGCTTGAAACTAATATATTAGTTAAGATCTCTTTTAAATGGACCTGAGCGAACGCATCATTCGTCATTAGTAACCCTAAATAAGAAGCTGGACAAATTCGAATGAAATTTAGTAATACTCGCAGCAGCAGTAAGTAGTGGCGCTGTCTATCACTACATAGTATAAAACAAAGTCGCTTCCCGCTGTCTGAACCTATATATGCTTAGATCTTTAAAACTACGCAACGGATTTTGATGCGGTTTTTTTTAATATATAGAGTGATTCAAGAGGAAGGTTTATATCTATAATATATGAATATAGTACAGAAAAGCCGAGAAATTCAAAGATTTGTATTTCATACTAAGTATTAAAATATTATAAATAAAAAAATAAAAATCTATGAACATAAACGAGCGAAGTGAGGGTAAGTCGCTAGTAAAAATAATTAGAAATGAATTCCACCTCGGTTTAATTTTCATGATGGTATTGAAACCGAAAGCTTATAATTTATTCTATAAATTCAAGTTCAAAGGTTATGTCGGGTGGAATAATTTTTGTATGGAAATCGGGTGTATTGTGCGCATCCTGTATACATTTTCATAAACTAGACAATCGCGCGCGATTTTATCTGTGGTCGATGAATTATCTGTTTATTGTCGACTTTAAGTTATATTTTAGAGGTTGACATTTTGATTTTATTCAATGTTGCACCTTTTTAAATGACAACGCTTATTTTAACAATTAAATAATATAAAGTATTTTTAGTATATATATACATTTATTGACAAAAATGTAAAACTGTAATCTGACAAATATAACATTTTATTTCATACTAGCTTTTGCCCACGGCTTCACACGCCAAGTTTGATTTTTAGAATATTTTTCTTTTCTTCAAGCGCTGAAGGAGTTGTTTTTGAAGAAGCACGAAACGTGTTTGTTTTATTGGTTGACAGGAGATACCTGCGATTTTTTTAATTGATACATCTCTTTTATATGATTTCTCCATACATATTGTGAACCCCCGTTTTCTTCCCATTAGGGGTTGAATTTTTGAAAATCCGTATTCAGTCACTCAATCAGTCACGGTTTTTTCATATATACAGATTTAATCTACATCTATAGATCGACATGTACTTTTTAATTTAATATAGGTAGGATTTATAAGTTTTTTTTCTAATAATCTAAAATTAAAAAAAAACCTTATTTGTATAGAAATTTTCTTTAAATATAAGCAAATACTACGCTGAGGCATGAGGCAATAAAACCAGGATAACTAAAATAGATTCACAATAAGCGACTATAATATATTTATCAGTTTCCATTTAAAACATTTTCTTTCTTTTTTTTTTTCTCGTTCATTCTCAATGGCTTGTTTTTTTTTAGTTTATTAAAAATATAGTTATTGTTAAAATAAAAAGATATTTAATAATCTATAATGTAATGTTGTATTCAGTGTAGTATATTATGTTTAACTAAGTATAGCTGCGGAAATCCTTAGCGCATACTTTTGTTATGTATTGCATATACTATGTTTTTATTATGAACAATTTGTAATGTTATATTGAAATTAATGTTTTCAACAGGTTAAGTTATTTTCTTAGTTATTTGAAAATTGTTTGGAAAAATCTCGACTATATCGTATTAGCTGTACAGAATTATTTGATTTTCTGTTGATTCGATCACTACCAAACTTAACAGGCGTATTTATATATATATATATATATATATATATATATATATATATATATATATATATATATATATATATATATATAGGCTAAGATTCAAATAGATAGAAAAGCTTACTGCTATTTCCAGGTTTAACAGGGTATGATGAGAATTAAATCAAAAACATGAAATGATTGATTCCCCATATAAACTTCCATCCCCCTTTTCACTCCCTTAAAGAATAATTTCAGGGATATAATCTATCCCCTTGCCAAATTTCATTACGATCCATTTAGCTGTTTAGTCGTGAAAAGGTAACAAACGAACAAACAAACAAACAGAGTGACTTTCGCATTTAAACTATTAGTATGGATAAGTAAGCATATGGATAAGTATGGATATTGCTCTTCATAAATACAAACAAAAATGTATATACGCTTTTGAAATTATAATATTAGTAATGTAGTTTCAAAGGTTTATGATCTTCACAACCTTTCCTTACGTACGGGAAAGTGCATAATAATCAAGATTAACTAAAGTGTTACTTAAGATGAAATATTTTTGCATCCATTTGTGTCGTGTCACGGCTATAATAGTTTCATACTGTAGCGTAACATACACCTAGCATTGTGACTTACTGCATTTTGTTCTTAGTAAAGTACATTCGTTGAAAGATAGTGCGTGAGTTTAATATATATTTTTCTAAATAGTTTATGGTGTATTTGGGTTTGTTTATATATTATATATGTACATACATACATATGTATATTGCGATATATAAATAGATTTCGGCCAAATACTTTTTTTTTTATTAATGAGTATTTATTACGGTAATATTATTACGGTGAAAGAAAACATCGTGAGGAAACCTGCATATCTGAGAGAACCTAGCAAGTTTTCGAAAGACACGTGAAGTCCACCAACCCGCACTTGGCCAGCGTGGTGGACTATGGCCTGATCCCCCTCGTATTGAAGGGAGGCCCGTGCCCAACAGTGGGACGTTAAAAAGGGCTGAATACAATGAGTATTTAACACACCACAAACATATCATCCTGTTCAAGATTTTGAAGAAATTCAATTTAAAGTTCATTTTAATGTAAGAAATTTTAGTTCTTTGAAAATTGTACTAGACGGATTCTTGCAGCAGTCATGACTTTAAGAGTCGGTCTTGACTCGTCGGCAAATCGCTTTTATGTAGAATATATAATTATTTGTTACAAACGGACTCGAATCCACGACCTAAGAGTCAAGTTAAATGTTAATAAATTTAGATTTAGAGAAAAGTATTAATATATTTTACATAGAACATATAAACATATCGAATAACTATTATAAATGTGAAAGTTTATGTGCGTGTATGTTTGTTACTCGTTTACGCTGAAACGGCTTGAATGGTTTGGATGAAATTTAGTACACAGATAGACTATTACATCCAGGTTATACATAGATTTAGACCTAATAATTAGCACCTAGACACGAACCCAAGCGAAGAAGACTAAGTCACTATCTCGCTCGAGATTAGAATAAAATTAGGATTTTTTAAGACGAGTCTACCTTATCGCAGTGACTTGATATATGTAAGGATACGATAGGAGTCGGCATAATACAGTTATTAAGTATTATATATTTTAATAAATAAACCATTTCTATCTATCTACGCCTGGCGCCAATACAGAAATGTTGCATGGCAATAACTATCTATTTTAATTTAATACTGTTATCAACTTTGCTGCATAAATACAAAATTTAAATATATTTTAAATTCATCGGCAACTTAAAATTAATTATTTTTTGTTCAAACACAAAACACGACATCGCAACATTATTTATCGAATACTTTGCATTTTCACGAAGGCTTCTTTACACACATAAATTTGAATGTGTGAGTGGAGGCGTGTAGTTCAGTGCGCAAGCGCCGCCTCAACGCTCAGTTACGTTCTAGACGTCATCGCGTGAAGACGTCCCTTTGAACTTTAAACACATGTAATTTATTTATTTTTTTTTAGTTTTCAGTAACTGTGCTGTTCATATAAGGTTATCGAATTAGGATATCCTCTTTTGGTGAGTTTTTGTATAATCTTTTTCGTTTTTTTTTTTTTTGTAAGTTTGTCTTTGATCAGTTGCGGTTGTGGCTGTTTGTTTTTCACTTATTTTCTCAACCTGAGTCACGTTTGAAGTCGTGATGTCACTTTTGACACTTCCTCTGCAGTGCATCAATGAGTTTTGATTCTGTGTAATATAACAATTAGATAAATTAATATATTTTGCGCTGAAGAGGCGTCTCTGCGATAATTTTATGATTCATTTTGAATGAAACATACGATGGAAATGTGTATGTAAAGATTATAACGCTATAAATATGGGCTAATAAAAAGTAATAACCAGTAAAATCGTGCATCACGTAAAGACGTACCTATGTGGTGTTTAAAATAGTTTTAGGACTGAGGGAGAGTCTTGAAAATTCTTATTCAAATTCAAATCTTACATATAATAAAATTGTAACGAAGCCGAATGTGTATATTAAATATTTTTTTGGAAAATCTTATTGTAATAGACTATGTTATCGATACAGAGGCCGAATCTATAGTTTTTGGAATTTTTGACTGTCTGTCTGTTACCGCATCACGGAAAAGCCACTGGAGAGATTTTGATGAAATTTGGTATGATGATAGCTGGTTATCCAGTTCAACATATAGAATACTTTTTACTGCGGAAAAATATCTCATCTTTGAGAAATCTATACTAAACGTTAAAACGTAAGTAGGGACGAAGCCGAGCGGAGCGAGGGTGAGTCGCTAGTCTTAAATAAACATCTATTAACTTAAAACTAAGTATGTAGAATGACGAATGACGTCCTCGACGACGATAATATGTATCATCACAAGTGGGTCCCACACTTACGCTTGTCTTAAAATAAAGTTGATTTATTTTAAAAGTACATGCAAGAAAATCATATCCCTTTATTGTTTTTCACAAAATGTCAATTTTATTTTCTGTACATAATATATTATGTAGTCAATGCTCATATTATTAATACATCAAATTAAATTCCTTACTTTAGTCCCTTTTTCAAACAGTAATAACAGGCTATTTTATGTAATTGCATAAATTGTTCTTAGGATATTAGTATCCCTATGTAAAGGGTACATGACCTACGTATGAATAGTTAGGACCTAAGCGAAGCAAGAGCAGATCACAAGTCTATACAGATAAATAAAATTGAAGTGTCTGTTTTTAACGTCAAAATAACAGCTTTATACTAAATGAATATGAAATTATATATGGTACTTATAAGAAAAACAAAATTTTTAAAATTTTTGTCTGTCTGTCTGTCTGTTTGTTCCGGCTAATCTCCGAAACGGCTGGACCGATTTTAATGGGACTTTCACTAGCAGATAGCTGATATTATAAGGAGTAACTTAGGATACTTTTATTTTAGAAAAAGAATTATGGTTTTGCTCAAAAAAATTAAAACGTACCTAGAGACGCACCCGAGCGCAGCGAGGGTAAGTCGCTAGTCTATAATATTTAATTAGTCACAAGGCTACATTTGCAAATACATACTCCTTCCTCAAGACACTAATTTTATTCATAACGTTAATAACCAAGGTTTCGGGTTAAATCATCGTAATTATGAACACATAAAGAATAATTTCCTGCCGATAGTCACAGACAAATTAATATGCCTTTAAAGGTATTAAAATTAAAATCTTCGTATTCTAGAAAAAATCGGTCAAGTGCGAGTCGGACTCGCACACGAAGGGTTCCGTACCATAATGGATTTTTATAATTTGCATGGCAGCCTTTTTGAAATTTGCCATTTTGGTTTTTATTATTTGTTGTGTTAACGGTAATAGAAATACACACTATGAAAATTTCAACTTTCTACCTAGTTCATGAGATACAGCCCTCTGACAGACGGACGGATGGACTGCAGAGGCTTAGTAATAGGGTTCCCTTGGCATCCTCTGGCTACGGAACCCTAAAAATGTTAAACCTCACAAAGAAGTATTTAATGAAGTATTTGTTATATTAACAAATAGCTTTATAGTTTATACATATAATGTCATGTAAGGGATTTTTGTTTTGTAGTAACACATCATACATTTTAAAATATTTTATTATAATGCACGATTCCAGAAAACACACGTTGTTGAGTAAATTTGAAGGAAAATTAACGAAAAATTTATTTGTTAATTAAAATTTCGTAAATCTATAGGTAAATATAATAAAATTCTGAGTCGAATCTGTACATTAAATATTTTTTGAAAAATCTTATTGAAATAGTCATTATTATCGATACAGAGGCCGAAACTATAGTTTTTAGAATTTTTGTCTGTCTGTCTGTGACTGCATCACGAGAAAACCACTGGAGAGATTTTGGATAAATTTGGTGCGATGATAGCTGGTTATCCGGGTCAACATATAGAATACTTTTTACTGCGGGAAAATATCTCATCTCTGAGAAATCTATACTAACTATTAAAACGTACCCGAGCGGAGCGAGGGTGAGTCGCTAGTATTAGTTAATATCTTATTTAATATCAAATGTTATTGGCTATGCCGTAACAAAAGTATATTCAAAGACATATTTAGCTTTAAAATATTAATTGTTCGATGAATACAGCTAAGTAATGTACAATGACAAGTCGTTAATATTTCTAAGATGTTTAAACAACTTTTAATTCAAAGGTTTTATCTTTGCATACCTGTGTGGTAGACTGTACAATCAGGTCAAGGAGCGGTTAAACGCAAATATTGCATTGTTATTTTAACTTGTGCTTATTTACAGAACATATTATAAGTATATCTTTCGTTTTTCGTCGCGGTGTTCCACTAGATGTGTATTGGGGCCCATGAAATGATAAAAATTAAATTAGGGTTGTTTAAAAGTTTTGATATTAACGATTCCAGCCAATAAATTGAAATGAAAAGTACGATTTTCTAGATGACTAGGGCAACCTTGAATCTATCGAAGGTCTAAAACTAAAGGAAAAGATGAATATTCTTTGTGGGAATTGTAAAGGAATTTAGATTTTAGAGTATCGGAGACCCTCACAAACTATCTCATCAAAGACGATAAATCTAAACAGGTATGTTAGGAAGAGTCTTACTCTTGTTTTCTTATATACTTCAATTTACCCGTATTCAGTATTTTTGAAGTCCCACTGCTGGGCGTGGGCCTCCTCTTGTAGGTTTGAGGGACTCATCACTCTCACGTCTTTCAAAAACGATATTTTTATGATATTTTCCTTGCGAAAACGAAATCTACAAATAACAGTCTTCAAAGCTTGAACCCGCTTTACTTGCATATCCAAGCGACCGAGTTGCCATTGGACTTCTACTTCTATTGTATATGCTATATTTACTTGTAAAATTTATGTTTTGTTTATGTTTACCATAAAATATATTCAGATTTTATAGAACCCCTTGCTAAATATATAAGTGAATTCACTTACGATCGCATAACACGATTGTCATCCATAACTCTGACTGAAAAACTAACTATCTAATTTTAAACGGCCTTTATTCTATGTTCGTCTGTATCTTTTTTTTTTTAATTTATGCTGTCAATATATAAATCTTACTATATTAAAAGATTAAACAAAGTCGAAGGTTTTAGTTAGCTTGTAATAAAAATATTACAATGTATTAAGATTTAACTATTCCAAGTAACACAGTAGCGTCGTTTAGATTGTGCGACACTTAAGTGGCAAGTTTTAAAGGCTGTATACATTACTATGTGATGGCGTAGTTGAATGTGTGTATGCATGCGAGTCTAAGTGGGCACAGTTTTTTTTATTTAATTTTTTTATGTCAACAAGGGGGCAAACGAGCAGGAGGCTCACCTGATGGAAAGTGATTACCGCCGCCCATGGACAGACAGACAGTTTAGATTCTCGTATAGGGTACCTATATTTGTTTGAAAGATTGTGTGTCCAATTATGGCTAATGTAAGATACACTTTGACATGTCACTAATCAATCAGGTTTTATTCATTTCACTGGTAAAAGTACTAGACATAACTCTATATAATAAAAATGTAATGCTATTTGTTGGTACCTAAGTGCATTGAAGGGTTGGAACTGGAAAAATTGCCAAATAATTAGGTTATGCGGTACAAATTGAAAGTGCTTTTTTATAGAACTTTTCTATGATTATAAATATCACACATAAGTATGAAATTGGGGCAGGACAACGTATGTTGGGCCGACTAGTCGAATGTATGTAAATAATAGCGACTCACCCTCGCTTCGCTTCGGATTCGTCCCTAAAAAAATATTGTTCTCGTGAGAACCGTGCATTTTTTCGGGATAAAAAGTAGCCTTTGTGCTAATCCAAACTATAATTTATCTCTGTGCCAAATTTCATTTAGATCCGTTCAGCCGTTCTAGTGTGAAAGAGTAACAAACATACATCCATCCATCCTTACAAACTTTCATATTTATAATATTAGTATGGATTTTAATATAAGTCTTAGATTCAAAAAATATTATTAAAAAAAATATATATATATACGGTCGAATTGAGAACCTCCTCCTTTTTTTGGAAGTCGGTTAAAAAGTACTACGTGTTAGTGCGTCTTACCTACACTTAGTTACGGAAAGGATAAAGGAACATTAAAATACAGTTTTCGCCACATAAATAAAAATACACTAACTAATGCCATACACAGAATGTTAAAAATTAGTGTTAGGTTTTTTGGTATTGGACTGTAGTAGTTAGTATACTGAGTCATAGTGTAATGTTATAGCTGTTATATATTAGCACCTTTGAAGTATGTCTATAATTGTTTATGTTTGTTCAATGATGAAAGTTTGGTTTTTAAGGGCCATCATTCAATAAGGCCTGTCCTTACCTCGAGTCTCGAAAAGTAGTTTTTAGTTACTCTCAGTAAATGATAAAATATAAAGTTAATTTGTGTTTTGCTTGTGTTTTAAGTGATAGATTTAAAATTTAGCAAGACTAATGTTTCAATGCCTCGTATAAATTACTATTTTAGACTGAATACAAATATCTTTGTAGTAACGTAAAAAATGTTACCATGTAATATTACATAACTGTTTTACAAGTTTTTTTTTATTTAATTGGATACGTTCGTATTACTCATATATGTATCTTTTTCAAAAATTGTAATAATTTTTAAGTGCTTAAAAAAGCAGAGATAATCAGAACTAAATAAAAGTACACATTAGTATATAATATATAAGTAGATATATAACTTTATGTAGTACTTGCGTAAAGCACGGCGAAGCTATGAAATATATAATAAAATTAAATATTATTTTTGTGCTAGCACGACTTACTTACGTTTATTGTTTACGGGCAACACTTAAATATTAATGTTGTCATATTTAGGAAAGTCATTTGAAAGACATTGCCATTTTATTTTATACTAGCGGCTCACCCTCGATTCGTTCGGGTTCGCCCCTAAAGAACAAAAACAAATCTATTCCACGCTAACCGTACATTTCTCCGGAATAAAAAGTAGCCTATGTGTTATTCTAATGTATAAACTATATTATTGTAAAGTTTCATTAAAATCTTTTCAGTAGTTTTTGCGTTAAAGAGTAACAGACATCCATATATCTATACAAAGTATATATAAAGTATATATAAAGTTTAAGGATGTACGGAACATCCTTAAACTTTCGCCTTTATAATATTAGTAGTATTAATAGGACGTAGGGAGATAGCCTTATATACTAGTAGGTATATAAGTGACGTTTGCGATTATAGAATAAGTAAATATATACCTATCCATATAATATAGTAGAATAAATAATACATATTCATGTAAATAGTGTTCTTATAAAACTTTTTATTTCCATTTGCTATATTATTATGAATTTGTAAATTTTGTTTGTTTGTATGTAGGGCTTTATCTCAAATAAACTATTGAAATTAATCTTTAAATAATAATGGTAGAGAACAAATCGACTATTAATATTACTAACATTTATTTATGCGAGATTATTTTCAAAGATACATCTATATGTATGTATTATGTAAAGACTTATGATATTCTATGGAAATTGACCCTCATGTCACCATATATAAAGCAGATCTCTACATTCTATGGAATACATTTTTAATTTCCGTGTGAATATCATCTCTACATAAGATAAATTTATTTAAACTAATAATAATTTATATAGTATTCGGTATAATTTTTAATACTAATTAAAATTTGTTTTTTTTTTTAATTATAGTATTCGTATAACAAATATGTACATCACTGTGCAAATCTTATACAACAACAGAGTAATGCATTATATTATTAAGTAATTTAAAATGACTAAGCAAAGCCTATATATTTTCCAGATATCGATATTCTATAATCAAGGGAGTCGACTGACATTGAATGGTTTTACCTCATAATTTCAATTATATACGATCGCCAAGTATAAAATTATTTCCAACAACCTCTGAACACGCAAATCCATTGTCTAGATGTGTAAAAAAAAGAGGACATGTTTTAATTGTCTATGCTCAGAAAACGGCGGATTTTCGCGCCAATACAAACGTCATTTAAATTGGGTAATTAAGGTGGCATAATATGGTTGGGCTTAAGTGAAATTTGTTGTTCTTCACTAAGTATTTAAGTTATTGTTAGTTCTGTTATTAATTTTGAACGTTTTGGACGCAAATGTTTCTTGCTTTTATAAACTGGGCAAACAGCCAGTGGTCAAAATTCAAGCATAATCATTATTAAAAAATTGGAGGAATACATATTCGATAAGAATTGACCTGTCTGTATAAAAAAATAACTGTTTCTCAACTTTTTTTATTTATAACACTAAAGCTCGCCAATAGCTACTAAATAAAAAAAAATTATTGACAAACAGACGAGAAAAAGGTACTGAACTGTTTTGTCTTTGCCTATTTATTTATATATTGGTATGATTTACGTTGATATTTTTTTTAAATCCATAAAGAATATTAAGTAAATTTTGAAGATTTTACACATTTATTTGATTTTTTAAAATAACTTTTATTAGGTAAATATTTTTTTTTATTTTATATATAAATTGTATTTTTTTTCTTCTAGAAAATGAATATCACTTACACGATTGCACGTTCGTGTTATATCAGGTGATTATTATACTAGAACCTTTATACAGCTGATCAAACGATCACCTGCACACGAAAATATCTCTTATGTTTATGCATTAAAGGCTAAAGTTGTATGAATTAAATTACATAAATGGTTGCTATGTCAGTTTTATATATTCTTTACGGAAATATCTTTTATTACACAATATTTTTGAATTATGTTGAAAATGTACGTTAAGTTAAAATATAAGTTAAGTCGCAAGTTAAAATTAACTATAAAAGGTTTGTTTTTTTATGTAAAAATTAACTTTTTTATAAATGTCGTTTAACTCAGTCCAGTTAGATGCTATCTAATAATAAATAACAGGTTTTATATTATTATAATATTATATTACTAGTGCAAAAACTAAATAAGAAATAACCTGACTGGCTATTATACTGAGGGAAACACTCGATGTACGTACTACCTAGATAAAAAGTATAATTGGTCACTCTCTGGCCCATAACCTATCTCGATATAAAATATTTCGTTAGCCTGTTAATCAATTGTTACGTTAAAGAAGGACAGACAAACGTACACTCTTTCCTATTTATATTGGTTACTAGCGACTCCCCTCGCTTCGCTTGGGTTCGTCCCTAGGTACGTTTTAACTGTTAGTATGGAATAGATAGACTACATATTATTATATACATAAGTGTGATGAGTTTTATATCCCTTACTTGAGAAATGATTGATTCCCCATATAAAGTTTCATCCCCTTTTTCAACCCTTTAAGGGATGACTTCCGGGATAAAAACTATCCTCCCAGAATCTCAAACTATGTTCATACTAAATTTCATCTTAATCATTTCAGCGGATTTTTTAGTTTATCCATTACAAACAAACTCACAAACTTTACCTCTTTGTTATATTAGTATAAGTTAGAAATTATAACATAGCTTAAAGCATCATGAGAAGAATAGATCTAAAAGAAAATTTAACGTCTTTTTGAATTAGTCTTTGTAGTTCAAAAGCGAAGTAAAAACTTTTAACGTACGAGTATCTATGCTCATAATATTTAATCTGTATTTTTTAACCCAAACATATTTCCTATTTTAGTTATCGTTATTCAGAACGTGTGTCTCCAATTTTAAAATATCTTTGTCCGCTCAACATTAATAATTGTAGAAACCTTCATGCATATTCAGTGTACGTAATTAACGATTCAAGTTCTATTTATCGCAAGACTGCCACGACCTCGTCTTTTAAAAAGTATTTGAACTTATTATCAATTGCATTAGGGCTACATCTATGGGTCCTATATGGCTGGAGTTGTCAAGTTATCCGTGTCAAAGAATTTCACAGAGTAAAAAGTATATGTATTTTTTACTCTGTGAAAAGTCTTCAGATGTATTTTCCGTGTCTTTGAATATATAAAAAAATATCATATTTTTGTGCTTATTTACGAAATAATTATAATGTTCTTTTATTGTAATGCTTAATTCGTGGAATATTTATAGTTATTACTTAGTCGTAATTTGTTAAATTAAACCAAATTTAATAAAACTAGGTACAGTTTTAACTAATTAAGTTGATTTACATTATAATTTATTTATTAAATTAATATTGTTTTAATGTAGTAGAGTTAAAAAAAATGTATTTTAAAGTGGTAACCCTGCTTACTAACGCTTTACGAATTCCAAGTGTAGGTAATTAGAAAAAACAAATAGAGCATAGAGTTTACACCTAAGCATAGATAACGTAAAAGGCGGGAAACTATGACCGTTATTCTTATCTGTTGTTATCTGTCAGGGCGAGTATAATTTCTGATAATTTCTCAAGTTTATGAATGCAGTGTCGGTGTCGTTAAAAGATTAATATTAAACCTTTACAATTTAATTTACAATACGCGTGTTTAAATATAGAAATGGTTGTATTGGTTAAATGCTTGGTTGAGCTTTCACTTGACTTCAAAAACTAGAAGGTTAATTAGAGTGTATGTATGTTTATCACTTTCTATAGTTATTTTGAAGTGAATGTTTTTTATTCGTTACTTATTTTATTTATTTCACAAAATCAACAACTAAATCGTTGATACAGATTATAAAATATAGACTCGAGACAGAAGCAGGTAAAACAACTAGTTTTACAGTCATTGAAAAATAATGAAGTAATTTTAAATTGCACCTTTTGAGTTTAACCTAATTCATTTATTTATTTCACAAAATTCACGACTAAATCGTTGATAGAGATTATAAAATATAGATTCGAAACAGATGTATTACAGTCTCTGAAAAAAAAAAAACAATTATCAAATTAAAGTTTTGTATTATCTACGTTTTTTAGTAGGGGCTAATAACTCCATTTTTTTTTTGCTTTATCTAAAATGCCTTTACATGGTTTCGTATTAAAATAGTTAAATTATTTTCTTTATCATTTTACTAGTTTGTAAGTGACCTTATTTACAACTTGATCCTTAATAGTATAATAAAGAAATATATGTTTGTTAATTTATCAATTCAATTGGATTGTAGAAACAAATAGGATTTTAACTATAATAGTTATGACGACAAGTTCAGTTTGTACTTGTTGTGCCAGCGGTCGCGGGTTCAAGTTCCGCTGGGGACATTCATTTGTGTGATGAGCACGAATATTTGTACTCCAGTCATGGGTGTTTATATTTATAATATGTATGTATTTAAATTTATATATGTATAGTGTATCAACTATCTGGTATCCGTAGCACGAGCCTCGTAGCTTGCCATGGAGCTAGATGGAGCTGTATAATAATGTCCCAACATATTTAAGAGACGGGTCGCGCAAAAGATAATAGTATAAAACTGAAATGGTATTATGATTTAGGTGCTTATAATACCAATTCCTATAGCAGAGTTCAAGGGAAGCAAACATGAGCGTATGTGCAATTAGAATTAAAATAAACAAAGTTATTATGTATTGAATAGTAAAAATATTAAAAATACGTCAGCGAATATTAAAAATAATATCACAAATATATATTATCTTTTTGAAATCGACGGTTACTTTGAGTACATTGTTATTTATATACTAGCGGCTCACCCTCTCTTCGCTCGGGTTCAACTCTAGAACAAACAAAAACATCTATCCCACGGGAACCGTAAATTCTCCGGGATAAAAAGTAGTCTAGTTGTTGTATATTATTGTAAAGTTTCATTAAAATCCAATAAGTAGTTTTTGTGTACTAAGCTCTATAAATTACTATAGTTTTTTAACTATCCCACGGGAACTCTTTAATTTTCCGGGATGAAAAGTACCTTAAATATTGATTGGAGGTATAAGGTATCATCATGCAAAATTTCATCCAAATCGGTCCAACAGTTTTGGAGATTAGCCCGTACAAACAGATAAACAGGCAGAGAAACAAAAAAAACATCTTACATCTCCCTGACTCTGTTTTTAGTATTTCTTCTCTATGTACAGACATTCGACTTCTACAGTTTTATTATATGTATATAGATTTGAATTGCTTTCCGAGCCGGTGGTAGCTTCCTCATGGACTGACTACACTGACGCTTACATTAAATTGACCACAGAATTGATGAAAGGTAGTAGAATGGTAAACACGCGTAATTTGTATGGGAACCACTGTCGCCACTCATCCCTTCTTGATATTTTTACTACACGCGCAAGTCAAACAAACACAAGCATTCGCACACATACGCAACCTTTAACGCAGCCCTGTAATTGGTCAACACATAGATAATTAGTGTTGCGTCTGTGTTGTGTAAAATAAATAAAATGACTAGTGGTTGAAAATAAAAAATGCTAACGATATTTTTGTCGATAATTTATGTCAGTGTATTAAAATAAATTTTATATAATATTTGCTAACGATATTTTTGTCGATAATTTATGTCAGTGTATTAAAATAAATTTTATATAATATTTGTTATTTTACAGTTATTAAAAACACATTTTATAAACGAATTAGATTAGTTCAATTTAAAAATAAAATAAAACAATGTTTAACTTATAATAAATGTATTTTTAATGTTACATACGTGGTAAGTGAATTCTTAAGTTAGTTCTCTTTATCACACTCATTTTACATGACAAAATATTTTACAATATGTTGGCGCGAAAATGAGAAAACACAATGAACAATCATATAAAAATAATAATGACTATTTAAATAAGATTTTCCAAAAAATATTTAATATACATATTCGACTCAGTTAGAATTTTATTATAGAGTATTTTTTGATATTACCAAATCATGCATGAGATATTTTTAGGTAATATATAAAATTGATTTTTTCTTATTTCTAAAATAAACCTGTATATAAACTTTAAATTTGCCATAGAAAGCATTCAATCACATTATTATACAAAAATCATTGCCTTATCGATTATTTTGTCTTACAACAAAAGCCATCACTATTATAATATACAAAAGTGAATCATCGCAAAGCAAGCAATGAAAAGTGTGGGTTTCGCAGAGAACGCTATCCATTGCAGACAACGATCGCGCGTTGCTTTGATTATGCGCATGCATAGCGAGCAATGTATATTGTTTGTTTTAGCTTATTACAATAGTATCGTTTGTTTTGAATTTTGTAATCGTTGCTTCATTTTTGAAATTAAAGAGATATTCATTATTATTTTTGACTTACCGATGAAAAGATATACC
Source organism: Argynnis bischoffii washingtonia (assembly GCA_033884665.1). Classification (NCBI taxonomy): domain Eukaryota; kingdom Metazoa; phylum Arthropoda; class Insecta; order Lepidoptera; family Nymphalidae; genus Argynnis; species Argynnis bischoffii. Next base: position 8,682,216 of record JAEMGE010000029.1, read on the forward strand.
TCCTCGATCGATACTCGAAGTTTGACTTTTTGTCTTGCAAGTAATAATAGCACAAGACGGCATTATAACACTATTTATCGCAGCTTCGTACCCGACACACTCTAAACACGAACTACAAGCGGTGCACGCATGAATCGGTTTAAGTGAGGTTGTTTAACCATAGTTGCGGCGACGCTGTCACGCCCACATTACCATTCAAAATTTTTTTTTTCAAATTCAAAATATTTTATTCAGCATTAAATTATTACAATTTTTTACTGAACGTCATGAGTCTACTACCAGTTCGGAAAAATGAAACCTCAGACCTGAGAAGAACTGGCGAAAGAAACTCAGCGGGACTAATATTTTTTTTTTTAATAAATTGTAATTTACAATATTTTTATAAAGTTGAAGTAGCCTGGAAGCGATCACTTCATTCCCAAGGCGTGCTATCTTCTATGAAATTATTTATTGTATAATATCCTTTAGCACACAAACGTTCTTTAACAATTTTTTTGAATTTAATGATAGAAGCTTTTTGAACATTTTCTGGGATCCTGTTGTACAAGCGTATACATTGTCCATAAAAAGAATTACTGACTCTCTTTAAACGAGTTACAGGCATTACAAGTTTGTGTTTGCTCCTAGTATTAAAGTTATGCATGTCACAATTCTTGGGAAATTCGTGTATATTTTTACGAACATACATAACACATTCGTACACGTACTGAGAAGCAACAGTCAATATTTTTATTTCTTTAAACTTATCTCTTAATGACGCTCTAGGACCTAAACTATAAATTGCACGAATAGCTCTTTTCTGCAGTACAAAAATCGTATTAACAGTTGCTGCATTTCCCCAGAGTAAGATACCATACGACATAATACTATGAAAATAGCTAAAATATACTATGCGAGCTGTATCTACATTAGTAAGAAGTCTAATTTTTTTTACCGCGAACGCTGCAGAGCTGAGTCTACTCGCTAGTCCCTCAATATGGGGGCCCCACTGCAATTTGGAATCTATGATAATACCCAGGAATTTAGTGGACTCTACCGGTTTTAACATTTCCCCATTTAATATTACACCATTATCAACAAGTTTAACATTGGGTGTTGTGAATTTTATTAATTTTGTCTTTTTATTATTTAATAATAAATTATTAGAATCAAACCAATAGACAACCTTTGAGAGAGCATCGTTTACATCGTCGTACATAAGCAAATTTCGCTTCACTTTAAAAATAAGTGAAGTGTCATCAGCGAACAATACTATCTCATGTTTGTCCTGTACAAAAGATGGCAAATCATTAATATAAATTAGAAAAAGAAAGGGGCCGAGAATAGACCCTTGCGGAACCCCCATATCTAACGGAGCTCCAGGAGATCTCTTACCATTAACATCAACCCTCTGTATTCTATTATTTAAATACGAATTCAAAAGGTCGAGTGCCTTATTTCTAATACCATAATGATGCAGTTTCTTGATCAGCGTCTCATGATGCACACAATCAAAGGCCTTGGATAAGTCACAGAATATCCCAAGTGCATCTTGTGACCTTTCCCAAGCCTCAAAAATATTTCTTACTAACTCAACACTAGCATCTGCCGTGGAGCGGCCTTTCGTAAATCCAAACTGTTTCTTATGAAGTAGATTGTGTGCATTGAAATGCGTTAACATTTGCGCGAGTATGATTTTCTCAAAAATTTTACTAAACGTTGGCAGTACCGAAATTGGTCTAAAATTATTAGGGTCTAAGGTACTACCTGATTTAAAAATAGGAATAATTTTACTGTGTTTCATTAGATCAGGAAACGCACCATGCTCTATACTGCTATTAAATACAGTAGCTAAATGAGGTGCAACAACATCAATTACCGAGCTAATAACTTTTACAGATATACCCCATAGGTCAGCGGTTTTCTTGAGATCCAAACTTTTGAAGGCAGCAATGATATCTTTGGGGTATACAGGTTTAAATTTAAATACTACATTACATTCTTTAACATGTTTCTTAAGTAAAGATTCGGCAATAGCGGGAGATGAATTGAGTGATTGCGTTGTTGAAATTGGAATGTCAGTGAAAAATTTTTCAAACTCAGATGCAACTTCTTGGTTTGAAGTAATAAAATTATTGTTTATATTCAACTTAAAATCGAAGCTGCGATCTGTGACTCTCCCACTTTCACAAGCAATTATGTTCCATGTCACTTTTACTTTATTATGTGCATTTTTTATTTTGTCTTTAATATACAAAGATTTTGCCATGGAACATACTCTCCTAAACATTTTTGAGTAGGCACTTACAAAAGAAGCAAACGATGTACTATGATTATAAGCTTTTTCACCATACAATTCATATAGTCTTTGCCTGCTCTTGTAGATGCCAGGAGTTGCCCATTCACTAAATGACAAGAGACCCCCTGAATTGACTGTTTTAGAAGTAAATATTGTAGAAAATTCTGTTTTTATTAATTTAAACAAAGAATTATATAAGAAGTTGGGGTCATTATTGTAAGATAAATAAGGAAGTTTTGCTACAATATTACCTCTGAACTTCTCCATACGTGTAGTATTTATGGGGACAAAAGTCTTTTTTAACATATTTTTATTGTCATTTAAAGTATAAGAAAATGAAGCTAACTGACCACAATGGTCTGAACTCAACTTGTTTATAATAGATTTAGAGAATGGTTTATAATTTGTAAATATATTATCAATACATGTAGCACTGGTAGCAGTGATTCTAGTTGGTTCAAGAAATAAATTATTTAGGTTATATGATAGAAGCATGGATTTGAATCTGAGACTTAAAGTGGAATTTTCTAATAAGTTTATATTAAAATCACCACAAACAACAATGAATTTATTAGAACTATTTAATTTTAACAAAGTTTCTTCTAATACTTTCTCAAAGTACTCATATAACCCATTAGGAGGTCTGTATACGCATACAACAATGAAGTGCTCAAGCTCTGCGCAGGCTAGTTCAATAGTTTGCTCAACAGAGAGGCTCACAATGTCTTTACGTTCTTTATATTTTAAAAGTTTACTTATTATTATTAAAGAGCCCCCACGTATAGTTTTTTCTCTATTGAACATACTAGCTACCTGGTGACCGCTGAAGTTAAATATGGACTGAGAAATAGAAAGCCAGTGTTCTGTTAAACATAAAATATGAATATTTTCACCATTCATAAATAACTCCAGTTCAAGATCTTTACCTATCATGCCCTGTATATTTTGGTGCACCAGGTTTACAGTTTTTAATTTTTTACAATTATGGGCATTTTGTGGTATTTTACATTCCAGCCTTTTTTACCTATTCCGTGAAATTGACGATTCAAAAGCACTTGTAATAAGTCTAATATCACTTCACTAGCTTTTCCCGCGACTTCGTCCGCGTGGAATAGTGACTGCTCGCAGAGCTACCGGCGCGGCGGCCAGCGTCCTCCGACCCCCCCGCCCTCGCCTTGCATCGGACTGAGAGCGCGCTCACCCATAGTCCGCGTAAAGTTAAATATGTATATTTTAAAACTATGATATCTCCTAAGATATTCATTGAAATCAAATGATGTCAAGGGCAATTTTGTTCAAAATTAAATACTTGTGATGAATAACGTATTTATTTAGTTAAGGATTAATATCATGTTTATAAAAACACCTTCGGAAGTAATGCATTATTTTAAAACAAATTTGATTACCATAAAACGGGTTATATTGAGTCAACCTTAAAAGATGGACATATGCTGTCGCGGACTTTTTTTTAGAACTTTTAAAGGGAAACAATTCCGTCATACATGATTTTTATGTAACTTTAACCGTTTACACAGCGAACGCAACGGAAGCTCTCAAAAGGAATCATATTTCCCCGTTTTTGCAACATTTTTCATTTATAGTCCGCTCCTATTAGTTGTAGCGTAATGTTATATAGCCTAAAGCCTTCCTCGATAAATGGACTATCCAACACAAAAAGAATTTTTCTATTCCAACCAGTAGTTCCTGAGATTAGCGCGTTCAACCAAACAAACAAACAAACAAACAAACAAACAAACTCTTCAGCTTTATAATATTAGTATAGATTTATGTACAGTCTATCTTATTGATCGACTTCTAAAGGAAGACGTCATTAGTTTGTCGGTCTTCATAGTTTTTTTTAATGAATATTTAGGTTATATTATTGTTAATATCTTATGAGTCGTCCTAGAAAAATTAAAAAAATGACACCCCTAAAGCTTTAATTATTATTTTGAATTTACCAGTATTATAATGATACCTGTTTTAAACACAGAATTTTTGTTAAAAAATTTAAAGCGTAACTGCTTGAATTATATGCCCTCCCTTGAACTGCTCTTGTCTAATTCATGAAAAAAAAAAACTGTAGGTAGTTTACAATTATTAATTAAACGACGAATTAAGTAAGTCAATAAGGCGTAACTATCAATTTCATTTCCCGCCATTCCGTCATTAGTATGCGTCAGTTTTTTTTCGAGTTCGAGTTTTTTTTATAATATGTACCATTATCGCCGTCACGTTTCACTAGTGGGGTAGATAATATTAAGTGTTACAAGTATTTGAAACCGTGCTGTATTGTATTTTAGTTATAACATTTTATGTAAAATGATTAATAAATGGTTTGTCGCTGTCATAAACATATTACTAGCGACTCGCCTTTGCTTTGTCTCCGTACATTGATCAAACGAAGCGAAATGCTATGTCATTGATGTGATCTATCAATATCGATTGTTAAAACGTGTAAAATAATAATAATATGTGGAGACGAGGCTTGTTATGGATACCAGATAGTTGATACACTACACATATATAACTTTAAATACATACATACTATAAATATACCCATACCCATACCATATACCCATGACTGGAGCACAAACATTCGTGCTCATCACACAAATAAATGCCCCGTTAGTTGCCCGGGACTCGAACAGGCGACTGCTGGAACAGCAAGCGTCACTACAAACCGAGCCAAACGTATCGTCGAATAATTTATCATAAAAAATACTAAACTAGTAATAATTATTCGTGATGAATGAATTTATATAGTAGGTATATTATTTAGAGGCTATTACAAGAGATAATGTATGGTTGAATATATTTAATATGATAACGCGTCTGGAATTTATCGTATTTTTACTATTTGTTATGTCCTTACTTAATAGTTGTTATTTTTACTACATGGTTATTGTATACTATAATAGTAAAAAAATATTGATTATATCACTAGGTTCTAGTAAAACATTCAAACGTACATACACACACACATACACATACATACATGCGTATATATCTCATAACTATATTATTTGTGAGCAGGTCCAGAATACAATCCATTCCCTCAAAACGCTACGCTCTACATATCTGTTATTTCTAGATTTAGATCTCTTTGCTTCTGCCATTGTATGATACATGCAAGCAACAACGTTGTAACTTAATTAAAAATCATATTTAATTTGGTCTTAATGAGAAATACATTTTTTTTTAAATTATCTTAATACTGAGCTACAAAATTGTTCCTAGCAGCTCCCTAGACCCTAACATACCGCTCGTTACGTTCTCTGATGTAGACTTTACCCTTCTATATGGATATGCTTTGCTAAAAGCAAAGCTTTGTTGTTTATCATGTCAAGAAAACATACATACAAACATATAAATGTTCTTACATGCGTACATATCTTAACTCGTATTTGTTTTGCGTATTTAGGGATCTTGAAGTCAGAGTTCCTTTGGGTGAGTCATAGTCGTAACTTTATGTCAAAATTATATTTTCCAAGTGAACGCTACAATCCGAAGTTTGCTTTCAGTAATTTCGATACTTACTAGCGATTCGCTCCGCCGTTTAACGTTTAGTATAGATTTCTCAGAGATGAGACATTTTCCCGAAATGAAAAGTATCCTATATGTTGACCCGGATAACCAGCTATCATTATTCCAAATTTCATCAAAATTTGGCCAGTGGTTTTCTCGTGATGCGTTTCCAGACAGGCAATAATTCTAAAAACTATAGATTAATTTAGATAATAATGATTAATGACATTTCCATATGACATAAGTACTTCTAAGCTTAATAACCATAATAAATTAAAATGACTCTTTTGTCTATAATTTGATATTGATATGTGCTAAGTATGTAACTTGTTCGGGTAGTCAATTTAAAGTTTACTTTGATTCCAAAGTAATCAATTAAAGCTCTGGTTTTTTCTAAGCAAAGTACGGTTTTCTAAGGGTTGAAACATTTCTTTTGCTAAAAGTAGAACGTTGTCATAAAGTGTGTGATTTATTGTATTGTGTCCTTGGTCATTTATTTTTGTAAATATTATATAACTTTGTAAAAGTATTTCAATAAAATTATTATTATGAATCTCGCCATTAGTTTAGAGACGTCGTGTATAAAAAATTTAAATAAACGTATACGATAAATATTGCGTATGTGAATCCCTTGTAACTTGTGTTCTTCTTCAAAAGTTCTTTAGCACCATCATATACTTGGTTCATTTATTTTGATTTAAAACTTTTATATATAATTTTATTGAATCAATTCAATTTTCGTTTTATTGATACTCAGAAAGACAATGACACTATGCCTTGTTTTCTTTTAAATTTATTATATAACATGTAGTTCTACAAAGAGAAAAACTATTAGTCACTTATAGTATAGTTGTCGAGTAAGGGATAAACCAACAAACATTCTAGGAAAGCGGTCTCTTTGTGCTGTACGTGCATCCACGCAAGTTAGTGAAGTCCTTTTTGGTTTACAATAAGGTTTATATTGTAAGGGTTTTCATACAATATATGTGGTCGACTGTACATCTGAGTTAGCGGTGTTATATATCTATTTCTCACACCTTTTTGCTGTTAAGTGAATTCAATAAATTCCACATCGCTACAATATACACATAGACATTAGCAGTATGTGACAATAATTGAAATCTATTTTTATATGCAATTATAATTAGTTGAAATATAAATTGTTAACGATTTACATTATATTTTATCGATACTAATATTATAAAAATCGAGAGTTTGTTTGTTTGTTTGTTTGTTTGAACGCGTTAATCTTAGGAACAACTACTAATCCGATTTGAAAAATTCTTTTTGTATTAGATAGCCCGTTTATTGAGGAAGGCTGTAGGTTATATATTATGCTACTACCCAAGGGAGTAGAGCAGTAATCATAAATGTCAACAAATCGACCAGACTTCCATAGGTTATTGTAGTTAAAACTTATGTTTATAATCAAACTTTAATGCAAGTGAAGCCAAGGGGCACAGCTAGTTTAATATATGTAAGGAAATTCATGTTTCGTATAGCTTTAAGATAAGATGGGATTATATTTATACTTTTCCGTAATAAAAAGTAGCCTATATGTTATTCCAGACTATAATCTGTCTCCGTGCCAAATTGCATCCAGATCCGTTCAGCCGTTCTGGCGTGAAAGAGTAACAAACATCCATACATACTCACAAACTTTCACATTCGTAATATTAATACGGATAACATGTATTTTATGGTACATAAATAAATAATTTTTAAATTAAATTTAATCCAAATTCGTCCAGTTATTTGAGCGTGATAAAGTAACAAACATACATACATACATAGAAACTTTAGCATTTATAATAGCATTCCGATCAATTTCTACCCAATATATAGGTACCTACAATTCTAATTAATTGTTTTTCAAACTCAATAACGGAAGGAAGCCTTTAACGCGAACCCATATTTAAACAGCTTAATAGTATCAGAAACAATAGATCAGGGGTCAAAAAACATCGTTCCGACCCGTATTATATGGTAATGCATCTACGTATATAATACATTACAATTTCAAAGTGATTATTACAAATTTAAAACTGCTTTTGTATACGATGACCAAGATTTTTTACATTTTATCATTTTGTAACATACACCTATATGTCTTTCGCTTTGTTATTTTGATTTGGAATAGCTTGCGAAATCTCATGACCCAAAAATTATTCAGAATTGATGTGCGAAAAAGGTATATAAAAAATTTGAAATTGTATTATGTATACAAACTCTTTGGTGGCACTTTCCCATTGATGACGTCGATAAGTCAGGGGGAAATTATGGTGATAGCGCTCGTATTATGCTGTCAGCGACCATCGTGAATTTGTATTTTGATATATACATATATTCTTTGTCGCATTAGTCTTCTATTTTGTGTATGTATGTATGTATGTATTCAGCCCTTTTTTAACGTCCCACTGCTGGGCACGGGCCTCCCTTCAATACGAGGGGAATCAGGCCATAGTCCACCACGCTGGCCAAGTGCGGATTGGCGGACTTCACATGTCTTTTGAAAACTTGCTAGGTTCTCTCAGACATGCAGGTTTCCTCACGATGTTTTTCGTCACCGTAAGGCAAGTGGTAATCATGTTAGAAATAATTCGCACATGAAAATATCAGAGGTGCGAGACCCGAGATTTGAACCCGCTTCACTCGGTTTCCCAAGCAAGCGCGTTACCACTGGGCTACCACTGCCTATATCTATTTTGTATCTACATATTAGTAAAAAAAACGTGCGTGTGTTCTTATGTACGCATGTAAGAAGTTATACTTTTTTTAGCGTTACAGATCAAAAATAGCTAAAGATTTCATCCCATATGTCACAACTCTCTGTAACAGGAATGTAGCTAACTTCATCATGTCGCTTTCAGCTAACTTCGTCATGTCGCTTTTTGGCTGTCGGTGTGCGCGCATCGTAAAAATTTTACTCTCATAATTTTTTCCATACGTGCCAAAAATAGTATAACATCAAAAATTGGTATCAGTAACGTGTTACGTACATAAAAATGGTCTTAATGACTAAGTAATTATTTTTATTTATGATTACTCCTTATAACACTAGCTATCTGCCAGTGAAAGTCCCGTTAAAATCGGTCCAACCGTTTCGGAGATTAGCCGGAACAAACAAACAGACAGACAGACAGACAGACAGACATACAAAAATTTAAAAAAATGTTGTTTTGATATATGTACCATGTATACATCCATATGCATTCAGTAAAAAGCGATTATTTTAATATTACAAACAGACACCCCAATTTTATTTATCTGTATAGATAAATATTCTGGAATGAATGAGTTTTGCTATTTTAATGTAATCTATTGATCTAGAAGGTTCCGGAGTTTTATTTTATTTTATTCTACGAATAACTTATTCGGTTAAATATACCTAACGTTTAAAACTTTAGTCTATATTATAGCTTAATGTATTATTTTACTGGCATTAAACGTCTCTACATTCTGCACGACACTCGCTGTTGACTCAGTTGTGTCAACGCGGGATAGGCCATCGGAATGCCAGATAAATTTCTTTTTGTACACATTTACTTTAAGACGATCATCGTCTCAAATGTTTATATTTAAAAGGGAATTCAAGCATCTTTGACGACACGTTTGGCCCAGTAAGTAGTGAACTTACTTGCTGTGCCAGCGGTTGCGGGTTCGAGTCCCGCGGGGCATTAATTTGTGTGATGAGCGCGAATGTTTGTACTTCATTCGTAGGTGTTTATATTTATAATATGTATGTATTTAAATTTATATATGTGTAGTGAATCAACTATTCTGGTACCCATAACACAAGCCTCGTAATTTACCATGGAACTAGATGGTGCTGTGTGTTGATGTCCCAACATATTTATTTTATATCCAAGAAACGTACAGAATGATATACGCATACTATACATATTTCAAATAGCCACTATTTAAAATATAGTATACTTTCTCTGTAATTAAATTTTTTATATAGTCTTTACGCTTTTCTTGAAACATTGGTAGAAGCTAGCATTTTAACGCGTGGTTTTTTCTTCTTCACTGCAAGATCATATTCGTTAATATATTTTGATGTATATGAAATAAGTAGTACAAAAAGTTCAAAAGCGAAGAGGTCGTAATGCCAAGCCGTACCAAAAACAAGTAAAAACTCCCGCCACCGGTTGACACTTGACAGGTGCTTAGAACCCGCATTCTTTTTTACAAATTATCATCAATGGCCGTATGCTAGTCACGTTCATATGGTAACACCTATTTTTACTTGACCCGTAATCATTGTGTAATATAACATAATGGTAGTCCTCTTTATTCTGGTGCTTGAGGAGTGAAATTCGTTCAGGACGAATTAACCGCACAATGCGGGTAAGATGTAACAAGATGGCGTCTATCTTATATGTTACAATCTTTGTACGCTTTGAATTTTAACGACTGTTAAGTTTGATATGTTATCAAAACTAGAAGTGAAATAGCAAATTCTACTAGTTGTGTGGCTAATGTTGTTATTATTGCACTAGTATATATTGCTAAGCATTCCTTTAGTAACGGGTTAAACTTTTAACGAGAATATTTAGGCTATTTAAAAAAAATGGTACATTTACCAGGTCTTTTTCGGTATTTTTAACGTCCTACCGTTGAAAACAAGTCTTCCCGTAAATAGAAGGGAATCAAACCACAACCCATTTTATTCAGCCCTTTTTAACGTCCCACACACACTTGCTGGGCACAGGCCTCAATACGAAGGGGATCAGTCTACCACGCTGATCAATTCAGGATTGGCGGACTGCACATGACTTTCGAAAACTTGCTAGGTTCTCTCAGACATGCAGGTTTCCTCACGATGTTTTCCTTCACCGTAAGACAAGTGGTAATCATATTGGAAATGATTCCCACATGTAAATGTCAGAGGTGCGAGACCCGGGATGTGAACCCGCTTCCCTCGGCCCAAGCGTGCGTTAATATATTGGCTTTATAGAGTAGATATTTAATTTGGTTGTACGTTTTTTGTTTTGTGCCTTATGTTACTAGTATGTGTTATATTTTCCAATAGTGAATTTGAATTCTTATTTTTTTTTTAATGTTATATGTTAAAAGTTATATATAAATTTCAAGAAAATCTTGCCCTAAGGGTGTTATAATTACGTCTAAAACGTTTAGATGTTTTGTACCATTTAAGTTAAAAAGTAAAATATGTATGTTTAAACAACTTTCGAAACTCACGAACCTAACTAGTACATTACCAAGTAAATACGCAGTTATTGTGATTAACATAAATTTAAATAGCTCATGTTTCGAGTTAGGCTGAATATTGTATGTGTTATGCAATTTTGTTTGTCCTAAAGTTTCTTTTGTTGCGTTTCGAAAGATAGGAGAAACAGTCAACGGCAGCGTTCCATGGATTTCTAGTTTTAAAGTAAACCACTTTCAATATTCAAAAGTTTCTTCGACTATCTGACATGTCAAATTATATCGGTTTAATTCTACTAGTGATCGCCGCGTGGTTGTAAATCAACCATAATTCATTAAGTTATATATTTATTGTCTTGCATATATTACAATATTAATCTACCCTCAATTTGACCACAGACTTTAAGTATAAACAAAAGAGTATGTATGCGTGTGTGTGTCGAAAACATGGTAGTGTGTGTAATGTTTTTTTATTGATTTATTGTATTTTTTATGCATATTTTTTTTTAAATATTAGCATTCTGCACTTCTTCTCTATTTAAACTATAAGTGTGGGAAATTTGATACTCCTCTGTCCGCGCAATATTCGTAAAAAGGGGTACAAAGTTTTTGCTTCACATATTAATATATAGATGAGAGATCTTTCCCTTTCTACGTGATATTGGCGAAGGAAATCAGTACTCAACTGACACGCCTAAAAGCCATAAAACTAAGAAAAGTAGAAAGAAACTTGAGAGGTATTTTTTATAAATAATAAAAAATTGATGAAAATCTCATTATTGACTGAAACAGATAATAATAATGTAACTAAATTGTAATTTGTAATGGTTGTGATGAAGTATTTGAGTAATCTATACTAATATTATAAAAAGGAAAGATTTGATTGTTTGTTTGTTTGCATCGAATAGGCTCCGAAACTACTGAACCGCTTAAGATGAAATTTGGTAAGAAGACAGTTTGAGACCCTGAGAAGGATATAGGATAGTTTTTATCCCGGAAATCATCCCTTAAGGGGGTGAAAATGCGGATGAAAGTTTGTGTAGGGAAGCAAGCTAGGGACGAACCCGAGCGAAGCGAGGGTGAGTCGCTAATGATAAAATAAAGTTTTTAAAATACTGTGCTATTTTAAATAAAACTATCTTTTCGGATTTTTTCTCGGTTTTTAACCGACTTCCAAAAAAAGGAGGAGGTTCTCAATTCGACCGTATATATGTTTTATTTTGATTTTTGGTTCCCAATGTTTTACAACAATCATGGTCACGGGAGAGGAGACAAAACTTTAGAAAAGATACTTTTATCTAAATTGTCAAATCGCGTAAATCTAAGAAAGTATTACTGTGCTATTATCGTTAATTAGTAATTACAATCATATTTTAAGTTAAAAAATAAATATATTATTGGTTCCATTCATAACAAAGACATGATTCTTAAAAGGTAACAGATAAAGGAACTATTTATTCAGCCTACTTTTTACCAGCACAACACAATTCGCATGTATGTATTTGTTTTTCAAATAACTCGTGCGTTCGGAAGTGAGAATGAAACGCGGGTGGGCCTTCGCCGTTTTTCATATTTTTTTTTCTTATTTGTCTTTTGAACGTGTTTGCTGATATTTGACGGCGTCTTTTGTTTTTTTTTTATAGTCTGTAGCAGTGTTCAGGCAATGACATATCAGTATTGTGTATTTGATTTCGGTCAGCTTATAGGTTTAATATACATATTTATCTGTGGTTGTCTATATTTTTATACTACTTTTTGATTAGTAAGTTAATGTTTTTAGGATACTACATTTCTAAATAAGTTATTAAATTTTATCGCTTACTAGTGGCTCGCTTCGCTCGGGTTTGGCTTTAGGAAAACAAAAACAAACCTATCCCACGGGAACCGTACATTTTACAGAGATAATCTATTTCTCTGCCAAATTTCATTTATATCCATTCAGATTTCAGCCGTTCTGGCGTAAGAGACTAACGAACATCCATACATCCATACTCCCAAACATTCACATTTATAATATTAGTATAGATTGTGTTATGCACACTTTAACATTATAACTTCCCTCTTTATTTTAAATCGAAATTTCTCCTAGAAAATGCCTTTTCCATTATAAGTTTACGACTTTAAGGAGAGCTTTAATTTCAATACTGTGCCCATAATAACGTAGGAAGTAATAATTTCCTTAATAAAAACCTAACACCAAATAAAACCTGCGCGCGCGCTTTATCGTTTAATTTTCCTTCTCGCTCGCACTTGTAAGTCATTAAATTTCCGTCCTACTTTAACCAAGATGGCGACGTTGCTAGGCAACGATTGTTTACAGAGCACACGGTGACGAAGTTGAATGATCGATAATATACGCAAATGTTATCCGAATCGGAGAATATAATGTGTAAAAGTTTTTACAAACTTAAAGCTATTTTTTTTTTAATTTCAAATAAACTTTATTTTCTTTTGCGCCAAGAACCTTCATGAAATCAAAATTTCATCACAATCGAATCAGTGTTTTAGGAACGTATAGAGGACAGACCTACGAATATTCATTTTTATTTATATAGATTTAAAATCACGTACATGATTATGTGACTACATTACTCATGTGTGTAACAATTCATTATTTACACTTTCACGTGCTATAATATATTACATAAAGTCGGTAGTAAATTTTCAGTGGTTAAGACTGTGATCAGGTCAGTAGGTGTAACATTAGTAGCTGAGGTGTAGCTTGTCTCTTCAAATACTATGCTCCTATATCACAATCAATGATGGTTGAAAGTGGATTTGACGTTAGTTCTTCTAGATAAGAATGAAATGATCATGTTCTAAGGGTAGCAAAATCGATTTTTTGATTTATTTTTTGCATCTTTGAAAAAGTTTGGATAAATCGTATTATAAATAAATAAATATGTTGGGACATTATCACACAACACCATCTAGTTCCATGATAACTTTAAATACATACATATTATAAATATGAATATGACTTGAGTACAAACATTCGTGCTCATCACACAAACGAATGCCCCAGCGGGACTCGAATCCGCGACCACTGGCACAGCGAGTAGGGTCACTTCAAACTGAGCCAAACGTGTCGTCAATGTGTATAATTTTGATATGAATTCGAGTCTGATTTTGTTTAGGCAATTTATTTATAAATAATAATAATTCAGTCTTTTTTAACGTTCTACTCCTGAGCAGGGGAGCATTTAATGCATGAGGGAAAGGATTAGAAAAAATTAGAAAAAATTAAAGCGCACCTTGGGACTCACCCGAGCGAAACGAGGGAAAGTCGCTAGTTATTATTTAAATTAAAAAAATAGTAGTTTAGTTATTTTATGGGATCTACTTAATTTAAAATTTCTTCTCACTACGTTCAGTATGATTGGTTGCGACGTCGTAACGTCAAGGGATAAAAATCAAACTTATTTTGGTATGTGCTTTGTAAAATATTATCATGAAGCGAGCTTTTTCAGCTTTATTATTGATGATTATACTTTGAGTTTTAAAACAATTTCATTACAAATTTAGGAAAAGTCTAATAACTCATCACCTTGAAAGTAAAATAACAAATAGCAATCGCCCATTGATGTCGCGTTACAACAATGTGACGTTACAGTTGAGTAATGACTGTTTCAAATGTAAAACTTTACACGGCTTTCCATACAAAATATGAAAGTGAATGTATGTATGTCTGTGTGTTGTATTTTTAAGGTTTGAATGATTTATTTGTTCATACAATTGGGATTAAATTTTTGATTTCTGTCATATAATACGAGTACCATCAATATGGCTTAGAAAATGCTCTAGTTCTGTCTACGTTTGACATAAGTACAATTCTCAATACTTTAAATTTATTATGTATGTATGAAAGTATGTTGTATCGTTACACCTGAGCAAAATCAGGGCATATAGTTAGTACTCATACAATTATTCTCACAGTCATTCTAATAAGCCTAGGGTTTTTTTTGCCAGAACTGAGAGCTTGTTATCTGAACATGAATCTTAACTGTCATCAATAAACAGATTAAAAAAATTGGCCTTGGATATTTGCAGAAACAGACTGATTAGAAAGGAATCCATGACCTCTGTAGAAGAGTGCTTTTCTACGCCTTTATTATTACAATCTCTATGAAATGATTAAAAAATACTAGCGACTCACCTTCGCTCCGCTCGGGTTTCTCTCTAGTTACGTTTTAACGTTAAGTGTAGATTTCTCAGAGTTAAGATATTTTCCCGAAGTAAAAAGTATCCTATATGTTGACCCGGATGGTTATCCGGCATATATAGCAATCATCATACCAAATTTCATCAAAATCTGTCCTGTGGTTTTCTCGTGATACGGTCACAGACAGACAAAGAGTTAAAATTCCATAAACTAGATTCGGCCTCTGTATCGATAATAATGTCTATTTCAATAAGATTTTCCAAAAATATTCAATGTACAGATTCGACTCAGTTAGAATTTTATTATATGTATAAAATATAGATTTACCTAGTAGGCATTTTAAGTTATACTTATGTTTAATAACAACATTGGTTCGAATCCGACATGGATCATCGAAGCCTTGTACTACTGTAGATGCTAATAATGTTTATCGACTTATTATAACTGCACGTACATATGACAATGTTGAGACCTGTGTGGGATAATTACCGCTTGTCTTACGTTGAAAAAAAAAACGTCGTGCGGAAAGCTGCATGTCTGAAAAAGCTTAGCAACTTATTGAAAGATGTGTGCAGTCTTGGCCAGCGCGGTGGACTATAGCCTGATCTCCCTCGTATTGAAGGAGGACGTTAAAAAGGGCTGAATACAGTTCATACAAGTAGAATAACTAACATGGCCGTCGAAGATTGTAGGTTCGAGTTAACTTTTTCTAGCAAAAAAAAAAACACATTTTTTGATATAAATATTTTTCGTGATTCGTGTGCCATGTTCGTTTTGCGGACTCAATACGGTAATGAAATGAAGGCCGATGAGTGTGTAGCATTATTTATAGTGTTATTTATCTAGCTGTCGAGCAAAATTGCAAAGGTACATAATGCATCTATGGCGTTTTTATGGCAGCAACAAGGCCACCGATCATAATTCGAAGCATAAAATACGTTTCGCCCTGACCGACTTGTGGACTTTCCGTTACGCACGACACCTCCGTACATTACCGATGGGTACCATGTTCTATGAGTTATTGTTATGTTTGTCATAACTCCCATGACAAGTATGGAATTTTGCTGGTAGACTTTTTGCGGCAACTTTGTCTACTTTTCAAAGCTTGAAGAGCTTTTCACTTTTTAAGTTTGACCCTCGTTTTAAGCTCCTAGAAAAAGGATTATGTTATTCGACTGTATGTTAGTATGTAAGTGTATATGGCTTTCTCTAATGAAATCAAAATATACTTTATTCAAATAAACTTTTACAAGCACTTTTGAATTTTCACTTTTCAAAAAAAATAATTAAGCTATTATTTCTTTTTTTTAATAGAAATAGAAACGAAATCAGTGCGAATCACTAGTATTTTATATCATACACTCCCACATCTGTTTCACGTATATGCATTTACAACGCATCACAGCGTGAAATATAATAACGTGTTATATATTGCAATATATTAGTTTGGAATACAGTGTAGTTTAAGCGAAACCTTTTTAAATGGCAAGGATTTTACAAAAAGTGTTAAAACAAGTGATGCACTCATAAATAGTTTTTGTAACTAGGTATACAAAAATACTACATTTGCTTATGTAACTTTGTTCTGGATTTTCCTTATAATTTTCATATTTACTCGTAGTTAATACGTTTTTAGTATAAAATATAAATCAAAACTCAAAAGCATAACATTTAGATTATGGTTTGCTTTATTACGTCGCACCAAGGCTTTAAATATGTTCAAATCACCAATACTGGTGGTAGTTTGGAGAAGAGAGTTTTTTTCCTATACTTTAAAAACAAAGCTTTATTTCCAAGATTTATAAACATATATGGATAATATACATTTGTAGGTTTTTTTAAGTATAATGTGTATTTTATACCAACAGAATTGACATTTAAAAGACAATAATTCTGTAATAAACTCTATCGGTAATTTGGTCATTGGGGCAAATAAGCGAGACGACGAGCGCGACGAGTAGACATTACTTTGTATTAAATTTTGGTATGATGATAGTTGGTTATCCGGGTCAACATATAGGATACTATTTACTGCGGGAAAATATCTCACCTCTGAGAAATCTATACTAAACGTTAAAATATATCAATAGGTACACCAGAGTACAATTTCTGCCAAAATTAATGTTTAAACCAATTTTATTTCGTCAATAGAAAAAATGTGATAGTATTCCATCAACATTTCCACTTGAAAATAAAAAAAAGTGTCGGGAAAAAAATTCGGATTCGGATTGTGGTTGTATGTTGATGTAGATATTTCTCAATTAATTTTCTATTAACGATATCGTTGTAGAAAAACTACTCTAAAAAGGCTGATTATTGATTGTGTGGGTATATCGTAGGCAATACAACCATCGGTTGTTAAAATATACAGTCTCTAAGAACAAGTAACCGTCAATCACATACCGACAAAGTGACATTGGCCCGTGCACTTTGAATGGACCAGGCGTAAAATCATCTGCATACATCATATATTTTATCACTCTATTCGATTATCAACCTTAATAATATGCATTAAGATTTAAAATTACTGAAGCATTATCTAAAGTTAAGACGTTTGGTTTTGTGAAGTCCTCCAAACGTGTCATTAGAGGTTTTTAGTATTTCTTCTTACAATAAGAAACCACGTTGTATGAGAATGACCTTTATTTCAACTGCATTTGAAGTACAATAGTATTTACTGGATGAAACAAAGCACAATCAAATGTATACTTTATTATATTTTAAAACAAAGTTTAAATTGAAACGATGAAATAAATCATCGCTATTTTATTGTCATTCGAAATTGAACTGTATTATACGTAAGTATGGCTTAAATTACTTAATGCTTACACTCGCACGCGAATCGTTCCGCTATTGCAGTCGCGAAGGACGCTAAGTCATGTGAAATTGATTCTATTTGATTATCTTTAATGAATATCTACTCGTAGTTATATAATAGGTATATTCCGGGCTCAAGTTGAGACCCCTGTGGAACTCCTTTTAATTATTTCTTTAATTGTAATGTCATATGTATACATTCACATTAAATTTATGGTAAATATTTTTGTTCTATTTAATACACATAATTAACTATACTATATAACCTATACTGAAGTAAACTTTCACAAGCACTTTTGATATATAAGTTTACCCTACAGGCCTTGTCATCATAAATTATTATTTTATTACATGTCACTATAATCTTGATATCATATTTTATATATAGCTCGTAACGTGGTCGTAATATTTTTTTGTATTTCTCTTCTCTAAAACTTTAGTAGCAACAATTTTTTATGTCGATAAATAATATTTAAGGAAGTATGTATGCATATGTATAAGGTATGAAATATATATAAGGTATGCATGTATTCAGTCCTTTTAAAAGTTCCACAGCTGGACATGGATCTCCTTTCAATACGAGGGGGATCAAGCCATAATCCTCCACGCTGGCCAGCATACAGGTTTCCTCACGATGTTTTTCTTCGTCGTGAGACAAGTGGTGATCATGATGAAAATGATTCGCACATGAAAATATCAGAGGTGCAAAAATAGTCTAATGAGTCGATCTAATGAGATGATGCCACATATTGTTTTTGGATTCAAAAGAAATTTACTTACGAACGAAGACACTAATATTGGCTAGTGTTCTATAAAAACCAACTTTATCCTACTTGTTGCATAATACCACTTGTGATTGTTGTTGGCTTAAATAATTTATTCATATATTATATAGTTTATAAACAGTGTCGATTGGATATTATAAGACAATCGTATTATTCTTCTTAAATAGTTTCATCTCAAACTAATCACAACACACACAGTGGAATACAAAGCCTATGTTTTGAAAACCTAACGCCTAACAGCTGCGAGTGTATTACAGCACTCGCTATTGTTCAGAGTTAGATTATCTAATAAAGAATTTAGTTATAATTAGTAATCTCGAAGAGCCTGATGTGCTAAAAATTTTGGTGATGTTAAAATACACAGTGTGAATCAGTGTTGTTATCTTTACAAATGTTATATTGAAAAGTGAAATGTCACACGAAACCAAAGACCGTGTAGACATAAATGTAATATAATTTCCAGAGCGCAATAATAACTGATGATTGTTCGACCATGCACGTGAATAGCTTAAATAATACTTAGTGTGCCATTGTGGATGTGGTTTTGAATGAACTATTCAGTCAGTTAGTTTTATTTAGTTAGTTAATATTTTTTTATGTTGAAATATGAAATTGGAAAAAGTTATTTTTGGTATATGCCATTTACTCCAAGTGACGGTGTCGACGTGGCACTTCAGGGATCTCACTCAGGTATAATAAATGTTGAGTTGCGACACGTCCTTTTAATGGTATCGTTAAATGATCATTAGTATTTGCATTAAACCTACCTTGTTCTTAATTAAGGTCAAGTTGTTATTGAGACTTTGTTAAATATTATCTGTTGGGTCTCACGTAGGATAAGTTGACAATTATTGTATTCCAATATTGTAAACAAATATTATTTTAAAAGAGCGACTGTTGAGTTTCTCACCGGCTCTTCACAGCAGAAATGCTTTCCGACCCGGTGGTAGATTCCTCACGGACTTTATACTGACATTTAATTTAAATTTTAATAATGTAAAAAGTGACAATTCAAAAGTGCTTGTAAAAGTCTATTTGAATAAAGTAAATTTTGATTGATTGATTGATATCTAGTGACTACATTTCGTTATTCCCTAGAGTTAGTTTTGATATTCTTTCATAGGACTTGCTAGTGCGCAATTTTTTTTCATCGAGGAACATATTAAATACTCAATAATAGTAGTATTCAGCCCTTTTTAACGTCCCACTGCTGTGCACGGGCCTCCCTTCAGTACGAGGGGAATTAGGCCATAGTCCACCACGCTGGCCAAGTGCGGGTTGGCGGACTTCACATGTCTTTTGAAAACTTGCTAGGTTCTCTCAGACATGCAGGTTTCCTCACGATGTTTTCCTTCACCGTTAAGACAAGTGGTAATCATATTGGAAATGATTCGCACATGAAAATATCAGAGGTGCGAGACCCAAGATTTGAACCCGCTTCACTCGGTTTCCCAAGCGAGCGCGTTACCACTGGGCTACCACTGCCTTAAATACTCAATAATACACTGACGTATAAAATTACTCTGGAAATAGTATATGTACTGCACTAATAATTATATTCACATTCTTCCTCTCTTCGTTAGCTATTTTCCAAAAATATAGGTTGACTGGAAAAATAGTTGTATAGATAATAAGACTACCTTTTACACATTTACTATTTTCTATTTTTTCTACTTATATTTTATCGTTTCTGAATGTACAATAGAAATTACTATTTGACAGCGATTGCATCGATATTTGCTAAGCTTTTTCAAATTTAAATATATGTACACATATACATGTATTATTATATAGTTTTTCTAACATGCATAAAAAATTTTGATTTTCCAAAACCAACAAACAAACAGGAAACAGTAGTAAAAATACTTCAACTTCAAAACAAATTTTTACAAAATCTCTCTTTGAACAAACAAAAATGGACCGTCTATTAGCAGCTTGTTAAAATTATAAACTATTAAGTGTTAGACGAAGTTATGCCTTGACCGGATTCCCGTCGATTCTTCAAATTTCCATAATTGAAGTAAGCCTTGCGCAAGCATTGTCCCCTACACGCGAATTACGTTTGCGACAGACGGAGGGTTTAAAAAAAACCGAAATGATTTATAATTAACTTTAATTATATATAAAAACTTAATACAAATTTAATCCTATGAACGATGATTCCACATCGAAGTGGGAATATGGAATGATCATTCTTACAAAATAATTAATAAAAACAACTACCGGAAATCGTTGCGTAATTCCTGCATTAACAATATATTATAATAAATATAAATTTTGGAAAATGCAACGTCGGCGATCTTGGTATTATAGTTCTACGTAATTCCTCCCCCCTTAGAACGGCGACTATTTTAGCACGTTTAGTGAAAATGTTGCCGGGATATTCTTAGGTTTGTCAGATGTTTGCAGGGTCTCGGGCGAAGGCTGCTGCTCACTTTCTACATTCTTATTACGTTTCCATAAGTAGCGTCGAGTTATTACGATGATTCCGAGTACGCCTGTACTCAATAGTATACTGTAGAATGGGATTGTAGTGTGGTACAAGGCGTCTTTTTGCACTTCGTCAATTCGTACAGGTGTCTGGATCATAAGTTGGTCCTGGATGTTGTAAAGTCCTTGGAGATCAATAGACTTAAGATGGATGTGGGTCGCTTTGGTAGACTGCTTTTCGGTGTTATAGGGTATTTTCATTAATTTCAGAGGTTGTCCCTTGATTTCGTTATAATCATTCGCTATAGTGAATTGTTCCGATTTTAACCGACATCCAATAGGAATCGTAGCCAGGTAACTTCCTTGTAATGATGTGTAATCTTTTTGGTTACAAATTAGTTGCGCTTTCGTTTGTTGAGGAAAGGACAGGGCGTAGTGTTGGTCATCGAGTTTCTCCATCGCTTCCTTAGTCAGGGTAACTGTAGTAAACTCACAGGATTCTTGTATGACTTGATTGGTGATCAATTCCTGAATGCAATCTGATTTGGTGCGGATCTGATGATGAATTTCTTTCTCACAGAGATACCAGTTTTTCACCTTCGGGCATTCAGCCTCCATGTACACATATGACATCTCGATTGTTGCCAGGAAGGGAAAAGGTGGGATAAGAGCCTGGTTGTGTTTATTCGGTACTACTGATAATTTATAAAAATCATAGGTTGTTTTAGAATAAATTGGAAATTTGAATATAAAAACTATTTGTTTATTCACAAAATACGACCCTGGTTTAATAGTATTATAATATTCTCTAAGTTCCAAATCTAATACTTGCTCTTCTGAGTAAATTGATTTAAGTTTTAAAACCATAGATTTTAATACCTCGATATCTATCATGGAATAATGTGTACTAGAAGCATGAATAAACGCTAAACTATTTTCTATTCTTAGTAATTCTAAAGACAAATCTTCTATGTTTTCGCTAATTAATACCAAAAGTTGGGCAAAATTTGCGTATTTTGTTAGAATAATTGCCTCATTATATTTCAACGCATCATCGTGATCTAGATTACCAGTTAAACTTTTTTATCATAGAACCTAACCCGTCTACGAGACCTCTTTTATTCTACTAGGCTCTAAAGAATATAATTGTTTTAAAACATTGCCAAGCTTGTTAGTAAGATAGTTAATTTGAATGTTTCTATGTGATCTAATTTTACGTACTGTATGAATGTATGATAGTGCGTAGTTAGTTTCATAGGTCCGAGTTTGAAAAGTAATAGTCCTAGTCTATCGTTAAGGCTTTCGAGTTTTATTTCCTGAAGTTGCGTCATTGGGAGGGTTATCATTAGGAGAATCCTGTAACAAATTGGCTGTTTTAGGGATTCGTTTTAGTCGGGATTTTGCTACGGGGCCACGTTTTTTAGAAGTATAAATGTGAATTGGTAAGTCGGCTAGCACAGTGTCATGAGTATATCGTGGGGCAATTTTTTGTCGAGTAGCAAGGGAGTTTTTTATAAAAACTGGTTGTTGGGGTGCATATTCCTTTTCAGGTTCACGATTTTTATTTCTTTTCTCTATTAATGCAGTGCGATTTTCAAGTGATGATGAATTGATAATATCATATACTTGTTTCATTTTATCTCTATGATTTTGAGTATATTGTTGTAAGAGTTGTTGCGTTATATCTATGTCTGTGCAATCCCTAGGGTCAAAATGACCAGTCAATAAGTCAAAGGGGCGACATCTTGTAAAACTATGTATAGAGCTATTATACGCTATTATAGCATAGGGTACAAGGTTGACTATTGGTTCGTCTTTATATTTTAATTTAAGAAGTCTTAGGTGTTCCAAAAGGGTTGAGTGAAACCGTTCTATGTTACCGTTATCGTTAGGTGAATGAGCTAATATTCGGTGGTGGTTAATTTTATGAAGTCGGGTAAATTCCATAAATAACTGGTTAGTAAATTCAGTCCCATTGTCAGTAATTATGGTCATAGGTATGCCATGGTGAGTACTGTATTGTAATAAGGCTTGTAATATACTTAAAGCTGTGCCGTCGCGAAGATGGTAAGCTTGACCATATTTAGTGAAAACATCAATGAAAGTTATATATTTTTCATTTTGAACTGTGAACAAATCCATATGAACTATTTCAAATGGTTTGGTAGCAGGTGGGACAATATTGAACTGTGGTCTAAGTGGGTTCCTGTCATATTTGGCTTGGCCGCAAGTAGTGCATTCATTAATAAATTTCGTTATTTGTTCTTTCATTTTTGGCCAATAATACTTGTGAGACAAAGCTAGGTAACATTCGTTGATTCCACGATGATTCGTTTTACCATCGTGATAATGGCGGATGATTTCTTGTTGACGCAAATATTCTTTAACATTTTCTAATTCTTTTTTAGCTAAAACAAGGTTTAAAGAGGAACTCTTAAATTTATCTTGCAGGATCGGGATTATAGAATACATAGCTAAAGGAGGATTTATTAAAATGGCTGTTTTAATTTTAGGACTTACGTATTCTTTTACAGCATTTATCACATCGTCTTCTAAATTTGATTCAGATAATTGAATACTAATACGTGTATGTGTGTCAAAGGGCTTGGTAACTACAGGTCGTTTCTTAACGTCAGTCACAACATTAAAATAGATCTGTCGGTGAAATTTATTGAGAGGTTCGTCAGTTATCGGGACTTCTAAGATTGGGTTTTCTAAACTCGTGTGAGCTGTCTCCGTGGAAGAGTTGTTTTGGGCAAGAATGGTTTCTGATGGGTTACCGAGTAAAGAATTAAGTTCATCTATTTCCTCTATTAATGACAATGCCTCTTTTGTATGGATTTCTATACGGGAAAGAGCGTCTGCATTTGAGTTCGATTTTCCTTTTTTATATATTACGGTAAAGTCATATTCACTCAGTCTTAATCTCCAGCGTGTAAGTCGGGAATTTGGTTCTTTCATGTTCATTAACCATTGTAAAGGTTTGTGGTCAGTAAAAATTTTGAATTTTCGTCCAAATAAATAGGGTCTGAAATATTTTGTAGCCCAAACTATGGCAAGAAGTTCTTTCTCTATTGTACTATAATTCATCTCGCTTTCGTTTAAAGTCCTAGATGCATAACAGATGGGTTTGTCTGAGTTTAAAGGGCCTTGTGATAGAACAGCTCCAATGGCAACATTAGAGGCGTCAGTGGTCAGGTTGAATTCTTTTGAAAAATCAGGATATTGAAGGATAGGGTCATTTGTCAGTAAAGTTTTACATTTCTCAAAGCTATTTATAAAGTCAGTGTCATGAACAATTTTCTTTCCTTTCTTAAGACATTGGGTGAGTGGTTTAGTAATGCGCGCGAAGTCAGGGATGAATTTTCGGTAATAACCAAGAAGACCAAGAAATTGTTTAATTTCTTTAGGAGTTTTCGGAATGGGGTATTTTTTTATGGCGGAAATTTTATCAGGATTCGGTTTAATGCCATCTTTACTTATAATATGTCCGAGATAAGCTGTTTCAAGTTTTAAAAATTCAGATTTATCCATTTGAATTTTGAAATTCGAATCTCTAAGTCTCTGGAAAACCTTTTCTAAATTAATCATATGTTCCTGAAGGGATGTACTAAAAATTATAATGTCGTCTAAGTAAACTAAGCAAATTTCATTCTGAAGGCCTCTGAGAACGTTGTCCATCACACGTTGGAACGTGGAAGGAGAGTTTTTTAATCCCATAGGCATCCGAAGAAATTCGAAGTGCCCGTGCTCAACATTGAACGCAGTTTTCGATATGTCTTGGGGATCCATCTCGACTTGATAAAACCCACTAGCTAAATCAAGGGTGGTAAAGTATTGACATTTCCCTAACTTATCCAGAACGTCATTAATATTAGGGATGGGGTATTTATCGTCTAATGTCTTTTCGTTGAGCTTCCGAAAGTCAACTACTAAACGCCACTTTTGTTTTCCGGAGGCATCTACCTTTTTTGGAACTACCCAAATAGGTGAACTCCAAGCTGATTCCGAAGGCTGTATAATTCCCTGATCTAACATTTTTTCTATTTGATTTTTAACTTCCTGTCGATGTATGAACGGGTAACGATAATTTTTAGCGTGTACGGGTACTTCATCGGTAGTTCTGATTCGATGTTTAATTTTATTTGTGAAAGTTAATTTTTCACCATCTATGTAAAATACGTCAGAGTAACGAGAACAAAGAGCTACGAGATTAGCCTTTTCCTCTGGGTTTAGGTGGTCCGTACGTAAACGTCTTGTGTGCGAGTCCTTAGTTGTTGAGTACTCGTGCACTCAGTATTAAATAACTCTGCGTGTGCCGGACGATCGAGCGAGAATATAATATCGTTCGATGTCGGATTTTCGATCTCTAAATAGCAACGATTATTTTTTACAGAAGTAATGCATTCATGGATTATACAATTACACAATATTTGTTCTTTAATTAAAGCATCGCCTTCTATAATATCGACGGGAACACGGATAATTTTAGAAGTCTGCGCGGGGATAATGTCTTCATATAAGTTAACGTTATACGAATTATACATTTGAATAGGATTTGAAGCGTTTCTTGTCAATAGTTTCTGTTCTTTTAGATCTATACGAGCTTCCCAATTATTTAATAAATCCAAACCTATTAGTCCGTCAAAGTAGTTATGAAAACGATATACGAATAATTTAATATTATTGACGTCATTGAATTCCGCGAAACACGGTAAAGTAATAGAATAATCGTTCCTACTTGTCGCGTGTATGTTGGTTACTTCGAAAGGATCGAAATTTAACGGATAGTGAGCAAAGTATTTCTCAACGGCTTCTGGGCTAATAAACGATTGGTTGGCACCGGTATCTATTAATAATTTTAACGGAGGATTCGTTATTTGTATATATGGAAGTTGTCTCTGTGTCTGAAGGTTTAGTTCTATTTTGGTTTTTGTGACTTCGAAACCTCGTGAAAATCCTGCTGGTCTTGCTCATCTGTGGCTACTGGTATTTGAGAGTCAAAAGAATTATTGTCAGAAGTCATATTAAAATTATTTAAGTCATAGGTAAATCCGGGGGCAAACTCAGTATCGTAATAGTCGGTATAGTAATTGTACTCCGGTTCATAACAATAGTTGTAATAGGAGTCGTCATATGTCGCACATTCATTAAAGTTCATTTCCCTCGGTTTAAAATAATTCGATGGCGAGGGATTATTATTTAAAGGTAAAGGTTTAGGTATAAAGCGTTGAACACCGCTCATAGGTTGAGGACCTTGAGAGGGATTATTTCGGGGTGGTAATCTAAAAATGTTACTACGAGGGTTGTAATTAGGTGGAGGTGCAGCGAACATCCTTTGTGTGTTAGTTGGCATGCGTGGTTGATGTTGTCCAGGTGCAGGGAATCTAAAAGGTTGTGGCGGGGGTCCCATAGGGCGCTGATTAGCTGGAGCCGGCCAATTAGGTACAGGGATATTATGAGGTTTTGCAGGAGTAAATGCTACTGGTGGTAATGTAGGGGTCGGTTTAGGGGTTTGTTGGACTTTAGGGGAGTCACGTTGTTGTAAATACATGACATTAAGCTCCTCTTGAACGAACTCAAGAGCTTTTTCAATTGTATCCGGGCGCATACATCGTATACGGGATCCTAGTGGTTCCTTTAACCCACGTACATATGCCTGCATTGTTACTTTTTTGTAAAGCTCTCGTTTCGCTTGGACTGTGGTAGGTAGGGTCTCATGCAAGGTCACGTATGTCATAATGGTACTAAATAAAGTTTGGCAATGATTATAAAATTCCTGTGGTGTCCTATTGCCTTGAGTTGCTATGGAGAGGTCATTATATAAAGCGGTCTCGTCACGTTGATCTGAGAAATTATTAATGAGGGCTGTTCTTATACCTAACCAGCTTTCTGGTATGCCATTCGAATTTATAGTACATGCAGCTGTCCCTGTTATTTTATTTAAAATTCCATTTATTAAACAAAGATTAGAAAACTCGCTACCGGGATTATTACTGAGGTATTGCGTAGCTAAAGAATCACAAATTTTAATGAACCGGGTGAGGACGTTAGGGTTTCCATCAAACTCCGGGACAAGGCGAAGGGCTTTAAAAATTTCGTCTGGGTTATACTGCGTCATTATTAATTTTTCCGATTTTATAATTTCTAACTCTAAATTATCTAATTCTAAATTTTCTAATCCTACGATATCTCTATTATTATCTACTAATTGTCTGCGGGCCGTGAACGATTCAGGCTTCCGCGAACTAGAGGCTCTGGGGTGATAAATCTTGAAGTTTAAGATTTAAAGGAGCAACACGAGAATAACTTAAGTGTACTTACATATATATCATTTCTGGTTTTCTCCGTAAATCGATTTTCAGATTCGTCCCCTGGTCTGCAGCAGGCCCGTAGATTCAGGATATCCGGAACGGTGCTTGATAGCCAACCCGGGTGACTCGCGACGCGATTATCGATGTGAGATATGTCTTGAAGTCTCCCGCGAATATCCTACCGACTGCGCCAATTACGTTTGCGACAGACGGAGGGTTTAAAAAAAACCGAAATGATTTATAATTAACTTTAATTATATATAAAAACTTAATACAAATTTAATCCTATGAACGATGATTCCACATCGAAGTGGGAATATGGAATGATCATTCTTACAAAATAATTAATAAAAACAACTACCGGAAATCGTTGCGTAATTCCTGCATTAACAATATATTATAATAAATATAAATTTTGGAAAATGCAACGTCGGCGATCTTGGTATTATAGTTCTACGTAATTCGCGACGCGACGTGTCAAACTGTTACTGTTTAAAATGTTATTGTTTTTAAGACAAATAACCTTTAAACCTACAAGTTATAAAGTGCCGTGAAATTTGGATAGATCACTCTGAGATCGGCTAAAATCATTGATATATGAGCCTGTCAAAGGCAATACCTGACAGATTTGACAACACGTTTGGCTCAGTTTGTAGTGAACCTACTTGCTGTGCCAGCGGTCTCGGGTTCGAGTCCCGCTGGCGGAATTCATTTGTGTGATGAGCACAAATGTTTGTACTCCAGTCATTGGTGTTTATATTTATGACATATGTATATGTACAAACTATCTGGTATCCATAACACAGGCTTCGTAGCTTAACATGGAACTAGATGGTGCTGTGTGTTAATGTCCGAACATATTTATCTATTTGTTTAAACGGTAGAAGTTTGGGGGGTTTAAAGTTCAGATTTTTTGTATGGGATCCAAATAGTGTTGAAATTGATCGCTATGACTGACATATATATAGGAATTAAGTCTGAAGTGTTAGGATTTGTTAACAGTGACAGGTATAAAAGCTGATTCTGACTACTGAGTCTTTTGAAAACTTGCAAGATTCTCTCAGACACGCGGGTTTCCTCAAGATGTTTTCCTTCACCGTTAAGACAAGTGGTAATCATATTGAAAATGATCCGCACGTTAAAATATCAGAAGTGCAAGACCCGGGGATTTGAACCCGCTTCACTCGGTTTCCCAAGCGAGCGCGTTAGGGCTGCCACTACTTATGACGATAATCACTATTATTACCATTCAGTTTTTCTTTAATCAAACAACAAACTTTATATCAAAGTAATAAAATTTTATATTATAATTTACAAGCGAATAGTTTTATGTGTTGAACTATTTTATAGTCGGTTAAATCAACACGTAAGTCATTGCACAGGTCGTTTGCCCCACAAATCAGGAAAAGGTTGATCTAGGCACAGTTAGGTGTTTTATAGGCCATTGTTAAAGCACGGAGCGCTTTATTGTAAGGCCTGCTTGGGTCGTAGAAAACTGATATATAAACCAATATCTACAACTTACCCATGTCGCATGCCTGCCAATACTTAAGCTATACCTATTACCTAGCAATATACCTAATGTGCATTGCTACGAAAGGGTTGAGGCTGAAAGTTTAGCTAATTTGGTATTCTATATTCGCTATCTTTGGTAAAAAACTGAAAATGTATCAAAATGGCATATAAACATAATATTTTAGTAACTTCGTCTCTTTTAAGGGTCAACTCTTATATAGCCCTTTTTAACGTCCCGCTGCTGGGCACGGGTCTTCTTTCAATGCAAGTGGGATCAGGCCATAGTCCACCACGCTGGCCAAGTGCGGTTGCACTTCACATGTCTTTCGAAAACTTACTAGATTCTCTCAGTCATGGAGGTTTCTTCACGATGTTTTCCTTCACCAAGGTTCAACTAATTTATTATATTTTTTTAGATATCAAAGTTTAAAACTAAACATTTTTCAGTGAAATAACTATGAAATATAAATCAAGTGACTTTGTTTAAGAAGATATTCATATCTATAACTTCTTGTAAATGTACATATATGTATGTAACATGTATATAAAAGTGAAATACAACACACTGATTAATTATTGTAGGTACCTATATAGTTTGTGTTATGGGTCTCGTAAAAAAAAACATATTTATAAATTTTAAGAGAGAAAATGGGCTTTGTATAAAAAATATTGTCTTCACGTTGTATTGCTCGCTGGGAGTATGTGAATGCATGTATGTATGTATGTATATAAAACCTTTTATCCGACATTTGTATATCAAGTACTTAGAAACGCAGCTTTAGTATTGCTACACCTAAGCTTAGTTTACCCAGCGGTCACTGATAAGAGATAAGAGATAACGTATCTTAATGCCCGTTTGGTGACCGTTATGTTAGCTTTGAAATTCCTGGATTTTTTAGATTTAGAACTTGTGTCGTAAATATATTGAGCTATTTCACTTGTTTAGCATATTGGTGTGTAAATGTTAGATTGTAAAATAGACACGAATTATATAAAAAAAAATTAGCTGTTACTGTGATGGTTATTAAAATTAAATTTTTAAAACAAATTAATACACCTATTCAAACTTGGTGAGTTTGAATAGGTGTATTAATTTGTTTTTCTATACCTTCTATTCTAACTATACCTGATATACATATTACCTACAAACAAGCTAATGGTTTTTAAAAAAAAATCGTGTTTGTTCGGAAAAGTTGCGTTTTTCCAGAAAATACATTTATATAGGTAAACTTAAAAAGCAAAACCTTACCTTAATACAAAATTTGATCCCAATCGTTACAGTCATTTCCGAGGCACACAAATTTATATATGTATATTGTAAATACAAGACTTGCTCGTGTAATATTATAAGATAAATTAGTACCTATTGTTTTAATATTCATTACAGTTCAAAATTAACCAAATTCAAACTAAATTCAGTGATAAGGACATTGTCGCATGCGATAAATATTTTTGTGTTCTTTGTTTCGCCGTAAAAGCTGCCTAAACTTATTTTTTTATCTATACAAATGAATAAAATTGAAGTGTCTGTTTGTAATATCAAAATAACAGCTTATTTTTACTAAATTTATATAAAATTATATATGGTACTTAGAAGAAAAACACATTTTTTTAATTTTTTCTCTGTATCATGTCTGTTTGTTCCGGCTAATCTCCGAAACGGATGGACTGATTTTGATGGGACTTTCACTGACAGATAGCTGATATTATAAGAAGTAACTAAAACTATTTTATTTTTAAAAAAGAGTTAGGGTTCCGCTCAAAATAAAAACGTAAGTAACGCTAGTAAATGATAAAATTGTGGTTACACCATTTTTGCATTGACACGAACAACATGACGTGGTGTTATCATAAAGTAATTTATTTATTCGGTAGGTTTTACTTGTCGCTGAGTTATCGCTTTCACGCATCACTTATTGAGGAAACTAAAAAAACTCGTTTAAATATTGTTAAAAAACCAATTCTTGTAGACTAAGTACGTAGTATGTAGTCATTGTCGAATCATCTCCAACGAAAAAGTAAAAAGTCTTGCGACCCCGTCACTATATTACATCTTAATATTTAGTTTTATAACACTACACTAAAATTCATACCTTTAATAAACGAATCTTTTGTACCTATGTGTAGTTTGTATTTATTATTTTTCAACATTAAAAACAAATTCGCCCCCCCCCCCCCCCCCCCCCCCCAAAGGACGCGACCCCCCGCTTGAGAAACGATGCTCTAGATAGATAGAATTTATTAATAGGAAAAAATTAATTTATTATCTATGACGGTGTTCTTATTGTAATTTTTTTAAATAATAGGTTTTATAATTTATAAGTAGTATGTTTATAATTTTTTGCCAACGGGACCCTATTACTAAGCCTCCGCTGTCCGTCCGTCTGTCAGAAAGCTGTACCTCATGAACCGTAATAGGTATTTAAATAATAATTTATTTTAAATAAAAAAAAGTATTACGTAATAGGTAGAGAGTTGAAAATTTCACAGTGTGTATTTCTATTGCCGTTATAACAACAAATAATAAAAATGAATAGAAATAAAAAAACAATACAAGAAACTTTTTATTAACATTCGTAATCGATCATCGATGTCAATATACTACATAGTACATAGAGTAAAATCATATTAATTAAAATTACATGTACGATGGTACGGAACACTTTGTGTGCGAATTCGACTCGCACTTGACTTGATTTCGCTTTTTTCTCAAGTAAACGAATCTTGTGTTATGCCTCGAAGAAGGATTAAGAATTGTAAGGCAGAACGAAAATGGGAAGGACTTTTGCGGTGAAATCAAAATAATATAAATGATACCAATAAATTACAATTAAATATGCTAAGAACAAAAATTGCAAGAGGATTGGTCGAATTTCGCCACAGATAGGTACTATTAGTCTTTCTATAATAAATACGAGAGTTTGTATATCTGTGTGTATATTTCTTAGTACTTCGCGCTTAAACAGGTGGACCGATTTGGATGAAATTTAGCTCATGGATAAATTATGACCTAATTTTTTTTATCTTTTTAAATATTTGGATATGCATTTACGCATACCGCCTGTATACATACAGGTGGTTATGACTCACTGGCTAGAAGCCCCGTCATAATGGGAAGTCGCAAGATCACTTACGCATTCAACTACGGTCTACGACGCCCCGACAGCAGGCCTGTCAAGCAGACCACACTACCAAATGGTTGCTTCCATGGTCCATTCTGCTGTCAGAAAAGTACCAGGAGCAACCCGCATGGTACACCGCCCACCGAAGTGGGCCACCTCCCTGTGCGTCTCTTGGTTTCACGCCCGGCTGGGTTGCCGGACGCTAATGAACCCCCTCCGACACATCGGAGGTTAAGAGGGGGATGATCTAGAGTCCCAGAGTAAGACATAAGCTAATGTTAGATAAAGAATTTGCCAAAAGGTGGCGCTGTTTGTATCTAATATTAAAAATATAAAAGCCACCTAAGAACGTTATATTTTTAGTGGTTATGTAAATAGTATGAACATAATATTTATCAATGTTTCAATTATAAAATACTAGCAGTACGGCTTCGCTCGCGTTCATACTTCCGATCTCTACCATACTTCACAGAATCACCTACTAAACTAATCTGAAGGTTTCCGGATATTTTTATCAAAATCGCTCCAGCCGTTTTAAGAATCCATAGGGAACATACATACCACACATACATAACAACTATTTTGTATACATATATATTACACTAGTATTAAAAAAGTTAATGGCAATATTATTATTTTATCAAAACAAACCTTATTTTATAATTGGCTGTATAATTAAAAACTATAACCTTTTCATGAGTTTTTTTTTTAAATTTAATTCAATGGTGTTATTTGTACTTACTAACACAAATGTATATTACATATTATTATATAACGTTGGTTCCACTTCATACGCGCAAGGACAAACGTAATTCGTCTCACATTCTACACAGTTTGTGTTTAAACCAACTTCAAAAACGAAGTATTCAGGCAATTATTTATTTAATATAATTTTGTGTATGCAGAATAGAAGCTTAAAAATATATATACATACATGTTATGTTAATATTATTATTCACGCTATTTTAGAGTATCTTAAATGTGGCTATTGGCTCTTTCCATCTAAGCAGTTTTGCCTTTTTATTCCGACTTTTTTGTTGCAACTTTGAAAATTGATTTGAGGTATTTCATAATAGTTTCTTTGATTTACGCGAATATTTGACGTCTATATATATATTATAAAACTCAAGAACGGCTAGACCGATTTTTATGATCTTTGATTTATTGGATTTGCCTCAGTTCCGAATAGCAGAATAACTATTAAAAAACATCAGAAAAATTGAGGAAAAAAAAAACTATGAAATACTAAGCGTCAAAACGTACCTAGGTACGAACCTGAGCGAAACGAGGATGAATCGCCGCTAGTTGTAAATAAAACTATCTTTTTGATTTTGTTCGTGGAATTATTTTAGTTTTTGGGTTTCCGTCGTTTCGAATACTTTAAAACAATCATGTAGTATTCAAATCATATTGAAGTATTTCTTTTGTAATACTATTTTTTTTTATAAAACCTAAAAATTTGCGATTTTTTGAATCCAAGTGAAACGTTTAATTTTAACCTTCACGAATATAAACCTAAAGTGGCACTTATGGTTAAAAAACCACTAAAATTACCATAACCTTTAAATGGTTATCGATAGCAATAAAAGGGGGAAAACCTGCATGTGTGTCTGTTACGTGAGTCAGTAAGCCATAAAGCAAAGATAACGTATCGTGTTTGAACTAGCGTTTTAGAACTCTTCAGATATGATAGCCAATTTTAACCTTTATTAACAGGTGAATAAGGAAAACTTCGGCTTGACTAATTCTTTGTTAGATACCTAGTTACTTTTCTAAGTTAACTTTTTTAGTTAAATTTTAACTGCAAGGTAGTTTGCAACGTAGTTAACTTTACTTTGAAAATATATATATTAATTTAGATAAAAATGTAAATATGAACTTTACCTTTTGTTTCTAAACAATGTAAGATATTTTTCTTTCATAGCAAATAATTTAATATAAGCTCTTGAGTACAAATCTGACATAAGAACGTATAGTAGAGAAAGAGTGTGAGAAAGAGAAAACATGTAATTTTATTTCTCTTTTGTCCTTTAAATTTCTTGATTTCAAGCTTTATAATTAATATTGTATTGTATTCAGCCCTTTTTAACGTCCCACTGCTGGGCACGGGCCTCCCTGCAATACGAGGGGAATCAGGCCATAGTCCACCACGCTGGCCAAGTGCGGGTTGGCGGACTTCACATGACTTTCGAAAACTTGCTAGGTTTCCTTGGACATGCAGGTTTCCTCACGATGGTTTCCTTCACCGTAAGGCAAGTGGTAATCATGTTAGAAATAATAATATATATCATATAATAGCAGAAATATATATAAAATAGTCATAACCCGAAACGCCGCCATTTGGAATTTTTCAAAGTAGCTATGCACGAATAAGTGTATATAGATAGATGATACTTACGACAAGAAATATAGCAATATGATGCTCCAAAGTGTTAAGTTTCTGAAATATTTGGAGGTTAAAGATTGCAATATGAAGACTATGACAATTAATTATAATTAAAAAACCATCTGTTTGTACGCATTATGTTATGTCATTTTTGAATTTTTAAAATCATTTTTGTAAATTGTGGTTAGGCACTGTCTGTAACAAGTATATAACGCCATTGACCATGATTGTTGTAAAGCATTCAAAACGTCGGGAACCAAAAATCAAAGTAAAAATCCGCGAAATAATCCGAAAAGATAGTTTTATTTAAAAATGACAAATATTCGCGTAAATCTAAGAAAGTATTATGCATTATGTTATATTCAAATAATACTTTAGTAGGATGACTTAAATATTTATGAAAAAAAAATTAATCAACCATGAGCAGAAAATAACATCTTTACCTAAAACATTAAATACGTTGTTTATTTTTAGTAACGAGTTTATGTGACTTCTAAAGTCTTCTTTTTTCTTCTATTTTGGACAACAGCTAACGATAAGTTCATTTTCATCGACACTTCGGGTACACTTATGGGCTTTAAAGACTAAATTTAGGAGCCCTAATCTCCTACTTAACCCTAAGTGACAATAATTAACTATTTTTAGGTTTTAAATAAAACTATATTTTCGACATTTTTCGCGGTTTTATTTTAGTTTTTTTTGTTCCCGACGTTTCGAATGCGTTACGGCAATCATGGTCATGAGGATAAAACTGTTATTTCTTACAAATCATTCGGAACGTCTACAACAAAAAACAAGACAAGAGATTCTCAGTAAAAATGTCTTTTAGGATATGTTGAAAATGATTGTAAGCTTAAAATGTTATATGAAAATATAAATGCACTTAAAAGCATAATTATACCTAATTGTTACTTTTTTACGTTTTATTTATTACGTTACTAATTTTTGCCCACCGTTTCGCTCACGTAGTAAGTGGGGAAGGGATCAAAGGTATCCTATGTCCGTACTCATTCTATGTACTTGCCAAATTTTATGGAATCTGTTCAGCGGCTTAAAGGTAACTAACAGACAGAGTTACTATCACATTTATAATATTAGTATGGATTTTAAAAACAATGTTGTATTTCTTTGCTTTACAGACACAAACGGTACTCGGATATTTAACTAATTCAAAGACACTACATACTAAAACTTGTTGAAAGTTTTCGTACCGAGAAATATATTGTATGACTCTTCGGGGAAGTTTCAAACGTACCTTTCTTATTTTGATTTATTCGCTTGTAAACTTGACAAGGATTGACATTCTTAGTAATTGTAATGGATGGTCCTGCTATTTATATTTCTGTTCTTAGTTTACTATTTTTTAGTAGGAATAATTTTTGGCAAAGACCTCTAACATGCTTTAAATAGGTTAAAATTCTTGCGGAATTACGAAGAGCTCACTTCTTTTACTTGTAGGTAGGTTAATTGTAATTAACCGTGGCAAATGCTGCTGCTTGGGTGTGATGCTTTTTTTTTTATGAGATTCAGTGACAAACGAGCAGACAGACCATCTGATGGAAAGTAGTACCTGTCGCCCATAACACCTACGGTTCATGCACTTAGGTTTTAAGTAACAAAAATGTAAAACCACAGGTGCGTTGTCACTGTGAGGACTAAGATGATATGCCTCTTGCCTGTAATTGCGCTGGCTACCTTATCCTTCATACCGGAACACAACAATGCAATCATTGTTGCTTGGCGGCAGAAATAGATAAGGGGGTGGTACCCATCCAGTCGGACTCCTCAGGCTTGACAGAGTCCTACCACCGGTTAAGGCTTAATATATCTTTTATATTATAGAAAAATAATAAGGCCTAAATAATATAGATCATTCTATATATCATTTAGTTAAGAACCTTCTTAAGTTATATATTAAATTTTAACTCATTCCATAAAAATATCCCTGAATAACAACTATCAATGTAACTCTAAATAATTTACAAGACGTAGGCCTTAAAGTAGGCTTTTAATTTAATCGTAACTAAGCTACTGAGTTTCGATCGAAGTCAATTAGATATTCTAATGGTTAAACTGATTTATTGTTATGATTTTGGATCAATGTTTATTGTAGATTAAACTAGTATGATGTATTTTAACTAACGTCTTTTAACTTTTTAGTATAAATTTACCATAATATAATTATATTCTATTTTCTTTTTGTTTTCAGAGACTCTCACGAAAAAATGGCGTCAAAGAAGAAGAATCAACGTGGTACTGGGATCCTCCGCCGCAGGTGTCGAAAATCGATCACAATATCGAGAAACAATACAAATTACAAATACAAGCCTTACAAGATGAACTTTCCAACTTAAGGGAACGTGAAAATACTGAGCAAAAATTAGACAACGATGAAGAAGTTAACCGGCTTCGGGAGGAAAATAAGAATTTAACATGTAACTTGGAAGATTTAGATAACCAACACCAAGTTGCAATGGAAAAACTACTCACTTTGAAGAAGGAACTACAAAGAAATTTTGAACTTCTAAAAAATGAACATGAGGATTTAAAGAATTCTAATGAAGAATATTCTGCAGAGATAAAGCTATTATACCATAAACTCAGTGAAAGAGACCAAGAAATAGATAATTTGAAAGCAGCCCAATCAGATTACGATACGCTACATCACAAATATCAGAACTTGGAACGAATACATAGCCTTTTAAAAGAAAACGCAGAGAAATTTCAAGAAGAGAACCAAGAATTACATGAAGAAGTTTTTAAATTGCAAGAACAAGTTACTAAACTAGAACACGACTTAGAAATTGCAACAAAATATACAGAAGCATCAAATATGGTCCCAAAAGAAAAATATGAGAACTTGTTAAAAGAAATTCATGAACTTAAACATAGACGTGATTCCAATCAGGAACATTTAGATGAAACAAATATAGATGATAATGCTAAGGGTGTAATCGAAACTTTAAAAAGGGATATAAAAGAATTGAAACGGCAGCTCGCCCAACGTGAATTGGATAGTAATGCTAAATCAGAAATGAAAATTTTGATACAAGATAAAATAACACATTTATTCAATCGTTATATTAACTTCGATTTACCTGTAGATTATGTTGGTGAAATGCCTTCTGGAACTGAAAATATCGCGATGCATAAATTAGAAAGTGTATTCAAAACTATAAACTCATTTAAGAAGGATATTGACGCCCTTCAACAAAAACTTTCGGAAAAAAATTCCAACATAAATCATTTACAATCACAAATTGAAGATGTAACCACAGAAAATGAGTACCTTACATCCGATATCCAACATCTTGAAGGTGAATTAGAAGAAATGAAAAAGAACAATGACTTTCTAATATCAGAAATAACTGCTTTAAAAAATACATCCAAACTTGAGCCTATCATTGAAACCCATGAAGATAACCTCGTGAAATTGGAATCAGAATTAGCAGATTGTAATAGAATTAACAAAACTTTTGAATCTGAAATAAGGAGAATTGAAAAAGAACTTGCAGAAGTACAAAATGAAAAGAAAATTATACAGGAGAGTTTGAGTGATATGAAAAATAAATATACATCAATGCTTAATGAATTAAAAATATGTAAAACACAAACACAAGCTGTAAACGAATTAGAAAATGCTTCTAATATTAATAATAATGAAAAGATTCAAAAGGCAATAGATGAGACTGATAACTTAAAGAAGCGCGTAAGCTCAGCTAATTCTAAAAATGAACAATTAGCTATTGATATTCATATATTAGAAAATGATAAAGTCTTACTAACTAAACAAGTAGATGACCTAAAACAAGAAATCCTGGCCTTAAATGATTCTCATAATCAAACAAAATCTATGAAAATATGCCTAGAGCATAAATTACAGGATCTTGAAAATAAGTTTGATGATATTATCACAGAAAAGGAAAAAATTGAGAAAGAAAATATTATACTTGGAGAGAAAGTTAAAGGGCATGAAGCATTAAGTGCGTGTGCAAGTGATGCTGAAAAAATTTCAACGTTAAAAAAGCAAATAGCTTCTAAGATAAATGATGTGATAAAAGAAAATTCCACATTAAAAAATAAAGTAGAATCATTGACAAATGACGTCTTAAACTTAAAGAGTCAACAACAAACATCGCCTGGAAATCATTCTTTAAAATACCTAAATGATACTCAAGAAGATGATTCTAAGTTACATGCTCTTACCGAAGAGAATAAGGAACTTCTAAGCAAGAAAAAATATATACAAGATACTTTTTCTACAATAGATGGCAAAATTGAGGTCTTAAAAGATGAGTTTGAGACATTAGTTAATCTTACTGTTGTTGAAAAAGATTCGATCATTAATAATTTAAACTCGACCATAAATAAATCTAATACAGACTTAAATAAACTGAAAGAAACTATTACAATTCTGGAAGAAGCTGTCCAAAATAAAACTGAGGAAATAAATCGAATTCAACAATCATTGGAAGATGTAACGAAACAACTTCAAAATGCCAATACTAACTTTAATCTTACCCAAGAAGAATTGAAAAAATTACGTGAAGAAAAAATGGTCGCTATTCAACAAGTACACCATCTTACTGATGAGACAAACAACAAAAATACAGAAATAACAAAATTAACAAACCAACTGCAAGAATTAGAAAAAATGGATGTTGAATATAAATTAATCATAGATAGTAGAGATAAAGAAATCAAAGAACTTAATCAGTCCATAGTTGAGTTGACTGACAAAATTAAATCGTCAGAAAATACGACTTTGCCAAATGATGAATACGCAAAATTATTAGAAGAAAAACAAGCAATAGAAAAGGAATTACAAGATGCCAAAAGTAATTTTGAAGTTAAATTAAATGAATTAAGTGAAATTAAAAATAAGTTGTTATTATTAGAAAACACATGTACGGAATTGCAGACTGTGATAAATAATACAAATGTAGAAAAAACTGAGTTGATAAATTTAGTTAATTTGAAGCATAATGAAAGTATCCAATACCATAATGAAATTCAAAGGCTGAATCACGTTTTGTTGGAACAAAGTAATGAATTCAAAAGAATATTAGAAGAAAAGGACATGCTTTTAAAGAACCGTTCCGAAATTTGTTCAAATTGTGAGACTCTACGATTATCTTTGAAAGAAAAAGATGAAATTATAATGGTTTTAAATCAAAATATAAGCGATTACGATAGATTGAGATCTGAATTTGCCAATAACAGTGAAACCATAAAACAGTTAAACAAAAAATGTGAAG
The DNA here is from genome assembly GCA_033884665.1 of Argynnis bischoffii washingtonia. Lineage (NCBI taxonomy): Eukaryota > Metazoa > Arthropoda > Insecta > Lepidoptera > Nymphalidae > Argynnis > Argynnis bischoffii. The sequence continues at coordinate 8,721,983 of JAEMGE010000029.1, forward strand.
ATTTGGACAAGAGCTTGACTATTCAATTAGAAACTGTTAAGAAATTGACAGCAGAAAATGTACAGGTGAGTTTAGCTGATTTTTCAAACATTTCGTTAATATTTAAGATGTCAGTTTTTATTGTTTTGAAGAATTGAATTAATATATCCGACAACAAAAGCAAAGCAACATAATGTTTTAATAACAGAATATTCGGGCATTAACCTTTAATTATAATAAAAGTTTAATTGATTTCACAGTTGTCAGAACAAGAACAAAACTCGTCACGGGAGTTGGAAAGGTTACGTCATCACTTGGTGGAAACGGAGGAAAGTTACACGCAGGAACTGATGACGTCTGAGCAGAAACTGACAGAGTGTCAGACGAGATTGCACCAAGTGGAAGAAAGGGCGAAACAGACTAGCACTGTTTATACCAGTAATAGGTGAGTTAAATGATTTTAATCTATCTTTACTTCTAAAACTTGGTTTTCTTCAATCGCTATCGCTAATAGAAAAGCAAATGAAAATGACATACGAATACTCTTATTTCAATATTATTCTATTTAGTTTATGTATCCAATGTCTATTATAGTCATAGTCATCTTTTATAAAGAGACAAGATAAAAATACTTACATACTACGTTATTTTAAAAAATTAATAAATGTTGTTTTTTTTAATTATTATAAGTTATAGTGTATCTGTATATCGAAAAATTGTAGAATAAAGAAATAGAAACATTTTTTAAAATAATCTTGAAGTGAAATAATATTTATTAATCCATTATGCTACACTGTACTGCAAGCAAAAAAAACGTGTGTGTGTACTTATGTACGCACGTAAGAAGTTATACTTCTTTGGCCTAACAGAACAAATATAGCTTAAGATTTCATCCCGTATGTCACGACTCTGTAAATGGAATGCAGCTAACTTCATCATGTTGCTTTTTGGCTGTCGGTTTGCGCGCGGATCGTAAACATTTTACTCCCATATTTTTTTCCAAACGTGCGAAAAGAAGTATAACTTCAACAATCTAGACTAGAATATTTGCATCTACATTAGGTTTAGATATTTTTTTCTCAAAATTGTATCTAAAACTATTTGTTTACGGCTACGCTTGCCTACCTTGTTATTGTCTGCCCTAAAAGAAATATTTATTCTTGTAAAGAAAAATATATTAATTTTTTATTTGAAAAGACTCTTTTTTGTTTTGTTTTTTTTTCAAACTTTATTAGACTTATTCATTTTTTTTATTTCTTTAATTTTTTCAAAGCTAATTTTTTTTGATAGCCTTAAGTTAAACGTTCAAAAGGCACATTATAAATATTGGCCGTTTGAAGTTAAGTGAAAAACCATACTATAGTTAACTTTTTCATAACAGCATTCGAGCAAACCAAGAAGTAGAAACTCTAAGGAACCAGATCAAGTTATTAGAAAAACAAAGGGAAGAAGTACAATCGAAGTTAAGTGACGCTGAAGACGCCAAGAGCAAAAGTGAAGCTGCCTTAACCAACTTGCAAGTTGTGTTGGAACAATTTCAATTGGGTAAGTTTTTTTTATCTCTTATCACTACTATTGTGTTTGTATGTGAGTGTGTGTATGTTTGTTACTCTTTCACACAGAAACAGCCGAACGAATTTAGATGAAATTTAGTACACAGATTAATCATGATATAGAGGAACACATAGGCTACTGTTAGTAATAAAATTTGCCAAAAGTGGCGGTGCCTAAATATAAAATTATAGATACAGTCCAACTCACGACCTTAAGATTATGAGACTTATTATAAAATTATAGATATAAATGGCACTTTCAAACGAATCGTAGTGAAGGGAGGATAAATTTATCGCTAGTATATGTACAAATTATATTACTTTGGGCAGATTTTACGCTGTTACATATAACTAAGTGACCATTGGAAGATATTTTAAAATTTACAAAGCATTGAATATAAGAAACTTGTAGGGTTTTATCAAATTATAAAACATAGTCTAAAAATATGATCTGTTCTAAAGCCTACGTAGTTTTGATGTTTGAACCATTCGAAATCTATTTGAAATATTCATGTGGATCCAATGAAATCCAATAGAAGATGATGGCCGATGATTTTGATCGAACCTGACCTTTATTGCACTATATGTAATTAATTATATAATTTAATAGGCTGTTTATCCAAGAAAAAACATGAATGATGGCGGTACAATTGCACAAAAACAACTGTTATTGTATTCCCAGGACTTAAACTCAGGATCTCATAATCTGCAGCATTACAAGCCAATAATGGCAGTAAATAGCATTAACATATTGTTAACAACAAAAAACTCGTAATCAAAAAATCTAATCGCCCAATTTCAGACAAAGAAAGGGACATAAGCGCAGCCACAGAGAAAATAAGAAACAAAATGGAGGATGTCAAACGTCAAAATGAGAATTTACATAAAGAAATAGCGCGTCTCAACAGTAAACTAGAAGATTCTATAGCTGGTCTCCAAGCGGCTACCAGACTTGGTGATCAGGTTGAGACTAAATCTGCACAAATAAACGATTTGAAAGAACAAGGTAGGATTTTTGCTATAGTTTTCCTTTATTTTAAGGATAAATCTTAGTTATTCATATTTTTGGTGTGAGATTCAGATTTTTTTGGGCTTATTTCGTCATAAAGGATGTATTTAATTTGTGGCGATATCATTGCCAATTGTGAATCTATTTTCGTGATTTTTTTTAATGCATATAGATAATTTTAGTACATATCATATATAAATAAAAAAATCAACCCTAAGAGAAATAATTTATTATTTATATGGTGATTTTAAAGACAGCTTGCCTTACTCATATAATTTTCCATTAATTAATAAATAAATATGTTCGGACATGAACACACAGCACCATTTAGTTTCATGGTACGCTACGAGGCTTGTGTTATGGATACCAGATAGTTGATACACTACACATATATAACTTTAAATACATACATATTATAAATATAAACACCCACGACTGCAGTACAAACATTCGTGCCTATCACACAAATGAATGGCTCCGGCGGGACTCGAACCCGCGACCGCTGGCACAGCAAGTAGGGTTACTACAAACTGAGCCAAACGTGTCGTCAACACTAATGGGCACAAGTCGTCTCTCAATTCGAAAGAGATATTTTAGTAATATAATTATTTTTTTTTGGTTATTATAATTTTTTTTTAATCATTCTTCTTTCGATCTATCTTTCTGATTGCCTTTTTTCTACTGTAGTTTTATAGATATATGAGATTATTGTAGTTTGTTTATAATATATGAATAACTAAGATTTATTTTGTATGCCTTTTGAGAGCCTATATAGATTGTTTTTTATTGTAATATATAATGTATGTTGTAGGTATTTTTTTTTTATTTTTTGTTCATAGTAACCTTAGTTACATTGTATGGAATAGTTATGTAGAATGTTTTGTTGTATTATGATTCCTGTAGTATATGTTATATGTTAAGAATGGTGTATTTTTAATTAAGATTTAAAATTTTTTTACAATAATAAGTTTAAGTAGATTTTTTTTATTTTTAAGACATATATTTTCTCTTTTAAATTTTGTTTTTAATTTTTTAATGACATGAGGATTTTTTTCAATTGTAATTTTTTTATTGGAATTTTCGGATGAAAATTCGGCATTCGGCTAAATATCAGCTGGTAATTCTGGGGTCGTTCACCCCCAGGCTATCAGTTGGTATAAAGTCATATGTCGCATTCCTTCAAACTAACTGGCACACGTAAGTTTCGTGTTACGTATAAATGAATGGATAGTGTGCCTGGATAACTTGGCAAGTCGATTTTACTCATTTATATAGGTTTTTTTATGTTTTTTTTTTAGAAATGTTGGCTTTGATATAACTACTTACCAGGTTATTCGTTGGTACTGTCCATACATTTGTGAAATTTAACGTAATCGTTGTGTAGTTGCTTTGAACGTGTGTCTTGTTTTGTCTGTTTTAATGTCGTTTTGTTGTAAGTAACGTTGTTTAATGTATTTATTTATGAATTTATCATAAATCATTAAAATTTTAAGTTTTTATTTGTTGCTTAATGTACGTATATATATCTTTCATTTTAGAATTTGTTTTTTTATTATATCACAGTGATGTACATTTTTTTTTAATTAATAATAATAATTAATCAAACTAAGTTGTAAATTACAACTTATCAGTATATAAATATAAATAAATTTGCCATAATTATTAAATATTTTCTCAATGAATATTTCTTGTAGTGGTAACCGAAAATATCAAAATAAAATTAACGATACGATAGAACATATAATTCGAAAAAATTGAAAATTTTAATTTCTAAAGCTTTCCCAGCCGTTGTCCAGAGCCAAGCTTGCACCAACTTCGGTCTAATCTCATTTGGTAACTGTGAGGCTTTTTGACATCGCGATCTGTCAAACAGACATTGACAGCTGTTTATGACACCTGTCTGGTGTGACAGTTAATCGCGTTCAACTCAGATTACCATATGGGGTTTGATTGAGGAGTAGGTATATCACGTCGTGACGTCTGTGTTATTCACCATTTTTTTTTTTTGCTTTTTTTTATATTATGCTTAAGTGTCAAAAGTTTTATGATAATATTAAAAAATATATATTATAATCTATTAGTGATATCCTTTTACGACAGATTTTTTTATCAATAAGGAACCTTTGGACACTAAATGCATCGATTTTTCCGTTCGCACTTGCATTTTTGTAGCACTTTTTTGTCGTTTTGAATGTTTTTATGTCCATTTTCTTTGATAACATGAAAAATATTTTTTTAAATCCATTTTAAAATTAGAAAAAAAAACATGTTATCAAAGTTTTTTTTTAAATTTTATATTCCCATCCAGTAGAAGAATAGAGATCCAAAGAAGAAAGCCTCATTGTCTCTGAGTATTACTTCAGGTACTGGTAGAATGAAAATGAGAACGAAGATCACTTTCACTTGTGATTTTATCAAAATATTACCAACTTGGTTAAAGTGGTATATTATTTTAGAATTAAAAAAAAACCTTATCTATTAAATGACTCAATAATCATTTCGAATTGGATTGAAAATATTTTTTTTAGTATAGGAAATATTTTCAAAAATAAGTTCAAATTTTGACATATAATATTTCTTGATATATGACCATGAAATATGATTTTTTTGGTCTTCACATTTTGTCAGTGACTTTTTTCTCAACCCAGTGACTGAATAATACTTTGAGACCGTGATGGCGCTTGCATCGATTCTACGCGCATGGTGAGAGTAGTTATTCGATTAGTATCGTTGTTTTATTATCTGTAAAATAGTACATTTTTTATCTGTCAATTCAAATATTGACAATGCCTTTGTTTTTTTTTTTGAATATATTTTTTTAATTTATTTGCATATTATTAGTTTATATTAATAATTGTATCTTATTGATTTTTATTCTTGTTAACTATTTAAAAGGTGACATAATATTTAATTTTGACCCCCATTTCACTCTCAGTTCGAACTCTACAAACATCTGTAGCGGCGGCAGAAGAAAGATATTACAATGCCATATCAAACCAACAAGACAAAGTCGATAAGAATTTAGTCAAGAACTTGGTTATTAACTATGTGATGACCGCTGGGCAAAGTAGTCTCAATAGGTGAGGAATTTACAAAGCGATTGGAATAACACCACTTCAATGTGTTTGATTTCATGCTAGCTTCTGGAACTCCGATTGATATCATTCCGATTTGAAAAATCTTTTAGCATTTTATAGCCTTTTTATTTAAGAACTAGTGACTCAATCTCGCTTCGTGTTTGTCCCTAGGCGAAAATAAGTCTATCCCACGGGGACCGTAAAATTTTCCGGAATTATCTTTAGCCTATAGCCTTCTTCAATAAACGAGCTATCTAATGCAAAAGAATTTTTCAAATCGGATCAGTAGTTCCTAAGATTAGCGCATACAAACAAACAAATAAATAAATAAACAAACTAACTGAGCTTTAGGTGTCAGGCATATGTATGTATATGTAGATTGTAGATAGTAAATTTGGAATTAGATTCTATATTATGTAAAGGTCAAGTATTGAGATCTCTTTTATTCACTTTTATTTTATTGAAGTTTATTGTATTGTAGAGAAGATGAACTACATGACTAGTTGTCAGAATTAATCAAATCAATATCCTAGACATCCATACTAATATTATAAATGCGAAAGTAAATCTGTCTGTTTGTCAGTCTGTTATCTTTTCACGCTTAATCTGCTAAACTGATTTAGATGAAATTTGGTATGGAGTTAGCTTTAGACCCTGGAAAGGACATAGGATAGTTTTATCTAGAAAAATGCATCAAGGGGGTGAAAATAGAGGGTTATAAAACTTATCATACCCACATATGTATATAGTCTATCTAGTCCATACTAAGCGTCAAAACGTACCTAACGCTGTTACCTAATTAATGATGTTGAATAATTTTTTCTTAGATTTAAGCGAATATTTGACATTTTAAATAAAACTATCTTTTCGGATTATTTCGCGGATTTATTTTAATTTTTGGTTCCCGACGTTTCGAATTCTTTACAACAATCATGGTCACGGAAGAGACTAAGGTTTTAGACATCTCAAAGGCGTTATATACTTGTTATAAACAAGACTGTCCGAAAAGATAGTTTTATTTAAAATGATGTTGAAATAAAAAAAAATGTCGTTTATATTTTTCCAGAACACAAATTCTCAGGATATTGTCGACAGTATTAGATTTTAATCAGACGGAATGTGAGAAATTGGGTCTCGTACGTCCTTCTAATGCCGGGGACAGCTTAGCGGCGGAGTTTGTGAAGTTTCTACAAAATGAATCCAGACCAAGAGCCCAATTACCTGATATGATGGGTTTGCAAGGTGGTAGAGCGTCTGTAGCAAGTTCTAGAAAGAGTTCGACTATAGGTGAGTTGTTAGTCTGTAAATTAATTCAATTCAAGGTAGCCCAGTGGTAACGCAGTCGCTTGGGAAACCGAGTGAAGCGGGTTCAAATCCCGGGTCTCGAGCTTCTGATATTTTCATGTGCGAATCATTTCCATCATGATCACCACTTCGTGAGGAGAACTGCATATCTGGAACATAGCAAAATTTTTCGAAAAACATTCTCAGTCCGCACGCACTTGGCGAAGTAATTTTAGAATAGTAATTAAAAAAAAAACATAATTTTTTGCCTCTACATAGAAAAAAATTACAATAACGGATTTTAATTATGGTTTTACTCCGATTTCTTCACAAGCACTTATAAGTATTCTAATTTATTATTGTTTCTAATAATAAATATTACTTTTCAGGACCGAATCCAGTATTCGAAGTCGGCCATAAGCGAAACCCTTCGACGGGTTCGAACAACCTTCTTTTCCAAAACCTGGAAACGAGTTCCCAAGTGTCCATAGAATCAGATAATAAAGTAATTCCAATAAATACAATGGAAACTGGAATAAACCAGATGAGAAATAACGAGGGTGCCATCTTGAAACACGTGTTGAAAGATATGTAACATGCATTTTTTTTTCGAAAATTCTAAGTCTTTCTCTTATAATTCTTTTTAACGGAAATAATTTTATTTTAAGTATCACAATTTCGTTTTAAATAAATCATTTATTTGTATTGCCGTTATTTATTTTGGATTATTAATTTTTTTTTTGGTTGTTTCGAAATGGTTGTCACCTATTTTTTTTTTCTATTTTTTTTTTTGTAAAAGTATTTTAATATCACTAACATTGGCTTAAAACTACGTCTAAAGCAATTAGACGCTAATATATGGCTTAATATTGATATAACATAGTTTAATGTATGATTAATACAAAGCGAAGTTATAAAGGAATCATTAGACTGTGAATTTGTTCTTTAAACTGTTTCCATATTTATAACTTTTATTTTACTATTTTTTTTTTTATTTTTCAAAAAAAAAAAGTATTTTTTTAATAAAAAAAAACACATTTATTTTTTTCTTCTAAACAACAAATAAAGATAAACAAGTTTTATATATAGTTTCTAATTTTTTTTATGTTACTTCGCTTTGTATTGTTGTGTAAAGCATTTTTTAAATTAAATTATAAGAATTAGTTATAAAAAACGTATTCATATTATATCTATTAAATATTCTTGTTATTGAAAGAATTGTGATGACATATAGCTTATAAATTTAATATTTGGATATTATAATGTACAATAATAAATCATTTACACTAATATCTAAGGCTATCTAGGCATATTTTTTTTGATAATTCGCAATGATAATGTTTTTGTATGTATGTATGCATGTATGTACGTATGTTACGTGATATATTCACCGAATATGAATTTATTTTAGTGCTTTTTTTCTTTGTTGAATACCTCGAAAGCTGTTCCATTTATTAATTGCTAGTTTTAAAATTTTCCATTTTAATAACGGTGGAATTGCTTTTGTGGTTATTTTAAGTAGCTTTTTTTTGTGTTAAAAAGTCATATAATAAATGAACTTTTTGTTAAACTAAATATTCTACTTTCTCTTCTTATTTAGTTATTTTTGTGGTTAGTGTTGCGATATTATTTCACTTTAAAATATATATTAATTTTAATAAAACAATGTAATAAATAATATTTGTATTATGTGATTATTTCAAAATGATCTTTTCCACTTAATTAAATTTATTTGTAATTTTATAATATTATTAATTATAAAAATAAACAAAAGTGCTATAGAAAAAGACAGGATGTTAAATAAATAACAAGTCTTTTTTTTAAATTAATTTTAATTGTATTATGACATATTATATTTCATGAAATTTTATTTCAAAAAAAATGGTTTGTGTGAATTTGACAATTGCAAGGTAAAAGATTGTAACTCAGTAATAATAATAAAAAATTGCATTTATGTTGAACTGGCGACTGATTCTCGCTTCGCTCGGGTTCGTCCCTAGATCATTTTAACGGTTAGTATGGAATAGATATTATGTATGTACATACTACATGGATATGATTAGTTGTGGTGGGTATTGTATAATCTCCTGCGGTAAAAAGTAGCCTATGTCACTCTTCAGCCCTCCAACTATGTATACACAAAAAATCACACCTATCCGTCTCTCTGTTTCGACGTGAAAGAAGGACAAACAAACACACTTTCACATTTATAATATTAGTATTGATTTGGACTTTAAGTGTATGAAAATAATGTCTATTTTTGAATGATCGCAATGCTGAGTTGCAATGTTATTTATTGCAATTGTAAATGATTATATAATTGTCTCCATCTAATTTAATTGATTTATATACATAATATGTATGTATAATATAGAATAATTTGTATATTTGTAAATTTTGTAATTTAGTTTATTTTATGAAATTTTGTTCAAATTTATTTGGTTTTTTATTTTGCCATAACATCCCATATCATATGAAAGATTATATTAGATATAGATATTTTTTTCTGACATGGCTGTAGCTAATATAAAAAGTTCTATCAAATTAAATGAAAATATGCTTTATACAAATAGACTTTAACAAGCACTTTTGAATCGTCGATTTAACAACTTTAATTTAAAATTAAAGTGGCTGGGTGTTTTTTCTAAAAAAAAATATTTTTTTCAGAACAGACACCTATAGATAAAAAGCAATCGAGTGATAACCGATCAGAATATCACTGCAGCTTCAAATATAATAAAAGAAAATAAATGAATATTGTTTTTTCATAACATTTAGTCTAATCTATAGTAATATTATAAATGCGAAAGTAACACAGCACCATCTAATTCCATGGGAAGCTACGAGGCTTGTGTTATGGATACCAGGTAGTTGATACACTACACATATATAACTTTAATTATATACATATTATAAATATAAACACCCATGACTGGAGTACAAACATTCGTGCTCATCACACAAATGAATGCCCCCAGCGGGAGTAGAACCCGTGACTGCTGGCACAGCAAGTAGGGTCACTACAAACTGAGCCAAACGTGTCGTTATTATGTTTTGACGCCTAAAAGACTGAACCAATAGGGAATATGCGTGATTTTTTTTATACAATAGCTTACATCTTTATATAATTGTAAAAAATTATACAGCTCCAAAGAATTGAAATTTAGTATATTTTTTTTTAAATATCCTACAGATATAGATACTTTAAACGCCTACCATTTTGGTGCGCTCGGCGTGACGTCATAACCTATGACAACATTGTAATCAACGAATGAACAATTCTAGATAGTTAGTAACAATCGCAAACACCACACAACAGCGATCTATTATAATAGACTTTGACGTCACATTCGGTCTGACCAATGGTGTTGCGTTTCAATTACTTTGAATTTCCAACCTGTTTTTGCACTTTTTAATAATTGTTTTCTTAATCAAAAAGAAATTATATAAAAAAATATTAATATAAGCTTATTAATTCAAAAGCAATAAAGATTATAAAAAAATATTTCACCTTTATTTAAATCATACGCATATTCCCTATTTTGAGGAATTTTGGTATAGAGAAGGATGGGATATGAAGAAGAACATAAGCTACTTTTTGTTGCAAAAATGAAACATCCCCCAACGTCTCCAGCCCACTTCGGTAGGCGGTGTACCATGGGTGTTATGGTCCGCTTCGGCAGACCTGATGTCGGGGCGTCGTGGTTGAGTGGGTAAGCTATCCTGCGCGACGTCTAATTAAGACGGAAGAGGTTTTGTTGGGTTTTAATGAGTAGTACTGGTTTCCTAGTCGGTGAGTTCCACATGACCACCTATATATACAAGTGGTATGCCTAAATACATTACCCAATATTAAAAAAAGAGGTTAAAAGTTTGTATTGGAAACCAATCATTTCTCAATTGCTCCTGTTAATGTCAATTTAATTTAAATGTAAAAATATTTTTGTATGTATTTATATTTTTTTTTAAATAACATTTAATAATAAATATAGCTTTTAATTATTTTCTAGTATGTTTTATTTCAATATTACTAATTACTTCTAACTCGGTATTTCTTGCCATCTTTGTCTTTTTAATTTAATTAGAAAGGGATAGCGATAGTATGGTATAAATAAGTTGTGATAGAATAAAGCATGGCGTATTCGTAAAGGCACTTTAAATCATTGTAATATATTTTAACCTACTTCCACAAAGGGGGAGGTTCTGTGTTTTTTGTTTGAATTTTTTTTAATCAAAAATACCGAATTTTCTTTATAATTTCTTTATTATTTACATATTATTTTGAGGTGCTAAAATAGCCTTTCATAAGCATGTTTTTTGTATATAAGATAAATAATTAGTAAGTATAATAATCTCCTTGTATTTCGTACGAAAATAAACACATATATTTAATAATTTGTTTGTCTTATTATTATTTTATACCTAAATAACATAAAACAGAATATTTTTTTTACGAAAATGGAACCATGATAAAATAGTCCTAAACACGTTAGTGAACTGGTTAAAATGAAATTATTACTAAAATTAGCGCCTTTACATGGTCGTCTCAGCAGAAATACGTCCACTGCTGGACTTAGGCCTCCCTCAAAGATTTCCGTGATAGGTTTCCAGCGACTGTGACCTAAATAAATATATTGGGACACGTATATGTTTTTACGGTTAGCTATGTTTAGGTATACATAAATAATAGCTTGCTACTCCTAAGATATGCATTTTATTTAAATTATATAGCATTTACCCTCGTTTTGCTCGGGTGCGTACGCCGTACGCGGATTTTGTTCACAATTTCATGAGTTGTAATTTTTTCGCGGAACCCTGATTCTTTTTCTAAAATAAAAGTAGCCTAATTTACTCCCTATAACATCAGCTATCTGCCAGTGAAAGTCCCGTCAAAATCGGTCCAGCCGTTTCGGAGATTAGCCGGAACAAACAGACAGACAGACAAAAATTGTAAAAAATTTTGTTTTGGTATATGTACTGTGTTATTTTAATATTACAAACAGACACTCCAATTTTATTTATCTGTATAGATTAACACACAGCGCCATCTAGTTCCATGGTAAGCTACGAGGCTTGTGTTATGGATACCAGATAGTTGATACAGTACATATATATAACTTTAAATACAAAAAATACTAGCTTCTAGACTATTACACATAACTGATGAACAAACCTACCTTCTTATTATCTACCTACAATATTATACTTAATATCGACCATATTTATTAGTACGTAAATTCACGTGAAGAAGACTTGTATAATCATAAAATCGATATAAATACAGCTTCGCCATCTATGTCATATTATGATATTAGTGACACATGTACATAAATGATTCGACACCATGATTTGTAGCAGTAATTTTACCAAGTGCCGGTAGGTGGCACGAAAAAGAAATTCTCAGATCTCATCTTTATTTATCTTTATTTAGTTTAGTGACTCCGTTTTACTTTTTTTATAATTTCTATATATATATACATACATACATATATATAGTATATATACATACATAAAATGCTTTGTCCTGACTGACTGATCGATCAACGCACAGCCTAAATCGCTGGTCGTAGAAACGTGAAATTTGTAGGACATATTCCTTATACAATGTAGGCATCCGCTAAGAAAGGATTTTTCGAAATTCATCTCCTAAGGGAGTAAAATAGGGGATAAAAGATTGTATGAAACTCTGTTATTCTTAACGCGAAATGCACTGAAAGTGGAACTTAGCTTTAAGATGAAAAATAAGAAATACATATACATATGTATTGGGATCAGAGTTACTTGAAACTTGGTATTAATGCTCTTCAATATAATTAAATAAATACGTGTTTTAGCGTTTTTTAAATTCAACCCTTAAGGGGGTAAAATGGGGTATGAAAGTTTGTACGAAACTCTATAGTTAATGCATGTAAAGTAATATTTACGTTTAAAATGAAAAATAAAACAAAATTCCGAAAAGTAAAAAAAAAAATGAAAATTAAGGTAAATTTTGGTACTTACAAGTTCTCGCGAAAATCTAAATTTGCCCATATCTCTTTAACGTGTTGACTCAGGACCTTGATTTTTTTACACCTAATACTATACGATAGACCTCAGTATGTGTTCACCTCAGTTCAGTTATTTATAACCAAATACAATGAGATTTGAGAACAGCTTATATTTTGCTTGTAGAGTAGAACGTGCGAACAAAGTAATAGTTTACTTCATTTTCCACTTCGATTACAAACTACTTTCATTTAAAATATTACAACTAAATATGAAAATAATGCGCCAGCCGTCTAAAAATTCAAATATATATTATCATATTTAAAACTAGCGACTCACCCTCGTTCCGCTCAGGTTCGTCCTTAGTTACTTTTTAACATTTAGTAAATATTTCTCAGAGATGAGATATTTTCCCGCAGTAAAAAGTATCCTATATGTTGACCCGGACCTATCACAATACCAAATTTCATCAAAACCCTTGCAGTGGTTTTTCTGTGATGCAGTTACAGACAGACAGACGGACAAGAAATCTAAAAACTCAAATCAATATAATCTAATAGCTCAAATTTAAAAAGATAATAGAAGAAAAAATAGAAAAAGTTTACTCGACGTTGGACGATATTAAAAAGCACAATAGTGATAGAATTTATGTCGAAAATACCATTGCATTATATTAAACAACCACCGACACATCACACACACTTCAATACACATTTTAAAATATAATCCAATTAATTTTAATTCTGCCATATCCTATGTTTATAGTGAACTATACTTATTGCTACTTCCTATCTATGTGTATACATATATATACATACTATGTAATATGTATATTGCATAATGTTTATTGAGCTGTATTTTTAGACATAATAAGTAATATCTTTAATACTAATATTTAAATTATAATTTTGTCCTATATAAATACAATTGTATTTCTATTCATTCTATTGTAAGCATGATTGATATTCATAAGGTAACAAATGAAATAGAAAATATTCAGGCATCGAAACCTTTGTTCTCAGGAATAATGTGATTCAAATAGTTAGAACACGTTTAATATTTTGCATGTTAATATTAGAAATATAGGATGTAATTTTATACACCTGTTGACATTAATTGAAAGAATAAGTGTGAAAATTGACGTAGTAGTTCTATCAGAATGCTGGCTTAGTAAATGTAATAATTTGCCTATATTACACGGTTTCACTTCTTGTGTATCTATCTAATCATACTCACAAAATAATGGAGTTGTTGCCTACATCAGACTAACTATAATTCACACCGTTGAAAAGCCACAATGTTACAATGCAAATTGTCTTATTATAAAATTAATGAATACAGCAGCTATCGTTGCACTTTATCGCTCCCCATAAAATAGATAAAACCCTGCATAGTTTACGTATGTGTATTCCCTTTTTAACGTCTCACTGATGGGCACGGGTCTCCCTTCAACACGAAGAGGATCAGGCCATTGTCCACCACGCTGGCCAAGTGCGGGTTGGCGGACTTCACATGTCTTTCGAAAACTTGCTAGGTTCTCTCAGACATGCAGGTTTCCTCACGATGTTTTCCTTCACCGTAAGGCAAGTGGTAATCATGTTAGAAATGATTCGCACATGAAAATATCAGAGGTGTGAGATCCGGGATTTGAACCCGCTTCACTCGATTTCCCATGCGAGCGCGTTACCCCTGGGCTACCACTGCCTACTTATATATGTACAATAACATAATTGTCACTGGAGATATTACATTAAGTATAGCTTATAATAGCAGTGATCCTCAATCTAATCCATATCTCAATCTTGTGTCCTCACATGACCTGCTTTCTGCGCATATTTTCTCGAATCGTGGGAATAGCTTCTTCTTTCGATCAAGTAATTCTAAAATCGAAGCAAATCTCTACTACTCTGGTCCTCGATTCCTTTATTACAAACCACGCGCCGGTAATTATTTGCTCTGATTTTAAAATAAAACCCACGTCATGCGGCGTTCTGTGATGAAACTTAATGAAACAGGTTGTCTTGGGAAGCTGGAAAAGTATGATTTCTCTAATATTCTGCGGGATAACGATGCTGAACGGGAGAGACAACACTTGTAACAACTATTTCTGTAATTGTAAAAAGCCACTCCACAGAAATACTGTAACTAGTAAAACACGAATTTTAAAGCCCTGGATTACACCTGAACTCTTACGATGTATCCGAAACCGTGATAAACTTTTTAGAAAAACGAAGAAAATCCCAGAAAAAATTGGACTTTCTATAATTTATAATCGGTACAAAAATTTTGCAATATCCTTCTTAAACTTAAGATCGTATACTATGCCCTCGTACAATCGATCTTATCATATTGCATCACTGCCTGGGGAAGCTCTGATAAAACTAAATTATTGCGTCTAGAAAGAGCTCAAAGATCTATACTCAAAACAATGAACTTTAAGCCTATATATCTCCAACCATCGAATTGTATAGAATTTCCAAAGTACTTTCTGTTAGAAACTATTTTTACTCCAAACTATTGTTACGACTCAGGGTTCGTTACGATTAAAAACAGCCGATTATTCTACTAAAAAAAACAGACACTTTTATTATTCAACACCAATGACAAAACAACACAAATAAGTTATAAAATACAATCGCACTATAATCACTTTAAGTCGCACTCGTAGATCGCTTCGATGTTTTCGCTTGTATCGCTGATTCCAAACTGACTAGTCGCGGCTCGTACCCGGCCTTATATAGGGGCCTCGGAAGTTTCTGGAACGCTCTCGATTACTAGTTCCTCTACTCGATACTAGATGGCGCTAGTAGTACATAGAAGTTTCTGGAACGCTCTCGACTACTAGTTCCTCTACCCGATACTAGATGGCGCTAGTAGTACGTAACGTCACCATGTCCCGAGCATTAATCGTTGCGCGCAACACTGCCCCCTCCTAAGACATGCTCGTCCCGAGCATTATCGGCCTCATAATAACGCGCTAGTCGATCCACATGGACGATCTTCGGAGTACCTCTTGCACCTTTCCGTATCCGGTAGGTTACGTCATTGATCCTTGTTACAATCCGGTATGGTCCATCCCATTTAGCTTGAAGCTTAGGAGATTTTCCTTTGCTGCGAACTGGATTGTGCAACCATACTAGTGAGCCCTCGTCGAACCCTTTGTTTTTCATTTTGCGGTCATACCGGGTTTTCATCTTTTCAGACATTTTCTGACCCGATTGTCTGACGTGCTTATAAATGTCATCCATCTTGTTTCGCAAGTCATTCGCATAATCGGTTATACAGCTGGGGGCATCAGGTGGTATTCCGGTGATCAGGTCTGCAGGCAGCCGTAATTCTCTTCCAAAGTTTGCGAAAGCTGGTGTCACCGATGTACTTTCGTGAACAGCGCTTCGATATGACAACAAAAACGGTTGGATGTGCTTGTCCCAATCTCGTTGACGATTTTCCACGACTTTTGCCAGGTACTTCTCCAATGTCTGATTAAATCGTTCCACCATTCCATCCGATTGTGGGTGGTAAGCAGTCGTTCTCGTTTTATGAGTACCCATGACTCGACAAGTTTCCTGGAATATTTGAGACTCAAAATTCCTTCCTTGATCGCTGTGAATCTCTAAGGGTACTCCAAAACGACAGAAGACTTCATGAACCAGTTTATCTGCAACTGTTGACGCTTCTTGGTTTGGAATGGCGAAGACTTCCGGCCACTTAGTGAAGTAGTCCATTACCACCATGAAATATTTGTTCCCACTGTCACTTTCCGGAAACGGTCCGGCAACGTCGAGGGCTATCCTCTCCCAAGGTGCACCAACATTGTACAATTTCAATGCACCTCTACTACGAGTCTGAGGTCCCTTTACAGCCGCACAACTTGTACATTTGCGGCACCAGTCCTCGACATCGTCACGACAGTGGATCCAATAAAACCGTTCTCGTATCTTTAGTAGAGTCCGTTTAACTCCCAGATGACCTCCTGAACAACCTTCATGGTACAGCTTCAGAACATCCGACACTTTAGCTTTAGGGACAACCATTTGCAAATGACTGCTGTCCCCCCGAGCATTTTCCCATTTACGGCACAGGACTCCATCCTGAACCACCAAGCTGTCCCATTGGGCCCAATAACTTTTCGTGATCGAACTCATCGCCGAGACATCGCTCCACGTGGGCTTAGGAGCACTGGCCTTTATCCACTCCAGAATCGGCTTGATATCCGAGTCTTCCTGCTGTGCTTGTTGTAGGCTTTCCTTCCACTCGTTGTTAAGGTCTGTCCTAAGCATCTTCACAGGTACCACTTCCTTAGCCTCTTGCCTAGCACAATGCTTGCAATCTTCGGGACAAGGTCTTCTTGACAATGCATCTGCGTTGCCATGGGATTTCCCGCTGCGATGTTCGACCACAAAGTCGTATTCCTGCAGTAGTTCAATCCATCTCGCAACTTGTCCTTCTGGATTTTTGAACTGCAATAGCCATTTCAGTGCAGCATGATCGGTTCGTAAGTGGAATTTCCGCCCCAGAAGATATTTGCTAAAATGCTGCAATGATTTTACAACAGCAAGTAATTCCCGTCTCGTAACGCAATAGTTCCTTTCCGGTTTCGATAACGACTTGCTGAAGTACGCTATCACAACTTCTTGATCGCCATTCCGTTGGGACAATACACCGCCAAGTCCTATGTCACTTGCGTCTGTGTCGACTATAAACTCCTTACCCACATCAGGGTATCCCAAAATGGGTGTTTTGCACAGACGGTCCTTGAGCTCCTGGAATGCGATGTCACAACTTCCATCCCAACAGAAATGTCGCTTCTCCTCGGTTAACTTGTGCAAAGGTTTTGCTATATCTGCAAAGTTCTTGACAAATCGCCGATAGTAGGAGCACAAACCCAAGAATGCTCTGACCTGCGTCTTGTCTTTTGGAACTGGCCAATCCTTGACAGCAGCGATTTTCTCTGGATCCGTGCGGATACCTTCTTCCGACACTACATAACCCAAAAAGCTAACTTGCCGTTTGAATAGTGAACACTTCTTTGGACTTAACTTGAGGTTGGCACTCTGGATCTTCATGAGCACGCGTTCCAGGTTTTGAAGGTGTTCCTCAAACGTACGTCCTACGATAATGATGTCATCCAAGTAGACCAGACAGGCATCGCCAATTAAACCGGCTAGAACAAGTTCCATCAACCTTTCAAACGTTGCCGGAGCATTGCACAATCCAAACGGCATAACTTTAAATTGCCACAGACCCTTTCCTGTCGAGAATGCAGTTTTCTCCTTGTCCTTAGGGTCAATTTCAACTTGCCAGTAGCCACTTTTCAGGTCCAGCGTGCTAAACCACTTTACACCCGTAAGCATGTCCAGCGTGTCATCAATTCTTGGCAAGGGATAGCAGTCCTTCTTCGTCACGTCGTTCAGACGGCGATAGTCAACACAAAACCGCAGGCTACCGTCCTTCTTCTTTACCAGCACTACCGGTGAACACCATGGACTAGATGAAGGTTCAATAACGCCGTCCTTCACCATTCCCTCAATCATGGTTTCCACTTCCTTTTCACGTGCTACCGGCAATCTCCTTGGTCGCTGACGGATAGGTAATTCTTCACCTGTGTTTATTCTGTGTTGAACTAGGCCAGTCTTTCCAATGTCAGCATCGTTTGATGAGAAAACATTGCCGTATTTGAGTAACAACTTCCTCGCCTTGAACATTTCATTCGGAGAGAGGACGCCGTGACAGTCTTCTAAAAGTGTAGTCACCCTCGTTTGTGCGTCCATGCTAATGGTCCCAGTCGATAGATTTTCGCATCGACGCAACCAATCCACTTCCTCGCAAGTACCAACCAGTGCGCCTTTGTCTATAGTCTGTTCCTGATCACAAAGGTTCAGCACACGTACCCCTGCGATGTCGGTGGTTCTGACTAAAGTTCGAGCCACTTTCCATGGAAGGTCATTGTCTACCCTTTCCACGAGTACACAACGATTTGCTTGCCCCGGATTCCGAGGAAGACTAACCGGCACAATCGTTTCCGATCTCGGCGGAAGAACAATCTTCTTCAGGCTATACACATTCCCTGATAACGCCCCTTCCACGAAAAGTTCCTCTTGTCCACATTTCAAGACGCCTTGCTTAACGTCGATCTCACAACAATTCTTCCTCATAAAGTCTAGGCCCAGGATGCAGTCGTCCATTATATCAGCCACGATGACATTATGCGGGTAAATCCTGTTGCCTAGCTTCAACTCCATCTCCTTCTCTCCACGGACGGGTATGCGCTGACCGGTGGCTGTCACCAAATTAATCCGTTCTCGGGTGTATGCTGAGTCCCCAAGGAACCGACTAATAAGTTGGGAACTGACAACCGTGCGAGAAGCTCCAGTGTCTATGGTCAGCTTACACGGCGTTCCGTTGACCTCGCCCTTGATGATTAGGCTGTTCCCGTCATGGGTTTGTGAGATCGAAATCCTTGGGGCTCTTCGAACATCAGCCAGCACCCGCCCCGCAGTCCTGGCTATTACTCGTTTCCCTGCTGCTGCTGGGCGGTGCTGTTAGACGCACTACCCTCTCGAGATTGGCCATTTTCACTTTCTGCAGTCCGCTTAGGGCAACTGGATCGAAGGTGGCCCCTTTCCCCACAGCCGTAGCACCTAGGGCTGAATCCTTTACTACGGTCGCGAACTATAGCCGTTGTAACCTCCCTGACGCGATGGGAACGATGATCCTGTCGCACAGCTTCCACCTCCAGTGCATGGGCCAAGGCGTCTTTGAGCGTCCCGTGGTGCCCGAGCCTCACTGCAGCTCTCACTTCAAGATCACGGATGCCGTCGATGAATGCCTGCACCAGGTTCCCTTCAATCACAACGGGCATAGACCGGTAGGCTTTTCGAACCAGCTTCTCCACTTCTAGGGCCCACTGCTGCAGGTTTTCGCTACTGCGCTGCACGCGATCTTTTAGCTGCGCACGAAACACGTGTTCCAGGTGTGCGTCACCATACCGGGCCTCCAACGCCTCCAGCAGCTGCTCGTAAGTCACTTCCTTACCGAGAGCTTCTAGAACAGTTAAGGCCTGGTCGCGCAGGCCTAGGGTGAGAGCAGTCATGGCTTGGTTTTTACTCCAGCCATTCGCCTTCACGACGGCCTCGAACTGGATTTTATAGGCCGACCAAGAAGATGTCCCGTCAAATGGCGGCACTTTGAAACCGCGGGGTGAAGCCGCTGCAACTGGAACTGCGATTCCATCTTCAAGTCTCAGGTTGTCCAACGTTTTCTTTACGTCAGCCATCACATTGTCAACCCGATTATTTACTTGTTCGATTCTGGTTTCAGCCTCTGACAGGCGGTTGTTCACCTCCTTTATGTCTTTCCCGAAGATAGCGTGAAGGTCCTTTATGAGGAGCAGCTGCTCCTCCTGTCGGCGGGCCTGCTCCTCCTGTCGGCGGGCCTGCTCCTCCTGTCGGCGGGCCTGCTCCTCCTGTCGGCGGGCCTGCTCCTCCTGTCGGCGGGCCTGCTCCTGCAGCATCATCATCAGAGCACTCAGGTCAGGTGCTGTGGATGCAGGAGCTGCTGCAGGGGCAGCAGACGGGCTGGCCACAGAGGTCGGCAGCTGGCCCTCTGAAGTCTGCGGCGATGCTCCTCCAAATCGCCTCTGGTCCGTCTCCTGCTGGCGTTGCTGGCTCCGGGTACGGATACCTTCCGTGTCGTCCTTGGGTAAAATCGGCATGATTTAATCCACTCTTCTGACACCAATTGTTACGACTCAGGGTTCGTTACGATTAAAAACAGCCGATTATTCTACTAAAAAAAACAGACACTTTTATTATTCAACACCAATGACAAAACAACACAAATAAGTTATAAAATACAATCGCACTATAATCACTTTAAGTCGCACTCGTAGATCGCTTCGATGTTTTCGCTTGTATCGCTGATTCCAAACTGACTAGTCGCGGCTCGTACCCGGCCTTATATAGGGGCCTCGGAAGTTTCTGGAACGCTCTCGATTACTAGTTCCTCTACTCGATACTAGATGGCGCTAGTAGTACATAGAAGTTTCTGGAACGCTCTCGACTACTAGTTCCTCTACCCGATACTAGATGGCGCTAGTAGTACGTAACGTCACCATGTCCCGAGCATTAATCGTTGCGCGCAACACTATGCTACGTAAGCACTCACAAACACCTTTTGATTACCACTTGATCTCTAATAAACACAGATCGGATTTAGTTTGCAAAACAATTGGTATTAGATCGGCTTTTGATAAACAGCATTATGACTTCTTTTCCCCAAATTTATATAACAATATAAACAAAATTATTAATATATATCCCTGTACCGTACATGTACGCATGTAGTATGCAAAAATATAATTACAGCTTGGTTGTTAGACTTGACATATGAGGAAACCGAGAAGTTACTGAAATAAGGTACATTTTATATGGCACACATACGCACACACACACTCATACACGCACACATGCACATACACATACATACACACACATACACACACACACACACACACATACACACACACATACACACATAGTCTCTGTAAAATTTTTGATTGCACCCCTTCCCAATCTTTTTCTTTCTCTCTGCCTAAAGATTGCCTGGAAGCGATCGCTCACTTAGCGATAAGGCCGCCTGTTATGGTTAGGTATGTATTACATATATATGTCATGTAGGTATATTTTGATGTGCAATACAGTATATTTGTATTTAGTCTTTATCGAACATAATTTTATAAACTGTATTGTTTAAAACGTTTCTAATAAAGATTTGTATTATTTATGTATTTTTCATGTTACATATTATAATAGTTATTATTTATTGACGGATCATAAGACAAAGACGGATCAGGAGCAGCTTTTTATGATCCAAAAGCTGAAGAAACTAATACGTTATTTAAAGTAGATTATCATATGTACATCATGTTTTTAGAACTATTAGCAATCACAGAGGCATCTTCATATATACAAACAGTTAATACTAAACATTTTGTTATATTTACTGATTCCAAGAGCTCACTACAGTATCTAGTACGATGCACTTCAGTCGGTGCCAGCCAATACAAATCAAAGCACACCGACTTCGAAAAAATCTGATTAAGTATCTATTCTAAATGAAAACCCCCGTTTTGTTATTTTTTACTTTTCAGTGCCTGCAGTCGTTTTTTTTAAGTTTTTATTTTGTTTAATAATCTATATTTTTAGTGTTACCATTATTATATTTATAAGTATAAAGAAAAATAAAATATTAATTATTTAAGCCACATTATTGTTCTATGTGTACTTTAGAAAATTAAAATTAATTAAGAATTACATTTACAAATGAAAAATATTAGTTTGAAATACTATTATTTTGATCTACACAGTAATTACTTACTACATCTAACTGTCTGTAATGTTTAGATTTATTAATAGATTTTATAATATTAATAACAGGATCCCACGACGATGACAGTACCCATATGACAGTATGTTTTTTAATAAAAAAATATAAATAGCTAAAAATAGCTAAAATTATATAAATAATATTCCATATTTCAAATATAAAATAATTAAAATTATAAATGTTAATAATTAAAATTAACAAATATTGTAAGGTACTTTGATGCCAATTTTCAAATTTTGAATTCATTTTTGTTATTTTGTGGGTAGGCTGTCTGTAACAACTATATAACGCTTTTAAGACATCTAACACCTTCGTCTCTCCCGTGACCATGATTGCTGTAAAGGAATCGAAACGTCGGGAACCAAAAATCAAAATAAATCCGCGAAAAAATCCGAAAAGATAGTTTTATTTAAAAGATTTGAATTCAATTAAGGGAAATTACTGAAAATTGAAACAAGAAAACCTTAAATGTTATAAAAATATGAATTGTTCACGAAGAAGGATTTTGTACTATTCTTTAAATGTATGTTTATCTTTAGTAATAATTTATTTAGGTACAGAAAAATATGAATATTTTGTAAATTTAAGTCTCCATATCTTTTGAGTCCTTCATTTTTTCATAATATATTTTTTTATATATTCAGATTTCCCATCACCTCCCCTATTTAAAAATACCACCCACTCCTGAAGCCATATATCATATACAAATAGAATGCTTGTGCCTAAAAAAACTGGGCTATTGAATGAAACTAGATTACTTATATCCGGCATCCTTAAAATCGTCACATGCATTATTATTAGACATAATAATAATTGTTATTTATTTATGAGGTAAAGGTGAGCTTTGCATCAAAAGGTCGACAAAATGAATTTTTAAAAATATGTTATATATAAGGCCTAGAAACATTTAAACGAAGTTATTTTAATTTTAGTCATTTCACTTGATTGTAACCTTCACTTCGTTGGTAAGTTTTATTATATTTTCTCGTAAGAAATAATTTAGGTAGCCATCCGTGGCAACCCGGGGGAGAGCCAACTCCTACCGGGCGCGTCCCCAGGTGGCGGATCGGGGAACGCCACCCGCTTAGCACAGGGGCGGGTGGTACCGGAGAAATCCGGCGCGGACCAAGGCAAGACGGGGCTGCTCTCCGCTGAGGCTTCGGCTTCCGGAGTTGCGGCCACCGGAAGCGGGGCCGCTTCGGCGGTCTCACGACCGGAGGGTGGGGATCGGTTGCGGGACTGTGAAAACAGGCTCGTAACCGATAGAGGGGAAGGCAGCGGTGGGAGAGGAGCTTCTCCCTGCCCCCCGCGGCCTTGACGGGGCTGCCACCGTCTTGGATGGCAGACGCGGTGGGGCTGCAGGGGAAGAGGAGTGTCGGTGTGTCGTTGCCGCTCTCCCTGTCCTCTGCAGCCGATTGAAGGGTGCCCACTTCGGTGGGCGGTGTGGTTTCATGGGGCTGCTCCGGGTACTTTTCTGGTTTAGCAGAGTGGACTGTGGAGCAGCCTCATTGGTTTGGTGGCCGTCAGGCCTACCGCCGGGGCGTCGCGGTAGTTATGCGTAAGCGATCCCGCGGCGTCCCACTAAGGCGGAGGGGAGGGGAAAGTTGGGGTTTAGTGGGTAGTACCGGCTCTTCTAGCCGGTGAGCCCCACATAACCACCTGGGGGATAGGTGGTATGCGTAAATGCATTCCCCAACTATTAAAAAAAAAAAAAAAAAAAAAAAAAAGCCATCCGTGGCAAAGGGTCCATACAAGACGATTCCCACCGTCTTACCTTTTACAGATCTAATAATAATCCATCATCTATACATGTAATAAAATTCTAACTGAGTCGACTCTGTACATTAAATGTTCTTTGGAAAATCTTATTGAAATATTATCGATACAGAGGCCGAATCTATCGTTTTTAGAATTTTTGTCTGTCTGTCTATCTATTAATTACGTGAGACAATTTTGGCGATTTTTGAATCCCCCTCCCGCATTGGTAAGATATCGTGAGATTTATAAGTTACTATAGTTTTTAACTATCCCACGGGAACTCTTTAATTATCCGGGAAGAAAAGTATCTAAGATGTTGACAGATGTTGACCGGGGATATAAGGTACCACCATGCAAAATTTCATTTAAATCGATTTAACAGTTTCGGAGATTAGACCGTACAAACATACAAACAAACAGAGAAACAAAAATTTGAAAAAAAAACTAGATTAGTTCTATTTCTCTTCTTACATCCCCCTGACTCGGTTTTTTTCTATCCTACAGACATTAGACCTCTACAGTTTTATTATATGTATAGATAGTAGCTACCTATTAAGCAAAAATTTCAATTCTATCTAAAATAATATATAAAAATAAAAAAAATCCGACTGCGAAACGATGAGAACAAGTTGACGAAGGAACATAGTATTATGCAGTAGTTTTGTAGTATTAGTATCGCTATAGTATAACATGTCAAGGTTAAATAAAACTTAATACACAAAAATTTAAATGAACACTCACTTTATATAAAGCTAATCCATACTATAAAAATCTCATAGAAGAATAATTTCTGTTGCAATTAGTTACAAGAGTTACTTCTACTTCATTCTTCGTTATAGTTAAAAACAGTGCTGTTAGTTAAAGATAAAAATATTTTGTCCGTATTTCAGACAATGGCAACCAATAACGCAAATAAAACTTTTGTGGAGCCAGAGATGGAAAGTGGAAAATCTGGACATAGAGTCTTCATAACGGGAATGTCAGGGTTGTATCCTGAATCCCATAACGTAAAGGATTTGTCAAATATTTTATATAATAAGGTACGTGTAAATAGACAAAGACAAAACAGTTCAGTTTCTCCTCCGTTTTTGAATGGTTTTATTTTCTTTTTTTGTTTAGTAGCCATTGACGAGCTTCAATGTTATCAATAAATAAACAAACGAAAGAACGAACGAACGAACGAACGAACGAACTAACGAACGAACGAACGAACGAACAAACAAACAAACGAACAAACAAATAAATGAATATTTCAATAATGTTTTTTTTTATTGCAACCACTTTTTTTAATGTTGAGAAATGCATAGTTGAGGTATACTACCTGTATACATACAGGTTATTATGTGGGTCTCACTGGCCTGAAAGGCCAGTACTACCCTCTAAAACCCAATAGAACCTTGCCCGACTTAACGGGGCGTCGCAGGATCGCTTACGCACTCAACCACGACACCCCGACGGCAGGTCTGCCGAAGCAAACCACACAACCAAGGGGTTGCTCCCACGGTCCACTCTGCTGTCAGAAAAGTACCGGGAGCAACACGTATGGTACACCACCCACCGAAGTGGGCCACCACCCTGTGTTTTTTTCATAGTGTTCAGTGACCAACAAGCAGACATACGACTTAAAAGTAGGCGATAACTAAACGAGGTGTTTCGTTTACATAAGATTCCCAATCTATTTTTAAAGCTGATATCACTTAAAAAAATGACTGAAATTGATCACTGACGGTATATAAATCTAAATAAGGACACTTAAAAATTGTAGTACATGAAGTGTCTGCGTAGAAAAGCGGCAAGAATATAATATAACGATGTTCCTGCTCTAAATCGCAATGCCAATTTTTTAGGCGAAAACTTAAAGAAATTTAAATCTTAAGAAAGATAATTAAATTATGTAATAATATTGACTAAAAATAAGTCCTTATCATGTTTTGTAAACCGATAGATCAATCCTGTTAATGCGGAAAACTGTCGTTGGCAATATGGTCATCCTGAAGTCACTCAGTACACTGGAAAAGTGCCTGACCTCACGTTATTTGATGCACAATTTTTTAAAGTCCATTATCTCTTGGGAAACTCTATGGATGCAATGGCACGTAAAATTTTAGAACAGGCCTACCAAGCCATTTTTGATGCTGGTAAGTTTAAACACTGTATGCATGTATTTAAGACAATTTGTCAAGCCTTTTAGACAGTGGAAGTATAATACTTAAGTATAATACTTATTTTTTTCTCATTTTCGATGAATGTATATGTAATGTCTTGAGGGACGCGGGCACACCGGTGTGCCAGTAAACGATTAATTTCTTAGAAATTATCCTGGCGTAATTAAAATTGTGCCCACCATATTTTGTAGGAATCAGCCCAGTGGAACTCTCCGGGAAAAAAGTAGGCGTATATATTGGCAGTTGCTTTTCTGAAACGGAAAAAACTTTTTATTATAGCGCAAGTGCTTTGAGAGGTTTTTGTCTTGCAGGGTAAGTGTTATCTTCAGCCTTTCTTGTCTTTCCTTCAGCCATTTAAATAATTTAGTTGAATTTACCGATTTATAAATGTTGTTGTATGTAGTTTTAGCTTAGAACGGGTCGGTCGGGTGTGTGTGTATGTGTAACACCAGAATCCAATTTCATCTAACAGTTTCATCATTAAAGAGGAACAAACACACATACTTATACATAATATATTACTTATTTATATTAGTAGTTTGATAGTTATATTAGAAACGCAAAATTATGCCTATTTCATAATGTGTGAGCTTTGAAGGTCACGTATTTGAGTTTGGTTTTTGGATAACGATGAAATTTTCTTCTTGGTTCCTTGTTTGATGTTTCTTGTAATATTTTGTTAAAATTTAGGACTGAGACATCATTTTATTCCGTCTAACGAACAAATACATTTAAAATTAATATTTTCACTATAAAACTTTAAGAGGAGGCTCCCTAAATTTAACGCTGATTTGCTTTCATATTCTATGTATACCAGACATTAAATCAATGTGATAATTTCAATGTATGATTTTTCAAACCTTTTTCTATGGATCAGAAAAAACAGAAACACAATTGGATGAAATTTTCTCGTTAGTTTTATTTTTTTTAAAATATGCCTTTTTTAGAGATTAATGGATTTTACTCTTAAACTACTTCAGTTATATACGCAAAAAAATTACTCAGAGAAGGAAAATATAGTTTATTATCTTCTGTACGAAAGACATTTAAATTGACCAATTATTATTCTCATAATAAATTAAATTAGATTTGAGACTTACGCTTTTTATTTCTGTGCAAGAATAAGATCGATCGGATATTCGATATTCAACCTTGTTCGCAAGCAGCTAAGGTGCAACGGCAATAATGATTCAGTCGGCCGCTGGCCCTTGACGAGGTAGGACCTATGTCGCTTTTGCTCGCGCACAACCCCCCCGCTAATTTATCGAATTATTCATTCCTTGGACATAGTGTAAAAAAATTAACGTTTTTTGCTTTTTATACATAGCTTAGTAAAAACAACTTTAAGTAACACATTTAAGGTTGAATTTACATTATTGTATATTTTTTAAACTAGAATTACCTAAATACAGAATACTTTTGCTTATGATTTTTGTGTAATATCTAGTTAAGTGATCGATGATTCCGTTCTGTCGTATACTAAGGGTTTCGCGCGGCTATGCTTATGATTAATATTAAATATGAATAAATAATATAATTAATAAACATAAATCATTGACTATGCGCGTTGTATGTATGTAAGTGTTTGTATATATAACATATATATATACATATGTACGCTTATTACTTTCGTACTGGGTACTTTTCTAGAGTTTACAAGTGTGTTATCAGTAGGTATGAACTTTCGTTTCGTTTCGTGGTGGTATAAGTAGGTATGAAAAGGTTTTTATGTAAGATGTTGATAATATTGTAATCTCTGAAATTATATAATCAGATTATAAAAAGGCTTTCAATAATAGGAAGATATGCTTCACGCACCCAGAACCGCTGCATTTTTATTTTTTTCTAAAAGTCTATGTTACGGGAAGCAGACATACACACAAACACACTCTTACCGACTCTGCCACGACTTCATCAAGCGAGTGTACGCATAGGATTTGGACGCGGGTTTCAAATAAATGTACATGTAACATACCTACCAAATTTTATAAACATAACGCGAACTTAGCTAACCATAACTAGTACGGGTAAGTAAGTATATCATAATAAAACATAGGTTATGTTTGTCCCTCAAGGATAATGCAGATTTCTATCACAGAAATAATTTTCAAATCGGACTCGTAGGTACCTATCTACATATGTAGTTCAGCAGATTATCTTCATATTTATAACTTTACCTTTTATTATGTACATATAAGTATGTATATACGGGGCCATTTTAAATTTACTGAAGACCTTTTGTGAATATATTATTTACATCATAACATCGTCGAAGTTTTTTTATGTAAGATAAAGCAGTATGTAAAATATTAGTGTAAATATGTTATTTGAAGTGGCGCCCCTGGTGTAATAGGCACAGTGGTCAGTGAGCGCAATCAGCTGAGCGCGGGCGTCGAGCGGTTAGAAAGCCAAGCGCTTAGAAAAAAAAGCAAATTTATATCTATACAGATAAATAAAATTGGAGTGTCTGTTTGTAATATTAAAATAACCGCTTTTTACTAAATGCATATGGATGTATACACGGTATATATACCAAAACAACATTTTTTACAATTTTTGTCTGTCTGTCTGTTTGTTCCGGCTAATCTCCGAAACGGCTGGAGCGATTTTGACGGGACTTTCACTGGCAGATAGATAGCTGATGTTATAGGGTATATATAGTTGTAACTTAGGCTACTTTTATTTTAGAAAAAGAATCAGGGTTCCGCAAAAAAAAATTAAAACCCTGAAATTATGAACAAAATCCGCGTACGGCCTACGCACCCGAGCAAAACGAGAGTAAATCGTTATATAATATTTAATTTAAATGAATATCTTAGGAGTAGCAAGCTACTATTTATATATACCTAAACATAGCTAACCGGGAAAACGTACCTAGGGACGAACGCGAGCGAAGCGAGCGTAAGTTGCTAGTAGATAAATAAAATTGGCGTGTCTGTTTGTAATATTAAAATAACCGTTTTTTATTAATTGCATATGGATGTATACACGGTCCATATACCAAAACAACATTTTTTACAATTTTTGTTTGTCTGTCTGTTTGTTCCGGCTAATCTCCGAAAAGGCTGCACCGATTTTGACGGGACTTTCGCTGGCAGATAGCTGATGTTATAAGGAGTAACTTAGGCTACTTTTATTTCAGAAAAAAAAATCAGGGTTCCGCGAAACAAAAATTAAAACCCACGAAAAGCGTACGCATCCGAGCGAAGCGAGGGTAAATCACTATATAATTTAAATGAATATCTTAGGAGTAGCAAGCTACTGTTTATCTATCTTCTTCTTCTATACTATAATAAAACTGTAGAGGTCGAATATTTGTACATAGAAAAAATATACTAAAAACCGAGTCAGGGTGGTGTAAGAAGAGCAATAGAACAAATTCAGTTTTTTTTTAATTTTTTGTTTCTCTGTCTGTTTGTTTGTTTGTACGGGCTAATCTCCGAAGCTGCTGGACCGATTTGAATGAAATTTTGCATGGTGGTACCTTATATCTCCGGTCAACATATAGGATACTTTTCATCCCGGAAAATCAAAGAGTTCACGTGGGATAGTTAAAAAACTAGAGTAACTTATACAGCTTACTACACAAAAACTACCCATTGGATTTTAATGAAACTTTACAATAATATAGTTCATACATCAGAATAAGAAATAGGCTACATTTTATCCCGGAAAAATATACAGTTCCCGTGGGATAGATTTGTTTTTGTTTGTCTAGAGGCGAACCCGAGTGAAGCGAGGGTGAGCCGCTATAATATTATAAAAAGGAAAGACTTTTTCGTCTGTTTATTTGTTTGTACCGAATAAGCTCTGAAACTAATGGACTAATTTAGATGAAAGGGTTTAGCCGGATAAGTATAGCGAACCGGCCTCCTAATGGCAACCTATATCGAAACTTATGTGTCAATAAGTGCTTGATGTAGAAAAGCGATTTATACGAGTTCACTGTCGTACTCCGCTTTGACCTTGAGATATAAAGAAAATGAGCGTAACTATGACTTTCGTTCAAAAGGACATATATCGAAAACCTTCAAAGCTAGAAACTTAAAACTAAGGCGAGGTTTTAGGTAACCTTTGAAAGCATATTATATTTTCTTAAGACTTTTTTACATAATAACAACCCTTTTTAAAAAAATAATCTATCTATCTATTTATACTATAACAAAAATGTAGAGGTTGGATGTCTGTACATAGAAAAAAAAATGCTAAAAACCGAGTCAGGGGGATGTTAGAAGGATAATAAAACAAATCCAGATTTTTTCAAATTTTTTGTTACTCTGTCTGTTTGTCTGTTTGTACGGGCTAATCTCCGAAACTGTTAGACCGATTTATCGAAAATTTTGTATGGTGGTACCTTATATCCCCGGTCAACATTTAGGATACTTTTCATTTCGGAAAATTAAAGGGTTCCCGTGAGATAGTTAAAAAACTATAGTAACTTATACAGCTTAGTACACAAAAATTACTGATTTGATTTTAATAAAACTTTACAATAATATAGTTCATACATCAGAATAACAAATAAGCGACTTTTTATTCCGGAAAAATGAACGGTTTCCGTGAGATAGATTTGTTGTTTAGAGGCAAACCCCAGTGAAGCGAGGGTGAGCCGGTGAGATTATATATACTCCTGGGTATGTGCGTAGTGCGGGTAATGTGCGTATGGCGGGTAGTGTGTGTAGGGTAGGTAATGTGTGTATTGCGGGTAACGTGCGTATGGCAGGTAAAGTGTGTAGGGCGGGAAACGTGCGTAAGGCGATAATAGTGCGTAGAGTGGGTAAAGGGCATAGGGTAATAAAAATAATCAATAAGTGCTTGATGTAGAAAATCGATTTATACGAGTTCACTATCGTATTTCGCTTTGACCTTGAGATATGAAGAAAATGAGCATAATTATGACTTTCGTTCAAAAGGTCATAACCAAACTATAGAGGTCGAATATCTGTACATAGAAATAAAATGCTAAAAACCGAGTCAGGGGGATGTAAAAAGAGAAATAGAACAAATCCAGTTTAATTTTCAAATTTTTTGTTACTCTGTCTGTTTGTCTGTTTGTACGGGCTAATTTCCGAATCTGTTGGACTGATTTAAATAAAATTTTGCATGGTGGTACCTTTTATCCCGGGCAACATCTTAGATACTTTTCATCCTGAAAAATTAAAGAGTTTCTGTGGGAAAGTTAAAAAACTGTAGTAACTTATACAGCTAAGTTCACAAAAACTACTGATTGGATTTTAATGAAACTACAGTAATATAGTTCATACATCAGAATAAACAATAGGCTACCTTTTATCCCGGAAAAATGTACGGTTCCCGTGGAATAGATTTGTTTTTTCTAGAGGTGAACCCGAGCGAAGCGAGGGTGAGCCGCTAGTGTATAAATAAACATAGCTAACCGTGAAAACGTACCTAGGGAAGTACGCGAGCGAAGCGAGCGTGAGTCGCTAGTAAAAAATAAAAAAATGTTTCGCACCTTCTGAACCACGTATTTCAATTCGCAAGCCAAGCCAAAGTGGGTGTAGCGGTATGATCTCGGACTAGAATTTCGAAGATCGTAGATTCGATTCCCCTCGTGTGTAGACATTTTTTTCCTTTTTTTCAATTTATATATTGAATTTTGAATTTTAATATACAAAGATTTTTCGCATGCGCTTTAATTACTATCCCTTGTTGAAAAGTCCAAAATCCCATATTTTTATCGTTTCTATGCCTTTTGCATATCTATACATATAAACAAATTGTGACTAAGCCGAATCTGCACATTAAATATTTTTTTGTAATATCTTATTGAAATAGACATTATTATCGATACAGAGACCGAATCTATAGTTATTAGAATTTTTGTCTGTCTGTCTGTTACCGCATCACGGAAAAACTACTGGAGGGATTTTGATGAAATTTGGTATGATGATAGTTGGTTATTCGGATTCCGGGTCAACACATAGGATATTTTTTACTGTGGGAAAATATCTCATCTCTAAGAAATCTATACGTAACGTTAAAACGAGGGTGAGTCGCTAGTAAATAAATAAAAAAAAGATAAATGATAATAAATAAATAAATTACTTATTTCTTTGAATAATTGAAAAAGGACTAATATTATACAAAAATGAGAAAAAGAAAAAAAAAGATTACGCACGGGGAATCGAACCTACGACCATAGAGTTATTAAACCGAGCTTTTACCGCTGCGCCAACTCATACTTGGTATATATATATGTTGAAATAAGTGGTTCATAATCGTAATCCTTCGATTGCTTTTGATAATTATTATTTATTCAATACTGCAAAAATTACATACTAATTTGTAAATTTTTAAACATCAAACTAACAAAATCATAAGTAATTTCCTGATAAAATTCCTAAATATGTATTTATATATTATGAATATATAAATACTTGAATAAAATATAATTTACATGTTCAATATCAACTACTACAATACAACTACTCAAATTCATTTATTGCATAGGAATAAATGTCTTAGCTTTTCGCGATTACTAAATATATACGTATTATAATAAAATAAAATGTTATCGGATCAATTCCCGTATTTTAAATTTTAATAATATTAAAATCAAATTGATAAGTTGGCCTACTGCTTACAGACGCGCTTGCGTACTCTGTGTCACTTGACCTGTAGTTATGAGTTCACGCCGGCGACGTGAGCGCACAGCTCGCTTTGCGGGAGGGGAGGTAGCGTTAAATGCCTACTTCGCCCGGACAGCCTGGCCTTAATATCTTTTCATAATATTAATTTCTTAACACTTCATGATACTATGGGAGAAATTTCACGTAATACAGTCGAAATACGTTTATTTTTAAGAGAAAATAAAATATTGAAAACCTGAGGTTTTATGATTTTAAAATGTTAGCATGTATATAAGAAATAGAAATTCGCGAAATGCCCCCGATGCCCAGTTACCCCTTACTTGAGCTCAGACGAAGATGTTGCAAATACTTTTGAGAATTATTTTTCTGAAATCCCAATAAAGGTGACATCTTCTTTAAAATCATCTTCCCTAGACGCGATTAACCTCTTACATAAACATACTCATCACTGTGATCACCAGTTTAAATTTTCGTATGTAGATGCACAAGATATTATTGTATTCAGCCCTTTTTGACGTCCCACTGCTGGGCACGGGCCTCCCTTCAATACGAGGGGGATCAGGCCATAGTCCACCACGCTGGCCAAGTGCGGATTGGCGGACTTCACATATCTTTCGAAAACTTGCTAGGTTCTCTCAGACATGCAGGTTTCCTCACGATGTTTTCCTTCACCGTAAGGCAAGTGGTAATCATGTTAGAAATGATTCGCACATGAAAATATCAGAGGTGCGAGACCCGGGATTTGAACCCGCTTCACTCGGTTGTCCAAGCGAGCGCGTTACCACTGGGCTACCACTGCCTGTATAATGTAAGATATTATTAAAGTATTCAAAACCATTAACCTTAAGAAAACTGGTGATTTGTGGGGAATGTCTGTTAAATTACTCAACTCAATAATAACTGATATTGCACCACATTTATCCCTTATTTTCAATAAATGTGTTGATTATGGAACTTTCCCTGATCTTATGAAACTAAGTAAGATAATATCTCTTTTTAAAAGCGGAGATAAAAATGATCCTGGCAATTATAGACCGATTTCTATATTGCCATCTATGAGTAAAATTTTTGAAAAACTTATTTTAAACCAATTGTTAATTCATTTCAATATTAATAGCATCTTCCATAGTGAACAGTATGGTTTTACCAAAGGTAGGTCTACAGCCGATGCGGGAGTTGCTCTTCGTAAACACATTTATAACGCTTGGGAAAAATCACAAAATGCAATTGGTGTTTTTTGTGATTTATCTAAAGCCTTTGATTGCGTAGAACATGAAACCCTCCTGCTTAAACTAAGTCATTATGATATTCGTGGCATTGCTCTTGATCTCATTGCTTCATATCTTAGTGATAGGATTCAGAAAGTCGCTATAAATAACGTTAATTCTTCCGGATCCCCTCTGAGAATGGGTGTTCCGCAGGGATCTATTTTGGGTCCATTTTTGTTTCTAGTTTATATAAGCGATCTTCCTTTCTATGCTAATGAATTGTGTGATATTGTACTGTTTGCGGATGATACATCCTTAATTTTTAAAATGGATAGAAATATAACTAATTATGACAAAGTAAACAGTGCATTATCTCACATACTTAAGTGGTTTAATATTAACAACTTAGCATTAAACACCAAGAAAACTAAATGTATACAATTTACCCTACCTAATGTAAGGAGACAGAATTTTAGTTTGTTTTTAAATAATGAGATTCTTGATACTGTAGATTTTACGGTATTCTTGGGTATAACATTGGACTCGGGTCTTCAGTGGAGCCCTCATCTGTCATCTCTCGCGAGTAGACTGAGCTCGGCTGTGTTCGCGGTTAGGAAAGTCAGGCAGCTAACAGATGTTAATACTGCTAGACTTGTTTATTTCAGCTACTTTCATAGCATCTTGACTTACGGAATTTTGTTGTGGGGTAATGCAGCCGATGTAAAATCTATATTTATTCTCCAAAAAAGGGCCATTCGGGCAATTTATAAAATCGGAGCTCGGGATACCCTACGAGATTTGTTTAAGGAAATTGGTATACTTACAGTTGCATCGCAATATATATATTGTAATATTATGTTTGTCCGACAAAACATCATTGTTTTTTAAAACGCAGTGATATACACGAAATAAACACTAGAAATAAGGAAAAACTGGTATCGCCTAGCTTTCGCCTTCAAAAAGTAAATAGATCGTTTATGGGGCAAGGTGTACGCATGTATAATAGAGTTCCACAATCGATTTTGAGCTTGCCATTTGAACAATTTAAATCTAAAATTAAAAATGTATTAGTGAATAAAGCTTATTATACAATTACGGAATACTTCGGAGATATCAATGTGTGGAACTAATATCTGGTTGGGTCTCACGTAGGATAAATATATAATAATTAATGTATTACAATATTGTACACAGTTTTTATTTTAAAAGAGCAACTGTTGAGTTTCTCGCCGGCTCTTCTCAGCAGAACTGCCTTCCGAGCCGGTGGTAGCTTCGTCACGGACTGACTACACTGACATTTAATTTAAATTTAAAATGTAAAATTGACGATTCAAAAGTGCTTGTAAAAGTCTATTTGAATAAAGTATATTTTGATTTGATTTTGATTTGAAAGTACACCATTTATTTTAGATATTTTTGTGTAGAATCTTTCATGTTATTATTTTTTCGAATTTATCGATATTTTTATTAATTTTTATCGATTTCGGAGTTAATTTATTAATTTTTTCTGCAATATTAGATTTTAAGGTAATTACAGAAAGAAATGGAATTCATTCATAGTCTATTTAATCTTGTTTATCCATTGGTTAAAATTTTTCCCGTAAAGTACATTGGCGTAATCAGTTAATAAAAATTTGTTCAATAAAGTACAATTTTTCAACGATTTAAAAAAAATGTAGTTTAAAAAGTAAAAATTATCGATTTCTCCAATTTTTTCAATTTATAAGAGTGTTCTTACAGGGCGCCCATACAATGTTTTTATTTCTTCAAAAAGTTCAAGATGAAAACAATGAGCCCTATCTGAAACTTGAACAAATTTTTTTTTAAATGTAAACGTCCACTTGAAGTTGAGGGTGATTTTCAGCCTCTCGAGACCATAAAACATACTTTTCTCGGAAATGACTTAACATTTCAATTTCATTTTTTTTTATTATATATATTTCGAACATTACATTCCCTTAGTTTCATGAATATCAAAAGATTATTCTAGAAATAAAAAATAAAAAACTAAGAAAAAATTAAAAACTGAGTTTTTTGCAAATATCTCGAAAACTTAAAGATTGTGGAAAAAAGGGTTGTCTATAAAAGTTATAGATTTTTACTAGACCTACAACTTTTGTAGAGAACATTTTTCGATAGAATGTTACAGTTACATGGAAGTTGAAAAAAACTAATTTTCGACGCTTTGCGTCCCCCCATTTCTTGGGGGTGGCTGGGCACCGGGGGCATTTTACGAATTTTAAATTTTTAAATCATGGATTGGAAAACTGGATTTCGACTGGACTAACGGATATACTTTTAATTAAATGATATATTTTTTCTACAAGTTTAGTTTACACTCTTTGTGTATAATTGTTTTTTTTTACAGATGTAGTAAAACAATGTTTGCCAATCGGATCTCGTACTGGCTGAATACCAAAGGGCCATCTATAGCTATAGATGAGGCTTGCTGCAGTTCTACTCGTGCACTCGAGCAGGCTTACCTAGCTATCTCTCGTGGAGAATGTGATGCCGCAATTGTTGGAGGAGCCCACCTGTGTTTGCATCCACAGTCCTCTATCCACTATGGGAGGTAATAATAAACCGAGCATTTTAATTTTATATTTTTAGAATTTAACACAAAAACGAAAAGTACTAGTATGACGTCTGTTTTGAATACTTATCTTTCGAAAGTATGTGGTTCTTTAATTTTTTCTTAAATATATTAATAGATTTTATATCTTCTACATCTTTAGGTAATGAATTGTATAGCTGTGCTCCTTCAATTCTTTGAAATATGGTGTAAATATGGTGTAAAAACGATTTTCTAATCGTTTTTACACCATATTTAGTCCTAGTTTTTAGTAACTTTAATTTGTTTCTATTTCTAGTGCGATGTGAATGAGATTTGGTTTTAAACAAAAGCTGTGAGTGTAAGGCATTTGTTATTATTTTTCGGATAAGTATTATATTCAGCCCTTATTAACGTCCAACTGGTGGGCTCAGGCCTCCCTTAAATACGAAGGGGATCAGGCCATAGTCCTCCATGCTGGCCAAGTGCTGGTTGGCGGACATCAATGTCCTTCGAAAAATTGCTAAGTTCTCTCAGACATGCAGGTTTCCTCACGATGTACTCACTTTACCGTAAGGCAAGTGGTAATCATGTTAGAAATGATTCGCACATGAAAATATCAGAGGTTTCCCAAGCGAGCGCGTTACTACTGGGCTACAAAAAAATATATAGGCACTGGATTAAGTATACATATTTTATATTGATACATTTGCTTTATTGACAATATTTTATGTCTTTTCGTAAACGAGTTTTGTAAGCGTACGATAATTAATATAAAATAAAATTTTGAGTAGTTTATTTTGAGAAATCTGAATATTTTTTATATCAGTTTTTGCTGCGCTACCCCATATTTCTATAAGATATTCTAGTCTAGGTTTAACTAACGTTCTGTAAATAATATTTCTGACTCTAAACGGAATGTATCTCACCGATCTTCGAAGAGCTCCAGTTAACGAAATTATTTTTGAATGTATGGAGTCTATGTGAGGGCGCCATGTCAAGTTTTTGTCTAAGATCAAATCTAAATATTTTTCAGCGTTTAATAGTCGGATGCTTTCATTATTAATTTTAAGTTCTTCATAGGACGGTATAGATTTGTTTTTGCTGAAAATATCATATACGATGTTTTCGAAACATTTAAAGTAAGTAAATTATATTGCAGCCAATCGTTTAAGATATTTAAATCGTTTTGGGCAGTTTTTAAATGAGTCTGAATTGATTCTCCAAAGTAAAACAAGCATGTGTCATCAGCGTACAGTGATATTTCCCCAGAAATTGGCAATTGATTTATGTCGTTAATGTAAATTAGAAAAAGCAGAGGCCACAGAATTGTTCCTTGTGATATTCCACATGTAATTAGCGCTAAATTACTTTGTAAATTATCGATTTTAACTATTAATTGTTTACGATTTGTAAGATAAGATGCAATCATTTCATAAGCTGATCCTAATATTCCATTTTTTTAATTTTCTGTAATAGTAATGAATGTGAAACTGTATCTAATGCCTTTTTTAAATCAATGAATACACCTAATAAAATATTTTTATTATCAGTATTGTTTTTTTCTTTAGTAACTAGATCTATAATAGCACAGTGTTCCGGATTTAGAACGAAAACCTATCTAGAATAGCTTTGAATAGTTGCTATGTATGTCTCCGACTGCATAATACTATGTTCTTTAGTCAACTTTTCTCTTCTTTTTAGTTCACTTTTTAGGCAGTCGGATTTTTATATTTTTGTAAACATTTTTTTGTTGACAGCTTTTTAGTTTTGGTCCGTTAGACATTTTTAGCTTTATTTGACAATTTCTTATCCTAAATTACTTTTAAACATACATATAAGTTGAATATATTTTTGTAATCGCCTCTAAAAAATCTGTTTTTTGATACTCCACTCGATTGATTCGGATGAAAAAAATTTTTTTAAGATACACACATTAGTCCCTAGGATCCGCCATTTTCATTTTTAATGATATCTATAATCTTTAGGTTCTATGACATTCGGACGAACATACATATATACAGGTCAAACATATAACCCTCCTTTGGACTTCGTCGCAGTCGGGTAAATTCCAACATTTCATATAAATATGTACAACATTTCATACTAAATATTTTTCAGAGTCATGGAACTAAATATGGATGGCAAAACAAAAGCATTTGATAGTAATCCCGCTGGATGTTCTAAATCTGAATCAATCAATGTCCTTTTCTTGCAAAAAGCTAAAAATGCACTAAGGTATGTTTCCATGTTTACATAATTATTAATTGTTTATGTTTAGAAAATCAATAAAGAAATTAACCTTAACAAAGAAAACTACCGTTTTATCCATTTGATTACGGGTGGAAATAGTAAAAATAACTTACCACACATTTCAGAGTTTATGCAGAAGTTGCTTATATTAAATGTGAGTTTACTCAACTAGAAGAAAATGAAAGTGGTCCAAAATACGGTTTCTACAGAAATTCTACTATCTCGGCTGATTTTATAAAAAAATTCTACCAAGAAGCTGGCGTTTCACCTAATTTCGTGGAATATGTTGAAGCGGTTGGTTCAGGTAAAATAGTTACAAAAGTAGCACATAAATCTGGGTAACATAAATTCAAAATTTATAGATAATTATACTTTTTACAGCTGCTGCTGAAGCTGATAAATCAGAATTACAATCGATTGATGAAGTTTTTTGCAAAAATAGAAATGATCCCCTAAAAGTGGGAAGTGTCATGTCTAACATTGGTTATACAGAAGCCGCTTCAGGGATATGTGCCATTACTAAAGTAAGCTATGAATAAAAAAGAAAATTGAACTGTTATTAAGTAATCTTTGTTTATTTATTGAAAAATTTTATATTAAAAAAAAAAGGTTCTCCTGGCTTACCATACTGGAAAGATCGCAGCAAATTTACATTGTGATTCACCTCGGCAAGATGTTGCGGCACTCCGTGATGGTCGAATGTGCATTGTCACAGACCACATGGACTTCAACCACTCATACGCAGCTGTAAACGGTCTGTCGGTCACAGGCGTCAACTCACACGTCTTACTAAAAGGCCATTATAAACAAAAGGTACATATATTATGTCACCTCTTTGCATCTTACCTCACATACCTTTCAGATAGTAACTCTGTTTTATTGGTTATTAATTTACGTTTTAAGCTTTCACGGCAACACCACAGACTGTCGTTGGTATAATTTTTAATATGCTAAAATATCCAATGCAAATAAAGTTGCAGGAATTTGCTGATATAATTGATAGGAAAAAATAATATTTAATGTTCGATTTTTTTTAGTTCTCTTATGAAGTAATTAGAATTTTTAATACAAAACATGATTTTTAGCGCATATTAACAACCATTAAAGTAATTAAATAATTTAATATTCCGTTTAAGGATCTATCTCGTTACAAGACTACTATTCCACAATTAGTGACACTCTCAGGAAGACAGGAATCATCAGTAATAAAAATAATGAACTATTTAAAAACACGTCCCGTTGATCCGGAGGAGCTAGCTTTGCTTCGAAACATTCATAAAGATAGAATTTCCGGTCACTTGGGTAGAGGATACATGATCATTGGTAAGATATTATACTATTTAATGACCAGCGATTTTTGTTTTTAAAAATTGCTTAAATCCATTATATCAACCATTATATCTCTTTATACTTAAGATACCAACGAGGAAGGTAAAACGGTTAGTTTATGTGAAAAATCTAACTACTTCGATGGTGTCAAGCGACCACTTTGGTTCATGTACAGTGGAGTAGGATCACAATGGACAGGAATGGGAACACAACTTATGCGCATACCAGTTTTTGCTGCAGCTATCGAACGGTAAATAATACATAACAAAAAAAACTTTAAGAGGCCTATCACAAAATGTACTGATTTGTATGGTATTGAGTTCGAGCGGCCGACGCATCGCTGTTTCTGTCATATCGTTTGTTTAGTATAGT
Organism: Argynnis bischoffii washingtonia; assembly: GCA_033884665.1. Lineage (NCBI taxonomy): Eukaryota > Metazoa > Arthropoda > Insecta > Lepidoptera > Nymphalidae > Argynnis > Argynnis bischoffii. The sequence goes on from JAEMGE010000029.1 coordinate 8,762,504, forward strand.
ATTTTATTCCATGAGCTTGAAAAAGTGTCGTCGCGCATTTTATTAAAAACTTGCTTCAGAATTTTGGCTTTATTTCAATTAATAATGAAAATTTGCGAAAAGCGAGGCCGCTATGAACTATATTAATAATTATTCTCCATCATACAATAAGTCTAAATTGTCAAGAGTTTCAGTTTCTCTGAATAAGAGCGTCAAAAATGGGCATTAAATTGAAAAATCACAGTCAAAATGTAATAGGACTCTTAATACAACAAACTAAAAATACAAAAAAATATAAATGAATTTATTTGTACATTACAGTTGTCGTCGGGCTCTTGAATCTAAAGGAATTGATATAGTTCATATTATAACTTCTACAGAAAAAACAATATTTGATAATATCTTACACTCCTTTGTTGGAATCGCAGCAATTCAAATAGGGCTTACCGATGTTTTGAGAGAATTGGAAATTTTTCCTGATATGATTATAGGTATTTAATGTTTTGTTATTATACTTTCAGATAAATTTTCTGATTTATGATATTACTTCATCTTGAGAACTCAGTTTAAATTCAGATGATATTATACCTAACATGTTAGAAGACTATTCTGAAATTTAAGTAATTTTAAATTTTTAACAGGACACAGTGTAGGAGAATTAGGATGTGCATACGCTGATGGTTGTTTTACAGCTGAAGAGATGATTTTATCTGCTTACAGTCGTGGCTTAGTATCTTTGCAAACACCTTTCATAAAAGGATCAATGGTTGCCGTCGGTATTGGATACGAACAGGTAAAAAACAATATTAATAAAAAAAAAAAAATTTTAAACTTAATATTCCAGAATTTTTTAATACATTTTGCTCATATTAATATTTCTTTGTTATAGATGGTTAAAATGTGCCCTCCAGAAATAGAAGTAGCATGCCATAACAGTCCTAACTCGAGTACTATCTCAGGACCAGCGAGTGTAATGGAAGAATTTGTAGCCCAATTAACTTCCAAAGGTATTTTCGCTAGGGAGGTGCCATGCTCAAATATTGCATACCACTCGCGCTATATTGCTGAAGCAGGTAAAGTAAGCAAATTATAATAACATATACATTTACAAACATACAAATAAATAATTACTCAAATAAATATGAAATATATTTTATGCTCTTATTATTAAGGTCCTGCTTTACGTAAATATTTAACTGAAGTCATCAAATCTCCAAAGCCCCGTAGTAAAAAATGGGTATCAACTTCGGTACCAAAAGAAAGATGGGGAGAAGAAATTGCTAAATATTCGTCAGCTGAGTATCATACAAATAATTTATTGGTTAGTAATATTCTGTATTAAAATATTTACTTTCGATTAAGATAAAATAAAAAGAACATGAATAATGAAAAAATACCTGGGCGACCGAGCTTCGCTCGGAGTTCTTGACAGATTGTATATTTTACATTAAGTGACTAAGTGTTACTGAGAAAGTTGTATAGATGTCGCGATAAGAACAATTTTCTTTTTAATTTGGCTTAAAAATAATTTTACATTAAGTGACTAAGTGTTACTGAGACAGTTATATAGATGTCGCGATTAAATTTTGCGTAGAATAATGCATAAGAAAAACGCATGAAAACTCGAAAACACGCGTTTTCCCAGACATGTGACTAATCTAGATAAATTTTTCGCCCCCGAAAGCCCCCATATACCAAATTTCAGCAAAATCGTTAGAGCCGTTTCCGAGATCGCTGGTATAAATAAATAAATAAATAAATAAATAAAGATATAAATATACAAGAATTGCTCGTTTAAATATATAAGATAAGATAAATTTAAAAAAGTATTTATTACCTAACGTAAAGCTATAAGCTATAACAGTTAAGCTATAATAATGCTACCAATATTATGAATTGTTACTAGTATGAGAATAGATTAAATGTAGTTGTCACTATTATTTTGGGTCAAATAAAATACTCATTTCCTGCCAAGCTTGTAGAGATGGCAGCACCAAAAACTATGTTTAATATGAATTATGACTTTTAAAATAAAGTCTAAAAGGTATATATACCCTTACACTATTTAAGTTAATTAATGTGGAAGTGGAAGAATTGTAAGGTACAAAAAAAAGTATTTTGTAAAAAGAAAGGCAGTGCTTTTTCTGGAGAGAAATAATTGTGATCATATTAAATTAACGACTCACCCTCGCTTCGCCTCGAGTTCGTCCCTAGACAAAAACAAATCTATCCCACGGAAACCATACATTTTCCGGGATGATATATAACCTATAGCCTTCCTCAGTTAACGGGCTATCTAAGGCAAAATTAATTTTTCAAATCGGATTATTAGTTCCTGAAATCAGCACGTTCAACCAAACAAACAAACAAACAAACTCTTGAGATTTTTTAATATTAGTATAGATAAGTGATATGAAAGTGAAATATATATGGTAAACTACGAACGGGTTTCTTATAGAGGTGGGTCAAATTCTTACAATAAGAAAAAGTTTTATATTATTGACATAATATGAAAAAATCTTTAATGCAGAATTCGGTGCTCTTTGAGGAGACGTCACGGTTAATCCCACCTAATGCAGTGGTGATCGAGATTGCACCACATGGTTTGATGCAAGCCATCGTCAAACGATCGCTACCACATTCATGTCGGCACATACCACTCACTACGCGTGGACACGAGGACAATACACTATTCTTGCTAGAAGCTATAGGAAAGTTAGTTGCATTAATTTAAACTTTTATAAAATGTAGATATTTAAGGTCGATATTATGTCAGTATTATTAATTAATTAATATATCTTTCGCAGACTTTATATGGAAGGATTTAATCCTAAAGTTGAAGTTCTGTATCCTAAAATCGAGTATCCTGTTTCGACTGGAACACCAATACTTTCACATTTAGTGGAATGGGCTCATACTGAGGAATGGTAAACGTGAATAGCTGTAATACAAAATATTATTATTTAATATTTAAACGAGCAATTCTTGTATATTTATATCTTTATTTATTTATACCAGCGATCTCGGAAACGGCTCTAACGATTACGCTAAAATTTGGTATGTGGGGACTTTCGGGGGCGAAAAATCGATCTAGATTCATGTCATAGATCATGTCTGAAAAAACGCGTATTTTCGAGTTTTCATGCAGTTTTCTTTTGCATTATTCTATGCAGAATATGGTAGATAATTTCTTGCACTCGAATATAAGCATCGTGGTCAAGCGCTCAAGGCGCAAGTTAGACAACACATATCGTCGGAAATGTCGGAATACAAAATTTTTACTTTTGTTTTTTTTTTTTTTTTTTTGTATTTATTCAAGCTTTTAGTTTTTTTTTATCTAAAAATACGATATAACAAAAAAGAACTCCGAGCGAAGCTCGGTCGCCCAGCTACTAATTAATAATTTGTGAACCAATTTAATGATTAATGAAAACTATGTTTAACTTTTAGTATTATGACATTTTTAATTTATGTACCTAGTTATTTTTTCATATATGTATATGAAAACCGGCCAAACTCGATTTCAGGCCAAACTAGTTTGTCCTAGGCCAAACGATTCATCCTAAGTGTGTCAGGATATACTAGTTTAGCCCAGGACAATCTAGCTGGTTCTAAATACTTTAAATTTAACTAGTTTGGCTAAGGCCGACTGATTTTAAGTTATTATTCGGCTGCTGTTTACTAAATTGGACGCGGCTTCTAGAGGAGTAGGTGGTATTATTATGTGATAGATCCAACTTGGATAACGTGGGTTATTAGTCAGTTCTTTTTTTAACTTCAAATGCAGAACTCTTAATACCATTAGTGCTATAATGAAATAATAAAAATAATTTTTTTTTGTGCTACTTAGGGTTCCAACGTGTTTATTTTGCTACTTGGCCTTTTTTTCAATGTTGGGAAATACATTTGCTTATACCACCTGTAGACATACAAGTAGTTATGTGGGACTCACCGGCTAGAAAAGCCAGTACTACCTACTAAAATTCAACAAAACCACCCCCGTCTTAATGGAGCGTCGCAGAATCGCTTATGCACTCAACTACGACGCCCCGACGACATGGTCTCCAACCTCATGGTCTGCTGAAGCAGACCATGAGGTTGCTCCACAGTCCACTCTGCTATCAAAGAAGTACCAGAAGCAATCCGCGTGGTACACCATCCACCGAAGTGGGCCACCTCCCTGCGCGTTTTTTGGCTTCGCGCCCGGCTGGATTGCGCACGACTGCGCACGACAAGGTGTACGCACGTTCGGCCTAGGCCAAACTAATTAAGCCTAAATTTAGGGCAAACTAGATTATATCATAAACTAGTATATGCTGACACACTTAGGATAAGTCAGTTTGGCCTAGATCAAACTAGTAATATATTTAAACAAATAAATATTACAGGAATTTATCATTGTATGTATCGGCGCATAAAAGAATAGCTGCCGCTACAAAATTTGTGATATCCACGTATGATAAAGATCACGCATATTTAAAAGGCCATGTCATAAGAGGTAATAATATAAAATTTATATTGCCTTTTTAAATATCATAATTTGAAACTCCCGTTAATAATAATAAAATATTTTTATTTGTTTAAATAATAATATTAATTTTTAACTTTAGAAAAGAACTTGTATCCACTTTCTGGAGCACTCGTAGGAGTTTGGGACACATTGGCAATGGTTTTAGGAGTAGAGAAGAAACAGCTGTCAGTCGAATTTACTGATGTACATTTCTTTACACAACCAATTCTTCATAAACAGCGAAACTTGCGTTTAAATATAGCCTTACATAGAGGAAATGGCCGCTTTGAAGTAAGCTCCTCTAATGATTTAAATATCGTTTAATTGATTTATCTTATGGTTCTTCTAAATAACATACATGAATTACCTATAATTTACTTATACTTTAGGTATTAGATGAAAGTACTATAATCACAACCGGTTATATAACTGGAGAACTAAAAGAAGACAATCAAGGCAAAGTTAATTTAAATTGTAAGGAAGAAATGCAACTTAACTCAGATGATATTTATAAACTCTTTTCTATAAGGGATTATAATTATTGGTAAGTAACTTAGCAAATTGAAGGAATATTTTAAAATAGTGCAACAGTTTAAAAAAAACTTAAATTTACAGGGGTGTATTTCGTAGTATTTATAATGCTAGTTTGTCATTGTCTGAAGCTAATATAAAATGGGAAGACAACTGGGTGGCCATGATTGACAGTATGCTCCAATTAAATGCGCTCAGAAGAATTCATGAAACAGTTTCTCAGCCACACTTTATAAGAAAAATAATAATTGACGTAAATAAGCATTTTGATGAAATGTATGAAATAGATGGAATAAAAGTTATACCTGCAAGGATATTTGATGCTCATGATTATACGAGGTATGATATACGTATTTATGGGTATGAGACTTTATTTTGAATTCCTTTTCCCCATAATTTATATTTTATCAATATTCATATGAAATATTTCTTATAGATGCGGTGCTATCGTTATGCAAAATATAAGATTTCATGATTTGCCAACTGTCTGTAAAGATGTTGGACTAAAAGCCCTAAAATTTGTTCCTCACTTTTCTACAAACACCATTGATGTATGTATAATAATAACATTTGTTTATGAACACGGGTGCATTTTCAATAGAAATTATAAACATAACACAACATATATTATTTTTCAGAAAGCGTCAGCACTCTCTACTTATATCCAGATATCTGCTGAAAAATTAAATAAACACGATTTAAATAATTAATTAGTAGTAGTAGTAGTAGTAATTAGTAGTAGTAGTAGTATTAAATAATAAATTAAGAAATTATTGAAGATGGTGTCTCTGCATTTGTTGATACTAATCAAATTCTATCTGAAATTCCTGGAATACAGGCGAATTATTCAGTAATTACAAGAGATAGCCTTAAAACAAGTAATATTGCTTCATTAGGTGAAATCGATTTGCTGTTAGTGTTAAATCTATCAAATAATGATGATGTAAGTTGTCATTACATTTTGTATCAACAACGTCTCGCCTTGGCACCACACATACTCGTAGATTTAGACAATCAAACATTTCTTTATTATTGTACTTTGTTGTTGTATAGTAGACACTTTTTTGAGGTTAACGCTTAGTTTGTTGTCTATGTCTATGGCTATATTTATCAATATATACTTAATATTTTCATTTTAATGTCTATCATTATTAATTATTGGTTTTGTACAATTCCACAGTTGTGTCAAATGGTACACCGAGTTCTTAGATGCAATACTCTTGTGATTAACTATGATAAGTATAAAGCAAAAGTGCCGAGGGATCGTTCATCATCGCAGTACCAAAGTATTTGTGCACATACAATAGGGTCAACAGTTCTAGAACTAGTGCTGTGGCGTCCCACTGGATCAAATGTTGGCACTAGTGTTGTATCTGTTTACACCGAAACTGATTTTGCTCTACTTACTTCAAGAATAACAACAAGACAATTAAATCAAAAGCTTGTGATATTAACGTCATATCCTCCATTAACTTCTTTAAAAACAGCAGTAAGGAAATGGAGAACAGAGGATAACCTCAAAATTAATCTAATCATGATCAATAATGAGTTTTCCAGTAGCAGGAATCTGGATAAAATACCACTTACTGACTTAGCCGTTAATATTTTGCATAAAGTAAGTTTCTTTATTCACTAGATAAATCTCACAATATAATTTTTACAAAGAAATAAAATTGAAGTGCCTGCTTGTAATATCGAAATAAAAGCTTTTTACTAAATGTATATGAAATCATATAAGGTATTTATTAGAAAAACACAATTTTTAAATTTTTTGTCGGTCTGGTTGTTCCGGCTAATATCTGAAATGACTGGACTGATTTTGACGGTACTTGCACTGGCAGATCGCCGACGTTATAAGGAGTAACTTAGGCTACTTTGATTTTAGAAAGAGAATTAGGGTTCCACTCAATAAAATACGTACTTAGGGACGCAATTGAGCAAAGCGAGGGTAAGTCACTAGAATAATATAGTTGTATTCAGCTCTTCAATACGAGGGGGATCAGGCCAAAGTCCACCACGCTGGCCAAGTATGAGTTGGCGGACTTCACATGTCTATCGAAGACTAAGTTAGATGTTTTCCTTCACCGTAAGACAAGTGATAATTATGATAGAAATGATTCGCACATGATATCAGAAATGCGAGACCCGGGATTTGAACCCGTCTTACTCGGGTTTCTCAAGCGAGCGCGTTACCACTGGGCTACCACTGCCTAGTATAATATATACTTAATACAGAATATAATTCTGTAGCAATATTTGTATGAAATGATTAAATCAAAGACGACATAATATTCAGACTGTAGCATTAGTGGTTGATTATTTTTTATTTGTTGATGACATTTCAGACAAGCTAATAAAAGTTATTATGTTAAGATTATAGGTCGTATGATACTTCTAGTCGTATTTATTGTTATGATACGAATGCAATATAATTAACAATTGTCAAATAAATTATTTAAGGGCGCGTGGGGCGGAGAATACTACTACTAATATTTAAAATTAGACATTAATAACGTAACGTAACTTCTACAAGGACAATCACAAAATAGTCATCTCCCCATTCCGTGATATTTAATCTGCTCGTTTTTTTTTTGTTAAAGTTTTGTAATGACACTAAAACTTTTTTCGACAAGATATGATGAGGGAAACGCTATCAAAAGCTTTCTCGCAATACCTCACAATCCAGGATATTTTTCGGGTATTTCTGCCTGCAGCCAAAATGTTTGATACAGTCTTTTAAATTTCACCTTCAGCTCCTCATTAGTGCTAAGCTCGAGTAGCTCTTCTTGTAATATCACATTCTCTACTTCCGTTTTATCAACTGGATTTATGATCCATGGTGGTATTTCCATCGTCAGAATATATTCAAATCTGATTTTAAAGTCATCATGCAGGGCAATTAAATATTAAACGTGTGTCTGAATATCCTCGTCAAGGCATTCTACCTGTGACAAGTTTGAAAACTGGGGAAATTCGCGACGACTAATATTTTGCTTCATAAATTTCAATGTTCCAAGAAAAGCTGAAATTACACCCTTTGTTTTTATTAAATTGAGACTGTCCCCTTGTAATTGTAAGTTAATGTCGTTTTTTTTTGTGGACCCCCGCTTGCGAACCACCATTTTTTTGTCACGCCAACGTAGACCCCCGTGGAGTCTCCCGTGGACCTTTTGGGGTCCACCTGGACCACTTTGGGAACTAAGGGAGTAGGCAGATGTAAATCAAGGCTATGCTGGTAGAAGGAACTGGCTAAGGAACTAAGTTTCTTTTGAGTGTATATTCTCTGAATTGTATATATATATACGTGGCATTTGTGTTCATATCATGTAGAATTTAACACCTTCAATTTTTAGAATCGCGATAACTTAGGAATGGTGATAGTTAGGAAAAAGAGTATCACGACCATTTTCGTTGATAATTTTATGATCTATATTTTTTGTCAAAATGTTGACCTTTGACCTCGAATAACTTTTTTAGCACACATGTGATCGATGGGGACTTTTGACACTTTATTTCTAATGGTGTACCTAAGGTCTCTACCAAATTTCAGCTCTGTGGGAGTTTTTTTTTGTTAGATAACTATTTTGATGTCTATTTTGACTGGACTATTAGTCATATAACTTAAAGTGATTAAAAGCGATAACACACTTTAACATTTATAATTTTTTTAGAATAACTTGTTCTTCTCAACTACGACAGTTGGTAATATCAGAGAACGAATTGCTGGCGTTAAAGTTAGTTGACAGACTAGTGAGCCGTGGGGCAAGAATGATAATATTAGTTTCTTTAACTGGATCATCTAATTGTTTGTCCCAAAAAATAAGGTATTTCGCATAATTACTTACGGAATAAATTATATAATTTAATATTCAACATTGTAATTAATCATGAAAACCAATATTTCTAGAACTTGGGCCAACCAAGGAGTACGAGTACAAGTGATACCTGGAAATATGTTTAGTCCAAGTAGACTTATTGATTTACCTGCTGAAGACAAGTCGTTCACAGGCATTGAAGGAATATATTACATAATTTCTGCTAATGCAATAAATGAGAATAATCACGAAATGTTGGAGCAAATCAAACTAATATCGCAAAGATTATGCTCAAATTTAAAGTAAGTATTATAATATATAAACCAAATTAGATATTACACACAACATTTTAAGAATTTAATTATTTAAATAATTTTATTGTAGATCTTTTGCTATTATTAACAACGGAAAGGATGATTTTGAAAGAACAGTTTTATTTGAAGTTGATAATCAATTATTAACCTGGATTAAGCTGCCTGCTGTGAAAATAGCACATAAGGTAAATACACCTTAACTTTGCCTTGCCTGTCTAAAAGCTATATTTTAATTAAAATGTCATCATTAATAGTGTAAGTACTATTATAAAATAATTAGAAAAATTACAGATGAATGAAAACGAATTTAATGAAGCTATTTCAGCAGTAAATGCCATTGATGCCATTGAAAAAGCAATTTGTCTGAAACAACGTGCTATACTAATACATTCCTTAAAAAAATCTCATGCTGTGTCCTTAGTACATGAATTAAGTTCAAAAACAGGTTAGATCCTTTAATAACGTTTTGTACCAAAACAATTATTATACTTTTTATATGATGTGTTAATTAGTTCATTTTTATAATTGTACCTATCTTTTCAGGCGTTAGTATACCGGATGATATACCGGAAAGTACTTTTATAGCAGATTTGGATATTGAGCCTGCTATGTTAGAAATATTTAGGTGTTATTTGCATAATACGTATCATATATTCTTAGACGAAAATACTTTACCAGCCTTAACTATTAAATCGTAAGTATTTTGTAAGAATATTAAATATATATGTACATATATAATATTAATATCATAACTTTGTATACATAGATTAAACTTGTATTTTGAACATGACGACACGTTTGGCTCAGTTTTATTGACCCTACTTGCTGTGCCAGCGGTCGCGGGTTCGAGTTCCGCTGGGGGCATTCATTTGTGTGATGAGCACGAATGTTTGTACTCCAATCATTGGTGTTTATATTTATAATATGTATGTATTTAAGAGTTATATATGTATAGTGTATCAACTATCTCGTATCCATAACACAAGCCTCGTAGCTTACCATGGAACTAAATACCGCTGTGTGTTAATGTCCCAACATATTTATTTATTTATTTAATTGAATTTTACGGAAAAGGTTTTCAAATACAGGGTGATAACTAGTTTTAATCTTAACATATACATTTTGCACATTATATTATATTTGCAGGCAGTGGTAGCCCAGTGGTAACGCGCTTGCTCGGGAAACCGAGTGAAGCGGGTTTCAATCCCGGGTCTCGCACCTCTGATATTTTCATGTGCGATTTATTTCTAACTTGATTACCACTTGCCTTACGGTGAAGTAAAACATCGTGAGGAAACCTGCATGTCTGACAGAACCTAGCAAGTTTTCGAAAGACATGTGAAGTCCGCCAATTCGCACTTGGCCAGCGTGGTGGACTATGGCCTGATCCCCCTCGTATTGAAGGGAGGCCCGTGCCCAGCAGTGGGACGTTAAAAAAGGGCTGAATACATACATACATTATATTTGCGTTTTATGTTTTTTAGGCTTCGTCAATTAGGAGATAAGATTACAGAAAAAGATTATAAAGAAACTAAGGGATTCGACACGTTCTGGTCAAATGTTCATAATGATGAGCTACTTGCCACAACGGAAATGGTGTTCTTACCAACACTGATAAACAGTTCATCGATGGTGAGTAAAACTATAACCCACAAACCGTCTACATCTACTGAACATTATAGACTTTGTGCTCATGTTCGCAGTTATTTTGTATATTTATAAGTCTAATTACCAAGAGGTACGAAGTCTCTAAAATAATGTTTGTACATCTATACTTATAATATTATAAAGCTGAAGAGTTTGTTTATTTGTTTGGTTGAACGCACTAATCTCAGGAACTACTAATTCGATTTGGAAAATTCTTTTTGCATTAGATAGTCCGTTAACAGAGAAAGGCTATAGGCTATATATCGTCCCGGAAAAATGAACGGTTCCCATGGGATAGATTTGTTTTTCTCTAGGCTATATATCATCCCGGAAAAATGAACGGTACCCGTGGGATAGATTTGTTTTTGTCTAGGGACGAACCCGAAGCGAGGCAAGGGTGAGTTGCTAATAGTAAAATAAGAAAGAAAACATCAAATCTAAATAGGACAGAATGCTTGTGACATTGCCCCCATAATTTTTTTTTCCAAACATATGGCGCACGAAGGTTTTTTTTTAAATAAAATATATTAGCAATACGGTAAAAGATTCGTTTTCAAGATATTTTTGGAGGGCATTGTTATCATTAAAGAAGAACTTTATATACTTATTTACACGTGTTAGATTGTATTTAATAATGTAACTAAGGGCACGAAGAATAATTTTAATTAATTATTTAAGTGCATATTAAAATACTAACTTAAACTTCTGCTAGTTGCTAGATGCCGTGCTGATATTTTTCGTTTGTTTAGTGTCATCTATTCAAACGTACCAACCAGTCTTAAGGTGACTATTTTTAAAAAAAAAACAAGCTAAAGTCGCTACTTTAGAAGCTGATATTGACTGCATCCGCTGATGCAGTCAATATCAGCTTCCTAAGTAAAAAAAGAATGTGTACGTCAACTCCGACGCACAACTGGAGTTTACTCCTATAAGAAACAGAATGTTTGATAATTTAAAATATTTCATTTTATTATTAAAATTTAAAATATTTCATTTTATTATTAAAATAAAATAATAATATTTATATAAATAACTAACGGCTCACGCTCGCTTGTCGCGATTAAGCGTGAAAAGGAGACAAACAGATAGACAGACTGAGTTACTTTCGCATTTATAATATTAGTGCCTATGGATTAATCTATCTTATATATTATTGTATTTAATAATATTATAAAAAAATAAAATCATGTTTTATCATATTTTATTTAGCAAACTCCTTCGTTTGATATTCATATCATGGGGGTTCAATAAAAACAATCCGCCATCTTTGGGAGTCTGCCATATTAGATTTACAATGCCGTCACTTTACTTATTGTGTTTCGCTGATCAAGCCCTTTTATTTAATATCCATATCATGGGATGCATAAAAAAACAGTCCGTCATCTTTGGGATTACGCCATAATGGATTTACAATGTCATAAAACGTAACGCGTTTGAGTTAACGTTTTTATTAATTTCACTCCTCATAAAATGTCCATACCGGGAGCCTCATATGAAAATCGATTCTTAAGGAGTAAACTCCAAAAATTTGAACCCTTTACGATGATTACATAAAATTTCAGCGCGAAGATGAATTTGATGTTAATCAAACGTACTTGTGCGTGGTACCAGGAGTAGAAGGTCTTCATTCACGATTCAAAATTCTGTGCGAGCGCCTCAAGTTGGGTGCCTTCGTATTGCAGCCTAGCCTTGTAAGACCTAACGAAACGATTCAAGAAATGGCTCACAGATTTGCAAAGGTTAGTAATTCATTTAGTTTTAGACGTTTTAGTCAATTCTTTCTATCTAATTCGTATTCAGCCCTTTTAAAATCCCACTGCTGGGCACGGGCCTCCCTTCAATACGAGGGGAATCAGGCCATAGTCCACCACGCTGGCCAACTTGCTAGGTTCTCTCAGACATGCAGGTTTCCTCACGATGTTTTCCTTCACCGTAAGGCAAGTGGTAATCATGTTAGAAATGATTCGCACATGAAAATATCAGAGGTGCAAGACCCGGGATTCGAACCCGCTTCACTCGGATACCGAAGTGAGCGAGTTACCATTGGGCTACCACTGCCTGGTATCTAATTCAACTTTTGATATTTAGACTGAATTAATCAAATCAATATGAAGCATATGGATTACAATGTAAGCATCAATATATGTTATTTTTGCACAGTACAGGCTTTCCTACTCGAATAAAAAGCTTGATATGGACTAATTAGCAACACGCATTCTGCGAATACTTAAAGCTCTGTTAAGATCTCACAATCAAACCTAACCACGAAAAATTTATATACATACGAGTAATACCAGAATCATAATATTTTATTGGCATTCACAAAATTCTTAATCTTTATTTACAGACCCTTCTCAAAAAGGTACAGTTGAAGAATAGATTCTACTTACTGGGTTATGAAAGCGGTGTTATGGTAGCATTGGAAATGGCGGCAATTTTGGAAGATCATGGTAAAACATCTTATATTTTGGAGAACATTGCTCAGCAAAAGTATATATACTTTTAATTTTCTAGTTTATAATAAGTATAGTTATATAGATTTAATATTTGGAAGTCTAAATTTAGATTTTAGGTGTTCCAGACCCGTTGCGTCATCTGCATCTTTAATTTAAGGACTGATTTTTGTTTATTGCATATCTTGTTTATTTTCAATTTTTAAAGATAAGTAGATTTTCCTTTTTTAATTGGCAGCTCCTATATATAACTGTCATCTTTCCCGCCGCCAACAACCTACGTTGGGACTGGGGATGACCGTCTCTGACCTCATTTAGTTTAAAGCATTTATTTTTAAACAGGGTAGGGTAATAATATAATAGATTGGAAGGGTTATATATAATTATAAATCGTGTCGAATGAAGCTCAAGATTTAAGTTCAAGATTTGACTTGGCTAGTTTTTACAAGTGAAGCAAGTTTTTAGAAGAGTGAGACATGTTGACTTTACAATATAAAAATAGAAACTTCCGTATAGCATAAAGAAGACATAAGTGATTAGCTGAATATAACCTAAGTCAAATCTTAAACTTCAATTTATCCTAAACTATCTACTCCGTATAAATAGTTCGACTGTTCAAATTTAAGAAGTTTTGTTTTTAAATAGCAAATACTTTTGTAGCAGAACAAGAACAAGAAATTGTGTTTTAAATTTACTTTAAAATATTGTATGTTCTTATGAAAAAAAATCAGGATAACCTACAAAACTTGGCACCTATTTAGATCTCAATTCTTTTGTCGGTGAAGTCGATAACCACGCTTATTCTGAACTTGGCTCCCATTTTCACATTTATGTTTTTGATGGGATATCATGACTTTTTGTAAGGAAACTATTATTATTCATAATTCCAAAGTGACATGTAAATTGAATCTTTTTTTTTTCTTCATAATTATGCGGCTATTCGTTAGTGGATAAGGCGGAATAGGAAAATGTTGTTTAATCATCATGGAACCTTTTCTCCTGAGAAAGAAAAAGTAGTAGTAGAAAAGTAGTATGGTAGCCAGCGCAATTACAGGCAAGAGGCATATCATCTTAGTCCTCACAGTGACAACGTACCTGTGGTTCTGCATTTTTGTTACTTAAAACCTAAGTGCATGAACCGTAGGTGTTATGGGCGACAGGTACTGCTTTCCATCACGTGGTCTGTCTGCTCGTTTGTCACTGAATCTTATAAAAAAAAAAGAAAAGAAAGAAAAAGTTTCTGCTACTACTATGATTGCTATCGCTATTACATTGTAAACATTAGAAACACTGGTTTGAGCGACAACTGTGCAGTTTATGACTGATAGCTTATTTTCATCTTCTGTTTCAATTCCATTTAAAACATGACCTGATTCAAATAATTTTTGACCTTTTTTATCGTTTTGACCTATAACCGGATCAGTTTTTATCGTTAATAAAAAAAAATATCATTTTTTGCATTCTTTAGACATAACTAATATTCTTTATTACACTGTTTACATCACTATGTTTTTCTTATTTAACACCAGGACTCTCTACTTTCGATGGAAGTGCTGCCCTCTATAGTTCGCGCACACTCCCTATAGTCACTTGTGACAGTTATAAACTAATAATTAATTAATCATAGAATAATTTTTATTCTGTAAGGATATAAAAATTATTATCACTATATTTAGCTACTAATACATATAAATTATTATCATATTTTATCTAGTCAAATTTAAATTACTTGTCCGCAAGGAAAAAATAGACAACTAGACAAATATAAATATTTAACATTAACACGTTCACTATATAAGACAAATGCAATGTTAAAATAATAAAACAGGTTTTAATAATTTTGTAAACACGTACACGGGTTGTACAAATGTATATAAAATGGCAGATAGTTATAAATAACCTACATATATATAAAACAATAAAATATTCTGTGATATTCTTTAGTTAAAATGAAAAAATAAGCATTTTTAAACAAAAGATTCCATGAAATAGTTTTTGTTAACGTTTTGTATTAAAAACGCGTAAAACATGAAAATGCTCTCAATTCATAGTTGTATAGAGATATTAGGTAAATTATTTTTAAATAATGTTGCAATTGCTTTATTAGACTACTTTAACTGTAACAACCACGTAATGGTCACCACGTAAGCGACGACAAGCGTCACTCAAAGGTGCCCATATATTTCTGCATTAAAGCTCAGTTTCTAGTGACAGTATCTGGGACAGCAGCCGTTGCTTCCAAATTAAGGACAAGGGAAAGTAATAATTTACAATTGAAAACCGTTGGGTGTTCTTGAAAAAAGTGTATCCTTTGTTTCTTTTAACAAGCACTTGACTAGAATTTCTTACCACGCAAGGGGCGTCTCAATTCTTGTGATATTGCCCAGTATATGCAATATTTCCTCATTCAACTCAACATCCAGTCCATCCAGAGTTTTATCGGTACTGGTCGTTTAGAATCTTAACGCTAAGACGGTTACATCTCATGCATCAATTCCTCCCTCGAACTACGTACGGCAATAACAGTTTCTTGTGCAAATTGTTTTTTTTATGTAACAGTCCAAGGGTGTATTCGTATAAATACAATTTTAACGATATACTTTGACAGAGGAACCCAAATGTAGTTGCTCGTATCTTAGAATAAAACGACGGTAACTACCCAGGGTAGCAGAACGCATCAATAAATTGTGAGACAGAGGTAGCCCAAATAGCAGCTCGTATCTCTTTAAATATGATAGTATTAGCCCATGTTTAGCATCACGTATCACGATAGTAGCGCTCGATATATAGTAGCAGAACATATCAATAATCTGAGACAGAGACAACCCAAATATAGTAGCTTGTATCTCTTTTAATCTGACGTATAATTCTGCATCTTGTGTCCAACCAATTCTCCAATTCCTTGATTTTCTTCCTCATTATACCTTTACTTTTGACTAAACACTTCAGGCAGATTTAGGAGTCATGAGAAGGCTTGAGCAGGAAAACAAAGAATGAGGCGAAGACGGTCATCTCCAGTCCCAACTTAGGTTGTTGACGGTAGGAAAGGTGACAGTTATGTATAGGAGTTGCCATTTAAAAAAAAAAATCTACTTATCTTTAAATATCCGTGCAAGGCTGAAGCGTGGAGATGATACTACACTATGTTAACTAATTAATTACTAAGCTGTTAAGCATAATTACATATCTCATTAAATTATTCAGGTATGACTGGCACTGTGTTCTGCATTGGCGGTGCTCCTAATGAAGTGCAAGCGGTAATTGAAGAAAAGCTTGCAGGCTACAATACTGAGGAAGAATTACAAAATGCCGTTATACGACATATGTTTAGTTTATTTACTAAAAAAAATACACATGAGTTAGACCAGGTTCTACAAAAAAGTTTGACGTGGGTAGAAAAGGTGTCACTAGCTGGACGCATTTTATATGGTCAAGTTATGCATTCAAATGAATATATTAAAGAACTTATAAATGCGGCATATGCAAGAATTATACAAGCTCGTCGTCATAATGCTGAGCCCCATCAACTTCGGTCTCTTTTGATATTAATCCGACCTTTATCGACCCTTGATCGGCATTTGAATAATAACCTACCCTCTTTGCAAAACCATTCAGTACGCAAGGTAGTCGAATATCAGTTGGAATCTCCATTTTCTTATGCTGCCTATGACTCGCATTGCAGTGCGATAGTTAATCATCATCTTGATGAAGACATTCTGGAAGCTTTTGATAAAAGAAATTTGTGTGAAACGTATATTATGAATTCTGACTTATAGATGTTATGTCAATAAATCGCCATCGCCGAAGAGAAATACAAACTAATTGATTGATGTCTTTAGATTAATTGAGCTCTGTTTTTTAATAAATTAAAACACATCTTCAATGTTTGTTTTTACAACCTGTAGTCCAGTCAAAATAGACATGAAAAAAGTGACCAAATAAGTTTTAGAATCGTGATATTTTAGAAATAGTGATAGTTAAAACAAAAAGTATTGCGACCATTTTTGTAGATAATTTCATGATCTACAATTTTTATTTTGACTATATTTTTAATAAAACTTACCATTTTCGATAAAAATCCAAAAAAACGTAAATGTTGTTTTTTGACCTTGAATAAGTCTACTACCAGTTTTTTAAAATATAAATCTCTTATGACACTCCAGAGGTACTGATCTTGAAAGAAATATATTACATGTATATTATGTATAATAAATATATTATTGTATGCGGCATAAAGCTTTTGGGCTACAGTCCGTAGGGAAAACAATATCCCAGAGTAGGACAGAAATCCTACCATTTTATTTGTAGGATGATTTATTCATTCAATTATGCATATTTTTAATAATAAATACTAGAAGAATCAACCTGTTATACATAAATTTTATGACGTTGTTATTTTAAAAAGTTCGGAGAGAGGGATGATTTGATCCATGCCATCTGTTTTGTAGGACAACATTTTTTCTTGTTCAATGTTATATTAATACAACATTAAATCGTAAAACAACCTGTTAGTATTAAATTTTCGAATATTACCATTTTGACATATTCTGTATCAATCCATAATTGTATCTACCAATATCAAATGATCGCAGAAAGAATAGTTGGGCGTCTCGCCAAAATGAAGCTACTCAAGAAGTTTAGCTTGTTATTAACCATTAAAAGAAATCCGTTGGGGTCTGTAGACTATTCAAATATAGTTTTAAAAAATTTAATGTTGTCCGTGCTCAAAAATTCCTTTTTTTTGTCATAGATTCCTAATGGTTGCTTGGCAACAGAAATGACAAATATGTGAATATCAAAAATAGAGAAAGTACTTTTATTCAGTTTAATTTATGAATAATAACACTACAATACTTAAAACACATACTATAAAACGGGCATTTTAGAAGCTTATGCAGGAGCACTCATATTTTTTTCAGTAACATAAAATAAAAAGAAATAAAAAAATCAGTTTTTGATTTAGAATCAGAACGATTATTTATCATTATCAATAACTTATAACTAATTTTGTACGTGTTATAATAAACTAAATAATAAATACATTAAATTTTTATTATCCAGTCGCATGCCTTTTTATCAATTAAATACTCATTAATATTGAAATACGATTTGGATATAACTTTACTTTTGAAAAATATTTTAAATTTTTTGACTGATAATTTTTTGGTACTGTGTGGTACATACTTTATTATTAAAATTTAACAGAATTACCTATGGATGAATTGTTCACTTTACGGAGCCTAGTAGTGGGTATTGCAAGTTTATATTTATTTTTAGTATTCAAGTTTAATGAAAATCACTGTTTTTCTTAAATTGAGCAATATTTTTACGGGCATATAATAGATTTTCATATATAATATACTGGCAATGTACAGTCATTACATTAGCTTCCTTGATTGTATTCAGCCCTTTTTAGCGTCCCACTGCTGGGCACGGGCCTCCCTTCAATACGAGGGGAATCAGGCCATAGTCCACCACGCTGGCCAAGTGCGGATTGGCGGACTTCACATGTCTTTTGAAAACTTGCTAGGTTCTCTCAGACATGCAGGTTTCCTCACGATGTTTTCCTTCACCGTAAGGCTAGTGGTAATCAAGTTAGAAAATGATTCGCACATGAAAATATCAGAGGTGCGAGAACCGAGATTTGAACCCGCTTCACTCGGATTCCCAAGCGAACGCGTTACCACTGGGCTACCACTGCCTATAGCTACAGCTTCCTTAAATTTCACTAAATTGAGAACGGCATTTTTACTCCATGATGGCATAATTTCCTGTTTAGTGTTTCATGGTGGACACAATCAAACGCTTTAGATAAATTACAGAAAATCCCTAGAACATCACATGATACTTCCTAGGAATCCAAAATATTCCTAATTAACTCTACACCAGCATCGGTTGTAGATCGGTTCCGAGTGAAACCAAACGATTTACCATGCATAAGATTATCTTTTTAACAATGTTTTATTAATTGTGATAAAATAAGCTTTTCAAAGATTTTGCTTAATGTGCGTAGAATCGAAATGAGTTTAAAGTTAGTGGGGTCAGAAGTACTTCCTGATTTAAATAAAGGGATTATCTTACTGTGTTTCATTAAATTTGGAACGATACCACAATCAACACAATTATTGAGCTACAGCTAAGTCAGGGCCTGCTTCTGTTAAGGACTTAGTAACGTGAACAGAAATTTCCAAAAGGTCACTAGTTTTTGAAGTGATAACTTCTTATGGGAGGGTAAACCGCTTCGCAGTCTGTCTGGCTTATCTTATACAGCATATCGCATACGGCAGCGGTAGGCAGGCACCTTCTCTCTCACTCTAACTCACAGCTCTAGCCGTATTTCGAATAGACGTTTCCCCCTCTCTCTACTATTATATAATCAATAAAAGATTTTATTAATAAATAACCTTTCCTTACATTATCATATTAATAAACATAAACTTTGATTCCGTTTGAACTTTTTTTTTATGTTTCTTAGTTTTTTTCCGTAGTCTTCTCAGCTAACCCTTTCATTTGATATCCATATCATGGGAATGCAAAATAAACAGTCCGCTATATTCCATTTTAAAATGACGTCACTTTACTTATTGTGTTTCGCTCATCAAGCCCTTTCATTTGATGCTCATATCATAAGGGTCACTATGGAAATTATAAATCGCCATTTTGTAACGTACGCAATATTGGATTAAAAATGGCGGCATTTAGGAAATCATGCAGTCACTCGAGTCGAACATGTGTGCCAAATTTCAGCTCAATCAGACAATAGGAAGTGAGTCAAATTTAACTTGTAAGATTTGATTACAGACAGACACCGGGACAGGTGAATCTAAATAAAAGTTTGTAATAATAATTTTTACATTTATCGATATAAAACACGTGTTGCGTATATAGAAATAACGGAATAAATATCGTGAATATAAACATCTCAATATACTAAAGGGAGATTTAACGACTAACTTCACACTAACCAATAACGACTAACTTCATACTGTAGTCTAAATCTGTCGCATCGTAAAAAAATCATTCTCATCATCCAATTTTAGTAAGTCAATTACAAAAAATAACCATGTCCACTCTCATTTTCTATACAATAAAAGGCCTATAATTTTTTACAGTTCTCATATTTGAACTATATAAATCACGTTTCATTACTTCGGCCTACATAATGTTACAAGGGGTCGGAACTCGGAGAGCCAATTTCCCTTGTTCTATAAATTAGATAATGATTAAACTCAATACATTTTGCTATCATATATTATTATACTACCGTTCGCTTTTACTTTTCTTTAATATTTTAAGTTAATTTATTTTGATTGAAGTAGAATTTTATTTTATTTTTGATCAAGACATGGTTTAATATTTACGATTTTCCGCGCATGGGATGTTTTTTTTTAAATATGAAGTATCAGAACGAAATTCTTCTATTCAGATAAAGGTTCTTTAGTCGAAACATATTTTTTTTCATATGGACATTGACCACGTACAATATTTTACAGAGTAATCCGATTTTAATGATTATGACTTTTAGTTGGTACGATTACAATTTAAAAAAAATATTCAACCCTTAGGGGCTACTAACTGGCTAGTGGCTACCTAATTTTTAAAATACCACCATTTATTACCAATTTTAGAAAGTTTTTCCTTACTAAGTTTATTATATTAGTCATAAAATGTAATAAAAACTTTTAAACAAAACAAATAATAATCAGAGATAAACAAGGCAAAAGCAAGAAATTTGGCTTTTCAGTTCGTTTTTATATTCATTCATACATTCGGCTCACCCTCGTTTTGCTCGGGTTCGACTTTAGAAATAAAGACAAATCTGTCCCACGGGGACCGTACATTTTTCCGGATAAAACGTAGCCTACGTATTATTCTGATGTATTAGCTATATTATTATAAAGCATG
This sequence comes from Argynnis bischoffii washingtonia, assembly GCA_033884665.1. Lineage (NCBI taxonomy): Eukaryota > Metazoa > Arthropoda > Insecta > Lepidoptera > Nymphalidae > Argynnis > Argynnis bischoffii. The sequence continues at coordinate 8,783,658 of JAEMGE010000029.1, forward strand.
AAAGAGTAACAAACATTCATACATACATACATTCTTCGTGCGTTCACTTTGTCATGGTAGGGGGGCTCAGTAGGGCCCGGCAATCCAGCCAGGCGTTAAGCCAAGAAATGCATAGGGAGGCGGCCCATTTCGGTGGGCGGTGTGCCATGCGGGTTGCTCTTGGTACTTAGCTGTGTGAACTTGGCACCAGACTTTGGAAAAATTGTTCTTTTTTAGGTTTATTTGAAAGAAACAAACATTCGCATTTATAATATTAGTAGGATAACACAATACTTTTTTATAAATAAGAAATAAGAATATTGACTGTTGCCTCTCAGTACGTGTACAAAAATGTTATGTATGTTCGTAAAAGTATACACGAATTTCCCAAGAATTGTGACATGCATAACATTAATACTAGGAGCAAACACAAACTTGTAATGCCTGTGACTCGTCTACACAGAGCCAGAAATTCTTTTTATGGACAAGGTATACATACGCTTGTACAAAAGGATCCCAGAAAACGTTCAAAAAGCTTCTATTGCCAAATTCTAAAAAGATGTTAAAGAACGTTTGTGTGCTAAAGGTTATTAATTATTATACAATTAATGATTTTATTGGAGACTAGCGGCTTACCCTCGCTTCGCTCAGGTGCGTGCCTAGGTACGTTTTAAATAGATATGAATAATCTTATTAAGACCTATATTTTGTAGTACATTACCGGTGGTAGGACTCTGTCAAGCCTGAGGAGTCCGACTGGATGGGTACCACCCCCTTATCTATTTCTGCCGCCAAGCAACAATGATTGCATTGTTGTGTTCCGGTTTGAAGGATAAGGTAGCCAGCGCAATTACAGGCAAGAGGCATATCATCTTAGTCCTCACAGTGATAACGTACCGGCGGTTCTGCAGTTTTGTTACATAAAACTTAAGTGCATGAACCGTAGGTGTTATGGGCGACAGGTATAGCTTTCCATCAGGTGGACTGTCTGCTCGTTTATCCTGAATACCATAAAAAAAAAAAACATTGTTTTGATTTGTCTCTTAAGGTTTAGCCAGCATTAGACATGTAAGTTTCTAAGGACGACACGATAGAACCAATTATTGTGTTTTGAATTGGGAATGAAAGATTTTCCTGTAGTAAAAGGTATCCTGAATGTTGGCCAGAGTAATAAGTAATCACTACACAAAATTTAGTAAAAATCGGTTCAGTACTTTTTGCGTGAAACGCGCACATCGATTTCGATAAGTTTCTGTTTTATTATATGTATAGATGGCACGCTTGGGAATGAAGTGATCGCCTCCAGGCAACTTAAACTTTATAGAATTATTGTAAATTATTACTAGACTTACAAAAAAATAAAATAGTATCTAATAATCTTAGTCCCGCTAAGTTTCATTCGCCAGTTCTACTCAGGTCTGAGGCTTCTTTCCGAACTGGTAGTAGACTCATGACGTTCAGTAATTTTTTTATTTATTTAATGAATAAAATATTTTACATTCGAATTTGTTTAATAAATATATGAGTGAAAGATAACCTTACTCTGGATAATCTATATATCTATAAGATATTGGTTCAACTTTATGTTCTAAACATTTTTTCAGTCTGTCTCTACCTCTAAAAAGATTTGTATGATAAATCTATAATTTACATGAAGAAACTTGTTATTAAATATTTTAGTGTAAAAAATGAGCTTTAAAGCTTTGAACAACATAATTTTGACATTTTAAATAAAACTCTGTTTTCGGTATATTTTTGTTGCAAATTTATTTAGATTTTTTGTTTCCAACGTTTTCAATACTTTACAGCAATGATGGGCACGGTGGAGACAGTCTCTGTGAGAGAAAAAAACAATTTATTTAAAATATTAAATATTCGCCTAAATCTAAGAAAATATTAACATAATTTTGATTAAATTACATTTCTACGTTCAGACGATGCCGGGATGTGTCACTAGTAGTGTGTGTGTATTTTAAATTATTTTCTAAGTAACAATACTAATAAGCTCTTACTACCTATACTATCAATATCAATCAATCCATTAACGCTAAATAATGATAGACAGGCATATTATTTAATATTAGATAAGTACATCTAAAACGCACTTCGCCATAATTAAAAATACAAAATTATTCCACCCCTGCGATTAATGGCACCCTACCACCCCCTTTCTTCATACAACGGTCAGTAGTGGAACAGCCTTCTTGCAAATCATGTCGCCTTAGAAACTAAGTGCAAAACAAAAATAAACAAAAATATCTATAAAAATAACATTTAAATACAAAATGACGAATTATAAACATAAAATTATTATAAAAGTGTAAAATTAATGAAATTTTGTAATTTCTCGCGTATTTTCTTTCAATTAATTGACGTAATGTTTGACGTTTTGAATTAAAGATGGCGTCAAAAAGGTATTTTCGCGCCAAAAAAGCCATCAATATTCCGCTTGTTTTTCATATTTTTAAAATTAAATTGAAATGACAAAGCAAGTATTTAGGGATTGACAAAATGTGATGTGTTAATTGTACTGTGGATTGAACTGTGTCTGTGTTGTTTTACAGTGAATTTGTTATTAGAGGTCTGTATAAATTACACCTTTGTCAATTTAAAACAAATATACTAAATAAAAAAAATGATCGTATGGAAAACAAATGAAATAATTGCAAAAAATTAACAGATAAAAAATATATAACTATACTGCTATAATTTTATCGAAATTGGTTAAAAACAGTTGACTTTAAGTAATAATAATTCATTAAATAAACGTTTTTTTTTAATATTTGTTACTCATATTACATAAAGCTAAAATGCTAAGACTATGCATTATTCCCTTTTTTTTTAATTAACTTTGTATTAACAATTCCTATGTTAAGGGCTCCACCACTAGTTAGAATAACAAATGTCTTTAATCATAAGAACTGAAACCAAACTTCGCGGGATTGCTTTAATAATAGGTTCTATTAAAAAACATCAAAAACTAACACGAATAAATTATTTTTACAATTTAAAGCAATCAAATTCATCACATTATTCTCTTTTAAAAATAAGTGCCATTATCTATATAATGGTACCCACTACTTATTAAAAACTTTAACTAAAAATAAACTCAAACGTTTTGTTTCTATCAAAATACCTATTTAATTTATTTGATGAAAAATGTATCCAAATTGTACGTTATACTTTCTAAGCACGCTTTCTTATTATCCTTTATAAGCGAATATAATATGTAACATTTTCATATTTTTCTTTTACAAGAGAAAGGCGAGTAAATTAGTTAGCTTTGATTTATACACACGGTAAAAGGGCGTTGCTCTAAGTAAAACATAGAAGTAACCTTCAATACATACTTAAAAATCTAGCTAAGTTTTCCTATACCACATTTCAATTTTTCGTATTCAGCTCTTTTTAACGTCCCACTGCTGGGGGTGGGCCTCACTTCAATACTCACGGACAAGGCCATAGTGCACGACGCAGGCCATTTGCGGGCTGGCAAACTTCACATGTCTTTCGAAAATTTACCAAGTTCTCTCAGAGATGCAAGTTTGATCACGATGCCTAACAATAGCCTATTTATTGCTTCATACTTATATTCAGTCTGTATAAGTATTATATGTAACAAACATATACATACATAATATGTGCATATATTAAATCTAGCTATAAATGAAAATACTCTACCACAAGTTCAGCAAGAAAATGTCTCAATCCTGAATAGGATTGGCGAACAAAACCTCTTTGTAACTTTTATTTATTAAACTTTTATCTCACAATGACATCACTCTCAAAGTATTATCTTTTATAATAAAAGAGCGAAGCAAGAGTATGTTACTAGTAGTAGTTTCTTCGAATGTGTTCCTAAAGATTATTTTTACGAAATGTGAATCAGTCATCCGTGAATAAGAATTATTTAGTTTCAAGACCTTAATCACATGAATAATAATGTTAGAGGTAATTATTCAAACCACAATCATTTTTTTTTCACTCACATTATTTGGAGCTTTTTTTTGGAGCAGCTTTGCTTAAAAGATGTATATATTTATAATATTTATAAAGTAATAAAAGAAAAGTTTGTACAATAAATGATGATGTCTCCCTGGCCGATTTCGGCCACGGCGAGCAATCTCACTAAAACTAGCCAATTACATAAGAGATAGATAATATTATAGTGCAGCGTGCGTACGCGCATACACCAGTGCACTCTCTATTCCTTTCACTCTCAAATTCCGATCGTCCTCGGCACGATCGGTGAGAGACCAGACTGCTCAGAGCTCCGCTCGTGCTCCTCGAGGCACGTGGATGAAGCTTGACCAAGTTTCCAGATCAGAATCTTGGCCCAACCTGAGACTTCCAGGATCCAGAACCTCTGGATGTGCAGCTGTACGTGCTAAACCGTTGTACTGCACGCATCCAAACAGTACAATAAATAAATAAGGGCAAAAAGAAGAGAAAGAGCAACTATGATAAGATTTGAGAAATCTGTGTCTTTCATTTTTTTTTTAATTTTTCTTAATCGTAAATTAAAAACGTAAATTATGACTCGGCTTTTAGCGGTGGATTTTTTTCTAGAAATTTTTGTAAGAGCCCACCCTTGAGGTATAATAGCTTACTCATTAAATCTATTCATTAAATTATAATTATGAAAATCGATTCATTATAGCCGAAAATATATAATAATATAGTATATTGAATGGGTATCATCACTGGCAACGAACGTACCCAGAAGCCTATCTCAAAGAACCTTATGACTTCGTATTTTAAAACAATAAATAAGCTTTTCAGTAATCAAGAGAAATGTTTCACTCCAAAACACTTATCAAAGCCCACGACAAAAGCTGTAATAGCCACGTCCTAGCTTGCCTTACGGTGAAGAAAAACATCATGAGGAAACCTGCATGTCTGAGAGAACCTTGCAAGTTTTCGAAAGACATGTGAAGTACGCCAATCCGCGCGCTTCATACCCTCGTATTGAAGGGAGGCCCATGCTTAGCAGTAAGACATTAAAAAGGGCTGAATAAACCCTAGCTCTGAGCAGAAATAACTTATGCATATAGGTAAGAGCTTTAAAACGACAATGTTGCTTAAACAAGCACATGTTCAACCTAAAGTTGAGTGACACACATGCCTGCAGACGATGTATAGAGGCAGATGAAACGCCACATCATCTTTTAAGGGAGTGTGGACCTTTAATGCACAAGCGTAGTATTCATCTAGAGTAACACCTTCTAAACTCAGATGTAATCTTGGAGTGTACGTACCCCTAAGCAAATCCTGCAGTATATTACAACTGCAGGATTCAGGGTGTTACTCTAGTTAATCATGCAGCAATCATAAAAGATTAGGCATGGCGACAGTGAAAAGAAAATTGTAAAAAAATACACGTAAAAAATAAAATAATTTGACTACCTCCAAGTAGACTGTAAATTCATAACATTTTTTCTTTACTAGGGGATTAGACAAATAAATGGAAAACAAATATATATATATATGATAATGGCGTAATAAATCTATGACATAGGGATTAAAGTCTTTAAATTTATTATTACATAATTTTGATACAATTTTCAAAATGTGTATCCTTCAATCATTGTAGAATAACATCTATCATTCTACAATGGTTAAAGAAATCAATCAATGATTCACATTTTCAATTAAAAAAAAAATCATTCTCTCGCTATAAAGCAGGAAATAAGTTGCTACTACAATGTAAAATTTTTCCCATACTGATCTTTTGTCAAGTGTTCATTTTAGTATCATAAAATTAATTTTCCAATGTAAGTTTGATAGGTCGATATCGCCACGATTAGTAACTTCCGTACAATAAAAGGATAGTGCATATCATTTAGTAACTCATTGCTTTAATTTGTAAGCATGGCTTAGCTATTTTTGAAGTAAAACTTCTTTACGCACGCTTGACTTGGAGGGTAAGCTGGTGAATGCGTTACGAAAACATGTACGTACGTTTGTTGCCATGGTAACGTTGTTATTGTCCGACAAATGATATATAATATTATATTCTTTCCTTAAATGATATTCTATAAGTATATGATTGTAATGTGCCTAATATGCGTTATTTTTAGTATCTCACCTATCTTAATTGTTTAAAACATAAATTGAATTTCATAAAGAGTACCGATAACCTACAGAAGTTTTACTTCTTGCGTGTACACATTCATACACGCACTCTTTATTTTTTACATTTTTACCAATACTTGTAGGTTTTATTTATATGGTATATAGTAGCAGACTTCATAAGCAAACGTTAAACTGTGATAAATATGAACCACTATAATCTTTCCAGATATATTTAAGTGATGACGACTATATCCCAAATCATTAAGACAAAAAAAAAGAATATTTATTTAATACACCAACTACGAAATCACGTTGAAAGTAACTCCTTAAAAAATATTAAGAAAAACCTTAAAAGATCTTTAAGCATAATTTTTTTCCTTTGTATGTCTATAAATGTCCTTTTAAAAAAAACATGTGTGCGTACGCACGTAAAAAGTTATACTTCTTTGGCGTAACAGAACAAAAATAGCTAAAGATTTCATCTCGTATATCACAACTCTCTGTTTGTAAAAGGAATGATAGATTAATAAAATAATTAAATAAGGCATATTAAGATATGTATACAATGTCATTTTATAAGAAAAGGACATAATATTATATATCATTTGTCAGACAATAACAACGGTTACCATGGCAACAGACAGTTATCAGCTAACTTCATCATGTCGCTTTTTGGCTGTCGGTGTGCGCACGCATCGTAAAAATGTTACTGTCATAATTTTTTCCAAACGTCCCAAAAGGAGTATAATTTCAAAAAAAAATGTGAAGATTTGTATAACGTAAATTTAGAATATTTTGTATAACAAATGCCACACACATAAACTAAGTACATCTTCTTTTTCAAGTATCAAAAATATTTACTATACAATTTGACCGCAATACATTTTTACACGTACATATTTAGAGGAGTAATTAATATCCAAGGCATTTGTTATAAAACAATTTGTACCATTTGTGTTCCAACTTCGGCAATTATGAAGCCACATTAAACTTAAAATCAAGTTTGAACGCAAAATCAGAAATATATTAATACATAGTTATATTTTAGTTTCTACAACTTAAAGCGGTAATTGCTACGGGACATGTCATGTCGCCTAACTTTTTCCTATGAAATTGTTTGAGTTCCTTAAATTCTATCTTTACTAATTCTTCTTATTTAAAGGAAATGACATCTTCTTCTAATTCAAAAGGATTTTGATGACATTTTTAAGTGGTGCCGTTGTCTAGACCAGATTTTTTTATTTTTAGACCAAATGGAGGCTTTGGTAGGAATACATCTTCCCACTGGGTCTGCTAGCAAATATTTTACACTAGATCAATAGTCAAATCCATATTGTTATTGTGTTATCTATATGGTCCTATAAAAACGGCTTTAGATCTATTTGAGCACGAACAACGTCAGAGAACATAAGCTGTATGTTTAAAACTTGGCAGATAGAAATGAAATGTCTCTATATTTTGACCGATTTCAAAAAGGGGTAATGTCTCTTATTTCAAAAAAAGAGAAGTTACTGGATGTTTCAGTGAATGTTAGGCGATATCATCACCAATTATGAACTGATTTTCATGATTATTTTTTTATAAATAAATAATTGTTCAAGGGTATTCTGATATAAATTCAAAAAAATCTACCCTAACGGAAGAATAGTAACTTACAAAGAAATTTCGAAGTTAGTACACCTTTTTAGTAAAAAATGATTTAAGTTTCGGAATAGCATTTCTTGAATTCATACGCAGAATATCTTTTAACGAGCGCTTCGCTTCGGGTTCGTCTCTAGACAAAAACAAATCTATCCCACGGGAACCGTACATTTTTTCTTGATTATATATAGCCAGCCTTCCTCAGTTAACGGGCTATCTAATGCAAAAAGAATATTTCAAATCGGATTAGTAGTTCCTGAGATTAGCGCGTTTAACCAAACAAACAAACAAATTCTTCAGCTTTATAATATTAGTATAGATTTTAGGAAAGTCTATTTTTAATTCAGATTGGTCTTAAAGGTTACAGTCTCGAGGTTAGCTATTGATACAAAATAACTAACCGTTAACCTTAGCCATTGGTCTTCGAACGTCCAATCCACTTCAATTGGATAATCGAAGCAATTACGTAATTGAATGCTATGATCTTGAATTTTCTTACTTCGATTTACAATTAACAAATTAACAAACGTGCTTTACAAAACATTATTTCATGATTTGATTCGTCTTTACTGGGTGGAGGTTGCTCAAAAATCAGAAATTATTTTTGTTGCAATTATTATTGACTTTTAAATAGGTTATTTTAAAAGTGTTGTCAGTGTATACTAAGAGTTTGGGCTTAAGATTAATAGTGTCAAGACCGAATAAACATTCATCGAATTGGAAATACCTAATGAAATTCTTTATTCAAAGAAAAAATGTTAACTAAGTTTATTAGAATATAACTAATGTAGAAAAAATGGCCCCTTAGTAGAATATGAAACTAAATCCGGCTCGAAGGACCAAACCATATTTTAATATTTTGCTACACATGACTCATATGCCAAATTAAAAAGTACGTGAAATATGGAATCCTACCCGACATACCTACCACTTTCCATGAGGTGAAACTTTTGCTAATTAGTCTTAACATATACAAAATACTTTCCCGATTCGTACAACTCAATAATGGTTTATTACATTTTCCGGTTCTAATTTAACCTTAGCTAAAACAAAATTAAAAATGTCCTTCCACATAACTAATGTCCGCCATAATACTGACCAAAAGTAGCCTTGGCTTAGATCAGGGATGGAGCGATAAAGTTATTCGACCAAGGACGTATGGGCCTTGAGTTGCTTTGTACAGTAGACTACATTTATATGTGATTTCTATGTTTTTTTTTAAATCGATTGTTTTTTTTTTTACAAAAACTTCTACTTCTTTAAGTGTGATATACTAGCGGCTCACCCTCACTTAGTTCGGGTTTGTCCCTATCTAAAAACAATAACAAATTTATCCCACGAGAACCGTACATTTTCCAGGTAAAACATAACCTATGAGCTATTCCAGACTATAATCTATCTCTGTGCCAAATTTTATCCAGATCCGTTCAGCCGTTCTGGCATGAAAGAGTAACAAACATCCATACTCATAAACTTTCACATTTATAATATTTATACAGATATATTCATATTATAACGATAAAAAAATAGAAGATACGCCTGACCCCGTATGTACTTTGCGAAATAATATAGCGTTTAGCGTTTACACATGTATCGCCACTTCTGGCCATTAGTCCAATACATGTTAATATAACGGCTTAGCAATTTCCCGCAAATGTCCTCGCCTTTTCCTTCAGAAAAGTAATTTTTGTATGTTTTCAATCAAAATAACTTATTCTTATTGGATGTTTTTTTACAGAATCTCTTACTTATTCTTTTAATGTCTAATTAAATGGAGTTTAAAGACTGCAGTGTGCGGTGGCTATTAAAAGAGAATAACTCCTAGGTACTATACATATATATATATATATATATATATATATATATATATATATATATATATATATATATATATATATATATATATATATATGTATATGTAAAAGCGAAATATCTCTCGGTGATTAACGACGAAAACTCATAAAGTATGTATAAGGTAAGTCTCCCTAATATATAAATCGATTTTGAGATGTATCTACATTTATAAAACGTATTGAGGATTTAAATTGTACTATTATTATTATTAATATTGTTTGGCGCGAGAAGTAAAAAGATGACCGTTTTTAGGAACTGGACCTTATTGGGGAAATTTACCTTATTACAAACTTGAAATTTTGCAGGTACCTCATACGGACAAGGTATGCGGTAAATACTTTTATAGGAATTCAACTACAAAAGAGGCCAAAAACGAGTCGTGAATTAGTTTGATTCTTGTCCTAAAAATCATTTTTATGGTATGAATATTTGTTTGTAAAACTTACTTATCTGATTAACACTTTATATTGTTGAAACACTAAACGTTCAAGATTTTAGGTCTTTTCAAATCGCCTGTATAAACTAGAACATAACTGTAACTTGCTACTCTTGGTATCCTTATAAATTTCCTTCTTTTATCTAAGTCCATTCTTTTGTTAAAAAAAAATTGTCATTGTGTTAAAAAAAATAGAATCAAATGAGTGAATAAACTTTCGCTAGTTTCGAACTAGTTGTAGACTCGGTAAAGAGAGGTATCAGTGCTTATTTTTTACCCGACTGCGCGACGTGAAGGAGGGTAATGTGTTTTTATTACTTTATTTGATCCATTTTCATTGTTACATTATATCAATATCTGAAACAATGTTAACCCCAAAATATACAAGATTATTAAGTAGGTTATTTACTACATGTTTCAAATAAAAATATCCTTTTAAATATCTACTTTACGTACTAACTCCAATATGCAAAGAAGTCGTGTATAAAATAATTTATTCATGTGAAAAAAATACCTGCATTTTTCATAAATTATGTGGAAAAGCTTTCTTAAATAACTTATGTTTGAATTCTTATGTAATGTGAAAATTTTGGGGTTGGAGTTCGAGTTATAGCGATTTATTTAAAGTAACAATGAAAGTAATTAATGTTTGAAGTACTCCTAATCTATAATATAATGTTATAAAGAGGTAAAGTTTGTGAGTTTGTGATGTTGTGATGTTGTGGGGGGTAATCTCTGTATCTACTAAACCGATTAAGATGAGGTAAGAAGATAGTTTGTGACCCTGGGAAGGACAAAGAATACTTTTTATTCCGGAAATCATCCCTTAAGTGGGTGAAAATGGGGATGAAAATTTTGTATGGGGAATTAATCTAGGGATGAACCCGAGCGAAGCGAGAGTGAGTCGTTAGTAATATATAATAATAATCGCGTCACTCTGTAACTCACTGCAAGTTTTAACTCCGTTGGCGATGAAATACATCGCAGATGTGTGTACGTTTAAAGTTAACCTACAAGTTGTACAGTATATGATAGTTCTTACAAGCGTTTTTATTGCTGGGTGGTTGGATTACTAAAAAAAATCTTCTAAATCAAAAATAATAAATGAAATTAAGGAAACTGTCACTACGCGATGTTAATTGGGAGTCATATCTTAAGAATTTATTTAAAAAGTATGGGCTGCTTCTTCTTCTTTGTAATATATATTAAATTTTAATTTTAATGTTTTTTTTTTTAATATACATAAATTTGTTGGAACATTAAGACACAGCACCATCTAGTTCCATGGTAAGCTACGAAGCCTCTGTTATGGATACCAGATAGTTGATACACTACACATATATAACTTTAAATACATACATATTATAAATATAAACATCCATGACTAGAGTACAAACATTCGTGCTCATCACACAAATGAATGCCCCAAGCGAGACTCGAACCCGCGACCACTGGCGCAGAAAGTAGGGTCACTACAAACTGAGCCAAACGTGCCGTCAAATATTACAGGTGTAATACAGAAAAAAATTTTTTTCAAAACACTAGACAAATTAGGTTATCCTCTAACACTAGAGTCACGCCTTTATGTGTAAGCGTTGGTTGGACAAACTAACGGCATTTGTGTGCGCTAATTAGTGACCCCATAAAGAAATAATCGTTAAGCGACCTGTCATCAGAAATATAAATATCCTAATAAGTTGCCAGTTAGTAATCAGAGTTGAAGCAAAAATTTAAAAAGATATAAAAGTGAAATACCACGCACTGATTAATTATGAAATCTAAGAAAGTATAAATGATAGATACTTGGAATTTGACAGGTAGATCTTCATAGAGAAATATACGCGAAGAAAGGTTTTTTAAAAACTTAAACTATAAAATAGTAAAATCTGTACTAATATTATGAATGTGAAAGTAAATCTGTCTGTTGCCGTTTCACGCTGAACAGATTTGAATAAAATTGGGCAACGACTTAGACTTCATTTTGGGATTGGACCAAGGCTATCCTAGATCCCTACTCCACTTATAACGCGAGCGAAGTTGCGAGCAAAAACTAGTTCCCTATAAAAATATATGATTGAAAGTTTGTACGAAAATTTATATAGTTACAGTGACTAAAATTAGTATATTTCTGAGTAAAAGAATAATCCTATTCTATCCTATTGTTTTTGTCTAGGGACGAACCCGAAGCGAAGCGAGGGTGAGTCGCTAGTTTATAATAAGAAGCTAGAATAAGAAGGCTTAAATTGAATGCTAAAATCGCTTACGCTTTTAAAATACTAACAATTATATAAATTTAAGTATTATATCAATTCGTCATAAACTATTTCCCTCTAATTATCTTAAAGAATAAAAGATTGTTGAATGTCATTTTGTTTAAACCTCAAGGACCGAAGTAAAACAATGTCGATTCTCTAATTGCAAGTGAAATACTAAGCTATAGTATGTATATTTAAAATAAAATCCTTCGCGTCAATGACAGCCTTGGTAGCGTCACGCGGCTGGTTTCATTCCCACTCCATTGATTTTATAACAAAAAATAACAAGTACCTACTTCAAGATACACTATCTACTATATATAGAAACCTAAAGATCATCACTTTATTATACTCTCTTCGCAATTTTTTATGAAAAAAAAAACTTTTTATGAGGTTCGACCCTTGGTACATTTAAACGGTTAGTATAGATTTCTAAGAAATGAGGTATTTTCTCGCAGTAAAAAGTATCCTACATGTTGACCCGGATAACCAGCTATCATGATACCAAATTTCATCAAAATCTGTCCAGTGGTTTTATCGTTATGTGTTCCCAGACATACAGACAAAAATTCTAAAAACTATAGATTCGGCCTCTGTATTGATAATAATGACTAATTCAATAAGATTTTCCCCAAATATTTAATGTACAGATTCGACTCAGTTAGAATTTTATTATATGTATGGATTATGCATTTTATCAAAGAAAAAAAATATAAATTTAGTTTTTTCAAAGTTAAAGTACGTGGTTATTCCCATACTTCTGCTGTTTTTTAATTTGTAGTCAGAAGTTAAAATTCTACAACGAACAAAATAGCACCCTACAATCATTTACGAATCAAGATCTTAACAAAATTTATGAAATACTAGCGACTTACCCTCGCTTCTCTCGGATGCGTCCCTGGATACGTTTCAATTTTTTTGAGCGGAATCCTAATTTTTTTTCTAAAATAAAAGTAGCCTAAGTTACTCCTTATAACATCAGCTATTTTCCAGTGAAAGTCCCGTCAAAATCAGTCCAGCCGTTTCCTAGATTAGCCGGAACAAACAGACAGACAGACAAAAATTTTTTAAATTGTGTTTTTCTTATAAGTACCGTATATAATTTAATATGCATTTAGTAAAAAGCTGTTATTTTGACATTACAAACAGACGCTTTCATTTTATTTATCTGTATAGATAAATAATGATTGTGACAAAATGATTCATTTTATAATTTCAATACTATTTTTGAAATTTCCATCGATAAGCGATTGTAAAATATCTTCCTATCTAAGTCTGAGTCTAAGTCTCAGACCTATCACTGAGTAGGAATTTACCTCATATAGAAATATTTCAAAACTCTTATTAGGTAAGCTGATAAAATCTTATCGTCCCTCTTACAACAGATTTTTGTGACACGTACCTTATGTGGCTGTTTTTTTTTTATCATCCTAATTGAAAACTGATATAAAAAAATATGAAGAGAATTTTTATATTTTGAAAAGCAGCAAATAATAACGCTAAATATTATGCTGAACCACAACTTTTCATTTAATATGTATAGCATTTTTAGATAAAGACGATTTACTCAATTCGACTAGATGTTTTTTTTTTGTTTAAAATACTATACTAATATTATAAAGCTGAAGAGTTTGTTTGTTTGTTTGAACGCGCTAATCTCAGGAACTACTAATCCGATTTGAAAAATTCTTTTTACATTAGATTGCCCGTTAACTGAGAAAGACTATAGGTTATATATCATCCCGGAAAAATTTACAGTTTCCGTGGGATAGATTTGTTTTTGTCTAGGGACGAACCCGAAGCGAAGCGAGGGTGAGTCGCTAGTGATGTGATATTTACTACCTATCATTCATTGAAAACCGATATTTGTTTGATTTTTAAGGAATAGTTCATATATATACTTTATTACATAGTTGACTTTAGCAATGTTATATTTAAATAAACCCATACAAAACATTATTTTTGATTGCAGATTAAGAAAAGATGTGAAAATGGCGTTAAAACTTAAGTACACTGACGAGCATGGCATCCTACATATAGACATGAGTCCCACACACAGTGTGACTGACAAACTAACAGATCCTAAATTCGACTCAATAAACAAGCGATTTGGACAATACGACATCTTCGGGGGCAAGTACGATGGTGGGGAGACGTCTCTATTCAGAAGCCGCTACAACAGTTTTGAAGAGGAACTTGCCAATACGCCTTACGCCTTCACCGAAAGAAGGACCAATGAACCTATACTAGATATAACTATTGACGCTTTCGAATCAAAAGATCTAGAGGATAATCGATTTTTCGAAAAAGATGATTTATTCGGACCAAAAATCGATTTGAAAAAGGATTCATTCACTGTTACCCAGTTAATTCACGCGCAAGATCGATATTACGATCTGTCTAAATCCAAAGGTGTTGTGAAAAGTATAGCGAATAGTTTCGAAGTGAAAAGTGCGCCAAGTTCGGCGAAAAGAGTGACCAAAAGTGATGATGCTTTCAAAGTGTTGTCGGCGAACAGTGGGAAGAGTTTGAGAGCTGCGCCAAAGTCACCGTAAGTATTTTTTTTTTTTTATTAAAAAGATGTAAGTACATTGTACAACCACTAATAAAATAGTAAATTTAATACATATTATATAATACTAGCGACTTACCTTCGCTTTACTCGGGTTCGTCACTAGGTCGATTCCCCATACAAACTTTCATCCCCATTTTCACCCCCTAAGGGGATGATTTCCGGAATAAAGTCTATTATATGTCAATCAGTCCAGTAGTTTCGGAGCTTATTCAGTACAAACAGACAAACAAACAAAAAAGCTTTACTTTTTATAATATTAGTATAGAAAACATATTTTAAATGTATGTTCAAGAGCTTTTAAAAGTTTTATCTTTATATATTATCTTTTGTATATAATAATTTCTTAGATTTACACAAATATTTAACATTTTAAATAAAACCATCTTTCCGGATTTTAAATTATACATAGGACAATAATATTGCTTCATATTCTAAGTTTCTTTGAGTTTATAAATTTAATAATAGCAATTAAAATTAATTAAATAATATTTAACGTGCAATTAAAAAACTTGTTGAAATTATAAAATATTGCTATAATTATAATGAACGAATATTGTAAGTTACTTTATATTTTTTTTAAATCATTGTATAATTTTGTTGGTAGATAATGTCTGAGACGTCTAAAACCTTAGTCTCTCCCGTGACCATGATTGCTGAAAAGCATTAGAAACGTCGGGAACTATAAATCGAGAAAAAAATATCCGAAAAGATAGTTTCATTTAAAATGTATTTTTATTAATATTTATACTGCAAATTTAATTATTTAGTTATATATTTTAAATCAATTTCTATTAATGTAACACCGGTTTTTTCTACACACTCGTATAATAAAACAGTAACTTAGCAAAAAATTTGTACATGAAATATTTTTGAAAAACAATGACTGTAACGTATTGTGTTTAGAATACAGACCTAAAACAATAAATATTAAAAATTATATGTTTGTTTGTACGTTTGTGTGCATTTCACGCAAAAAGTACTAAATCGATTTTAACTAAACTTTGTGTAATGCTAACTGATTACTCGGGTCAACATTTAGGATAGTTTTTACTATAAGAAAATCTTTCATTCGCACGGGAAAACACAATAACTGGTTCTATCGAGTCGTCCTTAGTTTACATGACTAATTCTGGCTAAACCTTAAGAGACACATTAAAACAATATACTAGAAAATTGTAGGTATTCAAAAGACCTACAGAAAAGTCCATATGTCATCTCCTAAGGTACAATCGCAATCATTATTTATATCTATTAAAATCGTAACTAGGCACGCACTTGAGCGAGGCGTGGGTAAGTCACTAGTATAATCACTACAGAGTATAAAACAAAGTCGCTTCCCGCTGTCTGTCTGTCCCTATGTATGCTTAGATCTTTAAAACTACGCAACGGATTTTGATGCGGGTTTTTTAATAGATAGAGTGATTCAAGAGGTAGGTTTATATGTATAATACATGCATATTACAGTACAGAAAAGCCGAGAAATTCAAACATTTGTATTTCATACTAACCGTTAAAACGTACCTAGGGACGAACCCGAGCGAAGCGAGGGTAAGTCGCTAGTATAATATATAATAATCGAAATAAGTTATTTTTACTTGTAATATTCAAATTAATTTTTCATTTAAGAAACTTTATTTTATTACAATTGCAATACTTTTACAAAACACATTTCATAATTCAAAGCGAGTAAGTAATTTAAAAGTAAAATGGAGTAACGGCAGCATAAAAACTAATTACAATATGAACTCAAAGTACATATTTTATACTTCACACTACAGATCAAGGCTGTTTTATTCATAGGAAATGAAATATCGTTTAAATATTATTTAATGTGATTAGTCTTTGGGTGACGAAGGAGTGTTTGATAAAGGTTGATATCGCAAGTTCGATTCCCGATAAAAGCAATAATTTGTACAAAGCACAAAGCAAATTAAATAGGAATTCAACATTTTTATTACCTTAATGCAATATCAAACAACGATATTATAATTCAGTATTGCAACAATTTTAATTTGGAATTTAAATATGAGAATGTCTTTAGTTATTACAAAACTGAGTTATTGCGTTGTTATTCATACGTGTAGATTGTAGGTATACTTTTTATCGCAGTTTGAGTATTAGATTGTCCTAGGATCTGCTCTAAGAATTAATGTCAGTTTCAATACTTCTATAATAACAGTAACAGACAACAGTTATCGTCTATAGATTATCTATACATATAATAAAATTGTAACTAAGCCGTATCTGTCTGTCTGTTACCGCATCACGGAAAAACCACTGGAGGGATTTTAATGCAATTTGGTATGATAATAACTGGTTATCCGGGTCAACATATAGGGTACTATTTACTGCAGGAAAATATCTCATCTCTGAGAATTCTATACTAAACGTTAAAACGTAAGTAGGGACGAACCCGAGCGGAGCGAGGGTGAGTCGCTAGTTTGATCTGTACATTTAGTATTATAGTGATTACAGATCGTCGTTAGTTTAGATTTACCGATAGAGGAATCTTCTCACTGTCAATAAGTTTATCGTACTACTAATTTCTTTAGAAGAAATTGCTGTAAACAAGAAATATAACTTATTTAAATACTAGCGACTCACCCTCGGTCCGTTCGGGTTCGTCCCTAGTGTGGACCACCCTCATCACTTAGGGGTATGAAAAATGGTTTACGTCCTATTCTCAGACCTACTGAATATACACACAAAATTTCATAAGAATCGGTCAAGCCGTTTCGTAGGAGTTTTGTTACATACACTATGACACGAGAATTTTATATATTAGAGAGATATATGTATGTACTTAATAGAAGTCAAAGCATCTACTTTTAACGTCAAAAATGCTTAAGACATTAGTTAGTCAAGAATCAAGACCATAAACATAGAAAATGACTGTTTTCCTTGACAGCTGTCAACTAAAAATGGCGGAAGGGCGCGACAGAGACAAAACGAATGTGCAGCCAGAAGTGTTCTGTATTCATTGAAATATTAATGAAGATAAATATGTATAACCATTTTACATTTCATTATAATATTATTATTTTCAATAATATTAGGTATATTTTATTCACATTCCATTTAAAAATTCAAATTTAAATAAAAGACGGATATTCGCTGCACGTTCGCTTTCTCTCTTTGTCAATTTCATTACTCAGTCCATTCTTAACGTCACGTCTATGGTCAAGACGGAGTTTAAAGAAACGTTTTCATTTACTAATTATTAATGATTTACTAATTTTAACTGTAATTTAATAAGTCGAATAATTCTATCTAATAAGGCAATATTATAGATTATGGATTAAATAAATTATTATGTTGAAGCTATGAAGTTGAAGCTGTGCGTAGAAAACTAGCTGGTGAGTCCCACATGACCATATGTATATATACAGATGGTATGCGTTAATGCATTTCCCAACATTAAAAAAAGGCTATTTCAATTATTGTTATTGTTAATGGTTTCAAAGTTAAGCGGAGATTAGTTCGCTAATTCACCGTTGGTAGGACTTTGTCAAGCCTGAGGAGTCCGACTAGATGGATACCACCCCCTTATCTATTTCTGCCGCTAAGCAACAATGATTGCATTGTTGTGTTCCGGTTTGAAGGATAAGGTAGCCAGCGCAATTACAGGCGAGAGGCATATCATCTTAGTCCTCACAGTGACAACGCACCTGTGGTTCTGCATTTTTGTTACTTAAAACCTAAGTGCATGAACCCTAGGTGTTATGGGCGACAGGTACTGCTTTCCATCAGGTGGTCTGTCTGCTCACTCACTGAATCTCATTAAAAAAAACCAGTACTGTGATAAATAAATGAATGTTAATAAATAAAATATCAAACAGATTTTATTATAATAAAGAAAAAAATATATAAGCTACTATTTTGATATCTCTCTTTCAAGGGAAGACAGCTAATGATTAACAAACATAAAAGAATATAATATTATTTTGTTATTTAATATATGTATCTTCTCAAATAATTGTAAATTAATACATACATATTAATACATAGTATTAGTTTCTTATCAAAGTAAATACTATGTATAACAAAATCAAAAATAGTAGCATAACCAGCAATTCACGCAACTATTTTTGACTTTGACATTTTTTGGCGGGCCCTGTCTCTTTTGCGATTCCAACATATAGCATCTTCTGCTTAGAGGGCTGGTTTCAGTAAGACTTGACGCCATGCAGAAATCGCTCAGGATACATTATTTTTATTATTATGTTTTCATATAACCACCTTCTAGTTTCAATATGGCCTGAGCAAAGGTGAAAGAAAATGACAGACACCTTTATATGCATACATTTATACAGATAAACAAAATTGAAGTGTCTGTTTGTAATGTCATAATAACAGCTTTGTATACGGTACTTATAAGAAAAACACAATTTTTAAAATTTTTGTCTGTCTGTCTGTCTATTTGTTCCGGCTAATCTTCGAAACGGCTGAACCAATTTTAACGGGACTTTCACTGGCAGATAGCTCATATTATAAGGAGTAACTTAGGCTACTTGTATTTTAGAAAAAGAATTTTGCTCAAAAAAATAAAACGTACCTAGGGACGAACACGAGCGAAACGAGGGTGAGTCGCTAGTACATATGTACGTATATATAGATTAAGAAAACCTTGGGACCAATACATAACTGTCGCTTATCAATTTCATTCTCAAAAAACGAGCGACCTCTGTTTAATTACCTTGGATAATATCCGGTGATAGGGGCTTTTTGCTGTCAATTTTTGATAACTATAAAGGAAGAAAATAAAAAAAATCAATTACTTTTATTTGAACACTAGCCTTCATCCACCCATTTTGTTGCGCGTACGTACATATGTTAATGTCCCAACATATTTAATATTTACATAGTTTCTATATTAAATATTCATAAAAATCTAAAAATGAATATTTATAAACAATTTATCGAATGTTTTATTGTTTTTAAGGAAAAGGCATGGTTATTAGTTTTTAAAAGGTCGCAGACCACTTTACCCGCTTAAGGCTCGCCGCCCACTACTACCAGTATTATTTTATTTTACTGTATGTCAATGACACAATACTGCAACAATATTATAACGTGATGTTATACATTTTTTGTACAATTTTATCAAAAAGTCATATAAATAATTAAGATCAATATGACTTATATCTGGAAGATCTGTTCTAGGTGCGTTCACCTTGTCGTGGTGAGGGGGCTCATTAGCGTCCAGCAGTACAGCCGCGCGCGAAGTCAAAAACGCACAGGGAGGTGGCCCACTTCGGTGGGCGGTGTACCATGCGGGTTGCTCCTGGTACTTCTCTGATAGCAGAGTGGACTGTTGGAGCAACCCCATGGTTGTTGTGGTTTGCTTCGGCAGACCTGCCGTCGGGACGTCATAGTTGAGTGCGTAAGCGATCCTGCGATGCCCCATTAAGACGGGGGGGTTTTGTTGGGTTTAACTGGGTAGTACTGGCTTTTCTAGCCCGTGAGTATCATATAACCACATGTATGTCTACAAGTGGTATGTATAAATGCTTGTGAATTTAATGTAAATTATATCAAATAAATAATGTTTTCTTAGATTTACGGGAATATTTGACATTTCAAATAAAACTATCTTTTCGGATTATATCGCGGATTTATTTCGATTTTTGATTTCTATGTTTCAAATGCTTTACAGGAAACATGGTTATGGAAGAGATTAAAGTTTTTGACTTTTGACTGTGACTTATAATAACTACAATTAATTACATTAACATTAATACTAGGAGCAAACACAAACTTGTAATGCCTGTGACTCGTTTAAAGAGAGTCAGTAATTCTTTTTATGGACAATGTACACGCTTGTACAACAGGATCCCAGAAAATGTTCAAAAAGCTTCTATCGCCAATTTAAAAAAAAAAAATTAAAGTACGTTTGTGTAAAGGCTATTATACAATAAATAATGTTATAGAAGATAACACGCCTTGAGAATGAAGTGATCGCCTCCAGGCTACTTTAACTTTATAGAAATATTGTAAATTATAATTTAAAAAAATATTAGTCCCGCTGAGTTTCTTTCGCCAGTTCTTCTCAGGTCTGTGGCTTCTTCTTTCCGAACTGGTAGTAGACTCATGACGTTCAGTAAAAAATTGTAATAATTAAATGCTGAATAAAATATTTAGAATTTGAATTTACAGACAGTATCTCCATACAAAATTATACAATATTGGGAAGACAGAAAATAAACATTTGACTACGTGACATTGACGAAGTAATCTGTATTCTGTGCTCAACTGGCACGCTTTGAGGCACAAGAAAATTGAATTGAAATGAAATAAACATTTTTAATAATCCGGTGCGCATTTTTTTTTTTATTGGGCTTACTATATTAGTTACACTAACATAAAAATATTAATTAACAATAATTCACAATATTTAAAATATATCATCTAACTACTAGTTTTACTGACCTTAATAACTTTTATAATGTAACAAAACCTTCTAAAATCATAAGTTAAAGTTATTTTTTACATAAACATAATTAATTTATTTAAAGCACTGTTTATATTTATTTACTGATGCGTGTCGACACAAAAAGTGTCCTTAGTGATGTTATTTCCTACATTTATCAAACTATTGTCTGTAAGTTTGTCCGTAACCTATATTTAAATTAAAAAAAAAACATCAGATTATATAATGGAATGGTATGATAACAGAACTGCTGTACCGAAGGTCACAAATTCGACTCTTGGTTAAGAAAGAAAAAGAGAATTGAGTTAAGATTCATAGTTTTCTTAGGATACACAATGAGTATACAGAGTAAGAGTGAAAGAAAAAGTTATACAAATACTATAGTAGGAACTCTGCAACACCTGGAAATGGACTGGGATAAAGAGGGTTAAACATCTGTTAGTCTAGCCCTGAACAAAGAAGAACTAAGGAGGATGACTGTTTTCAATAATGGAACGGTACTTGAAAAAGAAGTATTAAATTGAATATTGGCTTAGTTTTAGTTATAATTAGTTAATTTTTGCTTGCAACCTAATATTTATGTAGATTGCGGGGATATGGTGCTGACAACTGGTGTACAGGTCTGCTAGTTCGGGTGCAGATGCTATGTTTCAGATTTATGTACCAAATTAGCTATATTAAGTATTAGGTAATATCTGGTTGCACTATTTTTTGAAAACAAAGAGATAGCTCAAACCCCATAAAAACTTTAAGGCATAACTCTGTTTACAATAACATCAATTAATCTATACAGATAAATAAAAAAAGTACATAAAAATAAGTTTTTGCTTGTAATGTCAAAATAACAGCTTTTTACTAAATGCATATGAAATAATATACGGCACTTATAAGAAAAACACTAATTAAAATTTCTATCTATATGTTTGTTCCGGCTAATCTCAGAAACCGCTGAACTGATTTTTACGGGACTTTCACTGTAGATAGCTAATGTTAAAAGGTGTAACTTAGGCTACTTTTATTTTAGAAATTGAATAATTAGGGTTCAAAAAAATTAAAACCCAAGCGAAGCGAGGGTAAGTCGCTAGTTTCTTATAAGAATCAATCGATTTCTTGCAAAAATGTATAGTTTTGTAACAAATGTGTACTTACATTCCACTAGCGCCAGTGTTTATGTATCTAGCAAAGGCATGACTTGTTAATTAACCTAATTCTTAGTGTCTAATGTTTTAAATTACGTATGTATTTATGTCCCGACAAAGCGGTTGTTTATCCGCATGGTGTGTTGTGGGAACCGCCAGGATAAATAATGTTTGGCTTTATCTTATGACTTAGAAAAAGGTGGTTTCTATCCCGTCTTAAAGCTATTTCTAAAACAGGACCCTTAGTCTGGCTATACTCCATTTATTTACTAGCTCCGGAAGATATTTCATTTGATTGGAAAATCTGTTTTTTCGAGTACTTGTAACCTGAAACTCTTAAAGGTGCGTGTTAATAGGCTTCTCTTGGGCAAACTCGCTACATTGTAGACCTTATCTATGCCTTCGAGCTACGATGAAGGTCAAGAGTAAGACTATTTCTAATAAAAAAAAAAAAATTAAGGAATCTGGATCTCGACAACAGTGCCATCTATCGAGTCCAATTAAAGTAAAAACCATCCAGGTAACCGAATAAAACAAGTATAGTAGACAAAAACAAATGTTATATTGTTCTCATTATTACAAAGCACAGGGTAAAATCGATGTAAGATTAAAAAAAATAACAAAACGCTCAGTCAAACGTATCCGACCTTGTAAAGGTCGTTGGAGCAAAAAAATCTTTAACTAATCGCAGGAAGATCGTTAAACTATAGTTAGTGTTAGTCTATTGTTTTACCTCGTTTTTTTTTGTAATTCTGAAGATTTGTTAGACGTGTTAAAAGCTGCGTTTTATTCAACGAGTGAAAGAGACGGATGCTTAACTGGCTTCTTCTATGTCTTTCTTTTATCTTTTATCTCGTTCTCTTCTATATTTTCTTTATGTACCTTTCTTCTTTATGACCAATGAAAAAGAAGGAGATTTACAATTAGGGTGTGCTTTTTGTGTATATGTTACATGATTTTTCGCAAATTATGAACTGATTTGCATGATTATGAGATATTTAATGCATAAAGTAATACTAGGTATATAAATTTCAATAAAAATTAAACTAAAATTGCAATAATAATTACTTTTGAAGTATTTAGTCGAGTCGTTTAAAAGTCGGTGTAGTTAAAAATATTTCTTAATATTTTTATTTTTTTTGTAACGCCCGAGTCGTTGTTGCACGAATGTTTACGCTGTGGCCTGTGGTCAATTGTTACTTATTAATAGGCCGATACTTGTTTTCCAACTATATAGTTTAACAAAGCAATCACTTATAGTCTTCTGTTGGTGATTTCAATAATAAATAAGTATATTGTGACATTAACATACAGCACTATCTAGTTCCATGGTAAGCTACGGGCTTGTGTTATGGATACCAGATAGTTAATACACTACAAATATATAACTTTAAATATATACATATAATAAATATAAACACCCATGACTGAAGTACAAACATTCGTGCTCATCACATAAATGAATGCCCCCAGCGGGACTCAACCCCGTGACCGCTGGCACAGCAAGTAGGGTCACTACAAACTGAGCCAAACGTGTCATCAAATTATTGTATCTTATGTAGTATTCTTTTACTATCGGAATAGCCAGGCTACTATACAGAAGTCACCCATGTAGTCTTACTGGCTTTCGATAACCGTTATCACCCATTAGGCAGTGGTAGCCCAGTATATAAAGTTAGTATTTAAAGTTATATATGTGTAGTGTATCAACTATCTGGTATCCATAACACAAGCCTCGTAGCTTACCATGGAACTAGATGGTGCTGTGTTAATGTCCCAACATATTTATTGATTTATTATTAAAATAAAGCCGCAAGCTAATCATAGTTTTACTTATTATACTCTAATAGTTTATTTTGTGAATTTAACACTAAATCCCATTTACGTAACACTAAAGTCCATTCAAAAACTATTAAAAATAAGTGAATTTTGTAACTTTGCCAAAAATTTTCACGCTCTGTATATCAATACATTTCATAACAGAAATGGTGTTCGCTCAAATGTTTTTTTTTTTTGTAGATCATATCAATAAATTCTGTAACAAAGTATTTGTAAAAGTCATTAAATGTAACTAAACTATACTTATTAATGAAATAGATAAGTATAATTAAGTTATAATGGTTATTATAGTACTCTCGATTTGAAAATAATACATATGCTTAATCTATAAAGAGGTAGTTTGTGAGTTTGTGATGTTGTAGGAGGTAATCTCTGGATCTACTGAACCGATTTAGATGAAATTTGGTAAGAAGATAGTTTGAGAACCTGGGAGGGACATAGGATACTTTTTATCCTGGAAATCGTAACTTAAGGGGGTGAAAATGGAGATGAAAGTTTGTATGGGGAAGCAAGCTAGGGACGAACCCGAGCGAAGCGAGGATGAGTCCCTAGTAAATTAAAACGAAGTCACAGTCGTACATTGAATTTTTAATCGTTTTTCAAACTATCTATATAAAAAAAATTAAAACGTTATTAGTAAACCGAATAAGGTTTATAGGGAACAAAATTTGGAAGTTTGAAAAGTTTAGCTAAAACTGGATGTTTTTTGTACGATCAGAGACTTTTTGGATGAAGGATGGATACTTTTTTTATGGGACTTTGGTATGAACTCAAGCATGGACAGCCTATGTTGGGTCAGCTATTTTAACTAATAAAACTCTAAATTATTAAAAGTCAGAAGTTTTTCTGTGTTTATTTAGATATATATTTTTCAGCTATCATGTCAAGGTGACATAGTCCTTCTTAAGTTCCTTCCACTTACGCCTGTTCAGTACTGACCTTCTCCAGCCCTTAGGCAGATCGTCTTCTCATCTTTTAACCTGCCAGGACTACGTCTTTTTCCATCCCTTGGGTACCTTTCTGTAACTTTTTTGGTCCATTTTCCCATTTTCATTCTTAGGTACTATTGGATAATTATAAAGGCGAATCCTATAAATCCAAGAAATGCATTAAGTAGGGATTTTTAAATATGGTAACACCAACTAGGAACTGAAAACTAATGTATATGATCCAAAACTAATGAACATAATCTGTGTATGATTAATACAAAAACTGATTGTGCTAAAATCGAACCCGCAGCCTTCGACGTAAATACATCAACTAACAAAACCAGTTACCATTAATATGTATGTACATGATGTACATGATGGTCTAGAAATAAGCGAATGGTAAAACATAACTCTCATTGAAGTCATTATCTCGTTCAACCGGCTGTTCAGTGACGGTTGACATCTTTGTTCATTTTGCGTTGGGTTTCAAAATATCAAGCTATTATTACAGTCTTATCTATACATTGGAAGGAATTACACATTATAAATATTACTTCGACTACGCAAGAGGTTTTAGATTTGTTTTATTCGTATGGAAATAATTGCATCTATAGATACTTACGAAAATGAATATGAACAAATGTATCGATTTCGAAATGGATTTAAATGTACATGAATACTTTCACCTTTTAAGGTTGAAATTTCTTTGAAAATATTAAACCACACGCGAAGTGTAAATTATTATCTTAGAAAGTATTATATATCTGTACATATTTTAAAACTGTACAGGTCGAATGTCTGTACATAGAAAAAAAATTTGCTGAAAACCCAGTCAGGGGGATGTAAGAAGAGAAATACAACACTCAGATTTTTCAATATTTTTGTTTCTCTGTCTGTTTGTAATCTCCGAAGCAGTTGGACTGATTTGAATGAAATTTTGCAAGGTTATACCTTATATCCCTGGTCAACATTTTAGATATTTTTCATCCCGGGAAATTAAAGAGTATGCAGCTTAGTACACAAAAACTACTGATTGGAATAAGTGAAACTTTACAATAATATATATATATTCATACATCACAATAACAAATAGGCTAGTTTTTATCCCGGGACACTGTACGGTTCCCGTGGGATAGATTTGTTTTTGTTTGTCTAGAGTCGAACCGCTAGTTATATGAATTTTATAATTGGTAAAAATCCGTGCTATACACAATATTTCTACATTAGATATGGATATATAATTAATATCATGATTAATAAGACCAAAGTCCTATTAATCGCGTAAAATGCCTAATTTAACAACAAAACAAACATAGATATGTAAATATTTCCTTACAAATATTTCTTCAAAGAATGACGCCGACATGTAGAGTTAAGTCAAACCAAAGAATAAAATTCAAAAATCGAAAGTTCTAATTGTCTAAACATAAATTGGAACTTACGTACACCACATAGAGTACTTTTTTAAACGAAACAACGTGCGTTTTAATTTTATCATATTCAAAAACAATGAGCAAAAGAGAATAAAGAATTGAGCGCTTCTTTTTGGAGGACACTTTTAAAACGCGTGAAACTTCGTATCTTCAAAGCGATTTAGACATAGGTATTTTTCCTGCAAAGAAAAAGATTCATGTAACACAATGATATAACGTCTCGAAATTACTATTATATATTACTATGTATTCCAAAAAATCACCTAGAATCATTTATTTATATAGTATAATAACTTTTTAAATAAAAAAACACAAAGCTAGAAACTTAAGTGTCATCCATTTTTTCTTTCAATCATGAACCATTAGATTCTGTTATTATTCACTCATTTTTTGAGCAAACGTTCTGAGTAAAATAATAACGTAAACAATCATTTTACAATTAACTATTTATATTTAGTGCCTCCCGTGCAACAGCTTGTGGATTATATTTCAATGTCAGTGTCACGTATCTTATCTACCTATACTCATAAAAAAGATACATACATTCAAAACATAAAACCTCCTCCTTTTTGGAAATCGGTTAATAAAATTATCTGCGATTTCAAAATGAGAGTCCTGTTAATAGAAAAGTCTCTTAATATGATATCAATTCAAGAAAAGAAATAGTCATTCATTTTGTAACCAAAGATGGCGGATTGTTTTTTTTATGCACTCCCATGATCATCATCATCAGCATCAGCAAATGAAAGGGTTTGATGAGCGAAATACAATAAGCAAAGTGGCGTCATTGTAAATCGAATATGGCAAACTTTCAAAGATGACGAACTATTTTTTTATTCACCCCCATGATATGGATATAAAATGAAAGAGTTTTGCTGACAAGAATACCAAAAAAAGTAAAAAAACATTTAAAAAAGTTAAAGAAAACAAGCTTTTATTTAAAAAAAAAAAGTATAACTTCTTACGTGCGTACATAAGTACATACACACTTTTTCTTACTTTGAATAAGTAAAGACATGTGGTAAAATCCATAAACGCGTGCGACTCCGCATGCAATACGTAGCAATATAAAAAAATTAACATCATCAAAATCATACAAAATTGATAAAATAGTTTTTCGCACAAAAATAATTTATAGGCCAAAGCATAGCACAGAATTTCTATTTTAATACATTAAATATGGAATGTTGCGAGTAAATAAGGCTGTTGCGAGAATTGATATCAATAATTTAATTTATGTTTAATGTAAAACTGTATAAACATACCTATAGTACGGGAGCTAGCAACGTTTTAAAAGTAAGAATTTTAGGTCAGCTGATTTTGTGATATGTCGTTCTTCTTGCACTTTCGGTTAGAGTCTGGGCTATCTGGCTGGCGGTAGCGGTTGCGTTCATTACTGCGCATCCTACCTGTCCAGGTAATAATCCTGGATTTTAAAAACATTTTAGAAGGCGTAATTTTTAATTTTTTGTTTTTAAATAAGTCTACCTGACATACTTTTTTTATTGCCAGACATTTTTGACAATGCTAACGATGTGCCATACGCGATTTTTTTTTTTTTATAAAAATTTCAAAATATTTTATAATGTCTGTAATTTTAATATTATGTTATTTAATGATAAGAAAAACTTAAAATAAATTTGCCAGACATTAATTCGATTGTCAAGTCTTGAATTAAAATGAAAAAGTCATGAAAAGTATTGCAGTATAATGCTAGTAGTCCGAGAGAGACAGTTGCAAAATTAGTCGAGAATGATACAGAGAACCATTACAAAAGTAAATTACTTGTCACTGTCTATATAAAAAATAATAATAATAATAATAATAATGGTGGTCGCGGGTTTATCGATATTAAAAATTTACATTATACCCAAATAAAAAACTTGCGTTCATATTTCCTGAGTAAAGCCAACAATAGCAAACTACATAAAGCTATTACCACACTGACTACAAGTGGTACCTCCCTCCAGTTCAATGACAAAAACTACGAACCTGAAACAAACATAATAACTGAGCAAAAAAAAATAGAACATTGGAAGAAAAAAGCACTACACGGTAAATACCCCCACCAACTCGAACAGACCCACATAGATAAAGAAGCTTCAAATACATGGCTTACAAAAGGTAACATATTTGCCGAAACAGAAGGTTTCTTTATTGCTATCCAAGACCAAATTATTAAAACCAGAAACTACTCTAAGTACATAATAAAAGAATCAATAGAAACAGATTTATATGAAATGAAATCAAACATCATTAACATTAGAACAATTTTTAACTCCATACATTTGACAAATAAATTTCTCCAGGGTTACAAACGTAGTTTCAAGTACTTCTTCGTCATCCGTAATTATATTATCAAAAGCTATTATCGTTATGTCCTTTACAAAAAACACATTTTATTTTATCACTGGCCATTGTAACCAAATTAAAAAATAAACATTAAAATCAAAACAAAAACAAACATGTGACATTAGACTGACGCCATCTTGAAAACTTGCCTGTCGCGCCACTGTCGTTGTCTATCTCTCTCGCACCTTCAGCTGTGTCTTTCGGACTACTAGCATTATACTGCAATACTTTTCATGACTTTTTCATTTTAATTCAAGACTTGACAATCGAATTAATGTCTGGCAAATTTATTTTAAGTTTTTCTTATCATTAAATAACATAATATTAAAATTACAGACATTATAAAATATTTTGAAATTTTTATAAAAAAAAAAAAAAAAATCGCGTATGGCACATCGTTAGCATTGTCAAAAATGTCTGGCAATAAAAAAAGTATGTCAGGTAGACTTATTTAAAAACAAAAAATTAAAAATTACGCCTTCTAAAATGTTTTTAAAATCCAGGATTATTACCTGGATAGATAGGATGCGCAGTAATGAACGCAACCGCTACCGCCAGCCAGATAGCCCAGACTTTAACCGAAAGTGCAAGAAGGACAACATGTCACAAAATCAGCTGACCTAAAATTCTTTCTCGAAAACGTTGCTAGCTCCTATACGACTATCACCATGTGTTAATGTATGGCACAAGCCAAACCGAATCAAATTCAAAGGACTGTTTTACTAATAGATATTGAAGTCCTAGTTCCATTAATTCAAGTTAATGGTATACAATTATTGTATAACATATGAATTCGGATTCTTATAAAGTTTCCATTCAATACGTTTAGAAGTAACAATTTGATTTGATTGCAAGCGCTAAATTACAAGTAACGCTAATACAAACGTGTAAAAATCAAAATATTCATCGTAGTATTACACTGTACTATGACGGCCATGAGGCAGTAGTAGCTCAGTGGTAGTGGTAATGCTTGGGAAACCGAGTGACACGAGTTCGAATCGCACCTCTGATATTTTCATGTGCGAATCATGATTTCCACTTGTCTTACGGTGAAGGAAAACATCGTGAGAGAACTACTGAGGGAACCTAGCAAGTTTTAGAAAGACCTGTGAACTGTGAAGTCTGCTTACTCACATTTGGCTAGCATGGTAGCCTGATCCTTCTCGTATTGAAGAAAGGTCCACCTTCAGCAGTGGGACGTTGAACAAGAGCTGAATACATGACGGCTATAGCCGTTAACAAATTTCCTTCATTACATGTGTAATCCAGATGCTTTGAAATCTAACCGTTTCCTCACTTATCATTTTTAACCGCAAGGCTGATTAGTTCAAATAAAAATAATTATAGTAAGCCAACACCTAACAATAAATGTTATTGTAATTTCTATCGAGTTACGTAATTATAGCCACTGATATTTCTACTCGTTTTATTGCGTTATTTTTAGAGTTTCATAGCTAAAATGCAAACGGAATCTTTAAAAGTTTTATATGTATGTATGTCCGTCTGTCCGTGTGTCATAGTGATTTTACTAATAAACATTTTATTTATTTTACTTAGGATTTCCAACAAAAGATTCATACTTTACATTTATCCATATACAAAATACCACAGTTGGCTCATTAAATGCTTTTATAATGAGTATGCGAGTTTTTTCGTGCCATTTTTTAAGTTTTGGTTTTATTTTGTCGTGAATATTTTTTAGGAAACTATTGGTACTATTAAGGAATAATTTGGATGACAGGCGCCTCATGTAAGCAGACAGTGCTGAAAATTATATAAAAAAAGAACCTAAGAATTTATACTTCTTTGGCGTAACAGAACAAAAATAGCTAAAGATTTCATCCCGTATGTCACAACTCTGTTTGTAAAAAAGTGCAGCTAACTTCATCATGTCGCCTTTTGGCTGTCGGTGTGCGCGCGCATCGTAAAAATTTTACCCTCGTAATTTTTTCCAAACGTACCAAAAGAAGTATAACTTCACAAAACACTTTGTTTTACAGAAAATAAATATAACTTTGTTTTTGAAATTAAAAAATGAACATTAATGATAATGAAGTAGGTATATACATTTTAACACTCTCTTCATCTTTTAATCAGTAAATACTACTATTAAAAATTTGAATGTTTGTACATATGTTTGTCTCCTTCACACTGAAACGGCTGAGCAGACTTTGATAAAATTTAATACACAGATAGATTATAACTGCGAGTACCTACCATATAGACACTTAGAGACGTATCCAAGCGAACGAGCCAAAATTAAAACTTTTTCTAACTGAATAGCAAAACAGGTAAATAGCCTATTTGATAAAAAAGGATTCGTATAACTTGGCTTACATACGCCGTGCCGTTGTACGAAAAAAAATATCTACAGCCTAAAAAAGCCTAAAAACCTTTTGCAGACGGTAAAAAATTATAAAAGAACGCTTATATGTCAAAAGTAGAGTAATTTATTTTATAATAGATAAAATAAATTACTCTCCAGATGATACTTTAGGCGTGATGTGATCATCTCCAAACCATTTCAATTGAATGAAAATTTTAATGTGCTGTATAATATAAAAAAATCAACAGTCCCGCTAACTTACATTCGCTTATTCTTGTTAGGACTAAAGGTTTTTTTTCGAACTTAAATACGTTTAATAATGAAGTGTATTTTCTTGATAAATAAATCTCTTCGACTTAGCACATAGGTACTTACTGTATTGTGAAAATATTGTGATAAATATATGTTGTGTTATTTTTATTCATTTATTGTTTACTAGCGACGTCGTGTGTATATATATGTATATACACCTATATACATATATATATATATATATATATATATATATATATATATATATATATATATATATATATATATATATGTATATACACCTTCCGGAACCTTCCGGGAGAAATTATCTAAGTGATAGTGAAAACCGTATCAAAACCCGTTGCGTTTTTTAGTAGAAGTTCGAAGAACAGACAGACAATAACAGCGAGTTTTGCTTTATATTATGTATAGATTGCAAACACAATAAGAGAGTAAGTATAGATGTCGTCTGAAAAAATACTTAAGCTATCCAAAGGTGGTGTTTTTGGCTAAAGCCACCTGACAAACTTTAGTGAGAGGGTCTGTCTGTTTGCTCCGGCTAATCTTCGAAACGACTGGACTGATTTCGTCGGGACTTTCACTAACAGATAGCTGATGATATAAGGAGTGATGTAGGCTACTTTTTATTTAAAAATAATAATTAGGGTTCCGTTAAAAAAAAAAGTACCTAGGGACGCACCCGAGCGAAGCGAGAGCAAGTCGCTAGATTATAATATAGGTACATAATCACATAGGTACAGACAGTGCCTTCATTTGGCTATTAGTAACAGAAGCCAAGGGATTATTCCATATTACAATTTCTGTGTAATCATCCAAATAGTTAAAATACGAAGAAATGAAAATTATATATATATATATATATATATAATGCATTTATAACAGTACAGTATGATTTCTTAACAATAATTTCTTCCTTCGTAGTCGGTTAACAGTGATTCACATATGATAATATCGTATCCATATACAGAATGATGTGGGTAGAGCAAGTTAATCGACCTTTTCCCAACCTTCAACGCTTATGTACAGTTAATCATGACATAATAAACTATAATTATTATATAAGAGATCTAAAGCTTATACTTTCTTAGATTTATCTATCTTTTCGGATTATTTCGCGGATTTACTTTGATTTTTGGTTCCCGACGTTTCGAATGTTTTACAGCAATCATGGTCACGCGTTCACTAAAACCTTAGTCTCTCCCGTGACCATGATTGCTGTAAAGCATTCGAAACATCGCGAACTAGACCTATTTAGATAATTGTTAGTAAAAAATGGCGAAAAATGAACATTTCTGTAGAATTAAAAAATCGAAAAACTGAAAGTGCTTCTTCTTCTGCTTCTTCTTCTCCTTCTTAAGAGTTTGTATAAAATCAAAGTTCACTAACAAATTATTAAAACAGAACAACATCTATCGGGTCGATTAGTAAAGTTGGAGGTTAAATACATTTTCCTAAATAAACCTATTAATATCATTAGTTTATGTTTTTACTACAGTTCAAGTGTTTTGTCCATTCCTTTGCATGTTACGTGGAAATGTCTAATGAACTTTAATAAAGCTTTTTTATTTATTTTTTTTTGTTATGTGTTGCGTGAATCGAAACATATTGCTTGAACTACAGTCACGATGTGACCCCATATAAATTTATATATTTATAGCAATTTTTGTGATTGTTAACTATTTTTCAGGCGCTTGCAAATTTTGATGGCATGATCAAGCCTATATATCTCCATCTCCTTAAAATTAATCACAGTAATTATAAATGTGAAACTTTGTACGTGTGTATGTTTGTTATTCTTCTCGCTGTAACGGTTGGATGGATTTGGATTAAATTTACTACACAGAATTTCCCATTTGAAGTGAGGGTAAATTGCTAGTATTATCTATACTAATATTATAAAGAGGTAAAGTTTGTTTGATGTTGTGATGTTTTAGGGGGTAATCTCTGGATCTACTTAACCGATTTAGATGAAAGGTAAGAAGATAGTTGAGACCCTGGGAAGGACATAAGATATTTTTTCCCCGGAAATCATCCCTTAAGGGGGTGAAAATGGGGATGAAAGAAAGAATGCGAAGCAATAGTGAGTCGCTAGTAATAAATGAAGGAGGCCGTTGCTATTCGTCTAGTGATCGGATGAATTAAAAAAATATTTTTTGTCCGACTATAATTGTAGTAATTAAGTGATTTTTAGGTGCAGGAGAATAGCTGGAATTTTTTTCTTTTTAATCATAATGATTTTTAAGTTCAAGAGTTTTTAAGATTAAAAAAATATTTTTAGGTGCAGGAATTTGTGTATGCAAAAAAAAAAATATCTTTAACCTACGAAGCTGAGCCGAGCTACTTATTCTACTTACTAATTTATTATAACTAAGGACAAATAATTAGTTTTTATTCATCCTATTTAAAGATGGATAGATATTCCGAGTAAATAATTATCTTATTTAATATACATATAAGTAATTATGAAAATGGCAAGATGGCCAAGGGTTTTGTAAGGCAAAAAAGTAATAACTTTAAAGTCTGCAGACGATGCTTGTCTTGTTGTCCTAAACGATCATCGCCATGACGGCAAATCTCATAGAGATAAGTCAACTGCGCATGAAATATAGTGCGAAAGTGTGTGAGCAAACCCAATGTGCACTCTCTATTTCTTTCACTCTCAAAAGCCGATGGTACAACAATTCCTTACGATTGGAGATATCATATTCAGAACGGCTTTACGTGCCTAACATCGCCAACTTCCGGACTCCGTTTTTTTACTGAGAATTTCTTGATAGAAAACCCCAATTACCCTTACAATTGACCCTACGCAGAAATCAAACTCAGAATCTGCGGATCTACAACCGTATACGCTAGCTACTATACCAACGAGCAGTTTCCTTAAACACATACTGATCATCCAGACTAACAAATTTGCATGATTCATACAAACTCTGGTTACAAGAACCTATTCTGATGAGAGTTCTTAACAACATATTGATTAATGACGGCACGTTTGGCTCAGTTTGTAGTGACCCTATTTTCTACGCCAGCGGTCGCACATCGAGTCCCGCTGGGGGCATTCATTTGTGTGATGAGCACGAATGTTTGTACTCCAGTCATGGGTATTTATATTTATGATATGTATGTATTTAAAGTTATATATGTGTAGTGTATCAACTATCTGGTATCCATAACACAGGCTTCGTAGCTTACCATGGAACTAGATGGTGCTGTGTGTTAATGTCGCAATATATTTATTTATATTCACATATGAACGCACGTAAGTCTAGGATACGTCACTAGTATATCGCATGCAGCTAAACGTTTGCAGTATTGTCTGTACTAAATTACCTATCAAAATGATGTCCAACGGAAATCAACCGTGTGAATAATCGCACTTGTAACGTTTTAAATATCTTGGCCAATGTTACTATTACTGCCCGACTTCAAAAAAATAGAAGATACTCAAATCAGCTATGTATTATTATATTAAGTATTAAGTCTTATATTAACTTTTTTTTTTCGGTCCTATTTACGGCTTTACGTACTCTCCGAAGCACGGGGATGAAATACCATCAATTTCCTAACTCTGGACTGTTACTGAGAAATTCTTGACAGAAAAACCCGATTACTTCACAGGAACTCGAACCCAGGACCTTCGTGCTAGCCATTAGATCATAGAAGCAGGTAAAAGAAGAGTTATCTTATTTTTTTTAAAAATCACTCAAATGAAAAAACTAGCGGCTCACCCTCGCTTCGCTCGGTAGACAAAAATACAAATCTATCCCACGGGAACCGTAAATTTTTCCGGGGATAAAATGTAGCCTATTTGTTATTCTGATGTATGAACTATATTAATGCAAAGTTTCATTAAAATCCAATCAGTAGTTTTTGTGTACTAAGCTGTATAAATTACTATAGTTTTTTTTTACTATCCCACGAGAATTCTTTAATTTTCCGGGATGAAAAGTATCTAAAACCTTGCAAAATTTCATTTAAATCGATCCTACAGCTTCGGAGATTAGGCCGTACAAACAGACAGAGAAAAAAAAAGAAATAAATCTGAATTTGTTCTATTTCTATTCTTACATCCCCCTGACTCGGTTTTTAGCATTTTTTTTCTATGTACAGACATTCGACCTCTACTATTTTATTATATGTATAGATAACTATATTTAAAGACATGTTTATACTTAAAAAGTTTTTTTTCATATCAAACTACCTTGTATTCCCATTCTAAGTGACATTGACAAAGAAAACTGTATTCAACAGGCAAACCACTACTAACCATTCATAAGAAATAGCTGAAAATTAAACTAAATTGATAGTAGTATACTTATTGTTACTTACAACCTCTTATACTCAACGGAGATACCTCATTCGCTAGTTACAAGTCGTCAGTCTCTATCGTTTTGTACTGCGATAATAAGGCTTTGTAAATATTCCCAAAGTTTTTACACAAAAATAAGTCTTTTTTGAAAATGTGAAAGTTTTTATAAAGTGATTTTGAAGTGGATTTAAAAAAAAATGGTGTTTTAAGTTTTTTATTTGAATCAAGTGACTACATTTGGATATACTCGATTTTTTTATGTGAGTAATTGAATACTGTACTTATTTTGATACAAATTGTCACTTTTAATTAGTTTTTTTTATAAAATGACCAGATATGTTAGTTAAATATTACCTATATTTTCTTTTACCATAGTTATTTATTAAAAACACAACATTATTTTTACTCATGTTATTTAAATATTTGAAAAAAATTAAAATTTTCCATTTGAAGTTACAATTTATTTTTGGTTATCTTAACATTGTATTATAAATTAGGTTAATTGCTTCAAATAATGAAACTTTATACATCTCTTGTCTGCTTTTAATGCCGAATAAAAATATAATGATAAAAACCGGAATTATGTTTACTTTCTTACTAAAAACGTACACCGACTATAAAAATTACTTCAAAAATAGTCTAAACATATAATAAAATAGTAACTTAGCGAAATCTGTACATGAAATATTTATTAAAACCAATGTTTTTTTATGTACACAATACGTTATGTATTGTGTACATAAAAAAGTACCCCAAAACAATAATTAAATTTTTTGTCTGTTTCTGTGTGCGCATTTCACGCAAAAAGTACTTAACCGATTTTAACTAAATTTTGTGAAGTGATTACTTTTTACTCGAGCCAACATTTAAGATACCTATTACTACAGGAAATAATATTATTTAGAGTGACGGAGATCACCTTAATATAGTCTAAACAGATACAAAAGTGTGGCAATTGACCTATTTTATTCGTACAACTGTTATTTTTAATTTGTTTATGTTAATTTGACTGAAGTCTAAAAGGATGTTTCTTACGCGATAGTTCTTATTTTAATTAAGACTATGTCCATAAGGGGCAAACCATTTTTATCTCTGAACTAGCGACTCACGCTCGCTTCGCTCGCGTTCGTCCTGTCCGTCCTCGTCCGTCATGAAATTGTAAACAAAATTCGCGTACTGTACCCGAGCAAAACGAGAGAAAATCGCTATATAATTTAAATGAATATCTTACTCGTAGCAAGCTACTATTTATGTATAAACATAGCTAACCGTGAAACCGTACCTAGGGACGAAAGCGAGCGAAGCGAGCGTGAGTCGCTAGTAGAATTATGGCATCATTCCCATATTATGATTTCTATTCTACAACGATTGTAGAATGACACCTTATCTAAACTCCCAGGTTCGAATCCGGTGGATACAAAAAAAAAATTTAAGCGTAAACCAAACAGATGTTACCTTGCTCTCACATAATTATATAGTTACTGATCTCATTTAGAACGGCCTTGATTTTCTTCTGATATACTTTAATTGAATGAGCGGAAGATTATTATAGCAAGAGTTATTATACAATATACACTGTACATGCGATCATTTAAAATATGTAAAGTTGGTTATTTTTTTAGAATATGATAAAAAACTAATTCAAATTTGCTTTACATAATAAGCCCTTTTGAAACCTCACACCAAGTAATTATTTTGATAAATATTCAAAATTTTCTATTAGTTTGAATAAAATCTAAGGCATATTTTCGTTTTTACGTCACTACACTCTATATACGTAGGTATTTACACGTTTATGACATTTTTGAATTTCACACGAATAACTTATCGGGGAACAATTTTTTTTACGGTAATTAAACCTTCAAATGATACACTTATTTCAAAACAACTTAATTTATTAATTTATTAGTAATTTATTCTATCCTTAATAGTACATTTTTTACTTTTAAAGTTTTTTTTTATTTATTTTGAGACCTTTGAGATTTTAAATAAAACTATGTTTTCAGATTTTCTCGCGTATTTATTTTGATTTTTGGTGCCCGACGTTTCGAAAGTTTTACAGCAATCATGGATACGGGACTTAAGGTTGCTATGGTTTTAGACATCTCAAAGGTCCATTATATTAGTTGTAACAAACGAAAGAATCCGAAAAGAAAATTTTATTTAAAATGTCAAAATTTCCGTAAATCTTAGAAAGTATTACGGGACCTTTGAGGTATAATCTATTAACTAAGGATATCATGAAAATCGGTTCACAATTATACCTTAAAACAATCAAGTGAACTAAAAACATGCTTCTTTATCGTCGTTTAAAAATAAAACATACTAGTGTAGTACATTATTGAAAATTAGACGAAAAACCGGCCAAGTGCGAGTTGGACTCGCGCACGAAAGGTTCCGTATCATTATCTATAAAAACGTTCAAGCATCTACTTGTTACCGTTATCAATATCGAGCAAAAACGAGTAAAAAAATCGCGTTTATTGTATGGGAGCCCCCCTTAGATATTTGTTTTATTTTGTTTTTAGTATTTGGTGTTATAGCGGCAACAGGAATACAAAATTTCAACTGTCTAACTATCAGGGTTCATGAGATACAGCCTTGTGACAGACGGACAAACAGACAGACGTACGAATAACGGAGTCTTAGTAATAGGGTCCCGTTTTACCCTTTGGGTACGAAACTCTAAAAACTAACTGTTTCAATTTTTTTCAATTATATCACTAACGCACGTCATTAGCTATTCAACAAAAAAAAAATCGGTTGACCAACAGAGAAGAAAAGGGTAGTGAACTGTTTTAGCTCTGCTATTTTTTATATAGAGATTATATATTACATTAGAGAACCCCAAAACTATATCTACGAGAGTAAAAACGCCCGTATCTTAACTCGCACAGTATTCTGCCAATTACTGTGATTTATATGACGAGGTAAAAACTATTTTCTAACAAAACATTCCACGTTATACCATACTTGGCCAACGTTTGCTTAAAAACATCTATTATTATGTTAGGAGTTTCTTTTATGATCGATTCCAGAAAGGAAGATGTACTCAATTTAAATGAGCGTTTGATTTTACGTTACGTGATATCTACAGCATTTGTAAAGCAATTTTCATTTCCGTTTTTAAAAAATAATATAAATAGCCCCATATTTTTAAGAAAAATCTTATTTTTAGGGGTGAAATAGTTAAAATTTAAAGATATTTTGAAGTATAGTTAAAAAAATATTTAGTTTAGTTGTCTTAGATAATAATCAGTAGATATTCTTAAATACCGACTCGTATAACTAAAGTAACAACTAACAAGGTTTAAAATACAATAATTTCTTTGGTTTTTTGTTTTTCTGTGTTTTTAATTCTAACTTATGATCGGATGACTGAATTTTGTCTTGCAGAAAATCTCACAAAAACAAAACTCACAAAAATTAAATCGCAATACGTGTAACGACTTGATATTTAAATTATTTTTATAGATTTTTTCTTACCTATTTTACTCCTTTCATATCTGTTTTTTAAATTATAGCCTAATAACGAGAAATGATTAATTCTCCATATAAACTTCCACCCCCTTTTTCACCCCCTTAAGGGCTTCAGACTTTGACCCAGGGTTTCAAACTACCTTCATACAAAATTTCATTTAAATCGATTCAACTGATTTTTAGTTTATCCATTACAAACACACATACAAAAAAAACTTTTTTTTTTCTCTATATAATATTAGTATAGATAAATGTACTTCTTCAAAATTAAATATCCATGAGTAAAGCTAGTACTTAAAATAGTGACAAGGACAATTCGTAAAAACTCATGAGAAACACATTGAAGCTGCCATAAACACCTGCAGCATTCCTTGAGAGTAATGTGGACTCACAAGTGTCAATAAATTAAAATTGGTGATACGTTCCATAGATTTAAAAAAGCAGTCCTAAATCTATAGGCCTACATATAATAAAATTGTAACTAAGCCGAATCTGTACATTAAATATTTTTTGGAAAATCTTATTGAAATAGATATTATTATCGATACAGAGGCCGAAGGCCTATAGTTTTTAGAATTTTTGTTTATCCATCTATCTCTCTGTCTGTTACCGCATCACGGAAAAACCACTTGAGGGATTTGGATGAAATTTAGTATGATGATAGCTGGTAATTCGGGTCAATATATAGGATACTTTTTACTGCAGGAGAATATCTCATCTCTGAGAAATCTATACTAAACGTTAATAATATGTAAGTAGGGACGAACCCGAGCGGAGCGAGGGTGAGTCGCTAGTTATTTAAATATTATCAACTATTTTATTATCTATTCAGAAGTCATTTTATCATCATCATCACTCGTTTTTGCCGATTAAAAAAAAATTATAAAAATAAAACACCCTACTGCTTAAAAAAGATTTAAAACGATTAAAACAAGTTGATAAAGAAACATAGTATTATGGAGATGGAGACATACATACATTTTTTATCCTTGCTGCAAATTTTATTACTTTGATAGATTTGAAAG
Organism: Argynnis bischoffii washingtonia; assembly: GCA_033884665.1. Lineage (NCBI taxonomy): Eukaryota > Metazoa > Arthropoda > Insecta > Lepidoptera > Nymphalidae > Argynnis > Argynnis bischoffii. The sequence continues at coordinate 8,824,011 of JAEMGE010000029.1, forward strand.
AAGAATTCCAAAGAAAGAAGTTTTGCTTAAGATCCGCCATTTTCACTTTTAATTTTAATATTCCGTATAGTCTTCGACACTCGTTATCAAGACAAATCTAACGATATATGTATGAATCATCAAAATCAGTTAAGCCGTTTAGCAATTATGAGGGAACATAGCATCGGATATACATACACAAAAAATTATTTCTGTACAAAAATTAAGTCAATCTTAGACATTTTGCGTATAACAACATATATTTTTTTACATATTTATAAACTTATCAGGACACACTTAAGAGATTTTAGCTAATAAAAATTCTATCTCTCATCCTGAAACTCTTACCTGTCCTCATATACCTCATATACTAAACATTTAACCGACTCTTGTAACTAACAATAAAAACCCTTCTTTTTGCCTATCCCGTGGGATTTCTTCTGTTATGACCTTCTTCTCCATTATCCTTCACCTCATATCCTCTATCCACATCTAAATCACACAGACAGATTCAAAACGATTTTTTTAAAACCCGCAAAAGGTTTAACATCGTAATTATAAATAATTACATCTAAAACATAATACATTCATTGCATAACATAAATATATATTTTTTGTAAAACAAGAAACCAATTAGTTTAGACTTTAGTAATAATATGTATAATTATTTCGTTTCTAGAAAGCGTGGAATGTCCGTCGCTTATGCTATGTGTAGCTATTTCGTTGATTTTCGTCGTTATTAGAAAGATTTGCTCTACTTTGTTATATGACCATACGGCACAATTGAGTATTTACTAGGTACTGGGTTCGATTTTGCGATGATTATATATTTGTTTACAATATACAAGTTAATAATTTAAAAAAAAATGGGTAATTTGTAAGTAATATTCTCTCTCTTTCTATTGTGTTTCGTAAAATATAACTTTAAATTAATCATTTCCACACCAACATTGCAAAAACTTCCGTAATTCATTCATAAATTCATATTTTTACAATATGGATGACCTTGCTTATCTCATTTGCGAAATAATTAGCCGACTACAAAAAAGAGGTGCTGGTGTCTTTGTGAATTATGAACCTAATATCATGCTTCTTTTTAAAAAAATCCTTCAAGAGTCTAGGATGGTCTAATGGAAACTTTAAAAATAATAAATAAAATTATCTTTTCGGTTTTTTTTTCCGACAACAGCTATACTTTGAAATGTCTAAAACCAGTCTCTCCCGCATGATTGCTGTAAAATATTCGAAACGTCGGGAACAAAAAATCAAAATTAATCTACGAAAAAGTCCAAAGAGATAGTTTTATTAAAAATGTCAAATATTCTTATAAATCTAAGATATTATGCTTTTAAAGTGTAGTATCTAAATATTATCCAAATAAGTCCAGTCGTTTTAACGTGAAGAAGAAACAAACAAACACACATGCAAATTTTTGTATTTATTATACTTTCTTAGATTTAGGCAAATATTTTATATTTAAAAAAAACTATATTTTCGGACTTCTTCGCATTTACGATACTATCACGATTACTTATGTATTTTAACTTAAGATGTTTCAAGATTAATTGATTGTATTGTTAATAGTATGAGCGAGGCGCAGGCGTCAGTCTCTTGAAGGCCTCTTTCGAAATAATATGCAATTAATTAAAACGTTCATATATCACAAAGCAATAGCATTATAAAATATGTTTTTTTGTATAATAATATGGTTTTATTTGTTGTTAGAAGTGCCTACTATAAAATGAGGCAATATTATTTTGTTATTAATATTTCTTCTTCTTTTTCTTATCCATGTCGTCTCCCACACATATTTCCTTCTTCCACTTTTCTCTATCATCTTCTTTATCTCATAACATACATCAAAATCTGTCCAGTGGTTTTCTCGTGATGCCTTCCCAAACAGACAGACAGACAAAAATTCTAAAAACTATAGATACGGCCTTTGTATCGATAATAATGATTATTTCAATAAGTTTTTTCAAAAAACATTTAGTGTACATATTCGAATCAGAATATTATTATATGTATAGACAAAAAAAGATTAAGTTTATATTATTATGTACGAGTTTATAGATGTTCTAAAATTCCTTTCCCATTTTAAAGAAAATGTATACTAAATGTATTCATGTAAATATATGAGTGTCGTAAACTAATGCTAGTACATCGACATATTGCATTAATTACGTTTATTGTAGGCATCTAAAGAAATTAAGCCCAAGGCAAACGTGGAGCATCCCACCATAGGAACCCATGATTCATCACAATCGACACCCACATACGTCAGTCAAAACGAATTAACATAAAATTTCACTGAGTTTTGTTTGTATATTGTTAGTTAAGTAATTACTAGTTAAAATTAACTGTGCTATTTGTTAAGTGGTTAATATTAGAGTTAATTAAAATAAATTATTAAGTTTATATAACACTGACGTGGTCTTACTGTGTGTTCTTTTGATTTGCAACGATGAAAGAAGACCCATCTTTTTTGTATATTGAGTAATCGATTGATAAATGTAATGATACTATTATCAAACTCGAAATCAAAAAATAAAGAAATAGATATTGTTTAAGAAACAATCTATTAACTAATTAACAAAAACCGGCCAAGTGCGAGTCGGACTCGCGCACGTAGGGTTTCCTACCATTATCTATAAAAACGGCAAAAAAATCATGTCTGTTGTGTTTAAAGTGAATATATAACTAAACATTCTGAGAATATTTCAAGCGCGTACCTGTTGCCGTTGTCAATATCGAGCAAAAACGAGTAAAAAAATCACGTTTGATATATCGGAGCCCCCTTGTTGTTATAGCGGCAACAGAAATACATCATCTGTGAAAATTTCAACTGTCTAACTATCACGGTTCATGAGATACAGCCTGGTGACAAACAGACAGACAGGCAGACAGACGGACGAACAGCGAAGTCTTAGTAATAGGGTTCCGTTTTACCCTTTGGGTACGGAACCCTAAAAAAATCTTAAAAATCTTAAACTTTAAAATCATTTACACAACTGATTATTCCACCAATAGAGATAGGACTGCTCTACCCTAAGAAAAAGAACACATCTATTTCTTAAAAAAAAATATGAAAAAAAGAGATCCACTTCAAAAAAGGACAGAAAAGTTAGAACTTGACGTTTGGCGGAGGACTTAAAATGATAATATGTACATATGATATGTCTCTCAAACCGATTTCGGCCACGGCACCAAACTCTAGCCAATTGCACGAGTAGATACTATAGTGCAGCGCGTGTACAACAAGCGCTCTTTATACTTATTATTCTCATAGTCCGATGGGGCGACAATTCGACAGGTGAAAGACAGTGAGACTGATAACAGTGCGTAAACCTGACTACTATTATAATTACCACACTTTCTATGTATGTCTGTGCCTTTGTTACTTCTTCACGCTGAAACAGCTGGACGAAGTTTGATAAAATTTAGTATAGAGATAGACTATGACCCTGGAGTAACAAATGCGCTCGTTTTCTACTAACTGACTCGACAGACGTTGTTCTGTCCAAATTATAAATTTGCTTTGGTCATACAAAATCCTATCGAAAAAAAGTCCAAGCCAAAAGGCATTTTGGCATTTTCCCTGTTAAAAAACCTAATTCTATTTCGAATATTTAAAAAAATATTGTAATTGTTACGTTTCTCAAGTGATGCGCTTACCAACGAACAGTATTTTAATTTTATTTATATATGTACATACATATATTAAACTAGCAGAACCTGTGGCTTTGCTCGCGCTAAAATTACAAAAAAATCTCTGAAAAGGTAGACTTCATACAAACTTTCATCCCCTATTTTACCCTCTTAGGGGTCTTGCATTTTAGAAAACGCTGAAATACGTAACTCATTATTTTTGCCGTACTCAATTCATACGAAATATCATGCAAATATGTCCCAGGAATAAAAAGTCTCATAAAAACTTTTATCCCCTATTTCACCCACTTTGGGGTTGAGTTTTGAAAAATCCTTCCTTAGTGGATGCCTACGTCGTAAGAGGAATACGTGTGCGAAATTTTAAGTTTCTAGCCCGAAGAGTTCGGCCTGTGCGTTGATACATCAGTCAATCACTTTTGCCTTTTATATATAGATTCACCCTCGTTTCGTTCGGGTTCGTCCCTAGGTACATTTTAATTTTTTTGGGCGAAACCCTAATTCTTTTTCTAAAATAAAAGGAGCCTAAGTTACTCCTTATAATATCAGCTATCTACCAGTGAAAGTGCCATTGAAATTGGTCCAGCCGTTTTGGAGATTAGCCGGAACAAACATAGAGACAGACAGACAAAAATTTTCAAAATTATGTTTTTCTTATAATATAATTCCATATACATTTAGTATAAAGCTGTTATTTTGACATTACAAAAACACACTTCAATTTTATTTATCTGTATAGATGTAGAAATAGCATGATCGTTCTAAAGCATTTCATACACTACCGTTTAAGACTAACACCATACATTACTTAGATTTCCCATATAAGCAAGGCTCAAACTCGGCGAAGGCATCTCATTACATGGTATATAATGATTATATGATAGTATAGTATTACGATTAAAGTACTTCTTTTCTTTGCCATGAAACTGTTTATGGTATTTAGTGTGAGTAAGATATACTACTTCTTTCTTTGTCCTTCTTTCTTTCTTTTCTTCTTTTTCTATTTAATGCACACATTCAAGAAAATAGAGACCCGAATTCTTCCAACCTCTTTATATTCAGTTAAATAATGTTTAATGAAAACGTCACTTACACAAAATGTATTAAAAAAAAAGTGATATTTTACATAAAATATTACTTATTAATTCAAAAAAAAGGATTAAAATGAATTTATAACCTTCAACCATATCTTGTAACAATAGATAAATAAACATACATCCAAATTAAAAAAATCCTGCGGAAATGCGTGGAATTGTGAAATATTGACACATATGCGGGCTATATACATATATTGTTAAGACAATAAAATAAATGTAACTTAGATATTTAAAAAAGCAACTGTTGAGTTTCTCGCCGGCTCTTCTCAGCAGAACTGTTCTCCGAGCCGGTGGTAGCTTCCTCACGGACAGAGTACACTGACGCTCTTTAAGTTATATTGACGAGTCTAAAGTGCTTGTAATAAGTCTAATTGAATAAAGTTTATTTCATTTCATTTTAAAACCTCATTTTTTGAAGTCGGTTAGTAAATGTTTAATACAATAGCTATAACTTTACCTGTATAGGAACATGTGCAGCGACGCATAAAAGGCGAAAGCGTACGCTATGATTGATATAATACCATAGTTTCTTTACACCGTTGCTTCTAAACTGTTTGAAGGCCTTACTTATGAGCAATACCCGTGACCATGGTGTTTGTAGCAGTGCCGAAATATCGAGAGCTCATAGAATAAATATAAATAAATATGTTGGGACTTTAACACAAAACACCATCTAGTTCCTTGGAAAGCTACGAGGTCTGTGTTATGGATACCAGATAGTTGATACACTACACATATATAACTTTAAATATATACATATTATAAATATAAACACCCATGACTGGAGGATAAACATTCGTGCTCATCACGCAAATGAATACTCAATGAATGTGGGACTCAAACCCGCGACCGCTGTCACACCAAGTAGGGTGGCTACTACAAACTGAGCTAAATGTATCATAGAAGTCAGTGAGAAACGTGGTAAATATCTTGTAGTAAATAAGTGCACTGTCAATTTCCCATCTCCGGATTGTTACTGAAACTTTGTTAAACAAAAATCCAATAAGTTAATTTGACCCGACCTTCGGGACTCGAACCCAGGACTTTCGGATGTGCAGCGGTACATACTAGCCACTAGACCACCGGGCCAGGGATTAAATAAGTCAAAAATGACATATTCTGATGTGGCACAACGCTTATATACATATAGCATTTCCATACATGCAGTTTTCTATTAGTGATAGCGATTGTAGAATGATATCTTGTTCAAGCCCCGTAGAGCTGATTTTTCAATTAAAAATATGCATAAGTTAATATATAACACTAGCGACTCACCCTCGCTTCGCTCGGGTTCGTCCCCACTTATGTACGTTTTAACGTTTAGTATAGATTTCTCAGGGATGAGATATTTTACCGCAGTAAAAAATATCCTATATGTTAACCCGGATAATCAAGCAAATTTCATCAAAATCCCTCCAGTGGTTTTTCCGTGATGCGGTTACAGACAGACAGACAAAAAATTCTAAAAACTGTAGATTCGGCCTCTGTATCGATAATAATGTCTATTATAATAAGATTTTCCAAAAAATATTTTATGTACAGATTCGGCTTAGTTACAATTGTATTATATGTATAGATAAACAAATTAAGAATTACAAAAGTATAAACAAAAATCGCTAAATTATGCCACCTTTATATGTTATTTAAACGATAACTTTTTCATGATGAGTTAAATTACTTGGCCCTAGTCGAAAGTAACATTTGAGGAACTAAATATAGGTAATATTCAGCCCTTTTGATCGTCTTACAGCTGCTGCGCCTAGCATTCAATGCGAGAGGGGTCATGCCATAGTCCATCACGCAGCACACTGGCGAAGTGCGGGTTAGCGGATTTCACATGTGTATTGAAAACTTACTAGGTTCCCTCAGGGATGTAGGTTTCCTCACGATGTTTTCTTTCACTGTAACAAGTAGTATAATCATGTTGGATATGATTCGCATATAAGAAGAGCGAGACCTATGATTCGAACCCGCTTATCTTGGTTTACCAAGCAAGCTTGTTACCACTGTGCTACTTACTCCTGCCCCACATAATTTAAAAATGGTAATTTTACTAATTTGTAACTTTATGGAACCATTCGAACTATCGAAATGTTATTTACGTGATTAATTATCAAATTGTACAAACAATAAAAAAAACGTTTAAATTCATTCAAACTCGTGACGCAGTAAGCTTAAAAAAATCATGTGATGTCTTTAAATGACACAAGTATTGTGGGGATGAATGTTACAACAAAAAGTTCAGTTACTATACGAAAATATCTGTGATGTTTTTTACCTCAATTTTTCCTATAGAGCAATATGACCTAAACATATATGTATGTATGTATTCAGCCCTTTTTAACGTCCCACTGCTGGGCACGGGCCTCCCTTTAATTGGAGGGGAATCAGGGCTTAGTCCACCACGCTGGCCAAGTGCGGATTGGCAGACTTCACATGTCTTTCGAAAACTTGCTAGGTTTTCTCAGACATGCAGGTTTCCTCACGATGTTTTCCTTCACCGTAAGGCAAGTGGTAATCATGTTAGAAATGATTCGCACATGAAAATATCAGAGGTGCGGGACCTGGGATTTGAACCCGCTTCACTCGGTTTCCCAAGCGAACGCGTTACCATAGGACTACCACTGCCGTCTAAACATATAAATTAATTCAAAATTACAACAACATTATTACAAAATGTTACACATTTTTCTATAAAATATATTATGTAGAACCGAAGAAACATGAAAATTAATTTACAAGTGATGTCGATATTGTTTATATCGACATAAAAATACACATGCTTACCAAGGTCACCCTCTTTCTTTGAACTTGATCAAAGATTAAGTGAAATAAAATAACGTATAATGTATATGTATATCAAACATTATAAATGTTGTATTCAGTCCTTTTTAACGTCCCACTGCTGGGCACGGGCCTCCCTTCAATACGAGGGGAATCAGGCCATAGTCCACCACGCTGGCCAAGTGCGGGTTGGCGGACTTCACATGTCTTTCGAAAACTTGCTAGGTTCTCTCAGACATGCAGGTTTCCTCACGATGTTTTCCTTCACCGTAAGGCATGTGGTAATCATGTTAGAAATAATTCGCACATGATAATATCAGAGGTGCGAGACCTGGTATTTGAACTCGCTTCACTCGGTTTCCCAAGCGAGCGCGTTACCACTGGGTTACCACTGCCTTAAACATTATAAATGTTAAAAAAAAATATACTACACTATGGGCTGTCGTTTTTTAATGCTTGTGAGTTCTAAGTTTTCTATTTTAGATGGAAGGCACTTGTGATACCTACGTAAGGTAAATCGTAGAGTCCTTTAATGTTTATACAATAAAGGACTCGTTCTACACATAGGTACAATGAATGAATTGGATGTAATAAAATAAATAAGTATTGCAATGACATTCTTCGATTAAAAAAGAACCTTATAAATACTAAAGTACATCCTCAACGGTTTAAACACAAAAAATAAAGCGTTTCTCAAGGCTGGCCAGTGAATTAAGGTCGCACAATAATCGTCAACTGGTGTATAAATTTACTAGTTTGCTCCTGACTTTATATACTACTAGTATATAATATTTAATACTAGCATATAACCTATCTTTTATCTAATATATATATATATATATATATATATATATATATATATATATATATATATATATAATAAAATTGTAACAAAGTCGAATCTGTACAAATAAGATTTTCCAAAAAATATTTAAATATTTTTTGGAAAATCTAATTGAAATAGACATTATTATCGATACAGAGACCGAATCTATAGTTTTTAACTGGTTTTAACTGGTTATCCGAGTCCACATACAGGATACTTTTTACCGCGGGAAAATATCTCATTTCTGAACTAAGCGTGAAAATGCAACTAGGAACGAACCCGAGCGGAGCGAGGGTGAATCACTAGTATTTAATATGGATAAAGCCAACTTTTATATTCAGCCTTTTTAACGTCCCACTGCTGGGCACGGGCCTCCCTTCAATACGAGGGAAATAAGGCCGTAGTCCACCACGCTGGCTAAGTGCGGTTTGGCGGTCTTCAAATGTCTTTTTAAAATTTGCTAGGTTTTCTCAAACATACCGATTTTCTCACGATGCTTTCCTTCACCGTAAGGCAAATGGTAATCATGGCGCCTTTCAACGCACAAAAAATTCTTTTCTGTTTTATAATCTTAGTATATAATAAATCTTCACTTGTAATCATCTAAAAAAATAGCCTCCAAAGATGAAATGAGTAGAACTGAATCGATAGATTTTTTTTTACAAAGTTATTATATTTCTGTCTTAATGTTTGTAATCGTATGAGTATTTTAGGCAACATTTAACCTCTTAAAATAGTACCTAGAAATTCAGCCTTCTAAATTAGTAATACAAATAAAAACATAATATCACTGCCGAGGCCTCCGACTTTTGCCTTATAGAAAAAAAAATCAACTGAGATTCCTTATATACATAAGAGTTTCATATTAACCTATTTACACGAAGTAAATTACTTATTACTTGTTACTTGTCTTGCCTGTGACTTTCCGATGTACCCAATAGTGTAAAGTTAAGCTTTAACTAATGTGATTTTTCATATAAGTGAATTGTAATATTCTTTAGAGAAAGAAATGATCTTAAACCTAAAAATCAAAACCTCATATCAATCTCTTACTCTGTTTCGGTGAGATAGAAACAAACACACACTGAATTACATTTATACTGTTAAAAATAAATTTAAACTAAAGGTTTTTTTTTAATTCCAGAACAATATCAACATCGAAAAAGAAAAGGGAGACTTCGTTTGCGATTATCGCAGAACCCACTGCCTCTTGCCCCACCAGCCCTCGGTCCCTCCCAGTGGAGATACGACCTGGGAGGGTATCGCCTTTTAAAGGTAATTCTATATTTATTTAACACTAGTGACTTATCCTCGCTTTTCTCGATTGTACCCCTATGTGTCTTTTGAAGGGTACCGACGTCATTTAAAATGATTTTTGGCACTAAGCACCTTTTTATCACGAAAAAAAATGGCCTCCCTCGGTGGTATGTAATTTCCTATTAGTAAAAGAATTTTTAGAATCAGATCAGTAGTTTCAGAGATTAGTTCCTATATACAAACTTACAAACTTGACCTCATTATAATGTTACTTTGAATAATAAGATTATAATTAGTTAATATTATCACACTCTAACCCAATAACAATAATATAAATAATAAAATTTTATTTTTTTAGGTCGGGGCTTTCGAGAAGAAACATCTCGGCACAATACTCCAAAAACCTCAGCGGCTAATTCAAGATCTAACTCGCCGCCATATAAAAGAACTAGTTCTCTAACTCGGATCGACAATATGGCCCAAGTTGTAACTTTACCGCCACCAGGCCCCATACATAGGCCACCTAGAGACTTTCTTAAAGAAAACATGGAAGAAATAAGGGAATTAAGTGAGCTAAATCGTGAAAAAAATGAAGCTGAAGCTGAAAAAAGGAAACGAGATGAAGAAATAGCTTTACTAAAAGAGATGGGGATATTAGATAAAAAAGGAGAACTCAAAAGTACTGTTAATTCTAGAACAAACTCTCGTAGCAATTCGCCAAGTAAAGTAAATTTTCGGTCACGTTCAAACTCTCCGTCAGCAATTTTACTTTATGAAAATATGCCCGGTAGTTCTGAAAACTTAAATAAGGAAGAAGGAGTTTCTAAGCCTGTGGTGCATCGATCCCGCTTAAGATCCGTGTCTAAATCTCAACCTGAATCGAATAATGTATCACCAATACATTCAAAAATACCGAAGCGTCAAAGTTCTGTTTCGCCAACAAGAGCTAATTCAAGACAATCATTAGAAAGAAATTTAAACCGTAACCAGAGGTACATGTCTAACAGCACGAGCAGTATTCATGAAACTATAAGAATAGGAAGTCAAGTTCATGATAAAAGAGCAAGTCAAAGTTCTCAGCATTTAAGTGTTTCTCCGCATATAAAGGGTAAACCTCCTATATCTCCAGGGAAAACTGGACCACCACCTTCTAATAAATTTATAAATCCTAAAAGGCTATCACCTATAGTTGGAACCCCTAATAAAAGTCCTGTTGAAGATCCGAAAGTTGGATCAGCTAGAACACCAATGAAACCAACAACAGCTGCACGAAAACCCACAAAGACAGCTGGAATTACACCTGCTACATCTAGATTAAATTCTAGACCGCCTAGCAGAGCGGCAAGTAGAGACCCAAGTCCTGAAAAACGTAAACCTCCTGCTAAAACTACGACTAAACCAGTCAATGGTGTTTCGAGAACTACCACTAGAACACCAAGTACCAAAACTACTCAAAAACCTCCTGTATCAAATAAAACGGAACCTAAAAAACCTGTTAGTAGAACAAATAGTGTCAAGAATCTTAGTAGAACTCCAAGCACAAAAACTTTAAATGAGAAGCCTCCATTAAGCAGACAAATAAGCAAAAAAGATCTTTCTGAAAAGTCTAAATCAACATCAAAACTTAACGAAGTGGCAGTTAAGAAGACTAGTATAGAAAAAAATGTAGCCAAAAAAGAAAACGGTGCAAAAATTTCAAGCGCTGTTAAGAAAAAAGAGAAGGAAGAAGAAAATAAAGTAGACGCCAACGTCGGAGATGAAATCATAAAACATGACAATGAGACTCAATATGATAAAGCTAAAAATGAAACAGAGGACCTTGTTATTCTGACAAAAAAAAATGTTGTTTCTATGACAACAGCAGCAATTACATCGCAGCCTTTAGAAGTTGTAGCCACAGTTACAAATCAATTACCTGCAGCTTTAGAAAAAGCAAGAGAGAAAAGAATTTCTGAAAGAATGAGTTCCGATTCCTTATTAGGTAAAGAAGATGAAAAAGAGCTAAAGTCTGCAGAAGAAGAAAAGAAACCAGTTAAAACAAAAAATCAGGAGCGCACAATTTTTACAGAAGATCACGTACGATTAAGGCTTTTGCAACCTCCCTATAATAATCCCCAAGTTGAAAAGGTTAAGCAAAAAATAGATTGTATTTTAAAAGAGCCAGAAATTTCAACAGAAAATATATTGGCAGCGGCCAAAGCTAAAGAAGCTACGAAAACTATAGCTGAAAAAGCTAAATCCGCCGCAAAAGAGGCTGCAAGCGACGTTACTGAAAAGGCAATACAAAAGAAAGATAAAATAATCAAAGAAGGAGAAGAAATGAGTTCAAAAATTCGATCAGAGGCGACAAAAATAATCGATAGCATAATGACTCCAATAGAGGAACCAAAAGAAATTCAAAAGCCAAGAATAGACATCAAGAAAACTATAGAGCCTATAGTGACTGTAGTTAGTGAAAAGGAAATTGCAGTCAAAAGTGATATTGAAAAGATAAATGAGACTCTAGTGCAAGGTGGACCAGAAGTTGAAGTCCAAAGTTCAAATCTGTCGACGTCTGGTGTAGAAAAAGCTACATTGCTGAATAAATCGACCAAAGACAGCGCATCCGACAAATCACATAGTAACGGCGGGTAAGTAAAAGACCTTTGTTATTATTAGTTAGCATGTCGTTATTTCTATAACAAACTGCACATACATATTTAGATCACTAATAACAAATATTAATACGACTATACCATTTTAAGGACTTTTTTGGTTACATTACATTATGAAAAAGTATATAATATAAATTCAAACGTTAAACTAGATAGATTAGTTTTTTTTTTATTGTCTTGCACTTCTTTGCTTGCACTTTCAAGTGTCAATCTTTCTAACCCCCATATGTTGACTGAAAATATCTCTGTTAGAAATAAGTCCACATTTGCCCTCAATTTTTTCATAATATTCTATATTTACCCGACTGCTAAGGAAGGGTATTGTTTATTTTTTATTTGCAATATAGAATATAAATAAACATAGTAGAGGAATCTCGTTTTGAAGTAATTATGTATATATTATTAAGCGCGCGGGTTGCAGTTTGGGCTTTAGCGAAGCGTGGGTAGATTTCTTAACTATAATTGCTAAATAATTAGTTTAACATAAAACCGTCATATTGTGAAACAGACATCATTATATACATATGTATTTGTAAACATATTTGCTTTCGTCCGCGGCTCCCCTTATATAGTTAATTTATACATACTTACTCTGTTCTTTAGGATTAAAGCGTGATGTTAGATATCCTATAACCTTCTCCAAAAATAATCTATAAAACAAAAAAAGAATATTACAAATTATTTAATTTCTTTAAAACACTGCGCACTTTTTAAAAGACACGTGAATGTAACTTCAATTTTTTTTTTTTTTATGGTACTCAGTGATAAACGAGCAGACAGTCCACCTGATGAAAAGCGATACCTGTCGCCCGTAACGCCTACGGTTCATGCACTTAAGTTTTACGTAACAAAACTGCAGAACCGCCGGTACGTTATCACTGTGAGGACTAAGATGATATGCCTCTTGCCTGTAATTGCGCTGGCTACCTTATCCTTCAAACCGGAACACAATAATGCAATCATTGTTGCTTGGCGGCAGAAATAGATAAGGGTGTGGTACCCATCCCAGATCCCAGTCGGACTCCTCAGGCTTGACAGAGTCCTACCACCGGTGAAATTGACATTAAACCTCCTAAAAATTTTAAAAATATCCCCGTTTAATCTTACCCACATAAAAACATTATTTTTATAGCAATTACTTATTTGTAAAAAAATTAATTGTAACTCAGCCTTATTTTTACTATCAATTATTTTGATTATGTTTAATGTAACGGTAAACATGTAAAGTTAAAATTTAAAAATTTAACTGTTGATGATGCAAATGTATGGGATTACTATTAGTTAATACTCACGCAGGATAAGAACATAATTATTATATACATATATTGCATATTATAATTAAATTTAAAAGGAGCTACTGTTGAGTTTCTCGGCGGCTCTTCTCAGCAGAACTGCCTTGCGAATACCGAGCCGGTGGTAGCTTCCTCACGGACTGACTACACTGACATTTAATTTAAATTTAAAATATAAAATAGATTCAAAGTGCTTGTAAAAGCCTATTTGAATAAAGTATATTTTGATCGATCCTTTAAAAAAGATAGGATACAAACCTTTTATATCCATAGTAATATTACAAACGTGAAAGTATGTTTGTTTGTTTGCCCTTCTTTCTCGTCGAAACAGAGTGACGTATTGGCGTGATTACTATTACTGCGGGAAATTATCCCATTCTCACGGGAAAACACGTGATAATACAATTATAAAAAATTATTATGATCAGAGTTCCATGAAACTTAATATAAATGCCCTTCAATACAATTAAATAAATAAGTGTATTAGCAATTTTCGAAAGGTTGTTAAGATAAGGGATGAAAATTTGTATGAAAACTACCTTTTCAAAGTTTTTTGTAGTTTTATTTCGAGTGAAGCCGCGGGTCCTGTTAGTTAAATATAAACATTCAATTATTATCCATACTAATATTATAAATGCGAAAATAACTCTGTCTGTCTGTCTCCTTTTCACGCTTAATCCGCTGAGCCGATGTAGGCGAAATTTGGTATGGAGATAGATTGAGACCCTGGAAATGACATAGGAGTTTTACCCCGTAAATCATCCCTTAAGAAGGTGAAAAGGGGGGTGAAACTTTGTGCGGGGAATTCTCAAGTAAGGGATATAAAACTCATCATACCTATGTATAGAATACATAAACTATATAGTCTATGTATTCTATACTAACCGCCATAAGGTATCTAGGGACGAACCCGAGCGAAGCAAGGGTACGTCGCTAGTTATTTATATTACCAAGGATTTCCTCAAACATTTCTAATGAACGGACGCTTATGAGGCTACGCACTTACTTTTAACTTTCCATAGTAAATAGTAATAGTAATGATTATGCAAACCGCAACGTTACCAACGTAAACGGTGAAAACTGATCGAAATCAACAAGGGAACACTTTCTTCACACTCGTGCATCGGGAAAAGTATTGTTAGAGTACCACAATATTATATGAAAGTAAAATTATGCCTTTGAAACGGTCGTGCGAATTTCATGGCTCTTGAATACATTTTATAATACAACTAACTAATGAAGATTTGTTTGTCGTTGTGCACGCAGGAACAGATTATATTTAGTAATAAAACATCGCAATCTTAAAATTATTAACATAATTGTAGAAAATTATACGGTTTAGATTAATATTATGTACTAAATTCAAATACATATTATGCAATAAAATGAAAATAATGATCCTGTGTTAGTTTTATTTTTGAGAAAATCTATAGTGATCTATACTTAATATTATAAAGAGGCAGAGTTTGTTTGTTTATTGTGTATGATAGGCTATATATCATATAATATATAGTCTATCTATTCCATACTAACCATTAAAACATACGCAGGGACGAAGTGAGTTACTAGTGAAGGATAATTTTTTAACTAATCCAACTTAAGCAGTGTAATTTACGCACTTTGATTAAAAAAAAACATAAAATATATGAAAATAATATGGTTAAGTCTACCACGAAATCGATGTACCTATTAGGTAAATAAAATTAAAAAAAAAACATTTGGCAGTCTTGTTTATACATAGTTTTTGGTCCAAAATTTTCAAAATGATCTATAAGTAATAGCTCTTATGCTAACAGCAATAAGAGTTGAGGTTACTGAGGGTCAGTATCGAGCGGGTGGCGTGACCACCTCCCCTATTAGCATACTCCGGTCCTAGGGTTGATTGCTTTCAGCTAAAAAATATATTTTAATACTCTTTTGATTCGATTTTACATATGAGATTAAAATGATTATCTTAATTTATGTATTTGCCACATATCTATACATATAATAACACTGTAGAGGTCGAATGTCTGTACATAGAAAAATAATGCTAAACACCGACTCAGGGGAATGTAAGAAGAGAAATAGAACAAATCCAGTTTTTTTTTCAATTTTTTTGTTTCTCTGTCTGTTTGTCTGCTTATACGGGCTAATCTCTAAAACTATTAAACCAATTCAAATGAAATTTTGCATGGTGGTACCTTATATCCCCTGTCAACATTTTAGATACTTTTCATCCCCAAAAAATAAAGAGTTCTCTTGGGATAGTTAAAAAACTATTATAACTTATACAGCTTAGTACACAACAACTTATGCACCTAATTTAGTAAAATTTTGCATGATGATACCTTATACTGGAAAAATGTACGGTTCCCGAGGGATAGGTTTGTTTTTATTTCCCTAGAGGCGAACCCGAGCAAGCGAGAGTGAGCCGCTAGTTTTAAAAATATAAATATTTCGAAATTGTAAATATATAAGAAGCTATCTACCCTCACTTCACTCGGGTGCCCTAGGTACTTTATAGCCTATGGGTTATATATCTGATCATAGATTATTGTGTACTAATGTCATCCAAACTCGTCCAACTGTTAGAATTTGAAAGACGAACAAACATACACAAGCAAAGTTTGTAGCTTTTGCTAATTTCTAATTTTGTACCAAGATTGGCGAATAATTATAAATAAAGTTTTATATAAAATTCAATTACTATTCTTCTTTTTCTACATAGTATTCTAAAAATATCTTTTCTCTCTTAAGGTGGTTAAATGTTATATTATGATCAGTACCTGGGCTACTGAGCTTCGCTCGAAGTTCTTTTTTGTTATATCGTATTTTTTAGATATAAAACTAAAAACTTGAATAAATACAAAAAAAAAACAAAAGTAAAAACCTTATATTCCGACCGGGACTCGATCCCGGGCATATGTATTGTCTAACTTGCGTCTTGACCGCGACCACGATGCTTATATCCGAGTGTAAGAAATTACCAACCATATTCTGCGTAGAATAATGCAAAAAAAAACCGCATGAAAACTCGAAAATACGCGTTTTCCCAGACATGAGACTAATCTAAATCGATTTTTCGTCCCCGAGAGTTTTTGGTTAAAACAACTTTTTTAAATTTGGCTTAAAAACAAAAAAAAAGAAAAGAAAAATCTTGAATACATACTTTGGCGCTTGACCACGATGCTTATACCCGCATGTGCGAAATTATTAACATATTTTGCGTAGAATAATGCTAAAGAAAATCCTATGAAAACTCAAAAATACGCGTTTTCCCAGACATGAGACTAATCTAGATCGATTTTTCGCCCCCGATAGCTAAAGTATACTAAATTTCAGCGAAATCGTTAGAGCCATTTCCGAGATCGCTGATATAAATAAATAAAGATATAAATATACAAGAATTGCTCGTTTAAATATATTATATAGTCTAATTTTTAATTCCACGGAAATATGACAGCTGTCATTCTTTGACAATTCAGATATCATAAACCTTTTCCGCTTTGAATTTTTTTAATATGAAATAACAAAACATATGAAACAGAATTAGATCAAGTAAACTATATGTATGACATTGTAAATAGTCTTTGTTTTGTGCATTCAATGCACACTAACTATAATGTAAATGGTTAAATGAAAAAAAAAACAGAATAAAACAAAATATTTCTTAATCTCTCCAAGATAATTTCTAAGAAATCAGTACGAATTTCCGAGAATTCCGGAATGTACGCGGTCCTCGAGGGGTTAAATGAAAATATTTATAAATCATTGTCATTATCATCAACCACTCGGATTATAAAATAATCACACATACTATCTATCAGATAATTAACGGGGCACATTTTATCCTCTTCTTTAATATGCTCTTACAAGAAGCAAAGATTTTACAAACAAAGGGTTTTCCTTAAAAAGGCTTGCAACCTATGGATTATTGGACAGGGATTCCTGTAATAGAAAAATAATTTCCTTAATAATTATTGTATCTTCAATAATATGATAATTTAAAAAAAAAATATCATTTTAGAGTTACCAATAATTTTTTAAGTCTTAGTTTTTCTAATTGAAACCTCAAATTCAAGAAAGGTCTATTTTTTTATTTTGCTAAAATGCTTTCCGTTTTTAGTGACAATGTTGCAAAGTTGACAACACTTCTGAAATGTCAGAATTCCGTCGAATTAAAAATCAGACTTTAGATATATAAGTTTGCTTTAACTCTTTAAAATGCTATGTTAAAAAAGTATATAAAGTAAATTATATTATGTTAGTACAATGTAACTAAATGGACTAAAAACAAATTGTCCCACATTGAGCGCCATAATCATTTCACATAATAAGAAATTCAGCATCATTCATAAAAATACTATAAGTAAAGACAAGCAATATGAAAATAAAGTAAAATAACTTTATTTTTAATTAGCATATACTTAAAAAAAGAAATATATAATCTATGTTGTACAAAAAGTACAAATAATAATACTGAATTCGTTTTATACAATTTTCTTTCACTCAAAGTATTCATAAGGATACTTACATAGATCTATATATATAATAAAATTCTGAATCAAATCTGTACATTAAATATTTTTTGGAAAATCTTATTGAACAGTCATTATTAATTATTAATACAGAGGCCGAATCTATAGTTTTTAGATTTTTTGAGAAAACCACTGGACAGGTTTTGATGAATTTTGGTATAATGATAGCTGGTTATCCGGGTCAACATATAGGATATTTTTTACTGCGGGAAAATATCTCGTCTCTGCGAAGTCTATACTAACTATTAAAAATGTTCCTAGGGACGAAGTTGCTAGTAAATTATAAAAAGATAATGTTAATGTAATTTACCCCAAAATACTCTACCAATACATTCAATTTCCGTTGCGTATTTTCCTGCGATTAATTTTCGCCAACCCTATAATGTTATACGGTTAGTTATGGCGTCTAAAAAATAACTTTACCCAATTAAATAATTTACTATATGTAACCTCGTTTAAGGGGTACCAGATTTCGGTGTTTTGAGGTCAACTTGGTTTTTATTTAGAAAAAATGACGTTATTTGTTTGTGGCACATGGTGTATATTTAACAAATGAATATTTAGTTGATTTTCATCAATTTTATTTTTTTTTAAATATATTGCAGTTGTACCTATGCATTTGTAATTATAATTTAAAAAAATGTAAACTAGGAGACCATACATAGTTAAGTGCCTATATAACATATCTAAGCCTAAAGCTTAGTATAGAACGAATGTATTTATTTTTAAACAAATTATTATAATTCTCTAAGTTCAAACAGAATACTAGACATTTATCAAAGCACGATCTATTGTTTGTTTTCTTTGTAAAACTTTCACCCTCTTTTTTTTACTTGCATATTTTATAATACTTTCTTCTTATTGTTTCTTTCTCTTTCTTTCTTACTTGTATATTTTAAGCTGTTGCGCTTTAATATATATGTATTTGTAGGCAATACATAATATTTAGCAGAAAATATACAAATTACGTATTTATTTGTAGGCACTATGCAAACTCACAGTGAATAAATTAAAATCGAAATACACTATACATATATAGTAGATTTAAAAAAAGTATCAAAATGCTCAAACGTTCAAAAACATTAATAATATTATACTCCTTATTTAAGAAATTCGTACGCTTACTAACAAAATAAATTCTGTTTAGATTCTGGGATTCCCCTACCTACTGCTATCTCATTTCATATATATTTTTCTATGAAGTCTCTAACTTACGAATAAATATTACCTGAAAGCTTCATTTGCCTTCTATTTTTACGTACAAAAGTTAAATTTATAAAACTTTGAACTAACCCTATTTTTGTGGAACGCAATCTTTTCAACAATTTCTTACCTCGATATCGCATAACAACCCCTAACGAGGCGACCCTTCAAGAATTAGTTCACTCTGACCTCGGCCGCCTTAGCCATTCGTCGTATTGGCGCGAAACTTTGACAGTGACGTTTGAATATATGTATTATCTGTTTGTGTTTTGACAGATCCAATGTTTACATGATCTCATTAAGGATAAAGCTGTTATATTTAAATATATTTGCTATTTTTTTACATTAAAGTTGTAATTAAAATGTAATATAATGACTTTAAGTGAAGATAAGTGAAAAAGTGACGTTTAAAATGATACACAACAGAACAGTGTTTATATTGCCAAATGAATTGCTTCCAAAGCGGTACGACGACGATGGGTAACATTAAATTTCATAAGTTTGATAAAGAAATACAGTGATTATGTCTAGAATTTTTCATATATAATTTCCTAATATAATTTTCTCTTCAAGTGACTCTAATGGTTCAAGTTCCAGGTACTTGAGCCGCGTATTTTAAATGATTATGTGTTTTATTTATATATTTTGTCATTATTAACAGATATACGTTTTATTATTATTATCTTTACATTGTTATGAAAACTAATATTACATTTATGTGTACTTGTATACACGTTTAAAATATGAATTTGTCACTTTTAGATATGGTGGTCAAGCTGAATTGTTAAGGTAAAAATAAAGTTAAGGCGATGGGTCTTGGTGCTGCACGAAACCATAAAATATTTATAAAACTACTATAAATTCAGAGAAATTAAAACCTTATTTTACTGTTTTATAAATGCATATTATATATTATAAATTAAAATAAACCGATTGTATAATAATATAATAATAAAAAAAATATTAAAAATATAATAATATTAGGTAAACTACACACATTGCACCGACATTATATTATAGTTTTAAATTTTACTTGCGTCCAATGCTTCTTCTTTACGCACTATTGACACATCAACACTTAGACATATAAGAAACAAAATAATTATGCTAATATTACTAAATATCAAAATGAATTAATCAAAGAAAACTTTTTCAAAACCTACACTAAACTAGCGTTTTCTATTTAGGTTTCCACAAAGCACCAGTACTACACCAAAACCGCCTCCAAGAACTAATCGCGATCAAAAGTCCAAGAGACAGAGTCCACCTGAGGCTTCAGAAACTGAGCAAGTGTCCCCAAAACCGAATATTTGTTCTCGATTGATGGACAAATGCAAAACGAAATGCTGTTCCTGCTGCACGAAACCTCAAGAAGAAGAACGAGAAGCTTCTAAAGAACCTGATCAAGGCACAGAAGATCAAATCCACACTGAACCAGCAGAAAAGCAAAAGTTTTGGAAAAACATGAGCTGTTTTAAAAAGAAAGTTCCAGAAGAAGATGTAGAAATTGCTGCTGGGAAAGTGAGTATACTAATTTAAATATAATTTACAGAGCCGTAATGTCATGTTTGTTAAATATGGACTATATAACATGAGCGGAGTGTATTACGAAGAGAAATAGCAGTGAAAGTTAAGTTACAAATAGTAATTTGTCGCAATGAATAGGGCTGTAATTTGTAGTGTAATATAATAACAGGTAAATCATATAATATTATTATGTATTGTACTATTGTGTAAAACCGATTAACCAGATAGTGGAAACACAGAATATAAAAATAAAATAGCGCTAACCCTTTTGAAACTTTAAATATTAACATATCCAATTATTATTTATTTTTAATTACTCCTTATTTCTAAAATATAATAAGTTAATACCATATTACAGGGAACGACGATAGAATTCGAAACAGAAACGAAACGTAAACGTAAATTGCGAGATATTTTGTGTGCGTACTGTCGTCGCCGCAAAGTTAGTGATATCGAACCTCCTCATCATGTTGAACCATCACCACCGGTGATGACTGAAGATGTAGTCAAGGAAACCGGATGCTGTGGAAAGAAGAAGGAAATTGAGAGACGAGACAGTATACTGAGTGACCAAGCACCAACCACGTAAGTAATTTAGATTTATTTAAATAAGTTGGACCAACATGATTAATCCTGAAATCAAAAGATTAAATTATACTAAAACTATTTAATTTCCCTTACCTTCTTAAAGTAGATCTATGTATACAGTTTAGGAGTTTATAGATTTTCCTAAAATACAATTAAGCAAAGGATTAAAATCCTTAGAGGAGCAATGGTATGCAATACGTATCGCAAAATGGTACTTATTGAAAGATACTTTATACTTTATTTTGGTTTGGCTTCAGTTAGAAAGCGCTCTTCCACGATGTCCGTTTACCTTATCGAGGGAGGTCTCATTAGCGTCCGACAATCCAGTTGGGCTTGAAGCTCGGTACACCAATGAAAGGTGTACTATACGAGTTACTTCTTGCAGATGGTATGCGTCAATGCATTTCCCAACGTAAAAAAGGGCTAGAAAGCGCTGTTGATACTCAAAAATTGAATAGCGCAGTTAAAAGCTATTACAGGCTATAATGTCTACACGAAAATCAAAGAACTAGAATATTGGAATATTATAAATATGGATGTTTGTACGTATGTATGTACATAATGTAGTATGTGCGTATATTTGTTACTTCTTCATGCTGAAACGGATTTGAATGAAATTTAATACACAGATAGACTATGTCCTGATGTAACCCATAGGCATATTAACCACCTAGAGTACCCGAGCGAAGAAAGGGTAAGTCGTTAATAATAATACTAACATGCAGCTGTACTTATTTATATATTTTACATTAGTTGCTGCAACAACCGCTTCGGCCGATGGATACGAGGCGCGTGTCGACGTCAATCTGAGCAATCTTCAAGTAGAAGAACGAGCCTGTTTTCTAAGAATAAGAGTCTCTCTCCCACTTTACCGCCTGAGGTAAGAATAATATTAGTTAAAATTCCTCTTGGTTTGATCCAATAATATTAATAGCAGCAGAAAATAATTTTAAATACTTCATACATTTCACTTAATTACCATTCAGAATTCAATTCAATTCTAACAAGCTCATATTTCTGCACTGCAGTATTTTAATTACTAACAGGTACAAAATACGTTGAGAACATTGAAACTGTACAGTAACAGGTTTTATTATTATATATTGTATTTTTTCTTTGAAAAAACTTTACTTCATCAAAACGTCAGGACTAAGAAAACCTAACCTTGGAATGAAAAAATATTTTTTATTGCGTGTCGAAATAGTACTATGTGCATAAAAATAGTAGACGAGCTTAAAATATTATTATTCAGCACATACCTGAAACTTGCTTTAGATAACGAATATCAGAAAACAACAATGTTGTTGCCTTGTACTAAAATTACTTGTTGATTTATTTTGAAAGTTAAATGTAAAAATTGTTTAGTAAAATTGATTTATATTATTTAATTACAAATAAAATAAACCTTTATATTTAAGATAAGTAGCATTTTCTTAAATATTTATTTAAATAAGAATTCCTCTATTATGCTTGTTATCTGCGAACAGTACTTTACAATTGACCCGTAACTTTTGCTGAGCGGTCACTCGACACGCGACACGTGACTCAAACAAACTGTGATTCAACTTATAATTTACTTAATCGTTATTAAATTATACGTGTTATTATGAGTAATATAGTATCCAAAAAATATTTCACACTCATAATTTAAGACAACATTTGGCTATTTTTAAGTATTTTTCAAGTTCTAGCGCAGTGAATTCTTTGCTTATAAATTTTGGCGCCCAGTGTGGGACTGATTTTAACGTAATGTATTTGACATGTGATTCTTATTTTCATTAAAGTTTTCACTCTTCAAAAATTTATACTATAAAATTACAAAATCTGTATTTTTTATTTTTTTATTTTTGATTGCTTACAAATTACTTTCCTTTAGTTTGTTGCTATTTTTATGCAACAATTATGTTAAAATATTACTCTTAATAGCTACATGATTCAAGTACACATATTAAAACATTATTATGATTATACGAAATCCTTTAAATTGGATTTCACAACATAACAAAGGTGATGTTAAACTTATTAATGCTTATTCGCGTGATGTGGCCTCTGTGCGATTATATCTGGAGCGTCTCACGAAAATTACGTTATTAAATACTTTAATACAGTTTTTTTTAAGTTGAATTTTATATCTTCAATTTAGAATAACTCAGATACTAAAATGTTACATCAAGTTTGTCTAGCTATAAATAGTTGCAAATTCAAAATTTGCTGAACACAAAAAATATATTATATTACAAAGAAGGCTGACTTATACGGTCGGATCTTTGTCTGTCTTTGTAAAGGGTGTTATCGTGAAAAGCGATTAATTTATAAGGATTACTTGCTAAATGTACGCGTATTTTATATAAAATAGGTTAATGAACAGAAAGTATGTACAATAACAATGTAATGAAAAAATCGATATGACTGCACATGATTTGCCGTTTTAACTTGATTTTCTATTAGTATTCTTGTTGCATTTATTAGAAAAACACGTGTTTCGTTTTACTCGAGTTTTATGATTAATTATAAATTAATAAAATATTAAAATTTAAAATTTTAATATGTCGCTGTCGGTACCGTTACATCGTGGAACTCCCTCGCTATTAAAAACGCCCAAAATTATTTTGACGAATGTTCGAAAACAAAATATTCCTGTGAATTTTGGCTATAAGGAGGTGTTATATTCTTAAATTTGTGTCCTTAAATTGAAATATTTAAAAAAGAAAAGGTTTCAATAAAAAAAATACAATAGTAATTTTACGTAACAGTTGTGTTTTATATTTACGAACGACTTTTATGATGTGTACATAAGTACCGTTATAATCTAAAATAAAACTTTATATTAAAGAAAATTTTAGCAACTTCCAGTAAAAATTAATCTGTGTACGAGTAACTTGTCTATATAGCTTACAACAGTGTTATGAGTATTTTGTATTTTTTTTTCTAAGATTACCCTCAAATTTTATAAGCTGTAATGTTATTACTTATTATATATAATTAATGATGCTTTCCTATTTTTATTATATCATTGCATATACTCTATTGATTTTGTAAAATAATATTTTTTTTTATTTTATAAATTAAGCTCTAAATTTAAAATTTAGTATTTAAGAAAGAATATTGTATTGTTTCTCATTTAAGTGATTTTTTTTCAAATTCTATAGGAAAATAATTTCTTTAAACCTATCTCAATTATCGCAATGACAAATATAAGCTAAAAATGCAACCAGTGTTTTTAGCGATAGCTAAAAAAAGAAGAAACGATTTTTATTTTTACATCAAATTAGTATTCGTATTTACTTTTTATCACAACATTTACAATCAATGCGTAAAACCATCGAATAATATGAATCTTAATGTTATCACATATAACTACTATATATAACGAACGAACGATAACGAAAGATATATAATATTTTCTGTACTAAATATTAACAGGATACACGCAAAAAATTAGACCCATCTCTGATAGAGCATACCAGTGTGATGCGAGGCGCCATACCAGTGCTGCCAGCAGTTCTTGCTTACTTCTGTCTGTTGTGCAACATCGTCATACCGGGACTTGGTGAGTGATTATTGTATTTTATTTCCCAATCTTTTCTTGAGGAAGAGTAAGTAGTGTAAGTAAGAGAAGAATTAAAGTAATGTAGATTGATCTTCTTTAATTCTATGAATCAGTAAGTAACAGCGTGACTTTGTTGTCATATCATATCCCTTATAACATTGTATACTTCTAGGTTTAAACCACACATCTAACCTATAACATGATCATATGACAAGAATATTTATTTATGTACCAAAAAAAAACATACCTATAAAATAGAAAACAGATACCATGTGTACAAAGTATGACCTATCTCTTTAAGAGATGACTACCAGAAACCGTTAAGCGTGAGAAAAAATAATAATAATAATGAGGTGTAGAGGTAAAAAATACTATATCCAGAAATAATATAAGGATAATCATTTTAAAAGTTAATTGATTTAAGATATAATGACATTCTACAATCGTTATCGATTATAGAAAACCAAAGAAATGTTTAGGAGTAACATACCTTAAAAACTGAAACTGTATCAAGTGGTAAAAATATGACATTCCCATAGGTCTAAGCCCCGTAGTAGTAATATGGTGTAATACAAAATTATATAATTTAATTCCAGGCACAATCTTCAGTGGCATGTTTTGTCTGTGTTTCGGAATACCACGCTTCGGTGTTCACGACGCAGCTAAACATAGGATAGGTAATTTTATTTACTCTATACGTCTAATAGTTTTAAAACTATATGCTATATGTTATGACAAAATATTTTAATTGTGATTATATATTTTAATAAGGTTTTATTAGCCTTTCTTCATTATTTTCTTTTATTAGTTTCACTTATAACTAACTGATATAATGAAAACTTGTAACTCTATTTGAACTTATATACTACATACTATAATGAAAACGTGAAATTTGTAACTCCATCTCGACTCGGTTATATCCAATTGAAACTTTGCATCAACTACGGATGAACTACTGATAAGGAAAGGAGGAAGAACCAGATGAATAGTAGGATTATCAATGTCTACAAATAAAATTTTCTAATTTGAGCTGATTGATTCGTTTTGACGAATCCCATACATTAGATATGTAAATTTACGCATTACGCAAGATTTTTAAATTTGCTAAAACTATTGTTATGGTAACTCAAAATTTTCTTTAGTGTCCTTGGTAATTTGTTAGTAATAAAAAAACATTTTCATTTTCAGGTTCCTTTATAATCAACTTATTAGTTGGTTGCGGACAGTTGTTCACGGTACTGTTCTGTCTCGTTGGCTGGGGATGGTCTATTTGGTGGGGAGTCATCATGGTGAAGACATCACGTAAGCTAGTTAAATATTTTTGTGACATTTTTTATAGACAAACTTAGAAGATTAATTGATAAAAACAAAATTTAAACAGACAAATAGGAAAAGGAGTGTAATGATTTTTCTTCACTTCAATCAACAGTTACAATAAAACAAAGTTGAAACTAAAGTTGAACAATAACATTTTATTTTCAAAGACCACGTTGGGCGCCACTTTTAATATCTTCATATACATTAATTAATTTTGAAGAATTTAATTAGGCATATACATGATAAAAAAAAATCTACTCTAATATTATAAAGAGGTAAAGCTTGTAACTTTGTTCGTAAGGGATAATCTTTAAAACTACTGATCCGCTTCTGAAAATCTTTTGCTAATAGGAAGCCATAAGCTATTTTTTATTCCCATAAAAATATGTTTACTGTTAAAAAATAAATTACTTTAATTGAAATTGGAAAAAGTGGCAATTGAGTTACTTTATAGCAGGAGTTCCTAACCAGGGGGGTGCAGAGAGAGTTAGTTATTTTCCGGAGAGGCTCAGCAGAAGAAAGGTTGGGAAACCCTGCTTTATTGGGATGCACTGTCTTAAAAATTTGAAATAAAGCGATGAAATGTATTACAATAAGAGTCCTAGGGACGCGCCTGAGAGGAGTAAGAGTAATTTTCTGACCTATCATAAATTAGTGTTTATTTATATATATTAATGTGTACTTTCAGGTAAATACTATAAGCTAAAAGCCGAAGCAGCGGCGGAGGAAGCGGAAGCGCCTCCCGTCACTTCTAACAATCACACACGCGCGTAACAACAACTTATACTACACATAAATAATATTTATATGTATATTTTATCATATTTAAGGGCAAAACTAAAAATGAGCTAATCGATGAGAGATTTAACGATCAATTAATTGTATATGTCTGTGAAATACCTAAGGATTTTGAGACAATGAAGATTATTGAATAACTTGTTGATAGTGATTAGATTTCTCTGCTGGTTATTTTCAGAATTTACGAAACTATATACAGTACAATTTACTTAATAATAATAATGATAGTGCTTAGTAGTAGTTTTACTTTATTTTTTAGTTAGTGTTTACTTTGATATATGTTTTGATAAACATTATAATAGATAATCTCATTTAGTTACATCTGTTTGTTTGACGACACGTTTGGCTCAGTTTGTAGTGACCCTACTTGCAGCACCAGCGGTCGCGGGTTCGAGTCCCGCTGGAGGCATTCATTTTTGTGATAAGCATGAATGTTTGTACTCCAGTCATGGGTGCTTATATTTATAATATGTATGTATTTAAAGTTATATATGTAGTGTATCAACTATCTAGTATCAATAACACAAGCCTCGTAGCTTACCATGGAACTAGATGGTGCTGTGTGTTAATGTCCCAACATATTTATCTGTGACGTACCAGTAGGAAATCTCGTCACCACTAATAATTCAGGATATTAATTTGATAAATGGAAATAATGGTAAAATCTTTCATTAAGATACCTTTTCTATTGTCCATTGTTAAGGTATACAAGGTTAGAATGTAAAAATTAAGCCTTGGCTTGATAAAAACAACTTTTTTATAAAACAAAATTATTCTTGTTATTGTACAGTGTTTTTCAAACTATTAATTAGACGTCATGAAAAAAAAACGAAGAAAAAATTAAAATTAAGCTGTAAAATTCTGCTGGTCAGAAAATTTTAACCATGAAGCCTTATGGTGTTTACTTCCATATGAAGTTTTCCGACCGTTTCTTGGTCTTTTTATAAAAGTAGATTTTTAGCATACGTATGGCAACACTAAAATATAGCTTCAGGGGGTTTAATACGAGCTTAAATGACGTACTACATAGAATCTAGAAGAATTCTTAAAGTATTTCTTTTTTAGTATGGAATTAATTCACTGAGAGCGCAGGATATATTGGAATTTTGGGGGTCCCTAAATGGCTTTTAACATATATGTAAATTGTGATTCACGATATAGGAGACGACAATAAGTGATTTTCATTATGAAACAGTTCTGACATATTATAAAAAAAAATTAGACTTAATAAGCACCGTCTATGTATGTATTTATTTAGGAGCCTTCGATTTATCCTTTAAATGCGTTTATTTACTCCAATTGTAAAAAAATATATAATACAAAAACACAAAAACCTTTCTCCTAAGAAAGACGTACTGCCAAATAAAAAATATTCTTTTTATGATTGTATGAAATTAATAGACATTTTGTGTTGCCATCAACAAAATTAAGCCCCAAGTGCTTTTAATATGTGAGGTATTGCTGTTAATAGAATTAAGTATGCATCTAAAATCTATTTGTCAAAATGGAGAAGACCTTATAATTTTATTTAAAAATAAATAAGTAGAAAAAAATCCTTTCTATAGTAATCATTTTTGAAATATTTAAATTACAAATATTTAAAAAAATATTTTAACACAGTAAATTTAAACGGTTATAGATGTATATTTAACTTTTTGGTGGCCACTGTTAACCACGATTGACCACAAAACGTAGAAAATGTATTTAATCCAGTATCACTTAATACTGCTAAATAAAATTTTAACGATTTTGTATATTACCACGTTTATTATAATAATCATAATACTTATAATGTAATACGACATTTTGTACTAATAATTCGTTTCAAATACCAAAAGCTCAGACTATAATCAAGGATACCTAAGCTAAAGGTCGCGAGTTAGATTTTTTAATGAAGCAAATATCAATCATACATATTTATTTGTGTACAACATAATTTTGTAGAATTATTGTATGTATCGATAACGCTAATGGAAATTTATTATTTTTTTATAAATGCCCATAATAATATAAATAAAATTTTTTCCTTGGTATGAAATATTGTCACGTTCAGGCAACATTTGTAAACTGTCAGCGCAAAAGTGGCCCAACCTAATATATAAATAATAAATCAATAGGGGGAAATGTTCTTGTATTTATAAAATTTAGCAAATAAGAAAAATGTAAATATGATTTTTTTAACACCATCTATTAATTTGATATTCGAACATGCAAGTTTTGTGTAAAAGTAAACAGTTAAAAATGTCAGTTAGGCCATTAGCGCTGTTAGCCTGAATTTAACCGGGTTCTTCCAATATAATCGATTAGTTTATTACTATATGATAATGCCTTAATTCTATTTTTAAGTTTAAATTATACTCTATACTTAACAGTTGCTTATAACAACGAATAATCAATAAAACATTTTACACCTACCTACATTTGTTTTATTTTCCGCTAGCGGATTACACTCACTGTAGAAGTCTTTAAACTTTCATCGTCACAGACATTAATATTGCTATACGGGAGTATTTCAGAAGTATGTCAGACAGGCAAGGTAAAATTTGATGTAACAATACAGTTTTATTATTTTATACAGAGTCAGAGTAATGCCTCAAACAACATTACGAAAAGGAATGACATATTTCCTTAATTTATAAAACAAAACAACTCCTTCCCGCCCTTTTTCCACTCAAGATGACAACTTAAGAAAACTCAAATAAGTTTTTATATCAGAACTGGCAACTTATAGAATCAAATAATTATTATGCATACAAATTCTATTTTTATAATTATAATTTATATTATTATTAAAGTGTAACAGTTATGATTAAAACTCGATATTTACCATGTTTAACACTTGCTTTGGAGAGTTCCCGAGAATTCTGCACTTTTACAAGCGCCATATTACCGGGTATACTGAAAATTTTGCGGGTATAAGTCCACCTTTTTTTTATATTGGCAAACATATCGATCTACTCTCAACGAATGTAACAACGTGTGCCAAAATACCGGAAACTGTCAATAATAAGTGAAAAACATGGTAAATATCCCGTTTGATATCATTTGATATGATAGTATTTATAATATTACATACAGGCTGTACCACCTTTTAGCAAATTAATTATGAACGATAGTCTACGTGTTACTCTAGGCCACTTCTTACCGGGTAAGAAGTATTAAATTTCATCCAAATATGTTCAGCCCTTGCAGCGTGAAATCGTACTCAGCGTAAATTACAAATCGATCGATACAATTAGAAGTAGACACTTTAAGGCTAGGCGTGTTGCGAGTTTATTTATTTATTTATAAGTTCACAAAACCGACGTACAAATGAAATAAACAAGCTTAATTATTATTATTCAAAAGTATACAATCAGACAAATGATGTCTTCTAAGATGTGAACATCACGTGCGTATGAACAGAAAACTAAGTATTAACTATAATAAAAACTTAAAAAAAAAAATAAAAACCGACTTCCAGGCACTGAAAAGTAAAAAATAACTTAACGGGGGTTTTCATTTAGAATAGATACTTAATCAGATTTTTTCGAAGTCGGTGTGCTTTGTTTTGTATTGGCTGGCACCGACTTCGAAAAAATCTGATTAAGTATCTATTCTAAATGAAAACCCCCGTTAAGTTATTTTTTACTTTTCAGTGCCTGGAAGTCGGTTTTTATTTTTTTTTAAAAGTTTTTATTTTTCCATTTTTATCGTAAACGTATCATCAATACAAATTAATCAAGCCCAAACACCAGGTAATTGCTGTAAATCGTTGAGGAGTTCCCTCGACTATCTTTCGGGTCCATCATCAGATCGACTCCAGACCTTCATCAAATAGTAGTGCTTTAAAATACCTAATGAAAATGTTAACAAACGCACTAGTCGCCGCTACAATTTTCGAAAGTTCCCCTCGATTTCTCTGGGATCCCATCATCAGATCCTGGTTTCTTTATCATGGTACCACTCTTGGGATATCTCCTTTCCAACAAAAAAAGAATTATCAAAATCGGTTCATAAACGACGAAAAAATGCCCGAACAAACATAAAAAAAAAAAAAAAAAAAAAAACATATATACGGTCGAATTGAGAACCTCCTCCTTTTTTTGGAAGTCGGTTAAAAATATATACTATTTAACAAGGCTAAATTAAATTAAATCTAATTATTACTGTATTATAATATAACATAACACAAATATAGTACAATCTGACTTATCAACTTTTTTTTATGCTACGAAAGTAATATTTAAACAGCTTTTTTTTAACAAAGGCACGGAATCACTGAAAATATCTATATCATTTGTTAGGGAGTTTGCTAAGGATACCATTCTATAGATAGGACTATGTTGACCTAATTTTACAAAACATATTTCTAAACACATCTTTTATTAAATAGAATCGTATTAATAGTGCTGTAGGCATCAATCGACTATTTAATTCGTTATTTATATTTACTTAATTGCTATATTTAATTAATACTAAATTATATTTCAAATAGATTAAATTAATTATTCTTAAAATAGATTAGCGTTTTGTTTCCGAACGGAATTTGTATTATCTTTCCAAATCACTCGTGTTTTATTATTTTGTATAAATAATTACTATTTATTACAGTTATAAATTATTTGCATAATTACATATCCAATATTTAATTAATGTTAAACTTATATTCAATATTTAATAATATAACAGAATGTATTATTTCTAATAAGTTGTTTTTTGATCATTCTGGCGTGAGTGCGGGTACCTACTTGTATTTAAAAGCCGTGTAATGGTGAAATGAGGGTTGAGTTGAATTCAGGCGGTGATAATAACGTTTTGCTATAACGATCCACAAGTGCTGTTCGCCACCTTCGTCATGCTGTCTCGCTGCGCGTTTCATTAAGTTAGTTCTTGTTACTGGTAAAAAGAAAGTTTTGCGATTATGCAATCGAGTTTGTTGGCGGGGTATTGAAAAATGCTAGCGTTCCAGTAATTCAGGCGTATCAATTAAACCTTTAACTAATTTACACAAAAGAGTTAAATCTCCTATTTTTCTTCAGTCTTTTAATGGTAACATATTAAAATGTTGTAGAAGAGATTTGTACGAATGAATATCTTTACAGTTTCTTTTTAAATATGTTAGATGATACAGAATCCGTTTTTGTACCCGCTCGATCCGGTAATATCTCAAAAACTAGGCCAGGTTTTCCATTCAAACTACTAATACACAATATTTTTGTTGCACTGTGTGTTTAGATAAGTTTTTGTTGCACTGTTTGTGTTTAGATTAGTGTTTTAAAATGTAATGAAAATTTAAATAAAAATTAAAAAAATATTCTAGCTATTAGCTTTGGGGTTTTGAAGTGACCAGTTATAATTAACAAATTTTGTATTTTGTAAGAAAAAGATATACTGCGATGCCTAAAACACGCCAGGAGTGTTAAAGGTAATCATAGATTGTCAAACTTTCGAAGATGATCGAATTCCTTTAATTAAAAAAATTAAAGAGTACGTGTATGAATGTGTACGCGCGCAAGAAGTATAACTTCTGTAGATTATCCGTACTCTTTATGAAATTCAATTTACGTTTTAAATAAATAGGATAGATGAGATACTGAAAATAACGCATATTCATATTACAATCATATATTTATAGAATATCATTTAAGGAAAGAATATAATATTATATATCATTTGTCAGACAATAACAACGGTTACCATGGCAACAAACGTTCGCCTCGCCCGCTCACACCTTTCGTAACGCTGTCATCACACATTCACCAGCTTACTCCCCAAGTCAAGCGTGCGTAAAGAAGTTTTACCTCAAAAAGGACAAAATAAAATACGTATAAAATGTTTACAATGTCACTTTATTTCGTTACCGATGTTACAATAAATAGTCATAGGATACAGCGAGTACAGACGACCGTGTATCGGTCTTAGTGTGAAACTACGGGAAGCTGAAATATCGGTATTTGATGTTTGTGACTGTATTGTATTATTCAATTCAGTCCAGTTCAATTTAATTCTCTTGTCTAGTTTCTTTTGTCTAACACAATTTACTTTTCAATGTCATATGGAATGGAAATGAGATGATGGAGGTTAACCAGTAGTGGTATCCTGTAACTCGACAGCTGAATCCGCGAACATACTTTATACAGTTGTAACATAAAAGTTATTACAGAATAACACTAAAGTAATTGTAAATTTTGGCAATATCTTAATAAAATGGCCAAAAATATCATATGTATTTTTAATTCAATTTATTATATCTATTATTGATTTTGTTTTTTTTTTTGTCAGTTTACGATTTTTTAATAGTGAGCGAAACACTAGATTCTTTAAATCAAATCAAGTTTCTTGTTGAACGTAAACACTTACACATGTAGGTATACGTTACTTTTTTTTAAATTATGTAACATATAATACATAATTTAAAAAAAAAAAACAACATATTTAAACCATTCACAAACCTTTAAACAGTACAAAAACATCAAATATCGAAATTTCAAATGATACAAGTGAATTGGTTAACACCATCCTCTACAAAATAACTGCGAGAATTTACACTACGTTACATTGCAATAATAATTTCATCAGAAAATCCTAAACATTTATAAGAATAATAGCGCAATGTATACACGAATGGAAATTTTAACTGAGATCCCATTTACCTAAATTATTTGTATGGCGATACAAAAAATTTATATAAAAATTATAAGTGATTTCACTTAATTATTAAGCAACTTAATTAGTTATAGTACAAGATATGATGAAGCGAAGTTATTGAATGAGGTTTTATATGTAAAGATATTTTACCTGTCGGTCTAGTGTCATATTCAGATTATAGACGCAAAGCCAAAAAGATCTTATGCAAAATTAAAAAAAAAAGAGCAGAAGTTTACATATTTAGCCTAATTATTAATGAATATGTATGTAAAATTGCTAATTGAAGTATTTTTTAATGAAAAATAAAAAAAAACTGTTAAAATTGATGCTTTTAGGCATTAAATTAAAAAAAAAATATGAACTAGACCGATGGTACAGATACAAACACACTAAAACTAAGTCTAAATATGTATATACAGTAATTGTACGAGTATGCACTATGAGAGTGTCGTAGAAAGTTGAAAATTTTCATTTTTTAACGAACTCATATAAGGGGAAATAATACTAGGCCCATTAAACCTAAAATATTTTTATTATGACAATACAAAAAAGTGTATAATACTTTTTGGTAAATATAACATATCAAAATAACTTTTCCCCCCAAATATTTAGTAAAAAAAATTACTAATACCAAAAAAATATATGAAAAAAAAATGCTTTCCAACGACAATCTCTTGCAAAATAAACTCGAAAAGAAATTGCACATATTAACTTACCAAACCACAGGGTTGAGTCCTAGCACCCACTCTTATCCCCACCATTATATAAATAAAAGTGAAAAAAAAAAACACTATTATATTGAAAGTATGTAAAACGTTTTGAAAAAAAAAACTAGGTCGACCTAAAAAACATTAAAAAAAATATTATATGGTATTACGAATTTATTTATTAACTATTTAACTAAAAAGTTTAAAAAATAAAAGTTTTTTTTTCGTCTGCTTAATAAAAGACGAAGATGTCGATTGATTCTGAAATTTAGTAAATTGTTTATTATGATTTTAAATTCCTTTTTTTTTTAAATATATAGATAGCGTCGCAAAAGCGTCATTAAAATTTGAATTTATACGTAAAAGTTTATTTATTTAAATGTAAAGCATAACTGTAAATAAGTTACCAATATTTATATAATCCATTTTTCAATAATTCATATATTATGTACTTGTACATAAATATTTCATTTCAAAAGATATAATGCCTCTTTATATAAGAAATTTAAAAAAAAACGTTCATTTTTTAACAGAATTTTAACTAAAAATAATAAAGCAATAAATTATTATTAAGTCCGAAAATATTTCGCGATATATTATTTTATTTTTTTTAATTAAAAGAACTCTTAAGGCAAGAGAATATACCTAACATAGCCACAAAAAAATAAATATAATTAAAACTAAATCATGACTATTATTTACATTTCATCCGTTCCATGTAAAAAAATATTTTTTGTACATTAAAAAAAAATTAAGCTATGGCATTGTACTCAAATATCACCTTAAGCTGGATATACATAGATGTTAATTTTATTATTTACCATATATTCAACTGACATGACTGTTTACTTTAATAGTGTAATATTTGCATTTAATCTGTACAGAAAAAAGAAAAATCTTGAATTTTATATATTATTTAATTATTCATTTAAATATAATGACAAAAATGTCTTAAATTGATTTGTTTTTGAACGATTTTAAATCAAAATATGAATTTACTATTATTTTTT
This sequence comes from Argynnis bischoffii washingtonia, assembly GCA_033884665.1. Classification (NCBI taxonomy): domain Eukaryota; kingdom Metazoa; phylum Arthropoda; class Insecta; order Lepidoptera; family Nymphalidae; genus Argynnis; species Argynnis bischoffii. Next base: position 8,859,416 of record JAEMGE010000029.1, read on the forward strand.
TTAGATTATATTTTCTTCAGTTATACTTTCGATGGTATATAATAAAATTTTTATTTTAAGAGGGATCGAAGTAAAGGAAGTCTTTGGTGAGTCACAGAGATAATAATAAATAAGCATAAAGCTGGATCTACACGAAAAATAAAATAAGTTAAAAAATATTTTTCACGTCAATAATTAAAAAAACAACATTTAAAATTAAATGGAAATACAATTTTTTCATAAGTGTAGACACAACTTTACAATGAAATGATGGGATATAAAAATCGATTAATTTGAATATCGATTTTTTAATCATCAATGATTAATCGATATTTTCCTATTTTTAGTTCTTAAATACTTATTATTATAGGAAACAATATGAGTATTCTCTGTCTTACAACAGTAAGGCCGTTGAAAAGTTTAAAATATAAACATTTAATGAAGTCACTTTTATAGATTTACGCGATTATTTGACATTTTAAATAAAACTATCTTTACGGATTATTTATCGAAACATTTCGAAAAAAAGAATAGTTTTATTTAAAATGTTTATTGAAGTTATTGTTAAGTCCAAAATATAAGAAAAATAAACGTCAAATTTTCTTATCTCGCTCACACTCATTCATCATTCCTATTGTTATCTCACTCTAAATGTAGATCACTTTAATCAAATTTCTTTAAGACAACATATAAGTTAAGACATTGAATACAGTTTTGTATTTAAAAGTGCATAATATTTTAAACTTTGTTCTCTTAATAAATTTTAGTAGCAAATTAATGTTTAAGTCTATCTCGCTTACACTAACTTAATAGAAACGAGACAAAATTCACTTTACTTTAAGTAAATCTATAAATCACTTTCCTTTATATATCCTCATCATTTTATACATATCACGACTTTTCATTTCAGATATTTCCCTCATTCTAAGTACGTGTGAGCGAGACAGAATGATATTTCAAAAGAGTTAGAGCGAGATAGATATATGAATGAATATGAACCGTCAGCATAATAAATATTAAAAATATATATTTTTAATAACTAATGGACAATAACATTAATTCGAAGTAAATTTTATTTTTGCCATTTTTGAATAATTTCCGCATAATAATTTAAATAAGCTTGTTTCTTAAGCGTTACAACTTGTATGTAAATTTAGTTCTTATTTTATTGCAAAATACAGTTGTTTTTCCTTTGTATCTCAACATTTGATAGATTAAGTTGGATCTTCTCATCATCGGCTATCCTGTGGACAAAAATATTTGAAATTATATGACATATAGTATGATAAAAGCTATACATTCGATTTCTAGTTGAAGTAAATATGTAGTAATAATCAAATCTTTTGTTAAGAGAATTCACGATATTTAATTTTATTCATTAATGATCGAAAAGTGTGCATTTCTCAATTAGTCGAATAATCGGTGTGGCTTCTATTAAATTTCACTTTTTTTTAAAAAAACATATTAACTTTGTATATTTTTCTTTTTTTATTTATATTTCAACAAAAGTACATTGTCTATAACAGTAACAGTTAAATGAAATAATTTGCACTTACGCTTTCTCCTGTTCATCCATTTCTTGAACAAGTCTGTCTCTCTCATTCACCGCTGACAATAGCTCCTAGAGGACAAAAAAAAATACATATTTTTATATTGTTTTGTATGTATATATTATTATTTAAAATTTTATGTGTATTTGTAACAAAAATACAAAAAAATATGATAAATAACTAATTAAATTGGGTCAATTTTATTATAATATATACTTAGCTTTCAACTTAACAAAAACCGGAATAATACGCGAACAAAAACTTAGATTTCTTCTAGAAATAACAAAATTCTTATTCATTAGTAAATATAACAAGTCTCCTGTTACCTGTAACAAAAGTCTCTCTCTTCTCTTTTGTCCGGGAGTTTTTCTCCACTCTTCTACTCCGAGGGAGAGTCGCAGTTCTCTCGCGAGCAGCTCGCATCTACGACTTAGATCTTCTTCTTGTTCTCTATATAAAGAAGTTTCAGATAAAATGTTATTATAGCATTTTTTTTATTTGATTACTATTTTAATAAAAAAAAACATATTACTTTTTAATAAGATGGCAATTAAACGTTATTTCAAAGTAACACTGTTTACGAAGTTCATTTCACTTCACATATAAATAGGTAATAATGCACTTATGAGACATGGTAAAAACTAATGAATACATTTATATATATGAAACATTCCGCCAAACACTGCTATAGACACTAAATTAAAAAACACACACAAATAAAACTGTCAAATCAATTAAATTACCATTTCAATTTGCACCATTTAATACTCATACATACACAACCTACACATACACACATACGCACATACAGACACTTCACATACACACACAAACAAACACGCATTCACACTCACACTTACATTCGCACATTACCTTATAATCAAATATCAATTATTTAAAATTACAACTTACAACTATATCTAAATATCACTATGCTACTACTACACTTATACAAGCTATTGGAGCTTGTAATAAATATAAAAATCTTCTTGAAGTATGGCGTTATTGGTCACAACACAGTTTTCAACTATATCTTAGTCTTTATCGTACAATTTATAATATATATTTTTAGTTTGTCCAAGTAAAGATTGTTATATTTTTTTTTTATTTTTTTTAGGCAGTGGTAGCCCAGTGTTAACGCACTCGCTTGGGAAACCAAGTAAAGCAGGTTCAAATCCCGGGTCTCGCACCTCTGATATTTTCATGTGCGAATCATTTTCTAACTTGATTACCACTTGCCTGACGGTGAAGGAAAACATCGTGAGGAAACCTGCATGTCTGAGAGAACTAGCAAGTTTTCGAAAGACATGTGAAGTCCGCCCGCACTTGGCCAGCGTGGTGGACTGTGGCCTGATCCTCCTCGTATTAAAGGGAGGCCCGTGCCCAGCAGTGGGACGTAAAAAGGGTTGAATACAATATTTTTTAATACATTAGCAATATACTCACAAAATGTTAAGTTGCATCTGACGTCTCAACAGGGCGTGTTTTTTATTCACCAAGTTGAACCACTGCGACATCAAACGATTCTCCTCCTAAAAACAAATAAATACATATATAAAAAGGAATACTTTACCCAATTTACTTAATACTTTTGTTTCAAACATACACTACTAAAAAATTCAAACAATTATTAATTAAAATATTGCTAAATTAAACAAAACGAGGGCATACATTAATTACGTGAGCTTAAAATGGAGGGAGGTAAAATCTCATCAAATCTCATTTAGATTGAGGGCATAATTCAAAATCTCACATCAACTTTAAAAAGACAAAATATTATTATACAGATAATCAAAAAAAAATATTTTTTTATGTTACTTCTTTAGAAGTCTCATTTTGCCCGTTGAAATTTGCACTAAGTCTCACATAATCTCACTAAGGGAGGGGATGGTTTAAATTAAAAGAAAAACGGCTCACGTATTTGATAGATGTCCCCAAACTAATATACGTAAAACTATTGACAAATAGAAATATACTCAATATTCATACTGAATCTATAAAAACTATAAGTTTCTATCATAAATAAAATCAAATAAAATCATACCGTAATATACACATATAAAGATATCGTAAAGTATTAAGTGTGTTGAGAAAAAAAATTTAAAACACAACAATTCTCTAAATCACGCCGAGACTAGTACTAAGAAAACATATTTTCAATAATAAAATTAATCAAACACTTAAACAAACTTGTATTAAAAGATGATGAAATATGTACATTCAAAAAACTAAAGGAAAATGGAATTTCCCATGAAAGACTTAGTTTTATTGAAAAAAACAATATTAAAATCTGGAATTATTAATGAACTAACATATTATTGCTTATCTGTGTCTATATACATAAAAAAAAATGTCAAATCAATACAGATTATATTACACTATTAGTTTAAAAATTACTATAAATTGGTCATAGTAAGAGATTAAAGAACGTCAAATGTTATCTACTTATTAGATTATTTCAATGTATGTATAAATATGGGAAAGGAAAATACCGGATCATTGGGTATTCGGACACATGGCAAAAATACATGACGCCATTTCATCTGCAAATTATTAGTAAACAATCGATCATTATGTTAACCTTTAATATTATTAAATTTACTAATAATATACTAAAAATAATGAATTTCCAATAAAAAATGTATACTTTCGATTACCAATCACCGAAAAAAAAGCAATTTCAAAGTCATCTTCAAACAAATTTTCTTTGAATTTTACGTAGGTCCCTTGGAGTACAAAATATGAGACGACCGTACAAAACCGAAATCAGCCAACCCCCTCTCTAACTCGATGTGCATTATTTACCACCGGTTACTGTACATCACTATAGGCTAACATATCCACAACCCCCAGTAACCCCACCACGACCCCCAGTAACCCCGCCACGACCCCCGGCGACCCCACCTCGGTGTTGTCCGCGGCGTCGATGACGCGGCGCAGCTGCTTCTCCAGCGCGGCGGCGCGCTCGTCGATGGCGCTCTGCTCGCGCTCCAGCGCCTCCAGCTCGCTGGCGATGTACGACCCCGTCTCACGCTCCTGGGTACACATGTATCATTCAATTATAACGTGTAATAAAAATAAATCATTTAGATTTAACATATAAATAAATAGGCAGTGGAAACGCGCTCGCTTGAGAAACCGGAGAAAACTTGATTGAAGCGGTGAACTCCGGATCCTGTGATATTTTCATGTGCGAATCATTTTCCAACATGATTACCACCTGTTTTACGTTGAAGGAAAACATCGTGAATAAACTTGCACGTCTGAGAGAACTTAGCAAGTTTTCAAGGACATATGAAATGCGACCGCACTTGGCCAGTGTGAGATTATGGTCTAATCCCCTTTATACAGACCGATTTCGGTCACGGCGGCCAATACCATTAAGACGAGCCAAATGCGCAGAATATATATATATATATATATATATATATATATATATATATATATATATATATATATATATATATATATATATATATATATATAGATAAAAGTGCATTCTCTATTCTTTTCAATCTCATAACCCGGAGAGACAACAATTGTCTGAGCTCTCAAAATGAGTATCGAACTCACAGTGAGGGACCAGTAGGCGCGGGGATGAAACACCGCCAACTTTTTAACTCCGGACTGTTATTGAGACTTTCTTAACAGAAAAACTCAAAAAGTTAGTGTGACCAGGGACTCGAACCTAGGACCTCCGGATAATAAGAGATATAAAAGTAAATTCTATGTAACGTAGATATGTATACGTTACTTGTATATTAATTTACTAATAAAGTGATTACATAATAATACTAAATAGTAAACATTTAAAATTAATTAAATTTGATAGTACTTTATTATTTTGATAGTTTTGGGTTCGAGTCTGAAGTCGGGCCAAATATAACTAATGAGTTTTACTGTCAGAAAATTTACAGTAACGGCTTTCGGTTATCGTAAATTTTGGTTTGGACGACAAATATGTAACACCGCTTATTCAAACCATAAGTCATCGTTCCCACCTCAGAAGTTATACAGTCATAACGGAACCGTATCGTGAGACTGTTAAAATAGAAAAAATAGTGTGTTCGCGCGCGTGCAGTCTGCGCAGTCCCGCGCTGATGACTACACGGTACATCAATGAAATAATACGTTGTGGGCGAAATCATACACGTACGTATACCTGTGCAAGTGTGCGTGTGTGTGCGTGTATGTGTGCGTGCGTGTGTGCGTGCATGTGTGTGTGCGCGTGCGTGTGTGCGGGCACCTGGTCGTCGTCGTCGTGCAGCGCGGCGAGGGGCTGCTGCGGCGACGCGCTGCGCGACCGGCTCTCCGCGCTGTGCGGATCTGGTGACAAGGCAACATATTTACTTATGTGTATATTATAAATATATTTACTTATGTGTATTTATAAATTAGTTAAATATATAAATCTATATGTACGACGTATGCACGTACATATTATATATTATTGCAGTATATCCTAAAATAAAGAGTCAAACATTAAGTTTGTTGAACGATTATAAACAAATAATTCGATATCTGCATTGCATCTGCATTGTTATTATAATTTAATATGGAAATTTTTTTGAATATGGTCTTTGTAACTTTATCATTTACAAATGTTGGTATTTTCTTGTAATTTAGCTATTAGATATTAAGCCCATCTCCAGAAAGCATAAAATATAACAGATTATTTTTTAATTAAAAATAGAATTAAAGATAAGACAAAATTAAAATCAAAATGTCAAAAACTAACCTGATCTGTCCGGACTGGGAGCACTTTTCCGGGACCCAGGACTCGACGGCATCGACTCAGGCCTGGACATTAGACCTTCCAACTGTTCCACACCACCCGCTGTAATGTACGAAATAAATTATATATTAATAACTTCCCAAAAATAGAAAAAGAAAGAATTAACTATTTTACAATAAGCCTATATTCCCATATAAACCTATCAAAATGCAGGTATAAAAAAGGTGTGTGTGTAGTTATGTATGTACGCACGTAAGAAGTTATACTTCTTTGGCGTAACAGAACAAAAATAGCTAAAGATTTCATCCCGTAAGTATGTCACGACTCTCTGTTTGTAAAAGGAATGCAGCTAACTTCATCATGTCGCTTTTTGGCTGTCAGTGTGCGCGCGCATCTTAAAAATTTTTTTTTCAAACGTGCTAAAAAAAGTTAAATATTTTTGTAATTAATTTTGAACTAAAAGAATATAAGAAGTTAGATAGTAAATTTAAAAATTATAAAATTTATTTTATAAAAATGATAAAAAATACTTTGGTAGAGAAATTTTTGAAGTTGTACTTCTTTTGGCACGTTTAAATAACGTCAGTGTAGTCGGTAGTAGGGCTAGGAAACAGTTCTGCTGAGAAGAGCCGGCGAGAAACTCAACAGTTGCTCTTTTAAATATTTAAAGTAACATGTATTTATTTTTTAAACATAACAATACTTGAACCAAATCTTATATATTTAAACGAGCAATTCTTGTATATTTATATCTTTATTTCTTAATACCAGCGACCTCGGAAACGGCTCTAACGATTTCGCTGGAATTTGGTATGTGGGGGCTTTCGGGGGCGAAAAATCGATCTAGATTAGTCTCATGTCTGAGAAAACGAGTGTTTTCGAGTTTTCATGCGGTTTTCTTTTGCATTATTCTACGCAGAATATGGTCGATAATTTCTTACACTCGGATATAAGCATCGTGGTTGCGGTCAAGGCGCAAGTTAGGCAACACATATGCCCGGGATCGAGTCCCGGTCGGAATACAAAGTATTTTTGTTTTAGTATTTATTCAAGTTTTTTGTTTTTTTTTTATCTAAAAAATTCGATATAACAATAAAGAACTCCGATCGAAGCTAGATCGCCCGGGTACTATTAATATATAAATAATAAATATAGCAAAATTCAGTAGGTGCATTCCATCTCACCCGCAGCGAACTCCTCCATGACGGACTGCTTGCTGATGATCTCCAGCGTGCCGCGAGTGCGCGAGGGGGAGAGGGGAGACGTTGGACTGGGGGAAATGAAGTAATAATAATAATATTATAAGCTATTAATAATAATAATTTGAAATAAATCTTTTCGAATATTTTCGCGGATTTATTATGATTTATGACTTCCGACGTTCCGAATGCTTTACAGCAACCATCGTAAAGATACGTTTAATTTAAAATGTCAAATATTCTCGTAAATCTAAGAAAATGTTATTATAGGTTGTGTTAAATTATTCTTTAAAACAAAGTGAAACATGCTATTAAGTTATCGTCAGAATTTTTCCACTTTGAGTGTAAAAAAACACATAAAACTCCATAGTTTGTAAGCAAGTTTGTTTGTTAGTAGTTAATCTGAAACGGCAGAACAAATTTTAGTGGTACTCGAAAAGGAAATAGCCTATGTCACGGATTAACTGATTACCATATAAACCATACGAGCAAAATCGCGGGCAAAAGCTAGTAATATATGTTTTACCTGACTATGCCCGCCCTCGCGTCCGCTATTAACTTCCTCGCTCTCTCACGTAACATCGCTTGTCTCTCTTCTTCTGTAATTGGCTGTAAAATAAAAACAATATTTAGAACAATAAATATAAATACAAATATATATATATATATATATATATATATATATATATATATATATACATATATAAAAAAAGAATACATATTTTCGCAGTGAGAAAAGACGAAAGAAAAGCTAGTGCTGATATTGGTAAAGTAAAATAATTGTAAATTCTAACAAAAACGTATACACATCTATTAAATATAATAATAATATATAAAAAACATAATGTAATTAGAAACAAACATACTAATCCATATGTTATTCTATATGCAAAATTTAGTTTATCTGGTAAATCTACCTCACTAATTATTGTTTGTAATCATCATTACATATTATTAAACAAAGTCCCCCCGTTGCAGCTGTTTGTCTGTCTGTATATCTGAAAAACTACCTAACGATTTTCATGCGGTTTTAACCAACGGACGGAGCGATTCACGAGTAAGTTTAAGATGTGTAATTCATTAAATTTTGGGTAAATTGGCTAAAATATGACGATGATTGTTGGAGATGTCAAAAAAAATTATGTCTTCTGAGAGCTTTATTGGCGCGCGTCGCGTAACCCCATAGAGTTATATGAAAACAATGTATTACGGAATTATTCCCTATTAAAAAAATCTCATAAGCTATAAAGCTTGAAGTAACAAAACGCAAATAAATATATTATCGGGCTCAAAATCATTTAAAATAAACCAAACCAAACGAAAAGTCATTAAATTAAAGCTTGAAGTGATAAACAAAACAAAACATTAATTTCATTTTTATACAAAAAAAAAAAGTAAAATTGAAATACAAAAAATAGCAGGAAAAGCCTACGACAAACTCAAAAAAACCACAAACTTACCTTTTTCGGACTTCCCATATCATTCAATCCGTTCACAATTTCACTGTCAGTTTTGCTTTTGTCCTTTTCTTTCGCCTCGCGTTTGGTCGCCTCGAGCAGCTGTCTCGCTCTCTCTTTCAATTCGTCGTGACGTGACAACAATTGCTGGCATTTGACAAGCGGAAAAAGCACACCATTTCGTTTTTATTACGCCATTTCGTTTTAAAAGCACACCATTTCGTTTTTAAAGCGCGCCATTTTGTTTTTAAGATGCCATTTTGTATTTTAAGCGCGCCATTTTGTTTTAATATCCAAACAGCGAAGCACACACACATATGAAGCGTATGGAAAGAAATTATTTGTGTATTAGGTTTTTGATGAATCTTTAAACCTATTTTAAAGAATGTCATGATACTTATATTGAAAAACTTACGAAATCCAAATTTTGCTTTGAAACTCAGAAAACAATTTAACACATATTACTGGCTTTTAACTATAATTTATATTATTACATCTAAAAAATCAACTGTCTAAATCACTCAAACACTATTCTATCTATTATTTCAACAAAACATCACTAAAACGTAACAAAAGCCACACTAAAATGAACTGTATGTGACTTACCGGCGTAGGTTTTGGCAGTTCAACTGGTTTTGGTTTCTCGTTACCATTGGTTGTTGCGTCGGTGACGCTTAATGGGTCGGTGGTAGCGGGTTCTATGGTTGGTTTTTGTTCCGATTTTACTGTAAAGGAAATATTGTAATTATAACAGCTTCTAAAAGTAACCTAAGCAGTTTTAAAAGGGTTTTATTTGCATATTAATATAGAATATAATAATATAAGCAATCTTGGTCAAACTAGATTCATTTCGATTAAAAAAGAACTGAAATTATACATATATCGACATTCTTTTTTTTTGTACAATCTGTATTCAAATCGCGGGTCTCGCATTTCTGATATTTTCATATGTGAATCATTTCCAACGTGATTACCACTTGCCTTACGGTGAAGGAAAACATCGTGAGGAAACCTGCATGTCTGAGAGAACCTAGCAAGTTTTCGAAAAACATGCTCAACCCGCACTTGGCCAGCGTGGCGGACTATCGCCTGATCTCCCTCGCATTGATGGGAGACCCACCCCCAGCAGTGAGACATTGAAAAGGGTTAAATATAACAATTATATAAATTTTATATAGAATTTAACATATGAGTTCTCACCAACACCGTTACTAATCGCATTATTGGCAGGTTCCTCTTCATCATCAGAGCCGAAGGGATCCGTCAACTCCTTCCGAGTCATCAGTTTCTCAGGCCGAGCTGGGATTGACTGAGTAAAAATAAAGTAATCAATATTTATTGCAATACTTTAATAAACGTCAACATGATAGTAATTCTAAGTCAACAATTTGAGATTCAACGTAAATTTATATAAATTATATTTTTAAAATAACTCCACAATGGTAAAAATTTCATTCGGAATAATAACGAAATTTTGTATAAGTGTATATGTCTTTTTTTATTTATTCATGTGAAAACATTCTTACTGATTTTAATAAAATTTACTATCAGATAGATGTATCTCAAATAACACATAGGTTTTTTTTTATAGTCGAAAGGGGCAAACAAGCAAGGGGCAAACCACCATCTGCAACATAAGAGCGACTTAAAGAGCCCTATTATAGAGCTCAGAGAAAACATCAGGAGGAAGATAGTTCCACAATTTGCATATATGTAAGGTAGAAATGAACGAGATGCACATACATTTGTGAGATGCCAAACATCTAGGATTTATAATTCTAAATTACGCACGACTTAACGTCGACTTTGAGGTCTCTCATAATGGCGGAAGAGGAACGCTTTCTTATACAGATTATAGCAATGTAATAAAATTGGTGTCCGGAAACTTATGATTTGAAATATATATATATATATATATATATATATATATATATATATATATATATATATATATATATATATATATATATATATATATATATATATATATATATATATATATATACATATATACTAATTATTACACAAATTAACCTCATTATTGGCCTTGACGGGATCAGTGAACCACTTGGCCGTGGGCTTCTCCCCCTTGGCGGGGGACAGCATCTTGCCCAGGATGCTCTTGGACTGCAGCAGCATGTCGCGGGCCTTCGCGGGCGCCGGCGACTTCTCCGGGGACCGCTCCTGGGACTGGCGGGAGTCTATCGAGCCTTGGGACCTGGGGGATAGTAGAGCATGATTAATCACTAAGTTTTGGAACATTTAATACATCAGCTGTTAAGGAAAGGTACTGAAAAATATTTTTATAGGAGGAAGCTTCATGTATTTGCTACCATTGAATTTTTATAATAATATCGGAATTTAAAAAAAACCTATTCCTCTTTATAACTCAACTCCATATTTATGTATAAAAACATACATAATAACCACTACTCAATAATCTAAATTATTAAACCTTTATATGACCTGGAGTAACTATTGATTCTAACTTGAATTCCATTACATGTGTATCAAAATATTTTATTTACGAATAATATACTTTTTGATTATCATCAATTTCAATATATATTCATCTCTTTCAGTAACAGAAAAAATCTAGATACTAATATTGACAAGAGAATAGAGATTTTTTCAATTCATTTTGGTTTTTATAATTATTAATTTCCGTATGCAAAAAATCTATAAGAAAAAGATGTTTTAAAATTTTCGAAATGAATTTTTTTCCAAGTTTTTTTTATACATATTCTTAAAGCGCTCGAGGTTTAATTGAAACTTTTTACATAGCAACATTTTGTAAATGTCATGATAAAATTTTAATTATGATAGTGCAAGTGCATAGTTTTTTTTTTTTTGGTTAATTTTTGTAATATAGAACTTGATTATGCACCTACGACTTCTTTAATTATTAGAAAATTAATATTTTCATTTTATCAATTATCTGATAACAAGAAAACATATTACTCAAGTATTTGGTATTCAGCTGAATAGTACCTGTATTCGGCCAAATAGGTAAAAAGTAGGCGAATAGGCCGAATACCGAATAATAGCCGAATATTCGTTACAAGTCTTTTTGACTTTCATTGACCACATAAGTATAAATTGTTAATTTCATATTTGAACATCGAACATAACAAACGCTGAATTCAAAATACTCGAAAATTTGAGAATAATATATTAATTCGGAAAAAGTAGGAATAATTAGATATTTCCAATTTCAAATTTTTTTTCCACAAAGCGTATACTGACACGGGGCGCGGGCGCTCCAGCAGCGTGCGCGAGCGCCGCGCCGCCACCTCGCGGCTGAACAGCTCCGCCGGCAGCGACGCGTCCGTGTCGTGGCGCCCCACCAGGTACGACGACTCCGTCTCGTCGTTGCCTGCCGCAGCCCGCACCATCAACCCGTTATATTTTATTATTTGTATTTCATTCATTCATTCATTCACTCATTCATTCACTCATTCATTCGTTCATTCATTCATTCGTTCATTCATTCATACACTTCATTGTACGTCGTAGAATTAAAAATGGACGTAACAATGATTTTCCCGAGAGATGTGCCAGGTTTGAAATATTTTTGGCGGCACATGTAATAGAGACATGACTTGATTTTTTTTTTAACTATCGGATAGGATGTGGGAGAGGTGAAAGTTATTGAAATTTAATGTATTTCACGGTTCCACTCTAACACTAATCATTCTTTATCATTCATCAGTGCAACTATTACTAGAGCTAAATCAGAAAAAACAATATAAACAATTAAAAGTAATTACGGTAAAAGATAATAAAGCTATTCATAAACTTGTAAATATGTTTAATTTGACATTTTATATTAATAATCAATATTATTAAAAAACTTATCAAAATCTCGTGTTAAAATATTCTAAATCATAACTCGTCCTACTACACATATGTAAATATATATCACTCATATTCATTATGCAACTTATAATAAGATAACATAATTATAATAAATAAATAATAAATATCTTAGGACATTAACACACAGCACCTTCTAGTTCCATGGTAAGCTACGAGGCTTGAGTTATGGATACCAGATAGTTGATACACTACACATATATAACTTTTAAATACATACATATTATAAATACAAACATCCATGACTGGAATACAAACATTCGTGCTCATCACACAAATGAATGCTCCCAGCGAGATTCGAATCCGCGACCGCTGGCACAGCAAGTAGGGTCACTACAAACTGAGCCATCGTGTCGTCAAATTAATAAATTTTAACAACAAAAAGTAGACTTCAGAAGTACTTTAAAAGCAATTATCTCACTCTTAGAAATAAAACTAAGCAAAATAAAGGACTGTGTCATTATTTTAGTCAAAGCTATAACAAAATAAATTATAATGAATAACTTACCAAGTTGCTCTACTTGTAATTCATTACCGGTGAAGTACGCGCGCAGTTGAAACAGATATGTCATTATCTGAAAGAGAAAAAAAAAATTTTTTTTATTGTACTAACATTATAAATACCACACTGACATTTATTTACTTGCAGCATTTATATTTGCGTTGGAATATGTTTAATATTTTTTAAGCTGTGGCATAGACAACTTTATCATATATTTTTCAACGACAATACTTTTTATCGAGTGCGAGCAAGAAGAACTTTGAACATCCCACTGCTGGGGGTGGAACTCCCTTCCACACGAGGGACATCCACATCAAACAACACACAATCCACTAAGCTGGCCAAGTGCAAGCGGACTGAGCATGTCTGTCGGAAATTAGTATCTCACCTCGTCCGTTTTAAAGGTTAACAAAAATAAACTGTATGTTGAAAAAAGTAAAATATATATTTACGTGTCGGAGTGGGCGCGTGCATTGTGTGTATATGAGCATGTATATTGTATTTATGACGTGTTCCTGAACGATTTTGGCCGCGGCGGCCTGTCGACCAGGATGATATTATTCTTATTGTGTGCATGTGCGTGCGTGTGTGTGCGTGTACGTGTGTGTGCATGTGCGTGCGTGTGCGTACGTGTGTGTGTGCGCATGCGTACCGCGAGCTTGTCCGGGTGCGGCGCGCGGCACACGTCGTTGGCGGTGAGCACCTGCGCGATGCCGAGGCGCGCGCTCGCCTCCAGCGCCGTGCGCACGTTGGCGTCCGCCTCCTCCGCCGACAGACCCGAGAAATCTCTACACAGACAGACATATCACCAAGTTTGCTCTCCCTTTACTCTGTCGACAGTCCGGAGAACACAGACATACTGTGTCACCCCTTTGCTTTGTCGACAAACTGGAACAATCACTGCATATACAGACATACTATATGACCCGTTTGTTCAATCAGTTTCTGAGGAGAAGTCGTTACATAAACAAACATACTAAATTGTTCCTTATTTTTAATCACATCCATTTCCGGAATATGTCAAGATCCTCACACACCATCGAATACACGATTTTTTATCCTTACCCGTAGGTAAAGTTCTTACCATCTTTCAACAAAATTCGAGACGTTAAAACAACAACTGATCACCCTCCGTCTTCTACTCTCCCTCTAACCATTCACATAAGATCTGCCCGGCAGTATTGCACAATAGCGCTAAAATCATTAACACTTCAATAAACATTCTAAACGTTGCTAATAATATTTACAACTAGTCTCCTTCTCTCTTTGTCTTTCCCACTGTCCTCACATAAGATTGGTAGAGGTGTATGGTGGCATTAAAACTATTAACACTTCAACAAACATCCTATTTAATACAAACAACAATTACCACTATTCTCTCCTTGCCCCCCCCCCCCTCTCTTTCTCTTTATATATCTCTCTCTCTCTCTCTCTCTCTCTTTCTTTCTATCTCTCTCTTTCTTTCCCTCTACCCACTCCACTTACATGAGATCAGGCCGATAGTGGTGTATGATGGCACAGAAGGCGAGGCCGGAGCGGAAGCTGGCGGAGAGGTCGGCCACGCGGCACACCGGGTACTCCGCCGTCACCACGCTGCACCACTCCAGCAGGTCCTGCACCTGGGGGAGACGATTTGTTATTACCCAAGTCCCACTTGGGCCCAGAGAAGAGGAAGGATAGGGGTTTTGTGAATTGCTTTGTTGTATGCGTAGGTTCGACTTCTGGACCGAAAGAAGATCGACAGGTAGGGAGAATAGAGAGAACGAGAACAAACTGGATAAGAAAAGGTGGGATAGGGGTTTTATAGATAGCATTTTCGCTGCAAAGTCTTCTTTAGAAATAGAATTGGATTATGGTAATTCTACATATGTTTTTTCTGCCTTTGATATGATATAGTCTTTTGGAATTAAATACGGTCAAAATTGTACAGAAATCTGATCGTAAGCATGCAGTGTAATTAAAATTTGCTAAGTTCTAAGAATTGTTGTTCTAAGAAGTGTTATTATTGAATGAATTATTATTTTATAAATTATTGTATTCATTAGAAAATTAATATAACAAATCATAAAATACGTATTTTATGTAATATATCATAATATAACGTCACAAATAGTCTACACAATATAACATCACGTTTCCCGAGACTTCTCCCACAAATGTTTTTTTTTTTAAATATAATACAGATAATTTAAGTAAGAATTAAGAAATAACTTACTGGTGTTTTATCCTTATCCATAGCCTTAACCGGAAATAGTTTCTCCACTTCCGCTACAGGAGTTTTATCTAAATCCTCCTTTTCATTGTCATTCGTGTCCAAACTTATATTATTTAAATTCGTCTTTAATTCCAACGGCTTAAGGTTCCTTTTTGCGACCGTCTTTGGTTTGAAAACGACTCCTTTTATGTTATCTACCTTTTCTTCTACCTTCTCCGGTATAATTTTGGGGGTTGAAGAGAATTTTGGGGGTTCGCTTTTCATTGCTAGTTTTGTTAAATTGCTGAGATATTCAGGTCTAGTTTTGGAGGTTACTGTTAAGTCATTGATTTTAAGATCGTCCATTTCTTTTATTGGTGCATTCACAGGAGTTGTTGGGGTCGTTGATTCGGGTGTCATAGGAGCTGTGGGGGTTCGGGAGTTATCAAAGTTCAAGCTTTGTACACTATTAGGGGTTGCTGCTATATCGCTATTGGTTAAACTTTGCGTCATTTCTTCCACTTGTTGACGGAGGTCCAACATCTGTAAAAGTTGAATTTTTAGACGAAAACATTAGTGTTTTTTTTATTTAAATTGGATTAATTTCAGATATTATCAAAAACATAGAATTCAATTTAAATGTAAATTCATAATAAAACCAAAAAAAGATGCCGAAAAATACTAAGAAATATAATATAACTCACTTGTCGCGTAGAACTATCAGACAGTGTATAGTCATCCTCATCTAGATCTTCCAAAACTGCTATATCTGAGTTATTGTTCACAGATAGTAACGACGCTAAGGATTGCATGTCTTCGTCTCTATAGGGAAATAAAAAATATTATAAACCAACTTCAAAAAAAAGAGGTGCTCGTATCATCAACCTGAGTATATTATTTTCTACTTGAGATCTTCACGCGTTTCAGAGAAAAAAGGTCTTGACAGACAGAAAGACGGACTATGAAGTAACGCTATAAGAGTTCCTTTTTCCTTTTAAGGTACGAAACCTTAAAAACTGGTTTCTGACTACAATAACAGATTAGTGTACTTACAAATACCCTGTACGATCAAAATTCACCTGTAAATTGGAACCAGAACAATATTAAAAACACAAAACGAGACTCACGTAGCCTGCCCCTCCCTCAACAGAACACAATGCAAGGTCAGCTGCAGCTTGGCGCCCCTAAGTTTCCTGGAGGTGGGCTCCAGCTGCAGCTGCAGGGAGCGCTGTGCAGGTGCCAGCGACGCGTGCCTGCGCAGGTTCACGCTGCAGGACGCCAGCCGGCGACGCTTGCCCGTGTGGGATACCTGACCAGGATTGTTTGATTTCCTTTAAATTTTTTTGTACTATCTTTCAACTATTTGGTATCCATCACACAAGCCTCGTAGCTTACCATGGAACTAGATGGTGCTGTGTGTTAATGTTCCAACATATTTATTTATTTCATATTTCTTAAATTTACGCAAATACCTAATATTTTAAATAAAATTATCTTTTCGGACTTTTTTATTTTTGATTTTGATTTTTCATTCCCGACGTTTCGAATGCTTTACAACAATCACGGTCGCGGGAGAGACTAAGGTTTTAGACGTGTCAAAGGTCAATATATAGTTGTTACATTTTGTGGGAAGTTACTCTATGTAATCATATCGTTTACTTTCTTTAAAATTTTATATATGTATTAGTTAAATTAATGGCAATTTTTTTAAGTAGAAGAGAACGCTTAAAAATACAGAGTTTTAGACATTTAAAGTATAAACATAATATGTATATAGGTCAAGACAAACTCACGTCCTCCAAAACGAATGTCCAGTCCTTGTCTTCGAGCTCGTTGGTGCGCGGGTTGCGGAACAACGTCACTGCGACAGTTTGGTTCTCTGGCACCGTGAATATAACTGAACCCCTGACACGATAATAATAATTATATATATATATATATATATATATATATATATATATATATATATATATATATATATATATATATATATATATATATATATATATATATATATATATATATATATTAATAAATTAGCCATTTTTGTATTTATATTTTATCTTTATAGGTGCATTTTTTTAAAAAAAAAATTTTTTTATCTTTACCTACCAAAAAAAATGGCGAGCGAAGCTCGGTAAAGGCGAGTCGACTAAGGTACTAAATATAATATGTATACGAGTATGAAATTACATATAATGATATAATCATGTTTGTATGTTTATTGCTCATTCACGTTGAAACGGCTGGACGGATTTGGATGAAATTTAGTTCGTCCAATAACGCCATAGTAATATGACCTCGTGTAATATATGTAAGCTACTGCCAGTAATAAAGTTTTTCATAGGTGATATTAATTTAAAGGTTAGTGTGTTCTGTGTTACATTTAAAGTATCTTTGCATCAACTAAAATCACTTGAAAATAAGAACTTATAGAAAATTAAACAACGTAAATCGTAATTTTATAACAGTATGAAAATCGTATAGCATTCATTCGAGACAATAAATTCTAAATCTAGTAAGAATAAAATTACAACTAATTTCATTGAAATATCAGAATATTCATGTTCGTCTTTGTATTCAAATAGGCTTTCTAAACCATATCTATTGAATTTTATATAAACATTTTATTTGTTGTAACAGTATAACTTCTTTCAAAAATTTACAAATCTTTGAAGCAAAGAAAACACGTTCAAAATAAAAAGAAAATTATACATAAGCTGAAATTCGTAAAAATTATACTGAAAATGCATGAATGTAACTTAGCCCTTCATATAAAGCTACACGACACGGGTTAAATTATTAAAGTGGATAGTTCACTTACTTCAAAGGGTCCTTCAGCGAGGGCTCCCATTCCAAGGGCTCTGTGATGACGCGTCGCGACCGTCGCGTCCATACAATGCTCAACTTGTTAGGTTTCCTTCAAACAAAAATATCTAGTTATACTCGTATTTACATATACCATCATAGAGATAGTATATAACATTAAAAACTGTAAGAGTTTTAAATAAAACAATCTTTCCGGGTTTTTTTGCGGAAATATTTTATACTAGCGACTCATCTTCGCTCCGCTCGGATTTGTCCCTACTTTTTAATGTTTAGTATAGGTTTCTCAGAGATGAGATATTAACCCGCAGTAAAAAGTATCCTATATGTTAACCCAAATAACCAGCTATCATCATACAAAATTTCATCAAAACTTCTCCAGTGGTTTTTCCGTGATGCGGTGGTCACAGACATCTGTCTGTGTTAAGCAAACAGACAGACAGACAAAAAATCTAAAAACTATAGATTCGGCCTCTTTATCGATAATAATGTCTATTTCAATAAGATTTTCCAAAAAAATATTTTATGTACAGATTCAGCTTAGTTACAATTTTATTATATGTACCTATAGATTTTGATTCCCGACGTTTGAATTGCTTTACCGCAATGATGGTCAGACAAAGGTTTTTTTTTATATATATATATATATATATATATACATATATATATATATATATATATATATATATATATATATACATATATATTCCTCAGTAAACGGGTTATCTAATGCAAAAAGAATTTTTCAAATCAGATTAGTAGTTTCTGAGATTAGCGCGTTCAACCAAACAAACAAACAAACTCTTTAGCTTTATAATATTAGTATAGATTACAGTATGTAGTATGTCCACTTATAACAAATCCATCACGGATACATATGGATTGGGCTAAGGAATGGTCAAAGTTGTAGCTTTCAAAAACATTGTTGTTTTTGTAAAGAAAATTAAATCACGACAATAGTTGTTTTATTTTAATATATTTACGAATTGTTTTTCACTTATTCTAATTTTCAACTCCCGTCATTTCGAATGCCATTCAGCAACCTTGGTTATGGGAATGACTCATGGTCTTATGTCTCGAAAAATAGTTTTATTTCAAGGCAAAAACTATTAAAAAAATGAAAATTTGAACAGCTTACATACTTTTCTCATACGTTTTTCCTTTAATAAGATGTATGGCACGATTTGTGTTAACCAAATCAAAGTCTCGTGAATAATTAGAACAAATATATTTTAATACAATTTTTTTCCACGTTCAAAAATCGAACCCACAACCTCCATCAGTAGTACGAATCCTATGCCACTACACCGCGAAAGCCTTCAGGACTTATAGTTCTAATGTGATTTAACACGATTAGTGCGGCTTTGAAGTAAAATATAAATGAAGGTACGTGAAACGCATGTAACGACATTGGGTAATTATTGCGTAGTGAATATTTACATAATATAATGCAAATTTTTTTATTTAATATCATTCTTTGCTAAAAATCTATTTAAAACTACTATCGGAATGTTACGAATTAGTTGTATTTTTGAAGGCATTTAGGAATTCGAATATATTTTTAATTAATTAACTAGTACGTTTTAATTTATTTGAGTGAAACCCTATTTCTTTTTCTAAAACAAAAGTAGCCTAAGTTACTCCTTATAGTATCAGCTATCTGCCAGTGAAAGTCCCTTTAAAATTGGTTCAGCCGTTTCGGAGATTAGCCAGAACAAACAGACAGACAGATAGACAAAAATTTTAAAAATTGTGTTTTTCTTATAAGTACCGCATATAATTCCATATGCATTTAGTATAAAGCTGTTATTTTGACATTACAAACAGACACTTTAATTTTATTTGTGTATATGTATAGATAATGTTCTACGTTCTTTTTTTTTTTGGGATTATGGTAAAGTGCTGTTGACCTATTATTTTCCAAATTGCAGACCTCTGGACGTAAGACGCCTATTATTATAGACGAGACAACATTTCATAGAGTACAAAACCTGTCACATACATACATAATTATTCCTTTTCGATGATATTTTTAAGCCTAGATATGGCGCTTGTCATTCCATTACCAAGTAATTTTCATCTTCACCGACCTTTCGTTTTTCCCTATCTTACTAATCGTTGATAGTATAATTTTCATAATAACCTATACAGATAAATAAAATTGGAGTGTCTGTTTGTAATATTAAAATAACCGCTTTTTACTAAATGCATATGGATGTATACACGGTACATATACCAAAACAACATTTCATACTATTTTTGTCTGTCTGTCTGTCTGTTTGGTCCGGCTAATCTCCGAAACGGCTGGACCGATATTGACTGTATTTTCACTGGCAGATAGCTGCTGTTATTAGGAGTAAATTAGGCTACTTTTATTTTAGAAAAAGGATCAGTGTTCCGCGAAAAAAAACCATTAAATTGTGAACAAAATCCGCGTACGGCGTACGCAATAACGTACATACGTAACGTAAATCGCTATATAATTTAAATGAATATCTTACTCGTAGCAAGCTACTATTTATGTATAAACATAGCTAACCGTGAAAACGTACCTAGGGACGAACGCGAGCGAAGTAAGCGTGAGTCGCTAGTTATAAATAAAAGTGCAAGTTTCATTGAATTCGCAACGATTGAGTTTTTTGTTTCATTATCTAAGCAAGTGACGTAAATCCACCGACACGCACATGTCATTTACTATACCTAATATAAACATTGGATGTGCAAATTTTATTCATATTGTTGTCCATTTTGTTTTCAATTTTGTCCAAAATAGAATAACAAAAAAATTAGCTGTGTATGTACATAGTAGTAGGTGACAGATGTCAGTTTAATACTTCGAATATTTATGTTGTAGGTACGTTTACAACAAAAAAACAAGCCGTCGCGTCATCTCAGTGCTTATTTGTCCAAACGAACAATTTACCGAAAGAGTTTTTAATACAATATTATTAACTTATCTATATATAATATAAAACAAAGTCGTGTTAGTTACACCATTTATAACTCAAAAACGGCTGGACCAATTTTTATGATATTTCATTTTTTGGATTTCTCTTAGTCCGGAATAGGATAATAAGTATTAAAACATCAGAAAAATTCAAAAAAAATAAATAAATTTATATGGCTTACGTTGGCAAATAACTATTTTAAATATCTATGTAAAACGTACCTAGCGACGAAGCCCAATGAGCCGCTAGTAATTTATAAATACCAATTCTATTGGTATTAAATAAGTACACATTTTACTTTAATAAAACCAAAAAAAAAGTATTTTATCTATATATGTATGTATATAAATATTTGAAATACAACTTTGTTTTTAAAATTGAAGAAACAAAACTCTACATAAGTCAACAAGTATTGGGCGTTTGAACAAATAAGCACTAAGGCAACGAAACGACAACAATTTTTTACTGAAATTCTTTAACAAAAAACAAATTCAACTTCTAGTATTATTACTACTACTACTACAATATTAGTACTTCAATAGAAATTCTAGACATGAACAAATCAGATTTTACGCTTTACAGAATCCTTGCCAAGAGTACCTTAATGAGTATGAACAAAATTGTATTACCATTTCGGCGTTATGTCGACGTCTATGCGGTGGTACGATGCAGTGTACTGGAATTTAGCGGCGCGTTTATTCACTCGCTGCAGTCGTTTCCACACCGACGCCATTTCTGTTCACTGGAAATGACAAAAAGTACTTTTGATAACCGATTTCAAAAGGAGAGGATCGTGTGTGTTGGTTACGATTCATATGTGTTTAGTACCTGGGCGACTGAGCTTCGCTCGGAGTTCTTTTTTATTATATCGTATTTTTTAGATAAACAAAAAAAGAAAAGTAAAATCGTTGAATCCCGACTGGGATTCGATCCCGGACCTATGTGATTGTCTATCTTGCTTGCTTGACCACTTGACCACGATGCTTATGCCCAAGTGTACAAAATTATTGAACATTTTTGCATGGAATAATGCGAAAGAAAACCGCATGAAAACTCGAAAACACGCGTTTTCCCAGACATAAGACTAATCTAGATCGAAAACCCCCACACGCCAAATTTCAGCAAAATCGTTAGAGCCGTTTACGAGATCGCCGGTATGAATAAATAAATTAATTAAATAATTAATATACAAGAATTGCTAGTTTAAATATATAAGATATGTAATCAAAGAAAATAAATAATTATAACTTACGAGAACACTAAAAACTTAAGTCTTCCGTGACCATAATTGCTGTAAAGCATTTTTAGCGTCGGGAACCAAAATTTAGAGTTTTATTTAAAAATAAAAATCTTTCTTCTATGTATCTAAATGTCATATTTATTAGAAACTTTTGAGGTTTATGAAACCCACTTAGCAATACTTTGGAATCGGACATTGAAGTATTGAAAGTGCAATTACTCTTTAATGGCTACAATTAAAATCGAGTTTGAACTCATTTGCTTCGTTTGGCGAGTCCCATACATTAAACATGGGCAATTGAGTTTTTTTTTCGATTTTCTATAATAATAAATATAATTAATAATTAAATAATTGGAAATAAATAATTAAAAATAAACAATAGTTATCATTATTTTTTTATATTTTTATACCTAAATCTTTGTCATTATAACCGGATCATACAATTAAAATTAGTTTTTTTTAAATAAACTTTTGTAAAATTATTTATAACTAGCGACTCACCCTCGCTTCGCTTCGGGTTCATCCCTAGACAAAAACCAAGCTATCCCACGGGATCCGTACACTTTTCCGGGATGATATATAGCCTCTAGCCTCCCTCAGTTAACAGGCTATCAAATGCAAAAAGAATTTTTTAAATCGGATCAGTAGTCGTGAGATTAGCGCGTTCAACCAAACAAACAAACAATCAAACTCTTCAGCTTTATAATACTAGTATAGACTAGCGACTTACCCTAGCTTTGCTCCGGTGCGTCATCATCATCATGTTTATATTACCAAAAAACAATTTGTTCAGAAAAAAACAATAATTTTCTCTGTACATCTAAAAACTTGTATTTCCAATTGTTTATTAACTAAAATATAGGAAAAACGCAATATTTAATATTCACTTTCATATATAAAAAAATAATAAAAAATGAAATAAGCAATTTTTAAACGGCGCGGCGCGTACCTACAACTAATGTTTTGGCGAAATAATCCGAAAAGATAGTTTTATTTGACGGCAAGTTTGGCTCAGTTTGTAGTGACCCTGCTTTCTGCGCCAGTGGTCGCGGGTTCGAGTCCCGCTGGGGGCATTCATTTGTGTGATGAGCACAATTGTTTGTACTCTAGTCATGGGCGTTTATATTTATAATATGTATATATGTATTTAAAGTTATATATGTGTAGTGTATCAACTATCTGGTATCCATAACACAGGCTTCGTAGCTTACCATGTAACTAGATGGTGCTGTGTGTTAATGTCCCAACATATTTATATTTGAAACTAGTGACTAATCCTCGCTGCGCTCGGGTTCATCCCTACTTATGTTTTAATGTTTAGTGTAGATTTTTCAGAGATGAGATATTTTCCCGCAGTAAAAAGTGTCCTATATGTTGACCCGGATAACCAGCTGTCATCATACCAAATTTCATCAAAATCCCTCGGATGCGGTAACAGACAGACAGACAGACAAAAATTCTAAAAACTGTAGATTCGGCTTCTGCATCGATAATATTCTCCATTTCAGTAAGATTTTCCAAAAAATATTTAATGTACAGATTCGGCTTAGTTACAATATTATTATATGTATAGATGTCAAATATTCGCGTAAATCTAAGAAAGTATTAAGTAATGTTTTGGTTTTATATTAATTTATTCCCAAGCATAATTACTTACTTTTAAGAAGATTTGTACGAGTGTGTATTTTCTTCATATGTATGAAATTTTAACTACATTAAAACAACTACATATTATTACAACAAAACAAATAATTTTATACAAGTTCCTCAAACCTAAGTAGAAATGGCGAAATCCAATAAAATCGCACTTAGTAAATACAAGAAATAGTAATAAGCATGTAACGTCCAGACCAGTATATTATATATAAAATATAGTCTATATTTTAGTCTAGTAGTCTCTAAAAGGTGAATAAACCATTTATGGTCCCGAGTATCGCATGTATGCATATTGCATATTTATCCATACATATAATAAAATTGTAACTAAGCCGAATCTGTACATTGAATATTTTTTGAAAAATCTTATTGAAATAGACATTATTATCGATACAGAGGCCGAATCTATAGTTTTTAGATTTGTCTGTCTGTCTATCTGTCTGTGACAGCATCACGGAAAAACCACTGGAGGGAATTTGATGAAATTTGATAAGATAATAGCTAGTTATCCGGGTCAACATATAGGATACTTTTTACTGCGAGAAAATATTTCATCTCTGAGAAATCTATACTAAACGTTAAAACGTAAATAGAGACGACCCCAAGCGGAACGAGAGTGAGTCGCTAGTTAACCATAAGAATTGTTCTAAAGGTCAACAACACTATTGTGAGCACTTTAAAGGTTTTCCGCTTAAAGCTATACGTCTAATCCTGTCGTCCCTAAGTGAAGCGTCTAAATATAACACATTTACTGAACTAATCAATATCCCTACTTAACTTTACAGATCTATGTAATATTACTAGTAGTACTGCGAACAGTAGACCTCGCGAGCACAAACTGTATTTTTGTATTTTGAGGAGCTATTCTGCTCTTCTGAAGTACCCTCCAATCAAAAATGTATATAAAAAACAAACAAAAAAATTCTATAAAATCGTAAAACCTGTATACCAAGTTTCGTCCAGATCGGTTGTACAATACAACCTGTAGAGTACTAACAAACTGACAGAGAAAAGCAAATTTTGCCAGACTTGAAGCAGAGACGCTTCGATCGCTCTGTCAATAAATGTTAAAGTAGCTCTGTATGTCTGTTATATTTGCAAGCTTCAACCACTGAGCAGATTTCGATAAAATTCGGCAAGAATAGAGTACATTATAGGGACGGACGTAAACTATCTTTTGTTCTCAATAGTATGCGGGCGTCACCGCATGCTAAAACTAGCATTTTATAAAACTGGACTCTTTTTTTGTTTGTTTGTATGAAAAAAAAATACATTTTATTATCTATATATATTAAGGAAGAATATAGGTTACCAACAGAACCCGCGGTTTCACCCGCGTTTAATCTACAAAAAAAACTCTTTGGCTTTATTTAAAAAATGGGGGGGAGGAGGATGAAAAATACTTTACGACCTATTCTCATACCTACCAAATATAGAAAAAAATATATTAAAGTTGGTCGAGCCATTTCAAAGGAGTGCGACCACAAACACCGTGACACGAGATATTTATATCTATACTAATACTGAAGCTGAAGAGTTTGTTTGTTTGTTTGGTTGAACGCGCTAATCTCAGGAAATACTGAACCGATTTGAAAAATTCTTTTTGCATTTGAGAGCCCGTTAACTGAGGAAGGCTATAAGCTATATATCATCCCGGAAAAGTGTACAGATCCCGTGGGATACATTGGTTTTTGTCTAGGGACGAACCCGAAGCGAAGCGAGGATGAGTCGCTAGTAATATTAGATTATTATTGAATAAGATCATAGGCTGTTATCATATTAATGAAAAAGTTGATAGGCTAAGTACGCTTATAATACGAGAAAAAAAATTGTTTACATACACAATATATTTTGTATGGCAAACTAATTAAATTATTAGCAGTAACATGATGTCAGGATAAAAGTCGCAAGTCTATAATAATATTATAAAGAGTCAGTTTGTTTATTTGTTTCTTTGTTTGAACGCACTAGTCTCGGGAACTACTGATCCGATTTGAATTTTTTTTTGTATTAGACAGCCCGTTTATTAAGGCTTATAGGCTATATATCATCATACTACTACAAAATGGAGCGGAGCAGTAATCGTAAATGTCAACAAATCGGGCAGACTTCCATGCATTATTGTAAAACTATATTATATACATATTTTATAAATACATAGGGACGAACCCAAGCGAAGCGAGGGTGAGTCGCAATATAAGATAAAGCTAAAGGGTTTTTTTGGTAGATTGAACGCGGGCAAAGCCGCGGCTTCGACTAGTCACAAATAAAACGGGCCTCATATCGTAAAATACAGAAGCGTGTGTTTTAGTTGGAGCCCTGGGGTTAAATCGTTTATGATACCCAATACCTATAAGAGATATCTAACGTCCCCTATTTAATTAATTGTACTTTTATTAATACTTATCGCCTAGTGTGAAAATTTCTTTCCTAACTATATGAAATTAAAAATTGGTCAAGTGCGAGTCGAATTCGCACATGAAGGGTTCGGTATCACCGTACATGTACTTTTTATTAATATGACTTTTACTTAGTATGTAGTACATTAACTTCGATGATCGATTACGAAAGTTAAAAAATGTTTCTTGTGTATTTCTATTTATTTTAATCATTTGTTGTTTTAGCGGCAATAGAAATACATACTCTGAAATTATTAAACAAATTTGAACTCCCTACCTATTACGGTTCATGTGAGATACAGCCATCTGACAGACAGACAGACGGACGGACAGCGGAGGCTTAGTAATAGAGTTCCGTTGGCACCCTTTAGGTACGGAACCCTAAAAAGATACGCCGTAATCGAAGCAGTCTATACACACCCTTACCCTTTGGGATAAAATAAACATAAGGAAAGAATTTCCAAACAACACACACTCATTTACTTTGAAGGACGTAAGTTTATTTACTTTTTAGGTCAACAGCCCTCGCGGTAACAGCGGTGCTAAATACTCTAATACTCTCCATATTGTATATCCGCTTGGGTCACGGTCAGAGCAATTAATGCTACAAATCAATTATGTGGTAACAATAGAGAAAAAGTTTATGAAATTTATTATTTTACTAGAGACACCCTCGCTCCGCTCGGGTTCATTCGGAAAAATTTAGGTTAGTATATATTTTTTAATGCCGAATCATAAAAAAATAAAATAAAATTTTTTGGGGTGGACCACCCTTATCACTTAGGGTATGAAAAATTGTTTACGTCCTATTCTCAGACCTACTGAATATACACACAAAATTTCATAAGAATCGGTCAAGGAGTTTTGTTACAAACACTGTGACACGAGAATTTTATATATTTGATTTTCACGTTATTATACTTTGTCGTCTTATGTCGTGTCGAGTAGTCGTCCCACCGGACTATGAGAGTGACAGGAATAGAGAGTGCACTTGTGTCTGCGCGTACACTTGTGCACTATAATATCTCCTGCGCAGTTGGCTAGTCTCAATGAGATTGGCCGCCGTGGCCGGAATCGGTCAGGAGGACATTATATATATATACGTCTATTTTTCTACATTATGTGTTTTATTTCGACTGAATTCTAGTTTGAAATCGCAGGTTCGATTCCCGCACTAAGCGAAAGTTTATGTATTAAACTATTTTTCCCAGTAGGCTGGGTTTGGTTAAGTTAGCCACAAACAAGTCAAAAAATGTATGTACTAGCAACTGCAGCCGTCTTCGTCCACTTTTGCTTTTTTGTTTTAGTGAGCAACCATAATAAATGACCACCACTTCTTGTATAGCGGGCTAAAGGCATAGATTATAGTATCGACTCGACCACCCTTAAGGATTCTTTATTATAATTATAAACTAAAAATAATAAACGCTAGTAAAAAAAAATAACTAAAGCTTTTTTAGGTTCACTATAGAAATTAATTAATTTTGCCCAACAAAAACATTGTCAAGAATAAAATATCAAAAATTTCCTTCCGTAATCAACTATTTAAACAACTCACTCTGCCTTTGTTGATATTATATACACACTATTATATATGTAAGATACTCTAGAAAAACAAAAACAAATCTATCCCACGGGAACCGTAAATTTTTCCGGAATAAAAGTTACCTATGTGTTATTTTGATCTATGAGCTATATTAATGTAAAGTTTCATTAAAATCCAAACATCCATACATTCAGACATCCATTCATCCTCACAAACTTTCGTATTTATAAAATTAAGTAGTATTATATTAGTATAGTAGGATTTTAGTTGAATGTATGGTATTTGTCAGACTACCAGAATAATATGGATATAGTGTATTTATAAATAAATAATAGATATAAGTGCTTAAAAGAGTGCAGTCAAAAACTTATCAAAAAATTGTTTGAAAATAAGACGCCCAAGTTTATCTTTTGATAACGAAAGACTCAGTAAGAACTTTTGTGGATTTTTTGTATATCAAAAAAAGCGACAAAAAAGGTCGCTTCAAGCATGCTCTTTAGAAAAACTCGAATAAAAAGTGAAAGGCTTCGTAAGTGTCATCTCGAAGACCTTTTACTAAAGAGTAATATTTATCTTTATGGCTTTAAAATGGCAGTATCATTTCAATATGCTTTTGTTTTGTCAATCTTTCCATAAACCTTATAAAAAAGGGGGCCTTCACAAAAATCTTTCAACTTTTTTTCTCTTTTTTTTTCAAATTTTTAGACCCAGTTTTAGACTTTTTGAGATAGAATAAGAATTTTTGAATTTGCATACATTTTTTCGTAGAGCTACTTAAAAAGGTACATTCTAACTGTGCATATTTACTGAAGCGTAAGATGTTTATAGATTAAGTATAGAATAATATAGCGTAATATAGTATAGAACTAGCGACTCACCCTCGCTCCTCTCGGGTTCGTCCCTAGTTACGTTTTAACATTTAGTATAAATTTCTCAGAGATGAGATATTTTCCCGCAGTAAAAAGTATCCTATATATTGACCCGGATAACCAGGTTTTTTTTTATGATATTCAGTGATAAACGAGCAGACAGCCCACCTGATGGAAAGCGATACCTGTCGCCCATAACACCTACGGTTCATGCACTTAAGTTTTACGTAACAAAACTGCAGAACCGCCGGTACGTTATCACTGTGAGGACTAAGATGATATGCCTCTTGCCTGTAATTGCGCTGGCTACCTTATCCTTCGAACCGGAACACAACAATGCAATCATTGTTGCTTGGCGGCAGAAATAGATAAGGGGGTGGTACCCATCCAGTCGGACTCCTCAGGCTTGACAGAGTCCTACCACCGGTATCATCATAGTAAATTTCATCAAAATCCCTCCAGTGTTTTTTCTGTGATGCGGTAACAGACAGACAGACAAACAGATAAAAATTCTAAAAACTATAGATTTGGCCTCTATATCTATATTATATTTATATTATTTATGTATAGTATTATTAATAAGACTTTCGAAAAAATATTAAATGTACAGATTCGGCTTAGTTAGAATTTTATTATATGTATAGATAATATAGCATTAAGTCCAGTATAAGCCCTACTTTATATTAAGCGGTCATAAATCTTCCATATATGGTCGTCGACCACCCATTATGCTGTTTCCATTAAGTATACTTAAGATATTATGATTATTAAATATGTCTCCAATCGAAGAAGACGTTTATCTTTAAAACCTCCAAACATACCACATTTGATTACATATAATCTCAAAAAATTAGATTTGTTTTTTACGCTATAACATGTCTATGTCTTAACCATATCTTTCAACATACGTTCCATAAAAAAGACAAATTGCTAATGGTGATTATAAAAAGATAGTCACACATATATAGCCATATTAAGCTATTTAGAGCCCTTTTTGAAGGGTGAAAAAATTTTAATGACAAAAAAAAATAAGTAAACTACAAAAATTAAAAACAAAACTTAATGGCGTAAAGAAGTCAATTAAAAAGATAAAAAAAGTTAACGAAGGAATATAATATTATCTATGTACATGTAATAGAATTCTAACTAATTGTGAGTCGAATCTGTACATAAAATATTTTTTGGAAAATTTTAAGTAAAATAGTCATTAATTAATAGTACCTATACTAATATTATAAAGCTGAAGAGTTTGTTTGGTTGAACGCGCTAATCTCAGGAACTACTACTCCGATTTGAAAAAATCTTTTTGCATTAGATAGCCCGTTTACTGAGTAAGGCTATAGGCTATATATCATCCCGGGAAAATGTACAGTTCCCGTGGGATAGATTTGTTTTTGTCTAGAGACGAACCCGAAGCGAAGTGAGGGTGAGTCGCTAGTTATCGATACATAGACAGAATCTATAGTTTTTACAAATTTTGTCTGTCTATTTATCTGTCTGTCTGGGAACGCATTACGAGAAAATCACTGGACAGATCCTGATAAAATTTTGTATGAAGATAGCTGGTTATCCGGTTCAATATATAGGATACTTTTTACTGAAAATATCTCATCTCTGAGAAATCTGTACTAAACGGTAAACGTAACTAGGGACGAACCCAAGCGGAGCGAAGGGGAGTCACTACGAGTATTTCAGTCTATAGTATGTAACAGTGAAATGTATTATAAACTAAAAATCGAGCTTCTATCTATATTTTCCATGTAAATGAAAATGTTGTCTTTTCGGGGCGCTCGTGAGACTAGGGGCCTCACGAGTGCCCCGAAGCATGGACCTCATGTGCCATGGTTAAGACGGAAATGACAAACGAAACCACGCTATAAGAGATCCATTTTGGATACGTACAAATCCTATAAAATACTAACCCATAATAGATAAAATCTAAAAACATAATGTATACGTGACCAATAATTTTGCATTTCAGTTTATTAAAAGTCCTTAAACTAAAAGTTATAGCTCTTTTAACGATGCGGACGTCTTCCTGCGTCGAACCAGACATGAATTCCAAATGTGAGTTTACGCGCAAAACTTATCCAGAAAATACATTTTACAACAACATTTCTGAGTTACTTCATACATAATAAGTTTTTCATTATTTCCTTCGTTACAATTTTATAAAATTTCCAAATAATGGAGCTACAGTCACGTCTATCTATACTAATATTATAAAGCTGAAGAGTTTGTTTGTTTGTTTGTTTGGTTGAACGCGCTAATCTCAGAAACTACTAATCCGTTTTGAAAAATTATTTTTGCATTAAATAATCCGTTAACTGAGGAAGGCTATAGGCTATATATAATCCCGGAAAAATGTACGGTTCCCGTGGGATAGATTTGTTTTTGTCTAGGGACGAATCCGAAGCGAAGCGAGGGTGAGTCGCTAGTGTGATTATATAAATGATAAATCATCAATCATAATAAATTCGGCGGAAAATTGAACATATTATAGTGAATCATCATATCTTCTATTTTATATAGGTATGCGAAAGATATTTATAATGCAAAATCACATTATATTATTAGCGGTTGGCTGCGACTTGGTGTGCGTTAAGCATAATAACTCCAGTCAATACTTTTCCATAAGAACCTTCACTCTCTCTCTCTCTCTGTCTCAGAGTCTCTATATATATATATATATATATATATATATATATATATATATATATATATATGTATATAACTATCTTTTCGGATTTTTTGCGGATTTATTTCGATTTTTAGTTCCCTCATCAAAATAAATCCGAAAAGATAGTTTTATTTAAAATGTCAAATATTCGCGTACATCTATGAAGGTATTGTCTCTCTATAATCAATTTTGCCTCAAAAATGTGCCCTATTCTTCCGGAGAACAGTACATACAGACTGACATAAAAACCTTTTTTTTTTAGACTTTTATAAGATGCAAACTGCACAAAACCCAACCTTAATGTTAAAGCTAAGTTATTTTGAAATCAATACATATAATAAAATTGTAACTGAGCCGAATCTGTACATTAAATATTTTTTGGAAAATCTTATTGAAATAGACATTATTATCGATACAGAGGCCGAATCTATAGTTTTTAGAATTTTTGTCTGACTGTCTGTTACCGCATCATAGAAAAACCACAAGAGGGATTTTGATGAAATTTGGTAAGTTCATAGCTAGTTATCTGGGTCAACATATAGGATACTTTTTACTGCGGGAAAATATCTCATCTCTGAGAAATCAATACCAAACGTGAAGAAGAAATAAAATTAATTTATAAGTATTATTAAGATTAGTTATTGTCCTCTAACTCGTTATCATCAACATTGCCACTTAATAATCACAAATGCAAATATACTTATTAACATAATGTACGTCCTCGATTATGGTTTAACAGTTACGTTTTGGATGACTCGGAATCGGAACATTTGATGGCACTTAACGGGGACTTCATGACGTTTGATAACTGTAGTTGAAAATTAAAATTTCCATAATTTCGTAAGGACGTGTAAAATCCTTATTATATTAAATGATAAATTCTCGTATATATAAATATACTAGCGACTCACCCTCGCTTCGCTTCGGGTTCGTCCCTAGACAAAAACAAATTTATCCCACGGGAACGGTACATTTTCCCGGGATGATACATAGCCTATAGCCTTCCTCAGTTAACAGGCATCTAATGCAAAAAGAATTTTTCAAATCGGATAAGTAGTTTCTGAGATTAGCGCGTTCAACCAAACAAACAAACAAACAAACAAACAAACAAACAAACAAACAAACAAACTCTTCAGCTTTATAATATTAGTATAGATTGGGGCATTAACATACAGCACCATCTTGTTCCATGGCTTGTCTTATGAATACTACATAGTTGATACACTACAAATACATAACTTTTAAATATATCTATACAGATAAATAAAATTGGAGTGTCTGTTTGTAATATTAAAATAACCGCTTTTTATTAAATATGCATATGGATGTATACTCGGTACATATACCAAAACAACATTTTTCACAATTTTTATCTGTCTCTCTGTCTGTCTGTTTGTTCCGGTTAATCTTCGAAACGGCTGGACTGATTTTGACGGGACTTTCACTGGCAGGTAGCTGCTATTATAAGGAGTAACTTAGGCTACTTTTATTTTAAAAAAAGAATCAGGGTTCCACGAAAAAAATTAAAACCCATGAAATTGTGAACAAAATCCGCGTACGGCGTACGCAATAACGTACGTCCGCAACGTAAATCGGTATATAATTTAAATACCTAAATATTTTAGATGTAGCAAGCTACTATTTATGTATAAACATAGCTAACCGTGAAATGTACCTAGGGACGAACGCGAGCGAAGCGAGCGTGAGTCGCTAGTTATAAATATAAACAACTATGACTGGACTACAAACATTCGTGTTCATCACACAAATGAATTCCCCCAGCGGAACTCGAACCCGCGACCGTTGGCACAACAAGTAAGGTCACTACAAACTGAGCCAAACGTATATATATAAATTTATTTCGTGTATCTCGGAAACGGTTTTAACGATTTGGACCAAAATTTGTTTTTAGAGATGCTATTTAAGTTTAAATATGTAGGTGTTTTTTTTTTCTGAGAAAATGCTACTTTTCTGAAAAAAAAACACGATTTTACAAATAAAAACGCCAAGCGAAGCTCGGTCGCCCAGGCTAGGTACTAATATTAATGCAAATATTTGTTTGTGTGTTCATCTATCATGCAGTTAGACAGACAGCCTACTTATTATCCCGCACTTCAAGTAACCGTTGTTTATAAGATGAAAGATTAGTACAGTACTAAAAAAATTGAAGATCGCGTGCGAGACTCGATCACGATTGTGCAATATTGTTGACAATATAATAATTTCTGTCAAATTTTTGGCACATAGTGTATAGTGTATACCATCGTTTCTCAAGCGGGGGTCGCGACCATTGGGGGGGTCGAGTTTGTTTTTAAAGGGGGTCGCAGTCTGTTGAAAAATAATAAATACAAACTATATATATAGGTACAAAATATTCGTTTATTAAAGGTATGAATTTTAGTGTAGTGTTATAAAACTAAATATTAAGATGTAATATAGTGACGGGGTCGCAAGACTTTTTACTTAACTTTTTGGCTTCGTGGGTCGCGACATAAAAATGGTTGAGAAACGATGGTGTATAGATAGTAAATAGATAACGAGGTATAAGTGCGACTTCATTTGAGTGGATCCGCAATGGTAAATTATAAACGATAAAGTTTCATACAAAATACAAATACTTCCTAAAAACCAGCTTCTAACCAAATTTCATTAGCAAGTTTAGTAATTTTAGACATTCCGTGTTCAATCAGTTAATTTCCCTTACTTCTTATATTTATTTCGCTATTTTTCTCGTATTGACGCAAATTCGACTACTCCCGTTATCCGATGTCGAGGAACTCATAAAGAAGTATGAATGTTTTAAATATAAAACTACATTCTCCATTGAAATAATTATTTCCAAAATCAACACATAATAACTTATGTTTTCTTTAGAAACACACTAGACATGGTTCACTTGCACTAGTTACTATGAATCCTGTGATTTCGATTTTCGCAAAAGTCGAATATTTTATCATACTGATTTTTATTCAAACAATTATAAAAAATGTTTTTTTTATAATAATTTCAATAAATGTCAGTATCTTCTTTATTTTTTTATTTAATTGACATGATAAAATAGTTCATTTATGTTAATTTCAGTATTCAGCCCTTTTTAACGTCCCACTGCTGGGCACGGGCCTCCCTTTAATACGAGGGGCATCAGGCCATAGTCCACCACGCTGGCCAAGTGCGGGTTGGCGGACTTCACATGTCTTTCGAAAACTTGTTAGGTTTTCTCAGGCATGCAGGTTTCCTCACGATGTTTTCCTTCACCGTAAGGCAAGTGGTAATCATGTTAGAAATGATTCGCACATGAAAATATCAGAGGTGCGAGACCCGGGATTTGAATCCGCTTCACTCGGTTATCCAAGCGAGCGTGTTACCATTGGGCTACCACTGCGTTAATTTCAGTGATTGATTACAACCCTAACATTAAAAAAACTTTATAAAAATGAAGTTTTATAACAAATACTACGAATAATTAAATTGA
Source organism: Argynnis bischoffii washingtonia (assembly GCA_033884665.1). NCBI lineage: Eukaryota > Metazoa > Arthropoda > Insecta > Lepidoptera > Nymphalidae > Argynnis > Argynnis bischoffii. The sequence goes on from JAEMGE010000029.1 coordinate 8,894,544, forward strand.
TATGAAAAAACTCCCGACAGATGATTCCATAAATAATACTACAGTTAAAAATAACTAATATTGTGCTACGAGTTGATTATATGACGCCGGCGCTTTATCATCGCTCCTGTGCAGGAAGCTGGCTGATACTGTATACAACTGCCTTCCTCCACTCATCATGTGATTGATTATCCGGAGATTTTCTCTGTTTATTATTCAACTATCTCGAGTATGACTTAAATGAAACTGTGTAACAATTTATATAAATAGGAAATGTATACGTAATGGAACTCAAACACGCCTAATATAATTAATTTATTTATATATATTCATAAATGAGCAATATTTTTAAAGTATTGTTCCAAGTATTTCCAAGTATTTTTATTATCATAGACTAGCGACTAGCCCTCGTTTCGCTCGGGTTCGTCCCTAGCTTGGATATAGTAAAATGGATATAGTAAGTTATGCTTAAGAGATAGACGTATGCTATCGCGGACTTTTTTGTACACCTGTTTAAGGAGTACAATACTGTGTTCACCGGTGGTAGGACTCTGTCAAGCCTGAGGAGTCCGACTGGATGGGTACCACCCCCTTATCTATTTCTGCCGCCAAGCAACAATGATTGCATTGTTGTGTTCCGGTATGAAGGATAAGGTAGCCAGCGCAATTACAGGCGAGAAGCATATCATCTTAGTCCTCACAGTGACAACGCACCTGTGGTTCTGCATTTTTGTTACTTAAAACCTAAGTGCATGAACCGTAGGTGTTATGGGCGACAGGTACTGCTTTCCATCAGGTGGTCTGTCTGCTCGTTTGTCACTGAATCTCATAAAAAAAAAAAAAAAACTGTAGTATATTATTTTGATCTATCTCGTAGGGTTCAGCCAGCGTTTGCAATGTAAGCGCAAAAAAATGTGTTTATTTACGACATCACATTAGAACCCTTTAAAATTATCAGTGTTTCTCTACTAATAATATCGGTCTACTTAGTCTACATATGTCAAAATGTAGACTAAGTAGACCGAATTTATTCATCTCATGTAAAAAAATGTTATTTTTTTATGATATAGTGTTAATTATATTAATTATTTATTGTTCATACAAAATATAATATCATTACAGATAAAAATTATATTTACAATAATATTTATCCTGTTTACAAAACAGTATTGCAGTTACTTGCTTATACATTGTAATATACATATATATCATTTAATACCAACATAGATTTATATTTTTTTCATTTATATGGAAGCTTTAATTTAAATCAGTTTCAACTTCTACCAATCTTTAGGTTTAACTTCTACCATTATTCTTTTGACACTGACTTTTTTTTTCATTTTCTTTACCAAATCACATGTTTTAAGGTTTTTCAGTAAAGAGTTTGGGTTAACATCCTGTTACACCGTTTGTTCTGCTTTTGTTGCATTTGTTTTATATAGAGGTTTATTTTTTTACTTTCAGTACAAAAATCGTCATATTTGAAATATTTTTTATTAGTACATTATAAATAAAGCCAATATATATAGAGTATAATATGTACAAATATGGAACCCACTATTTTAGTATATCAATTGTAATATTTTTTTTAGATTATCGCCTTTTTAGTTTTTTGATATGTTCTTTAAACTTTGTAGCTTAATTACTTTATGAACTTAACTGACATATCCTGATCAAATTCAAACTAAGCATCACCAATATTTACAGTAACAAGCTATTATCAAATAAGATAAATGATAGCTGTATTTTTTTATATCCCAAGCATTCCGACACCCACTTCAAACATTCTTACAATCCTGATGACTTCATACTTTCCTGTGTTAATAAAATTTGAACTTTATCGCTAAATGCTTAAGGATCATATCAATTGATAAGCACATGTATCAATTACCAAATTAGATGTGGTAAGTTGATTTAGTAAGTATGATTGCAGAAACTGCATTATTTAAATGCTGTTTAGTGTTTGCAATGAAAATTTTAAGTGTGAATAAAATTTCAAATAAAACAAAAAATATGGTACACACATCTAACTAATATATTGCAAACTATGGACTTACCCTTGCTTCACTTGGGTGCATCCTAGATATGTTTTAATTTTTTTGAGCGGAACCCTAATTCTTGTTCTAAAATAATATTAAAATACCCTATATAAATTCATATGCATTTAGTAAAAAGCTGTTACATTATTTACATTTACAAACAGACACTACAATTTTATTTATCTGTAGAGATACAGAATTTGATTTCCATATAAAATCAATATTTAACATCGACTCATAATGTAGTAGTTTGGTTAAAATTAAAAAATGTATAGGGTAATGAAGAGTAAAATAAGAGTTGGTGTTTTCTTCGCTTAGTCAATTTAGTAATATAATTAAATTTCAAAATACATTAATTTTCAAATTATGTACTTATTTTTTATATGATATAATTTTTATGGTAACCTAAAATTATATTTATATGAAGTAAATCATGGAAACCTTATCTTAAAAAACATATTTACCTACATTGGGATAAATACATCAAAAACAAGTTTAAGCAAAAACACTAAGGTCAATGATGTACTTTGTTATTAGTCATAACTAAAAACAAATTTAGCAATGAAATAATAAATACCTATTAAAGCTTTATATTTTTCAAATAATTTGCAATAACTAAGAATTTTTTTTTCAGATATTTTTATAAAATTAATGAAATATAATTCAAATATTATTAAAGCAAAAATACATTTTGCATGTTTTTCTTAATTACAATACTGTTGTGATATTATTAATCTATACTCTCCACTCCATAAAAAGGTTACAATGTTTTGACCTTTGCGGTAAAAATAAACTTATTGTTTATAGTAATTTCCTGTAATTGAAAATGAAGGACTCTACTGACATTCTAAAGTATGTACATACTTTGTATAGAAAAAGTTTATTAGTTACCAGTTCACTGCAAATTTGCAATATAATTTTTTAAATAATGTTTATTTTTTTGCTCCAATTGAAATAATTTACAAAAGTCAGATCAGGATTTAGGTAGATAATAATATATGATTACATTAGGTACTGTATTTTTAAATAATTTGAAATAAACCTTTAAACAATTCCTACTTATAAATTATCTAAACAAAGTGCCATATGAAATCAAATTGAAACAGGAAATATCGGAGATTTGTAAATTGAATGTGTAACTTAGAATTTAGGAAGGCCAACTACCAATCAATACCAAGACTATAACACAGTTGATTGTTTGTTAAGCAAGCCCCATGCTCTATAAAGTATCTTTGTAAACTAGCTTAAGGCAAACACACTTTTAACATTTACGTAGTTTACGAGCTAAAAATAACACTAACGAAGCCCTACACGGCAATAAGCAGACAATTTTACCTTACTATAGATTAAAGTTCAAAGAACCGACAGTGATATCATCGTTTCCTGGTCGAAAACCCCTCCGCTTCATTAATTAATGATGAATAAACACCGCCCAACCTTGACATGGGCCACCACCACGATAACTTAGAATACTCACAAAGCTAAAGTTCGAAGAGGTGTCATCAAACTATAAAGGTCATTTCAACATTCATCACAGAATTCTGCTATCACATAACACCAAACTATCCTAAGGTCACAATATATGCTCTCACTCACGACGAATTCGTAATAAGCAATTTATTTTTACGTAAATTTAACAAACACTGCAGCGAATAGCGATTTCAGACCATTTTTGACGTTTTATTACATAGGGTTGCCATTTGCCAATTCTTATCCAACTATTACCAATTATAAAATATTATAAAATAGTTAATATTTATTTAAATCTAACATAAATTAAAAAAAAAACATTTAAATATAAAAATAATATTAATATGAAAAACATATAATGTCCAATACATGAAGTAATGAAAATATTTTTTAAACCTGTAAAAAATATGCAATATTTGAAAACCTTATATTGTTAGTGCGTTAAGAGGAACGTCATAAAAAATAAAAATTACTGCCCTTGCACTTTGCAATCAGTCAGTAGTTTGTCAAATTTTCAAAATATGAAGTGATCCACAATGATTTATATGTTGATTGTGTAATATATATATTTTACATTAATAATTTAATGATTTACAATATTAAATTCGTGATTTATTGTAATTATTCGTCTAAACCGGCTTAGGTTATGATCTTCGTAGGGTTAAAGATTGATTTGCAGCGGTTATAATGTTTTAAGAAATATACCAATAAGTTAACCCTAAATATAGTTTACGGAAGTGATTAACGCAATGTCGAGAATATTGAACCATCGTATGAGGTAATATCAATCAAATTTGCAAAACTTAGTCATTTGACATTTACAGAAAAATATTACACTTTTAGAAATATTTTACACCTAACTTTTGGAAATTCACTTTCATGATTCAGAAAGTAATGCAATCTACACATACAGCATATTATAAATATTTATTACACATTCATTTTATACTCGATCATTAAAAACATAATCTAAAGAATTAAATTATCACTTTTGATTTTTTAAATTGTATCATCTAATTTATTAAAATAAAATAATTTATTTCAGGTCATCCCTCAGAAAACCGTCATACACATGTGTAGATAAAAGAGCAGTTGCTTTTTCAATTTACACTGGTCGTAGTTTATTATTTCACAAGCCAATAGACCCTAACCTTATACCTAGGAGAAAGTATGGAATGTTAGTAGCTAGAGCAGTGAGAGGAGTGTTAAAGATTAGGTACTTATTGCTTGGTGGAGCTGTTGGAGGTGGCATGACATTAAATAAGGTATTTTATTTCTTTGATAAAAATAACAATAATGTACTAACCATTTTCGGTCATCTCTGCCATGTTCAATAGACTTAGTCAACTACATGCAAGATGTTATAGTGGGCAAGTGCACCCAATAAGACCATTTACTCTCAATTCCAAATGGGATAACAATTTGACATGATATATTTTTTACATGGAAGTAAAAACCTACCCTATTAAAAAAATAAATACAACAAACTAGAGAAACCATAATTTGAACAAGGTTATGTAAATATTTGAAGTGCAATCACTCACAACACGCAACACATCATTAGTCAGTAATTGAGATAATGCAATGATCAGAAAAAAATCAAATCTTAATGATGATGCATATTAAGTCTGTAAATTAAATTCCATTCCTATTTTCACTGAAAGGAATTGATACTTTTCATGTTTTAACCATTTTTCACTAATTTTTACATTATTTTTATTAAAGAAATATGCAGAATGGAAAGATGGTCTGCCTGATATGGGTTGGCTAAATGATTTACTACCAGAGAAAGAACAATGGGACAAGTTTACTACTACTTTGATTAACGCTAAAGAAAAAATTGGCGACCAACTGCAAATAGGTAAGTAGATACTTATAATTTTTAGATTAGTAGGTCTGTAGTATATTGAGTGAGTTAATGTAGGTTTTTATTTAGTTTTTATATAGTTATATTGATTTCTATGGTGCTAAATGCAACCAGTTAGATTATTTTACTTTTTTCTTCTATTTTGTGCTACAATGATCTTATGTACTAAAGATTTTGATTTATATTAGTGTAGTATTATAGTTATTGTTTTACTAATTGGTTCAAGTTGTTTCTAACTACAGGAATTGTAGAGATTGAATGTCCATATATAAAAAAAAAATGTTTTGTTTTATTTTTCGTTAAATATGGTGTCTATGGAATAGTTCTTCTTTCTTTTAACATCTGATTTCTCAAATTTGTATCATTTATTTTATTTTTTTTTAAATCATTTATTGTTAAACTATTGTACACACTTTATGTCAGTTGTCATTGATAAAAATATATAAATAAATAAAAACAATGGCAAATTTTAAAAAATAATTAGTGCTTTCAAACAAATTGCAATACTTATTTAATAAAAGTAGGTACTCTTTTTTAAATGTGGTTTTACTCTTTACATGTTCGGTAGTTGCTTTAATAAAAATAGCCTATGTGTTTAAATAAGATACAAAATATCACCTTCCAGCTTCATTTAAATCCGTTGAACTGTTACAGCATGATAATGTAACTAACATAATCTCGAAAGTGAATAGTGACACATAGGCTGTTTATAATTTCTTTAGAAGATCCTCTATTACATAACACATTATAAGTGTTTTTTAAACTTAAAATAATCTCCACATGGAGTATGAACGGTAAATACACTTTAGGTGTACCAATGACGCTGCCGCTACTCGCAGATCCCCGACTGCGAGAGGCGGGGATGTCACGAGCGGCAGAGCTGAGAGTGTGGCTCGCTCAGAGATATGAGGATGCTGTGGCTGCGGCTGCTGTGAACACTACTAGTAATATAGGTGGGTTGTTAGTTGGGTTTGTGAGTTGTGTTTTTGTGTGAATAGATTTTGTTTTTTTTTGTGTGTAGAGTAAGTTTGTGTAAGTTTTGTATTTTTTGTGTAGAATGTAGTGTATATTTAGTTCTTGATTTTTTTTTTGTTCTTAACTAATTAATTATTGGTAATTGTTTTTTTTATTGTTATTAATATTCATTACTTTTGAAGTACAAAATAATAGTATAGGTGTTATATTTTTTTTATTTAATAAACTTTAATATTTAAATTTTTTATAAAGTCGTTTTTGTTGAAATATTTTTTTAAAATACAATGAACATTTTTATTATTTTTTCTTCTCCGTAGAACCGGCGCCAAAGATCGTGAACAATCTGCAAAGTAAACCGGCCCCAATGCCCTCTGGCCGGTCCGCCGCTGAAGAAACTGCTGCTTATGGTAACCATTATTTATCTATATTTATTTTATAATCTGTAATTTTTGTTTATATATAATAAATTTTTCGCATATTTAAACATATATTTCTGATTTTATTTGGTTCATTGAAATCTATACATCTATTCAGATAAATAAAATTGATCTGTCTGTTTATAATATCAAAATAACAGCTTTTTACTAAATGTATATGAAATGATATACAACACTTTAAAGAAAACACAATTTTTAAAATTTTTCGTCTGTCGGTTTGTCTGTTTGTTCCGGCTAATTTCCGAAACGGCTGGATAGATTTTGACGGAACTTTCACTGGCAGATAACTGATGTTATAAGGAGTGAATAGTAGCAATTAGGGTTCCGCTAAAAAACTTAAAACGTACCTAGGGACGCTCCCGAGCGTGGCGTGGTTAAGTCGTTAGTTTTAAATAAATCCTATGGTATTTTTATTGATTTATTGCATAGATTTGAAGCCAAATTTTCGAAAATTCTATATACTAATAACATAATTTTATCGACTTTACCATATTACGATTTTACTATAAGTTGGCATGTGACATATTTAATCAAAGAGTATTGAGTTACAATGCCTTTTAAATACCTGAATAAACATTTATATAATGTGTGGAAGGGTCTTACATTACAACTGTACCTTGATTCTTGGAATTAGATACTTAAGCTGTAAGGGTTGTATACACGAGGCCTTTTAACGCTCTGTTGACTCGCGCGTTTTTAACGATACATGCAATGTATCTGCATTGTTAAGCCATTTGAATAAACGCATATACACACAATGTATATATGTATGTCGGCGCGTTTATCTTGCGTGGTGTACACGGGCCTTTTGCTTTAAGCTTACCTCTACGCAAAATACATGCAGACGATCCGCGTTCAGGACACGTAGTATACATAGGCCCTTACGACCTATGCTATGTACAGGGCTGAGTGTTACAATGCAAGATTTCAATTACCATCATAATTTACTAGTTACTGCTTAGTATAAATAAAATATTAAATTTATTTCTTAAGCCTATATTCAAGATTTTACAAAAGATTAATTTTCAAGATTTCTTTAAATGTACATAGCTTTCCAAACTTTTCGTTACACCACTAAATTCCAAATATAAAATATTGTTTTGTAAATATAAATAAGGATTATATAAATTAAATTTCTGCACAGCTAAAAGATGTTAGTCAAAATATTTTACCATCTATATCTATCTAAAATATATATCTAAAATATTTTCTTTAAAGAAAAACGAGTACAGGCTCTACAAGAAGAAGTTTTAACGCTACAAGCGAGGTACCAACGTGAGTTGCAGCGTCTGGAACAGGAAAACAGGGAGTTGCGACAACAGAACATGTTGTTAAGACAAGGGAGGCAACCTTCCACCAAGAAAATGAAGGTAAAACATTAATATTATTATTAAACATTTATATAAAATAAAGTATGAATGAATTTAAAATTCGAAGATAAGATATATTTTTTGTTTTGTTTTTGGGGTATATTTTATTGAAAGTTTGAGAACAGCAGGCCAAGTTTTGGAATTAATTAAGAATTTGTTTACGAAAATGTAAGACAGTAAAAGTAAACCTAGTTATATGATCCTAAATTTTACAGACAGTTATTACATTCAGAATGTTAATGAAATCTACATTAATTTCTTTATCTATACCAAATTACTTAAAGTTATGCCACTTTGTATTGCCATATTCGAAAGAAACAAAATAAACACATATTTAATTGCAATTTTAATAAATAGCATTTATATGCTATTGAAAACAACCCATAACATAATCCTACGATAACCTTTAAACTTATACTCAATTATGTTATAGTGTAATTAATAAATATACTAGCAAGTGAGCTGTGATTTATATTTATTTGAACATATGTTTATAATGATAGGTCATAAAAATAGAAAAAAGTATGACAATTGGTTAGTTGACACCAAAACGCGATTATTCCATACATTTTAAAAGACAATAGTAACCTGTGATGACTCTTGTTTGCTAATTCAATAGGCTGACCACTTATTTGTTTCAAAGCAACTAAAAATATTATGTTGTCTATACACAATACACTAGTAATTATTTAAATAAATATTTCATGCACACATTTCGCTTTTTTTACTACTTATTATATGTATAGATGAATATGTTACAGTCAAAACTAATTTTTAGTCGAAACTATTTTTGACTAAAGAGGTTGGTCAAAAGTAATTTTGATTGCAGGCTTTTGTCAATAGCAGTTTTGACTGGCATATTGGTCAAAACTCTCAAAAAAGGTAAGTAGGTTGAAGGTTACTCGGAAGAACCCTTTTTTCCTTTCTAGGTTAGGATAGAATAGTGACCACAGGGCACGAGCCGAGCGAGCGAAGCAAGCGTGCCGCGGTAGCGGTTGGTGAATGCCATAATTTTAAGAGTTTTGAAAGACTGCTATTGACGAAGGTCTGCAGTCAAAACTACTTTTAACTATTTTTGTCAGTCAAAAGTAGTTTTGACCACGAAAGAGTTCTGACTGTAACAAATATAACGAATAGAAAAGTAATGATAAAAGTCGTTCGACAGCGGTCCCTCATCGACATGTACTCGGCGGTGCTGGACGAGCTGGCGGGCTGGGAGGCGGGCGAGGCGGGCCGCCTGCCGCGCGTGGTGGTGGTGGGCGACCAGTCCGCCGGCAAGACCTCCGTGCTGGAGATGATCGCGCAGGCGCGCATCTTCCCGCGCGGCGCCGGCGAGATGTGCACGCGCGCGCCCGTCAAGGTCACGCTGTCCGAGGGGCCCTACCACGTGGCGCAGTTCCGCGACTCGTCGCGCGAGTTCGACCTCAACAAGGAGGCGGACCTGGCCGACCTGCGCAAGGAGGTGGAGCTGCGCATGCGCAGCAGCGTGCGCGGCGGCCGCACCGTGTCCAGCGACGTCATCGCCATGTCGGTGCGCGGGCCGGGCCTGCCGCGCATGGTGCTGGTGGACCTGCCCGGCGTCATCGCCACGCAGACCGCCGACATGGCCGCCGACACGCGCGACGCCATCAACAACATGACCAAGCAGTACATGGACAACCCCAATGCGATCATACTCTGTATACAGGTTGGTGCTGCTGGTGGGGAACGTTAGTTGGGTTTTTTCAGGATTTTTGGAGGATTGAATAAGTGTAAGTTTATTATAATAAAATGGCTAAACGGTTTTGGATGGAATTGAACACGCAAATAGACTGATCAGGAGTAACATATAGTCTATTGTAAGGTAAATAAAGACGCACCGAACTTTTAAATCTTTTATTAGTTTAAATTATAATTAATGAAATTTTGAAAACCTGTATTACTACAACTGAGTAACTTTTTATTTAATTAAACATAAAAATTTTATGTTCCTACCACTCTTTAATGAACTGGAACTCTTCAACTAGAAAAATATTTAAATTGCTGGGTTAAAAGAAATTCCTTTTAATAAATATAGAAAGCTACAATTTGAAAAGTGATGAATTTCCCAAAACCAAAAAATGTTAAGCTTCCGATACATTTCAATTACTTTGAAATTTTTACAAAAAAATAGTTATCATTAAATAAATCTTCACTACACTTCATTTCAGGACGGGTCTGTTGACGCGGAAAGGAGCAATGTAACAGATTTAGTGGCATCCTGTGACCCTCAAGGGAAAAGGACAATTTTTGTCCTCACTAAGGTCGACCTGGCTGAAGAGAACCTCGCTAATCCAAATCGGGTAAGCTATACTTTTTTTTTATTATTTTTTAAACTTCCCGCTGCTGGGTGTGGGCTACCCTTCAATGCGAGGTGGATCAGACCATAGTCCACCACCGTATTAGCATATGGTAACTATGTTAGAAATTATATGAAACTATAAACAGGTTTTATATGAATAATTTTCGAATCCTAAAATATCGGTCGCCTATAAGTAAGAGATCGCTCATAGTGATAAGGCCGGCTTTGCACATCTCTTTTCTCGTGTTATTGTTGTTTTAAAATGTAGCATTTTATCTATACATATGTATAATAAAATTGTAACTGAGCGAACCTGTAGATCAAATATTTTTTGGAAAATCTTAATGAAATAGTCATTTAGAATTTTGTATCTGTCTGTCTGTATGTCTGTCTGGGAACGCATCACGAGAAAACCACTGGAGGGATTTTGATGAAATTTGGTATAATGATAGCTGGCTATCCGGGTCAACATATAGGCTACTTTTTGCTGCGGGAAAATATCTCATCTCTAAGAAATCTATACTAAACGTTAAAACATACCTATCTAGAGACGAACTCGAGCAGAGTGAGAGTGAGTCGATAGTTGGGCAATAAGTGGATCACATAATATAATTCTAATATCCCATACAATGAATTGCATGAATATGTTAATAATATACATGTTTATTTTATTATATGAAATGAATAAATGTCGGTGTTCAGATCCGTCGCATCCTGGAAGGCAAGCTGTTCCCGATGAAGGCGCTGGGCTACTACGCCGTGGTGACGGGGCGCAGCCGCAAGGACGACTCCATACAGAGCATACGGGAGTATGAGGAGAGGTTCTTCAGCTCTTCCAAGTTATTCAAGTGAGTATACCTGTAGGGAACGCGGCCTACTACTAACTAAAGGCTTGATGAATTAAATATAGTCTGAGATCGTTGTAAAGTTTATTGATTTGACGACACGTTTGCCTATGTTTGCAGTGACCCTACTTACTCATACCTTATTTGAACCCGCGACCATTGGGTCGCGGGTTCGAGTCCCGCTGGGGGCATTCATTTGTGTGATGAACACGAATGTTTGTACTCCAGTCATGGGTGTTTATATTTATAACTAGCGACTCACGCTCGCTTCGCTCGCGATCGTCCCTAGGTACGTTTTCACGGTTACCCATGTTTAGGTATAAATAAATAGTAGTTTGCTACCTCTAAGATATTCATTTAAATTATATAGCGATTTACCCTCGTTTTGCTCGGGTGCGTACGCCGTACGCGGATTTTGTTCACAATTTCATGGGTTTTAATTTTTTTCGCGGAACCCTAATTTTATACTACCTACCTACTATTAATACCTAATTTTTTTTATTGTGAGGTACAATATGTGTTGGAGAAATTTTATCCTTACCATAGACCCTATCGATTAATTCGTTAAAATAATGACGTCGTACCGGTAATCGAAAAAGCTAAAAATGCAACATGCATTTATAGCTTATTCGATTAACGGCTTTGGTAAGCTTTAAAAAAATATTAAATAAAGCTATTAATATTTAAATAAATAATGAGACATTTCCTTTGAATGGAACTTAATGTTTTCAATATTTAAGATACGTTTCTTCCATGTCCCATTCATTTATTCCATCCATCCTGTATATTCATAATAGTAGTGTGATTGTTTTATAGGTCATTTTTTACCTATACAGATAAATAAAATTGGAGTGTCTGTTTGTAATATTAAAATAACCACTTTTTACTAAATGCATATGGATGTATACACGGTACATATACCAAAACAATATTTTCTACAATTTTTGTTTATCTGTCTGTTTGTTGCGGCTAATCTCCTAAACGGCTGGACCGATTTTGAAGGGACTTTCACTGGCAGATAGCTGATGTTGTAGGGAGTAACTTAGACTACTTTTATTTTAGAAAAAAAAAACAAGGTTCGACGAAAAAAAATTAAAATCCATGAAATTGTGAACAAAACCCGCGTACGGCGTACGCACCCAAACGAAGCGATGGTAAATCGTTATATAATTTAAATGAATATCTTACTCGTAGCAAGCTACTATTTATGTATAAACACAGCTAACCGTGAAGACGTACCTCGGGACGAGCGCGAGTCGCTGGTGTATGTGTAACCGCTAACGGTGTAACCGTGCGTGTGGCGGCAGGGCGGGGCTGGTGTCGGCGGCGCAGGTGACCACGCGCAACCTGGCGCTGGGCGTGGCGGACTGCTTCTGGCGCATGGTGCGCGACTCCGTGGAGCAGCAGGCCGACGCCTTCAAGGCCATGCGCTTCAACCTCGAGACCGAGTGGAAGAACACCTTCCCCAGGTAACACATGTTGAAACTTATAGTCTCAAACTGCGCAACACTTACTATCCAGCGCTACACTTTACTTTATTAATGTTCTAGATTAGAATTGTAATTCATCGGATTTTTATTATAAAAATTATTTATTTCTTAACACGCATTGTTTTTCGGTATCTAGGCAACGGATGGCTCGTTTTCCGACTTCTATTATCTACAATTTCGAGTCAAAATAAAATCTATATTCTTAATGAAATAATTATTTAATTCTAAGCGGAAAGTGTTAATTAAAATACCAAAATATTTATAATATATGTAGTTACATGATTTGTTATATATAATATTGCACTTTACGCTTTATTAGATACTAACAACATCTAAAGTCGGTAACACACATTTCACGGTTTTCACCCTCAGTACTGGTATGAAACCGAGTGGGAGAACACCTTCCCAGGTCTCACTCTCACACTCACTTCACGGCTTCCACCCTATATATTGGTATATGATCGAAAGGAAAATACTTTCTGGTACCTCAGTACCTCATCATGCTTCATAACTTCTATACAGATATTAATATGAGTGGAAAAACATCTTTCCCAGGTTTCGAGTTTGAATCTCGAATCCGACCATAGATATGGTTTTTTTAAGATAAGACATTTCTGGTATCAGTTCAGGGTTGGGACGTAGATGATGTTATATTCATACCTCAGGGAACACGTAAAGTTATCTATCTGTCCTACACTTGATCTTTTCCTAATAACACAGGCTGGTCACAGATAGTCTTCTTCTTCTGCCTGGCATTATTATTCCCGGCTATTGCCAGGGTCTGCCTTCCTGCTTAGCTGTCTCCACTTTGCACGGTCTTTAGCATCATCCTGTGTTAGTCCATTGGCTCTCATGTCCTGCTTCACGACATCCAGCCATCGCTTTCTTGGGCGCCCAGGAGGTCTTGTTCCAGGGACAGATATATCAAGGCACTTTCTTCCGACATAGTCCTCAGACCGACGCGCGACATGGCCATACCACCTCAGACGACGCTCTTGAAGCTTATCCGCTACGTCACGGACCCCGAGACTGCCACGGATGAACGTGTTGCGTATGCGGTCAGCCCGCGTTACACCACACATCCACCTCAGCATCTTCATCTCCGTGACGTGAAGCTCCTGAGTGTGTCGAGATAGCGCTGGCCAGGACTCGCTTCCGTATAAGAGGACCGGTCGGATAATGCTCTTGTATATCTGTCCCTTGAGCTTGGGCGGTATTCTGCGATCGCAGACCACACCTGTGACCTCCCGCCATTTGGCCCAAGCAGCGCTTATACGGGCTTGAACGTCGTGATCGATGCTTCCGGACTCGTGCAGGACGGATCCAAGGTACTTGAACTTCTCCGACTTAACGGCTGGTTCAAGCCCTATTTGGATGGTGCTAGAGTCCGGACTCCCGCAAGCCATGTACTCGGTCTTCGCCACATTTAGTTTGAGACCGCCGTTTTCAAGCGTGCCTTTCCACAGGTTCACCCTACGCTCCAGCCCCAGCCGGCTCTCATCAACGAGCGCTATGTCATCGGCATACATCATTAGCCATGGAGGCTGGTCCTGGATGTATGCCGAGACAACATCGAGTACTACGCTGAATAAGAACGGGCTGAGAGCCGAACCCTGGTGAACCCCTACAGAAATCGGAAAGGGCTCGGTATCGCCAACAGCGGTTCTAACCACCGAAGCGGAATCGCTGTACATGTCCCTGATAATGTCAATATAGGTCTCAGGCACACCTTTGAATCGCAACGCCCACCAGATACATTGACGAGGTACACAGTCAAAGGCCTTCTGCAGGTCCAAAAAAGCCAAATGCAGAGCTCTCCTTTTCTCCCTGTAAGCCTCGATCAAAGTCCTGAGGGCAAAAATGGCGTCCATTGTACTTGATCCCGGCTGAAACCCATATTGACACTCAGAGACAGCACACTCCTGACGGAGCCTGAGGTCGATCACGCGTTCGAAGAGCTTCATGGTGTGACACATGATTTTGATCCCTCTATAACTACCGCAATCCTGAACACTGCCCCTGCCTTTGTATATAGGGGTTATGAAGCTTAAACGCCACTGATTGGGCATCTTTCCAGTGTTCAAGATGCAGTTAAAGAGATCAGTAAGCATGAGCACACCAAGAGAGCCCAACGATTTCCACGCCTCGATCGGTATGTCGTCAGGTCCCACCGCTTTTCGGTTCTTCATGCGGCGAAGACAATCCCGAGTTTCGTCAGGTGTTATTGGGGCAACAAGTCCGAGGTTAGGGGGCGGTTCGGGTGGAAGACTATATAGGTGCTGATTGTTCAGCAGCTCCCGGAAGTAGTCTTTCCACCTCTCCTTCACAGAGGCATGGTTACAAAGCAGCGTGCCCTGAGAGTCCCTGACGCAAAGACATTTTGTGATATCTTGCGTCGCTTTATCCCGGGCACGTGCCAGCTTGTATATGAGCTTTTGCCCCTCCGCAGTTTCTAGCTTGTCATATAATGGTGATAAGCTATCACTGCGGGCTCTGGCTACAGCTCTCTTGCTGGCACGTTTGGCTGCATTGTACTCTTCTCTATCTTCAGGAGAGTTGGTTTGCTGCCATTCTTTAAACGCAGTCTTCTTTTCTCGAATCGCCCCCTGTACCTGGTCATTCCACCACCATGTCTCCTTGTCGATGACTCGTCCTCCCTTAGAAACGCCAAGAACTCGCCTTCCCGCCGCGGTGATTACCGACTGTGCTCGATCCCAAGCCTCCTGGGCGGTTTCGGTGTGAATCAATAGGTTTTGCTTCTCAACCTCCGCCAGGAAGTCAGTCCGCATCGGCCCATTCAGCAACCACCACTTGATTCTAGGTTTGCGTTTCTCGGCTAGTTTCTTTTTCGGAGTAAACATATAGTCCATGACAAGGAGACGATGTTGGGCCGTCAGGCTTTCACCTGGAATGACTTTGCAGTTAGTCACCTTGCCGATATGACACCTTCTTGTCAGCAGATAGTCAATTTGAGTTGAGTGGAACCCGCTCTTATACGTGATAAGGTGCTGATCATTCTTTTGGAAGAACGTGTTCACGATGGCCAGATCAGACGCAATACAGGTTCTTAGAATGTGTACTCCCTCTGCATTGCGACGACCATAACCAAAACCACCGTGAACACGTTCATACGTCTCAGCTGCCTTACCGACATGACCGTTTAAGTCCCCCCCAACAACTATCACTTCGGTACTCTGTATAGCGCGTAGTACCTCTTCAAACTGCTCCCAGAAAGATTCCTTCTCGGCCTCACTACAGCCTGCCTGGGGGGCATAGGCACTGATCAAGTTAGTGGTAACACCCTCAATCAGTACCTTTACCCGCATCAGCCGGTCGCAGCAACGGTCGACTTCAAGGAGACCATTCCGGAGCTCTTCAGAGAGCACTACCGCTACACCGTTTTTGCCTGAAGGTGACCCAGTGTATATAAGCTGGTAACCCTGTCCGATGTTACGGGACTTATTGCCCTTCCAGCGAGTTTCCTGAAGGAAAGCGCACTGGACCCGACGTCTCATGAGTACATCTGCGAGTTCCCTGCATCGTCCTGTTAGAGAGCCAATATTCCACGTTGCAAAGCGGAGTTTCCGTCTGGGTACTAACTTCTTTAGCCGTGCCCGTACTCGACACGGTAGCCCTTGCCCACTTGTCGCAGGTGTAGGGCGATGTGCCTGCGCGTCGTTTAGCGGCGACGCCCTAGCCGTACCCAGCATTTCCTTGGTCCTCCTCATATAATTGGCGAAATTGGTTTTAAATGGAGCGATTGCCATCTGACCTCCAAAATCCCACATTTTGTGGGCAAAACCGGGATAAGGAATGTGTCAAAAAGAGGGAGAGGGAGAGGGAAGGGATCAGGGAGGAGGAGAAGAAAAGGGGAGGAGTGGACACCACTTTCACGGACTGGATGAAGGTATGATAGTGGTGGCTCGAGGACCCGGGGTCGCGTACCCGTATGTCCTGGGACAAATATCGGACAGATACTTGGCAGGACACCCTCTGAGTAAACTGGTTGGCTGGTCACAGATAGTGTGTGCTGAAAATAACAGATTTTATTAACGGGCAGAGCATCTATGAATTATGCCACCTCAACATGTAGCACTTTACTGTAAATGACACACACGATATATGTTGTTTTTTTTCTTAGTTTGGGGATAGAATTTGTAGCTTATAAAAAAAAATTGAAATAAAAAAATTTTTTTTACTCATCATTTTGAGGTGGCCAAATGATCAAACAATTCCTCATGACTGCTTTTTTTGCTCCACCCTAATGTACATATCGTACTATATAGTATACGTCGTACACGTCCCATATAGTACTAGTTCTAATACTATATTAATATTATAGTGGTTACACACAACCCAAATTGGATCTAAACTAAAAACTTATAAGCATGGTTAGTTTCATAATGTAATGGCGGTTACACACAACGCTAACTGTACCCAACGTCATAAGTGTAGGATTGATATAATAATAAAATATAATGGCGTATCCACACAACGCGTACTGGGCGCCAGTGTAATGGCGCTAACACACAACGCGATAGGGACGCCAATGTAATGGCGCTAACACACAACGCGAACGGGACGCCAATGTAATGGCGCTCACACACAACGCCAACGGGACGCCAATGTAATGGCGCTAACACACAACGCGAAAGGGACGCCAATGTAATGGCGCTAACACACAACGCGATAGGGACGCCAATGTAATGGCGCTAACACACAACGCGAACGGGACGCCAATGTAATGGCGCTCACACACAACGCCAACGGGACGCCAATGTAATGGCGCTAACACACAACGCGAAAGGGACGCCAATGTAATGGCGCTAACACACAACGCGATAGGGACGCCAATGTAATGGCGCTAACACACAACGCGAACGGGACGCCAATGTAATGGCGCTCACACACAACGCCAACGGGACGCCAATGTAATGGCGCTAACACACAACGCGAAAGGGACGCCAATGTAATGGCGCTAACACACAACGCGAACGGTTGCAGACAGCGCGAGCTGGACCGCGACGAGCTGTTCGAGCGCGCGCGCGCGTCGCTGCTGGACCAGTCGGCCGAGCTGTCGGCGGTGCCGGCGGCGGCGTGGGAGCGGCGCCTGGCCGCCGCGCTGTGGGCCGCCGCCGCCGAGCGCGTGTGGGCCGGCGTGTACCTGCCCGCCGCCGCCGCCGCGCATGACGACATCGGTGAGCTCATACTATTACTCTAGGGCTGCGGTTCTCGAATGATCACAGGGGTTGCGAATTCCGTCATAAAGTTAAATAAAACGTTGGACATGAAACCTAGTTTTAATACGTATAAATAAATATATGTTTTTTTTTTTTGAGGCAGCGGTTCCTAAAGGGTCGTCACATGAGTTCCGAGTTCCGTCCGAGAGTTAAGTAAAACGTTATACATGAAGCCTAGTAGTAATTTTAGTGCGTATTATAAATAAATGTGTGAATAAATTCCATTCATCACATTACATGGTTAGGTTATATTTTTGGTTCAATAAATATTTTTATAAATATTAATATTTTTCACTTATGTCAAACAAGAAAGTGTTCAATTTACAGCATAATCAATATAGTTATTATCAAAATGGGGATCCGTTAAAAAAATAGAGTTCCGTGGTCAAAAGAAAAATTGGGAACCGCTAGTCTAGTATAACCATATAATGATAGCGTTTAAGTGCGGCAATCGTATGAGACAAACGTAGCCGCACTCATCTAGACCATATGATAGTCCAACGAAGAGGTCTAAACGGAGGAATAATGCGGAATGAATTGCACCCGACTTGCATACATACTTTTGTAAGACAGTCGGGATATTTCTTTAGGGTTGTCAGGAGTAGTTATTTGCATGAAAATTGTTTTTTTTTTTTTTAAATTGCCTAAGTTTTGCCATTAAAATCAAAGATGATCGCCTACTGTACGGATTTTTATATTATTTGCTCGTAAAATTTTAATCGTTTTTTTTTTGTTTAATAATATTCTCTATAATAATTCAAAAATTACCTAACGTTAATATATTAACTAACGTTAATATAACTTTTTCCTTATTTAATGATTGTCAATATTTGTATTAACTAGAGACAAATGCCGCCAAAGATTTTTAATTAACATTCTCTCTAGATGTCGCCGTCCCACATCAAGTGAAGTATAAAAAGGCGGGCAATGACAAGCCCCCTCCAGTGTGGATTGATCCTTATGATATAAATTTTAGTAAGAGTTAATGTTTTGTTATGAGTTTTTGGGTTAGAAATCTTCATTAGTTGTAGTTTTTTTTTTGAATTAAAAAAAAAATCATATACTATGTCTGTCTCTGTATCTTCATTGTAAAGTAATTTATTTCATATCTTCAAAATTTTATTCTTGTTTATGGTATTATTTTTCAGACTCATTTGTTTTTGGTGTTAATTACGATTAACAATCGAAAAATATATGGAAATACGATTGTTATATATTTTTCGATGAAATTTTAGTTGATAAAATTACTTTGTGCTAACATATGTGACTTTTGTTTTACAAAAATGTACTCTATAATATCATATATGTCGTAATCGTTGTATTTTAAATCCTTTCATTGTTAATATTGCAATTAATAGTGAATATTATATTATTATACAGTAAATGTTCACATAAATGATTATTCTGGTCTGTTAAAGGATGAAATCTATACTTAACATTCATTGCACTATATTTAGAAAACAGAGTGAAAAACCATTTCATTTTTTATATCCAACAATTATTATTATTAGTGATCGCGCCGTAGTCGATAAGTGACCACATTCAAGTAAGATTCTTTTGTAAAATAGACATAGAGATAAGTCTTGTAAATTTCATTAAAAAATAAAACGTTTTTTTTCAAATCGCATAGATACTAAAATTTCTCTTAAGTGTAACAAATGAAGCGAAATATCTACAGCTTGATTTGAATTATGAACTTTAGAGACAGCCCGGAGTAAACATATTTATGGCAATAACTCGAAAATATTATAACGCGATAAATTTTAAATAAAAACTACCTATCCGGATTTCTTTAGATTTTTGGTTTCTGTTATCAATGCTTTACAGCGCACATAGTCACGGGAAAGACTATGGTATTAGACGTTTCAAATGTCTTTATATAGTCGTTACAATAAAACAACAATATAATAACACAATAATTAAAAAATATGAACACAGTAACTGGCATGTGTTTCAGACAAATTCAACACGTCGGTGGACATCAAGCTGCGCGAGTGGGCGGAGAGCGAGCTGGCGCAGCAGGCCGTGGCGGCGGGCCGCGCGGCGCTGCGCGCGGGCTTCGAGGAGCTGCTGGCGGCGTCCGACGACGCGGACCCCATCTACGAGCCCGTCAAGCGCGCCGCCGTCGAGGAGGCGCTCAACCGGCACCAGTGGGAGGAGAGGGCGATGGATGTGAGTCCATCTTGAGGTTTAGCTTTCACGTGGTCAGGTTGACGTGAGATTTTTAAACCCGCAACTTCGCTCGCGTTTAAAGTACAAAAAAACAAACTCTTGTTTCGACTACCCAACGTGGTCTACCCAAGACCACGGTTGGTGCGATCCTGTCGAAACATTGGGAATAAGGTATATAGCTACTGACGAATTCACGTGTTTAAGTCCCGTAATGTAATTAGTATATAACTGGCGACTTACCCTCGCTTCGCTAGGGTGCGTCCTAGGTATGTTTTAATTTTTTTGAGCGAAACCTTAATTTTTTTCTAAAAATTAAGGTTTTTTTGTTAAAAATTTTTTCTAAAGTAGCCTAAGTTACTCTTTATAATATCAGTTACCAGTGAAAATAACATTAAAATTGGTCCAGCCGTTTCAGAGTTTAGCCGGATCAAACAAACAGACAGACAAAAATTTAAAAAATCGTATATTTCTTATTAGTATCGTATATAATTCCATATGCATTTAGTATAAAGCTGTTATTTGGACATTACAAACAGACACTTCAGTTTTATTTATCTGTATAGGTTATGGAACGTGACAATTTAAAAAGTTATGTGTAGTAACCTAATGTCTGCCGATGATGATGAGGACGTTGTGTGTGCGTGTGCGTAGGTGCTGCGCGTGCTGCAGCTGAACGCGCTGCAGGACCGCTGCGTGCGCTCGCGCGCCGAGTGGGACGCCGCCGTCACGCTTATGGAGACCGCGCTCGGCGAGAAGCTGCGGGACGTGGACAAGGACCTCCGGGAGATGACTGGTACGCACACACACACACACACACACACACACACACACACACACACACACACACACACACACACACACACACACACACACACAGATGTACAAACATACGCACATATCGCACGCTTAACACCTGATTAAATTCTAAGAAATTGTTAACTGACACGCCGGCATGTCTGCGCCTCTCGACGGGTTTATAAAAAACTGACTTAACTCAAAAAACTACATACTTGATAAATCAAGAAAAATGTTTTTGCAATTACGACTTTGTTTATTCTTATTTAAGAATAAAAGTGTACAAAGTAAATTAATATATTTCAATTATTCCAGATAGTCTCTAAACGTTTCCCTCCGCAGGCCCCGGGTTCCGCGAGCGCTGGCTGCGCTGGAGCTCGAGCTCGGAGGAGCAGCAGCGGCGCGACGCCGTGCGCCGCGAGCTGGAGCTGCTGGGCGTGGCGCGCCCCGCGCTGGCCTACGACGAGGTGGGTACCCCACGTTGGTTCTTTTCAAGTCAAACTTCTTTAGAATCGTTGTGATTTGAAACTCGATAAAACGGAAATGCAACACTAAAAAGAGACAAACACATAAATATATAGAATTAAACCGGTGAGAGAATGAGATAGAATACATGTTGCCATCGTAACCGTTGGTATCGTCTGACAAGTATATAATATTATATTCTTTCCGTATATGATATTCTGTAATTGTATGAATCTAATATGCATAATATTATATGCCTTATTTAATTATTGATTTGTTTTAATTACAATATTTGGCAAAGAAATTAGTTACACGTCCTCATTTTTTTTTTTTTACTTTTGAAATCTGCTTATAAACAATAAGCCGATTTTGTATTAGAATGTAAATTTTTGTTAGTGAATTCTATTGCTAATTGAAGCAAAGAAGCATCCATTAATGTTTCCCTCGCAGTGTGGATACAAACGGATAACTAGACTCAATACACTATGTCTTTTCAGACGAAGGGATTGCGCTTTCTTCAGCGCCCTGGAGTTCCTATTGGGGCTGCCAGATGATTTAGATACTTTTTTTGAAATTTGTAATTTCTATTTTTACTATGTTCATTTTTAGATCGATGTACCCTAAATTGGTGCATTACCCATACACTCAAGGTACACAGTCAGCGTCTCAAAAGTGTCATCAATAAAAGAACGCGCAATTCGAAATATATAAATGTGTAATCTACGTAAAACAAACACACTTAATTATTCAAACAGCACTAAATAGCCATTGATATATAAAAACATAGATACCCATATTCTATTAAATATCTCTTCAAAAATGGCGTCGACATGTGACGTTAAGTCAAACCGAAGAATAAAATTCAAAAATGAAATGGAAAGTTCTAAACACAATTTCAAACTTACGCACACCACATAAAGTACTTTTTTAAACGAAACAACATACTTTTAATTTGTTATCAACAAAAGAGATTTGAAAAAACTTGCACTTGTTTTTGAGGACACTTTTGTATGTAAATAGCTTAATAACAACTCAGGTGGTGGCCGTCCGCGACAACCTGCGGCGGCGCGGCGTCGAGGTCGACAACGAGTACATACGCGAGACGTGGAGACCCGTCTACCTGAGGTGAGGCTTCGTACATACATACACACATACATACTGACATACATATAGGGGCATTACCACACAGCACCATCTAGTTCCATAGTAAGCTACGACGCTTGTGTTATGGATACCGGATAGTTGATACACTACACATATATAACTTTAAATACATACATATTATAAATATAAACACCCATGACTGGAGTACAAGCATTCGTGCCCATCACGCAAATGAATGCCCCCAGCGGGTCTTGAACCCGCGAACGCTGGCACAGCAAGTAGGGTCACTACAAACTGAGCCAAACGTGTCGTCAATATGTACAATATACACCTTTTTTCAAATAATATCAATATACTACTAGAAGAGTCGATATTAGACTTGACTTCATAAACTATAATAATTAAATTGTTATGTTATGTTTACCTATTACCACGTTAAAGAAATACAAACTAACAGACACTTAAGGTATATGCACACTACGGTTTTTACACGCTGTAGACGCGCGTTTGTATTGATACGGACAAGCATTTTTTTTTTTAATTTGCAGTGAAGGATGTGGTGTAAGTTTATGACGTCACGGCTTTGACAACTTTATAAAAATTTGTGTGTCTATGCTTAATATAACATTTGGAATATAACATTTATATTATTATGAAAAATAAAGTACATTTCATTAAGAGGAGTTCTTACTATATTGATTTCAGAAACTTTCTACTACGTGCTCAGTCCCGCGCCCGGGACTGTAAGAAGAGCTTTTACCTGTACAGCCAGAGTGGGGCAGAGGTAATCTAAATGTTAATACATATATCTATAACTATACATAAAAAATAATGCCTTTTTTGTATGTTTGTCTTTAACGTTCCTAAACCATTCGTGGCTCCCTACGCTCCCGAGTGAAGTGAGATCAATCTATATAACTTAAACTTTGGGATGTATACATATGAATTTCTAACTTTATGAATGGTCCTTCGAGCCGGATTCGAATCGGTGACCATTATAAAATAGAAATTGAAGTTTCGTTATTCTCCCCTTTTATTTTAAAAGAAGTGAACCGTGTGGACCTGAAAAGAAATATGTGAATTATATATACATACTAGCGACTCACCCTCGTTTCGTTCAGGTTCATTGCTATGTACGTTTTAAGGGATAGTACATTCGTTTTAACGGGTTGTTGTGGGTTGTATTATAACGTGTTTTCCCGTGGGAATGAGATAATCTCCCGCGGTAAAAAGTATCCTGTCATTCTTCAGCCCTCGAACTCTCTCCACACAAAAAAATCACGCCAATCTGTCACTTTGTTTTGATGTTGAAGAAGGATAAACAAATAACTAACCTTTATAATATGACGTATGTATGTGTATACGTACAGAAGGAGTGCTGCGAGGTGGTGATGTTCTGGCGCGTGCAAGCGGCGCTGCGCGCGTCCGCCAACGCGCTGCGCCAGCAGATCGCCAACCGCGAGGCCGCGCGCCTCGACCGCGAGCTGCGCGAGGTGCTCGACGAGGTGCGCGCCCTACACCCTATACACTGCACCCTACACCCCATACACTACTACATACACACTGCACCCTACACCCTATACACTACTACATACTCACTGCACCCTACACCCTATACACTACTACATACACACTGCACCCTACACCCAATATACTGCTATCTACACACCACACCCTACTCCTTTTTATCAAATGGCAGTTGGAAAAGTTCGATAAAAAATTTTTTTAATTAAATTGTCAAATATTGACGTAAATCTAAGAAAGTATCACAATTAACACCAAATATATTTTTTTAAGTTAATCAAAAAAAAATCTTTACAGATGGCAGCCGACCCAGAGTTGAAAAAGAAACTTTTATCTGGAAGAAGAGTTGAACTCGCTGAGGAACTGAGTAAGTGTGCTTCTGTTTGTTTGATCAGTTTATTGTGGCCCTGGATATTGACAAAATTCTATTCTATAATATTTATAAATGTAATTGCTTTGGTGGTGTAGTGGCGGTACGATTGCAGATCCGGAGATCCTGGGTTCGAGTCCCGGGAAGGACCAAGTTTAATTACTGAGTTTGTATGTTAATATATTCTCAGTTAGTAGTGCGCAGTTGTGTAGTGCCTCAGATTTCACCGGTCGTGTCTCGTGTCGTCCCGCCGGAGTATGAGAGTGACAGGGACAGAGAGTGCACGCTGTGTCTGCGCTCTCCCTCACACGCGCTGCACTATGATACCTCCTGCGCAGTTGGCTAGTCTCAATGAGATTGACCGCCGCGGCCGGAATCGGTCAGGAGGACAAAATATTATTATTACCAGTGATCGCCGCGTGGTTGAAAATGAACCATAATTCATTAGGTTATATATTTATTGTCTCGCGTATATTACAATATTAATTTATTCTCAATTTGACCACAGACTTTAACAATAAACAAAAGAGTATATATGCGTGTGTGTGTCAAACCATGTAGGTAGTGTGTGTAATGTTTTTTTTATTGATTTAATGTATTTTTTATGCATAATTTTGAAAAAAATATTAGCATTCTGCACTCCTTCTCTATATAAACTATAAGTGTGTGAAATTTCATACTCCTCCGTCCGCGCAATTTTCGTAAAAAGGGGTACAACGTTTTTGCTTCACGTATCAATATAAAGATAAATCTAAGCTATATTAAAAGTATTTCTCATATACAAAATTGTATTTTTCAGAACGCGTGAGACAAGTCCAAGAGAAGTTAGAAGAGTTCATAGAAGCCTTAAATAAGGAAAAATAGTGTAATTAGTGTCGTTCGCTTCGTACATGTATTATTGTTGATATTAACTCGATCTAAGTTATATTTATAATAAAATGTTGCACAAATAATATGTTTTCATTCCTACCACCTAACTAAATAAACCATCTTTACTAACATCACAGTATAAAAATTCATATATTATTGTTCTTTGATTATCCATATAGTAGGCGACCGCCTTTGGTTTTAATGGAAAAGCTGTCGAATACAAGTGTTATCAAAAGTCAATTTGTATTGCCAATGGTTTCGAAATTAAAGCACTGTAGTACTAATTTGTGGCAAGTTACAATAGTCCATGTAATCAACATAAAGTCCGTTTCACACAAACGTTGTACGCCTAACAATGACCCATCTCACTCTGTCAATATCGGAAATGTGCGAGAGACATGCTCAGTACTTGTTTGTTAAAAAAAAACAGACTAATGTTATTGTAGAATCAACCACAGTAACCATAAACTCGTTAGGAGTGTGTAATAGACGACCGTACATGGCGTTTTTGCATTAAAAATCATTGAATTTTAATGTAAGAAACACCATCTATGGTAAAATTGCCATGAAAACAACATAATGAAAAAATCATTTTTATTCCAATAATTAAACAATTATAAGAGTAGCTAATATGTGCCTCCGCAGATTCTCCGATTCGAATCCCAGTTCAGGCCAATTTGGAAAGTTGATGACATTGTTACACTTTCACGCCGAGGCAGAGTACAAGACTACTGCGCCACTTGCCTAATTGTGTGTGCGAAAGAATACAGTATTTTGGCTTAATCGTCACCACATCGCTCAAATTCCATCTTTAGAAAATTTTCGCAAGATTCACTTTTGATATTCTTATATTTCAAATAGATATACAGCTAAAATGGTAGCTTCAGTACATTTTACCTCTAACAGACCTTTTATAATAAACCGTACAAATAATCCGAGATAACGATTTATGAACAACTCCGTGAAATATGTTTTCTAATATCTTTCTAAAACATTTTTATAGAGGGTAGTGATAGATCGAAAATATTTCGACACCAAATTTTTGATTTCGAATCCAATATATTTTCCAAACAGCGTACCAACAATCTCCGTACATTCTTTTGTCTTAGGATCTTCAAATAATTCCGGGCGTTTTTTTGAAATTTCTATGATTGTTTTATAATAGATTATAGTTAAATTAATTTCAGTATATTTGCAAAATATTCAAGAGTTGATAAAATTCTATGAAGTCCCTGTAAAATTCTTTCAAATACTGGAAACAGAGTTGTATCCGGAGAGGAATTGGACCACAAAAATGCATTTGTGTATTTCAAAGAGAATAAAAAAATGCCTTAGATAATATTCACTTTCTCATCTTCTTTGCCTTCAATAAATTTTCTACAGCACCAAAGAACGGGTCACAGACGTTTTTCAACACATACCTTTGCTGATTTTCAGATTTGCACAAAAGCAAGCTCTTGCTAATTATATAATATAATATATTGTAAACATTCGTTGTTACTCTCATATTCTCTCCAGTTTAACGGACTCAAACGGTGTTTAATAAACTCTGTTACAATAACATAAATAATATTCTTATCTACTTCTGAAATAATGGCGTTCCAGGATCTTCAAATGACATAAAGCCAAATTATAATTGAATTTGCCAAAATTTCTGAACAACACTATACTATCTGCATAGATTGAGACACATAGTCTAGTTTTTTTTTTTAATAAATATACCTTTCTTGAAATATCTTTATTGAGCATGATTAAATTATCAGCAGTCCATATGCGGAGATCGACGTCCTTTTGTGTTAAGAAATTAGATAGAGCAACTTTAAGAGACGCTAAAGGTTGAACAAGCTTGTAAAAACTATTTTTCAACGTTTTCATCCCTCCATTTCTCGGGGGTAGCCAGACATCGGGGGCGTTTTACGGATTTTTGTTCCTTATATACCTGCTAACGCTGCTGTTCTTTGAAGATACTCGTATACAACTTCAGGTTTTAATTTTTTTGTTCCCAAACCAAATTCCGATCGGACTAATTAGTATACAAAAGACTTAATTTAATTTTATTGTTATGACGGACATGTTTTTTATAAATTTCAGTCAAAATAGTGTAAGTAGGTATTTTTTTTTCTATTGCCGAATGTTCGGCATTCAAACCAAATTGCGGCCGAATGCCGAAGTTCGGCTCAGGCTGCTGAAATTAGGTTAAACCGAATGTAAAACGAATTTCAGCCCATCCCTAGTACTATGTTTCACACTTTCAAATAGATTTTAATAGATATACATGACCAGCGCTGGATTTACACTACGGGTACTCCGGGCTAGTGTCCAAGGCGGCAAAATTTGGAGGGTGGGAAAAAATTTTCTTCGCGTTATCGAAAATACTTTCTTTATTTTCCAAAAAATGAAAATTAAAAAAAGATTAACTAGTAGGTACATTTTTCGAAAAATTGATATCATTTATATTATCATTTATATATCATAAAAATTGAAACTTTCAACATTTTATTAAAAAATTCGATAATAAGACGGCATTTTTTACTATGCACAGGGGCGGCGTAAAGGTTAAATCTGGCACTAGACATGACTTTTTCATAATTTTATCATACATACATGATATAGGAAAATATATTAAATAGGTACTTGGTGTTTTTTTCCATCAGACGTTAATAAAAAGATAATTATATAGACATTTATGGCCGATTTATTGTTTTGTTCTTTCAAATAATCAACCACATCCACTTTTGTACAAGTAGCTTACACCGGCTTCTTTTTTATTACACACTTGTTCTTCAAAAGACTTAAAATAATAAAATATAAATTTATTACCAAAATAAAACAAATATTTGATCAGTTAAAAAATTTATTCATCCACTTTTCTGTTAATTGGTAAATATTTTATATAACATTAATCATAACAAGTAGGTATATAGAAACATTAATCAAAAAAAGTATAACATTAATCATAATAAAACATCAAGTAGGTTAGACTATTAAAAGTTAATAACAAAAAAAGCTGTTTAAATACAGTGTGTTAAAAAAAACCTGTCCGATCGGAAACCAGTGTATAGATATCCCAATCAGATGACCAAATAAAATAAGAAACATAAAAAAATCATGATAGTAAACATATTAATGAAATTTTAAATGTCCGTTTATTTTGCTATTTTCCCCAAAATTTTGGCAAAATTTTAAAACGTACAACACTAATTTCGGCGGTATTATGTTATGATGCGGCGGCGGCGTCTTTAATGTGTGCCGACAGACGATGCACCGCCCCTAGTCAAAGGTACCGCTCGGCACGTGTAGGAGCAATCCCGACCTTGAACTATCTACTTACGATCATTATTATTTGTTTTCTTTATTTATTTTACTTAAAATTATGTCAGTTTCGCGAAACATTGCATCCGAGTGCACGTGTTGGAGAAATTGAGTTTTAACTATGTCGTATACGAATGAAGAGTACTTTAATATGTTAATGTGTTTGGGGAGGAGTGACTGCAATTATGCAGAGGCTCGTAGAGACTATGAAATGCGTTTCGCAGTTCCGCGGGGTACCACGGTGCCGTCAGAGCGTGCGTTTCAACGTCTTCACAATCGCATGTACACCACGGGCAGTGTTCACTGCTACGAAACGCATCACGCTGATACAGGGAGACTGCGTATCGACATGGATATTAAGGAGCAAGTGCTTGAGCTATTTACTAAGCACCCCACCCGAAGTACTCGTTCTGTGGCACGACAACTGGGCACTAACCACGTCCAGGTGTGGAAACGTGAGCCGTACGTGACTATCTAAACCAGCAGTATGGAGCGCAGTGGTAGGGGTGGACCAATTTCATGGCGAGCGCGATCTCCAGATTTGACTCCACTTGATTTTTATCTGTGGGGTCACGTTAAACAATTAGTGTTTAAGAAAATCTGTGACACCGAAGCTGAAATGCGTATTGTAGCAGCGTTTGAAAAGATAAAATCAGATACAAATGTGCTTGAAAGTGTCCGTGATAACCTTTTGCAACGGTGCCAAGCCTGTATCACTCGTGGAGGTCGTCACATGGAACAACATCTCCATCACAGCCATCGCATTGGCGTCCTTATCGAATAACAGACTACTTACCTACCTGCAAATTCATAAGCATAGTTTGAGGTCAACTGGGTTCATGACCCGCCCGCCCGCTACCAGTATTGCCATGTAAGTTTCACAATTTATGAAATATTTTAAATTTTTAAACGGGGTAAATTTTTTTTACTTGGAATCTGTTTTTTTTATATAAATAGAATCGAATAGCGATACCTAATAATACCTCCACCGGTCGGACAGGGTTTTTTTAACACACTGTATAAAAAAAATGATAATTAAACAGCCAAACTCTTTTCTTTGTAACTATTGACTCTGTATTGATAATGAGTATCATTTGATATTTAAAAGATATTTCAGATCTTAACTATAAAGGATAAAAATCTTTATATAGTAACATTCATATCATTACATATTATAAAACAAAGTCCTCCGCCGCGTCTGTCTGTCTGTCTGTTCGCGGTAAACTGAAAAACTACTACACCGATTCTTATGTTGTTTTCATTAATGGATAGAGTGGTTCTTAAGGAAAGTTTAAGTATATATAATTTGTTAAATTTTTGTATACATTGGCTAAAATTGGCTATTGGTTAGAGGTGTCGGAAAAAAATTAGCCATCTGGGAGCTTTCAACGAAAACGTTGCCTAAACCCTTTGAGATATAATAAAATAATGTATGGTGGAATTGTGTATCTTGTATAGGTCTACAGAAAAGACCGCGATGGTATATGTTTATCTCTTAAGGATAACATACTGTATCCATTTTAATACTTTAAGAAATTGGCAATTATAATGTGGTAATGTAAAAGCTATCTATATAGCTAAGAATAAAGAAAGGTATTAATGCCAGTATAAGCAATGAGGTAATATTTGGATTATGATTAATAAATAATCTCACTTCAGTTATAATTTCAATAAAACATAGGAAAGACATCTGAATATAATAAAAATTTTACTTCATCGTTATTCCATTCCAGAAATATTTTCAATATTTCGTCACGATAGGATTTTTCGATGATCTGATAGGATTCTTTGAACAAATTTTGTGCTATAATAGTGGCGTCGGTGGAATTGACATCTAACAGACCTTTGATGACACACGCAACAAATAATCCTCTATCAATTCCCCGATAAAGTACGAAATATTCTTGTAAGTATTTTTGCAAAACATCCGTATACAAGCTTACGATAGATCGGAAATATTTGGACACCAACTCCTTGGTTTCATATCCAATGTATTTTCCAAACAATTTTCCAACTATCTGCACGCATTCTTTTGTCTTTTTGGGATCTTCGAATACGTCCGGTCGTATTTGCAAAACTTGCTTTATCGTCTTATAATAGAGCATAGTCAAGTGTATTTCCACATACTTAGCAAAATATTCTTGAGTTGGCAAAATTTTATGCAGTTTTTTCAAAATCCTCTCAAACACGGGTAACAGGTTTATGTACTCTTGTCCTACAAATGCTTTTGTGTATTTTAAAGAAAATATAAATTCATATAAGTATTTACATATTAGACCATTTTCAGTCTTTGTCGGTGACAAACTCTGAACAGCATCAAAGAACGGGTCACAGACATTATCCAGCACATACTTCTGTTGCTCTTCAGATTCGCACAAGAGCAAGCACTTGGCAATAATAGATACGAAATTATATAAGTAATCTTCTTTATTTTCTAAGCAATCTAAGGGATTTAAACGGTTTGTAATGAAATCTGCAACAACTCCATATATAAAACTCTTTTCTACTTCTGGAAGATGGTTTTTCAGGTACTTCAAGTGAACCATATATATATCATGTTTGAGATAAGTTTTGAACATGACTATATGATAATCTGTCTCTATAGATTTAGGTACAGAAACCAGTTTATTTAACTTTTTAAATAAACGAGTATTTTTTGATAAATCTTCATTTTCCATGATTGACTTGACAGCAGTCCATATGCGGAGATCTATATCTTTTTGTCTTAAAAATGTAGATAGAGCAACCTTAAGAGCCGCTACAGGTCTTATTGAACAAGCTTGTAGAAAAATATCAACATCGTGATCATTCCCATAAGCTAAACGAATCGAAATCCTCGCAGTACGACGCCAATCTAGTAATCTCTTCAGATACATTTGACGATCCCTTGCTCTACATACGAATACTCTATTTGCGACAGCTTTAGCTCCTAACCATCGCCAATTTAACTCGTCAATCTTTGGAGGTGGTTTTGTTTTGTGAGCGTTAGCTCTGAATGCCGCTGACACTTGTTTGTTGACTTTATTTTTTGTTTTATCGTCACCTTGACCATCTAACTCCGAAAGACGTGACAAAAGCCACTTATCAGATGATAAAATGCATAAAGGGCGCACCATTATCGACTTGGGATCGATTTTTAACTGTTCATCTAGAGCATACTTATGCATTTCTGCTAAACCACCGGGCTCACTAAAATATAAGGACAAAGATTGTAAAAAATTATCGAATTTTAAGCGTTCTTTTTCTTGAACTAATGTAACGAAAGCTTTGCCTTGTTCAAGTGGTGATATATCATGTCGTAATACATTCATGTATGCTGCTTCAGACTGTTCCGTCATAAATATTTCGCGATACAACTCACGACGTAGTATTTTACTATGATAGAGACGTCTTACTAAATTTGAGTCTTCCTTTGCCAGTTTGACTAGCACGGGCTTCGCTTCAGGAAAGTCGTTTATGCTTACATTATATTCTTTGAGAGTCCTTATAAAAGCATCGGGGTTTGATGGTAAGAAAAGAAGTGGCAATTGTTTAGCAATAAGACATTTTTCACTTTTACTTAACTTGTATTCTGTTAAAAGTGAATGTTCGCGTAAAAATCCTGTCAATACATTTGGAGGAACCGGAGCACTTGCTAGAAGGTGTCGTATGATAACAGCATGGAGACCTTCACGGCATAAATGTTCCGCGATAAGGCCATCGAGACCTAAATTGCGACCAAAATCCATTAACAAGTCCCAAGAACTTTCTGGTAAACGCCAAATGCACTGTCTGTTAACGAATGACCTGATCACCGCCGCTCGGAGCGTAGTCGGCTCGTTCAGATGTCTTTGCACTAAAAAGGACAGCAGCTTTTCGACATGATCTGGCACACCTCCACTTTTACTAACAAGAACCAACATTATGTTCAATCTTCCCTGAATCGAACTTTCTGTTAAAAGTTTCAATTTCAGTTCATTGTATGTTTCTTCAAATCCCATAAAGCGATATCTATCAAATAATAAATCTAAAGGAGATTTTCCTATGGGTAACATTTTACATTGACCATAAAAGTGACCAGAGTGCATAAATTTACATTTTATAAGATCTCTATATGAATTCCTTCTATGTTCAACGTCTAAAAGAAAATCATTTTTTTCTTCTTCTTCTAGTTTAAAAGATACCGGTATTTCATAGGGCCATTCCTTGATTCTCTGGTCGATATTTTTGTCTACAAATATTTGTTTCTTAAACTTAGCTCTTTCTTCTACTTTGACGCGCTTTATTAAAGGCTCTACAGCCTTATAGGTAAACCAGTGTTCAAGATACGAAGCTCTCGCCAGTTTTAGGACGAGTTGTTTAGCGTCCTCACTCTTCAAAGTGGCGGCTAAAGTGTTCATATGAAGGATAGAAGAAGCATACAACTCAATTTTGGCAAAAATTCTATCTTTGCAATTTTTCAACACATATTGAGTTGTCGTAGAATTAAAAGGCTCTGACTGATCTTTGTTGAAATATTTTTCAATAATATCCAAATACATATCGGTATCCCATTTTAGAAGACATTTCACATTTTTGAAGTAATCAGATTCGTTTTGAACATATCGTGTAAGTGCCAATTTATTTTTTGGTAAAATCTCAAAATATAATTGACATGCTTTAGGACATGATTCAAAAATTCGTTTTATATGGTTATGCGACAGTTTATCTACGATACTTGAAAATTCACTTAGTATAAATTCATTGGAACAATGCCAGAAAAATTTCACGGCGTATTCGAAATTATTTTTATAATAGTTATAAAACTCGCAATTTCTTTCGGTATCTTTTAAATTCAAGTGCAACCAATTTTTCATTTTATTTATAGCAGGTAAAGTCATTTCTGGATAAACGTAACTCTCGAGATGAGAAGGATTGATTATATTGCTATATTGTGGCTCCAGCAGCCAAAAACATTTTAGACATCTGCTCACATAAAGCATATTGTCGTCTTTTAGATTTTGCAGAATAAGGTCGACATATCTATATTTAGACGCTAGATCAATTTTGAATATTCGGTCAATCGGTGAGTTTTCATGTAAATTAATCACATCTTCAACGCAAAGGTTTTCCTCAAAAGCTTGTTGGACTAAATTGTTCAGGTTACGATGTCGATCCTTGAGGTTGAATCCTGATAAGATGACTGGAGTGTACACGACCATCTGCAAAAACTCTAGTTCTATGATATCGACTAATACGTGGTATATCTATATATAAATCTTTTAAAGAGTCTAGCCGGATAAGCGTATCGAATCGGCCCCTAATGACAACCTATATCAAAACTTATTAGGGGTGTGCGAATATTGTTCAAATCGAATCAAATCTAATATTAATATTCGATTCGAATTTCGAATCGAATAATTTGAATTTTGGAATTATTCTACGAATAATTCGAAAAAAAAAACGAATAATTTGAAAATTTTTGAATAATTCGAACAATTCACGAATTATCGAAATATCACTGGATTTTCTTTTATTTCCAATTTGAATTCCATTACATCGTGTATCAATATTCTATTTATGAATAATATACTTTTTGATTAAAAATCAATTACCCGGAGAAAACAATTGCTCAATTTCAATATATGTTCATCTCTGTCAGTAAAATAAAAAATCTAGATACTAATATTGGCAAGAGATCTTTTCAATTCATTTTGGTTTTTATGATTATTAATTTCCGTGTGAAAAAAATCGATAAGAAAAAGGTTACACATGCAAATTCTGGAAATTAATTTCTCCAAGTTTGATTAAAATTTAAACTGTGATTAAGACTTAAACTGTGATTAAAATTTAAACTATGATTAAAATTTAAACTATGACTAAAACTGAAACTATGATTAAAATTTCGGGAGGCCGATTCGATACGCTTATAAGGAACCTTTGTAACATTTATACATTTTTTTACATATAAATTCAAGGATTTACAAATTAGTCTAGGTAAACATAAATAAGTTAAAATACTACATAGAAGTAAAATTGTTGCTGGCCTGTTTTACATTTTGTTCTTTTGATTTTTGAGAGACTATTTCTTAGGATCCCAAATACAAAATTTACGCTTAGCATCTGATTTTTATATGAGCCTGTTTCCGCCTATCCGAATTTAGAATTTCAAGATATATCACTTTTTAAATTATCGCGTTTCATATTTATATAATAACTATACTACGGGACTTAATGCGTGAATAAGTGGCTATATACCTTGTTCCCGACGTTTATACTGGGTTGCACCAGCCGTGGTCACGGGCAGACTTCAAGAAATGTCATTTTATGCTTTATCAATTTTAGCTGTAAAAATTTTACTATTTAGGATATCTATATATTTGAGACGGCATTTTGAAGGGAAAAGCTAATATTTTTAATAAATATTCACCCGATAAAAATTCTCTTAGTTAACACCTGTCATTAATGACAGCTGAAAATACGTGTTTTTACAATTTTTCCATTTTTTAACTGACTCCAGCGTGTTGATTGTTTGATGTAAACAACTAATTTTACTCAGAAATTAAGTGTACATATCATCCAACTTTAAATGTAAATATCCACTTAAAGTTGGAGGTGATTTTCAGTCTCCCGAGACCATAAAATATAAATTTCACGGAAATTGTTAAATATTTCAATTTCATTTTTTTTTTTTTTTGCTTATTATATGTATTTCTAAGATTACAATCCTTTAATTTCATGAAAATGAAGTTTATCGTAGAAATTAAAAATAAAAAACCAAGAAAAAAATAAAGACCGAGTTTTTTGCAAATATCTCGAAAACAACGAGTCGGGAAACAAAAATCAAAATAAATCCGCGAAAAAATCCGAAAAGATAGTTTTATTTAAATGTCAAATATTCGCGTAAATCTAAGAAAGTATTATCGAAAACAACGAGTTAAAAATGGCGAAGAAAATCTAAAAATAAAATATTTTAAGGGTATACCTAAAATAGTAAAACCGGCGTCAAAAAACTAATAAGCGAAAGTAATGCAGATTTTTATCAAATAAAAAGTAATACAATATCTTATCAACTAACAAACACATATACAGATATTATTTCCACAAAAAAGTCTTTGGAATTCTTGTACATTAATGCTCGAAGTATTGTAGGACAAGGAAAATTTGATGAATTAAAATGTTCTTTAGATTCTTTTGCAAACACAATACACATCATTGCCATCACAGAAACTTGGATAAAAAGTGAAGATCAAACGAAAAGACTTATCTTACCCGGATACACTTATCATTACAACTTCAGACAGAATACTACTGGTGGTGGAATCTCAATGTTTATAAACAACAACCTAAGTCATAACGTAATAGAAGACTGCTGTATTAGGAATATACACTATTTATGGATACATATTGATAAATACAACCTGGATATTGGGTTAATTTATAAACCTGACCGTACAAAAGTGAATCAGTTTCTTGAAGAATATTCTCTACAATTAGAAAGAATAAGAAGGGCTATAGTTTTTGGAGATTATAATATAGATTTGTTACTTTAAAAAGACTACGTTAAACTACTTAGATTATTATATTATATTATCTTAGATAATATAATAATAGCAACACTAAATAAGATTAGTAATGAATAAAGAAAAATTGTAATATTTATTATAATAGCTAAAATTAAGTAAATAATATTGCTATATTTAATTATAATACTTATTAAAAACATTAAAAAAATTTTAAAATGTTTAGAATTAAAATCAAGTAATATTGTAAGGTACTTTGATGTCAGTTTTGAATTTTTAAAATAATTTTTGTAAAATAGTAGGTAGGCAGTCTGTAACAACTGTATAATGCCATTGAGACATCTAACACCTTAGTCTCTCCCGTGACCATGATTGCTGTAAAGCAATCGAAACGTCGGGAACCAAAAATCATAATAAATTCGCGAAATAATCCGAAAAGATAGTTTTATTTTGAAATGTCAAATATTCGCGTAAATCTAAGAAAGTATTACACGGAGATGATTGATGAAAATGGATACACAATTCTTAACTGTGTGGAGCCTTCTTACTGCACGCGCGAAACTTCATCAACAAAAACAATAATAGACCACGTATCAACCAACTTAAAAGAACATAACTTTAACCTAGCTATTATAGAGTCAGCAATGTCCGATCATAAGCAGATGTACCTGGAGCTGAAACAATATTGTCCAGAAATAAAAAAGAAGATACATTATGAAGCTATTAACTATGAAAATCTTTATAAAAATGTTGAGCAGGATGTTACTACAGGTACGTTACTAGAGTACAGTGATCTTGAAAAAATAATTATAAAAAACATCAGTGACAGTAAAATTACAAAAATAAAAATTCTTAATCCTCCTAAAACCGACTGGATATACAAAAATATAATTAAAGCCATAAATGAGAGAAACATTTTAACATTTAGCTTAATAGTATATCTAATAACAAAATCAAACATACTAGTATTCCGACAAAATTAGAGATTGACCTAAACATAATAACAGATCCAATAGAAATTTGTAACTATTTCAACTTATATTTTTCTACTATAGGTATAATGTTGGCATCAAAAATTTCCAAAACACATAAAACACATAAACATTCAACGTCTATCACACTACCCTCAGATACTTCCAACTCACAGATATTATAATCTGAAATAACTCCTACTACTACGGATGAAGTTCTTAAAATAATTAATAACCTTAATAGCAACACATCAGTAGGTATCGATGGTGTTAGCACGAAAGCTATAAAATGTATAAAAAACTTGATTGCTGATGACCTCACTAATTGCATAAATCAGTGTCTGCATAATGGTGTCTTTCCAGACAGTCTCAAAATAGCCAAAGTTAGTCCAATTTATAAATCAGGCAAACGCACTGATCCTGGAAACTACCGACCGATATCAGTACTACCAGTCTTTTCCAAAATATTTGAAAAAATATTACACACCCGTCTTAATAACTATTTAACTTCAATTAACTTTATTTACAGTAAACAATACGGTTTTAGGCCCAAATCCAACACATTATCTGCCACAATGGATCTCATCACTAAAATGAAACTTAAAATAGATCAAAAACAAATAGCTCTGGGCATATTTGTTGATATTAAAAAAGCTTTTGATACCGTAAGTACTGCACTCCTATTAAAAAAACTTAACGATATCGGTGTTAGAGGTACAGCGTTAAACATTTTTAGATCTTATCTTGAAAATCGGCAGCAAGTAGTCAAAATAGGAGAATACACTAGCGACATTGCTTCAATTAAATGTGGCATACCACAAGGCTCAATATTAGGTCCACTTTTATTTTTGATTTACATTAACGACATTAGAAATATGGGGTTAAATGGAGATCTAACATTATATGCAGTCGATACAAGTATGTTTTACTATGGAGTATCAATAAATTCGATCGTAAAAGATGCACAAAATGATTTGGTCTGTTTAAACAATTGGCTACAGAACAACTTACTTACCGTTAATACTGAAAAAATAAATTATATCATCTTTGCTGCTAAAAATAAGAAAATAGGTAGTTTTGATCCTTTAACTATAAATGGTACTGTTATCAATAGGACAAAAAGTGGAAAATATCTTGGTATTACATTAGATAACTGTTTGACATGGAAGCCTCATTTAGACAAAATTAAATCTAAATTATCCTCATTGGTTGGAGTACTACGCGGCAATGTACGTTGTTTTCCTAAACCAGTTCGATTAATTGTTTATAATATAATGGTAAAGCCCCATATAGATTGCCTAATTGAACTCTGGGGCACTGCAGCACCAACTAATCGCTGCAAAATACAAAGACTGCAAAATAAAAATAATAAAAGTGTTTTTTTATTACGACTATATGACTCCTACTGAAAAACTGTACCAAGAAACTAAAATGAGTATAAAACAAACATATGTGTATAATACTTCAATTTTAATATATAAAATTATGAATGGATTAATACATACAAATATATCCTTCACAAAGAAAACCATTTTATAAATTCAAAACACTTTTGAAAAATCATGTGTTAAACAACATACCTATAATTTAAGAAATTATATATATATATATATATATATATATATATATATATATATATAAGTGAAAAATATCAAAATCTTAAATTAAATACTTTACAACTAAACAAAATATATCTATGAATAATGTAAATAACAGAATTCATATATATACATATTCAATAAAAAAAATATATTAATAATAATAAAAGTAATCTAAGTATTATGTAAACTGTATACATACTCATACAATAAAATAGTTAACATTTTATTATTATACTCATTTTCATTACTAAATTCTATCCGTATCTCTTCTAGTAACAAGCTCAAAAAACAGAGTAAAACAAAATATTTCTTAAATGAAAATATTTATAAATCATTATCACTTATATCATCATTGTCGTCATCATCATCCACTCGGATTATAAAAGAAACACACACTATCCATCAGATCATTATGAGGGCACATTTTATCCTCTTCTTTAATAATAATAAATAATAATAATAAATATGTTGGGATATTAACACACAGCACCATCTAGTTCCATGGTAAGCTTGGTAAGGCTTGTGTTATGGATACCAGATAGTTGATAAACTACACATATATAACTTTAAATACATACATATTATAAATATAACACCCATGACTGGAGTACAAACATTCGCGCTCACACAAATGAATGGCCACAGCGGGACTCGAACCCACGACCGCTGGCAGAGCAAGTAGGGTCTCTACACACTGAGCCAAACGTGTCGTCAAAAATATACTCTTACAAGACAGATTTTACAAACAAAGGGGTTTTCTTAAAAAAGGCTTGCAACCTATGATTTATTGGACAGGGATTCCTGTTATAGAAAAATAATTTCCTTAATAATTATTGTAACTTCAATAATATTTATTAAAAAAATAAATACCATTTTAGAGTTATTAATATTTTTTTAAGTATTAGTTTTTCTCATTGAAATCTTAAATTCAAGAAAAGTTTATTTTTTTATTTTGCTAAAATGCTTTCCGTTTTTAGTGACAATGTTTCAAAGTTGACAACACTCCTGAAATATCAGTATTCCGTCGAATTAAAAATCAGACTTTAAAACAAATAGTTGTTATTTTTGGATAATATACAAATTGTTCTGTTTACATTTATCTGGTTTTGACATCTATCGGCACTCTGAGTGTTGGCGTAAACACGTAGGGTTGCCAACCGGACTATAATATATAGTATTGTACTATATTTCGGGTCTGCGTACTATATACTGTTGAAGCAATATATATTACACAAAAATACTACATTTTCAACACCGAAACGTTTTTTTCCGTAAATACAAAATTTTTTTGAAGTGTCCTGTATTTTTATAGCAAATAGTGAAAAATACTATATTTCGCCGAAGAAATATTGGCAACCCTATAAACACGTCACGTGACCATATCGATGACGACTTAATGAATTTACTCCCACTACAAACATGCCTATAGATAGAAGTTTTCAATTAAAAAACACGTATTTTTAGCATCATGTCATTAATGACAGGTTTTCACTCAGCGAATTTTTATCGGACACATAAAAAAATATTAGTTTTCTCCTTAAAAATGCCATGCCGTCTCAAACGTATAGATATATAGATATCTTGAATAAGTAGTAAATTTTTACATCTACAATTGATAAAGCATAAAAATGTCATTTCTTGAAAGTTTAAATCCGGATAGGCGGAAACGGGCGTATATAAAAATCAAATAAGACTAAATTTTGTCCTTTGATAAGGAACAGCCCCTTAAGGGGCCTATCACAAAATGTACTGAGTTCTATGGTATTGAGTTCGAGCGGCCGACGCATCGCTGTTTTTAGCATTTTCTGCAGTTGTAATTACTTCTATGTAAAGTTTTATAATAAATAATTTAATAAAAAAAACATATGATTACGTTTCTTTTGAACTGACGTATATACTGGTATAAATTTTACTTAATAATATTAATGTTGTAAGGATATATTTACAGCTAATTCTGAAAGTTTTTAGTAGTTTTTAAGATTTTGAAAAGGACTTTTTTTGTAGAAATCAATACATATTTTTAAATTCCGAGGCCGTTATAAACTCAACCACTATATACGAGATATTATTATATATTTTTCATTTCATTTTCTTAGTATAGTATTTCAATCGATGAGCTTGAAAAAGTGCTGTCGCGCATTTTATTAAAAACTTGCTTCGAAATTTTGGCTTTATTTCAATTAATAATGAAAATTTGGGAAAAGAGAGGCCGCTATAAATTATATTAATAATTAATCTCCACCATAAAATAAATCAAAATTGTTGAAGAGTTTAGTTTCTCT
This sequence comes from Argynnis bischoffii washingtonia, assembly GCA_033884665.1. Classification (NCBI taxonomy): domain Eukaryota; kingdom Metazoa; phylum Arthropoda; class Insecta; order Lepidoptera; family Nymphalidae; genus Argynnis; species Argynnis bischoffii. The sequence continues at coordinate 8,935,523 of JAEMGE010000029.1, forward strand.
GAATAAGAACGTCAAAGATGGGCATTAAATTGAAAAATCACAGTCAAAATGTAATAGGCCTCTTAAAGTTAGAGCAAAATTAGTTAACTTTGCAAATCAGTCGATTTCATAAGGAATGACTCATTTATCATGAGAATATTAGATGTACTTACCTTGTACACTATTATTTACTAATGAAGAAAATAATATAAGTCCAAAACTAGTCGAAGACACTTGGTCTATTTCATGTTTCCATTTTGACTAATGACTCTAATCACAGATTTAAGGAGACTACAACTCTAATGATGTTTATTTATGGTTCGCCGCTATGAGAATTTAGGCAAAACCGGTTACAATCCACCACAGGTTATATGTACTACAGACCAGAAACAACGTCATAGACAGCCAAACTCCGTAGATAAGATTGTGCCTTGTAATTTGACTTTACAAACGTATTATAGAGAAAAATCGATATCTACTTAAGCCTTAAATATTATTCATATTGATCTTCTTTCTCACTTTCACTTATTTATTTATTAAGATTACCAACAGAAATTACAACAGTAATACAAAGATAATTTACATAATAAAAACAGTATAATTGTATTTCTTTTTAGAGGTAATCACAACATGCGTAGAAACAAAAGAAAACAAACAGTTTAATTAATGAAAGAATAATTTATTCGTTCGTTATAAATAGACAATGACGTGACGTACGTCGCAGACCACGTGATCGCAGCGTAGTAATTTTAGGGATGCGCTTCATTACCAATTGTACAAAACCGTAAACTAATCGCAAGGAATTAATGTTGTACTTTACCGGTTTTTTTACCGATTTCTAAAAATTACCTATTCTTTCTTTTTTGTGATTCTGCTTTTTATTTTTAAATTAAACTAAAAATAAAATGTAAAATATTTTTCTTACATGGGCATTTTTAATTCTACTAAAGTTAAATTTATATACGTGAATATTATATAAGTGTATAACTTATATAATATTCACGTATATTAATTTCATTCTCAAATCAACCAAATACCAACAAAAAGCTTGCTCAATACAATTTAAACACATCCTCGTCGTACAAATGTTTTAAAATTGAAATTAAGTATTAGTTTATAACATTAAATTATTGTAAACTATAAATTATTAATTTTGCTATAATGTATTAATTTATGTAACTGTTATGTTGAAGTTAAACTTTTTGTTTCTTGAATTGCCATGAATCAATTAAACAGATACTCGCTCAAAAGTCAAGAAAAAAATTTACGTCATTGATTTTATTTCCGTTTAATTGGTAATATCGTGAATAAGATCACGAAACAAAGCCTTTTTTGAGCTCGTAGCGTCGAATTTTATTGATTCCGACTTGTCGTAGCTTCTTCCAAAAATGGCACATAGCTGAGCTTGTAAAGAAAATAATCCTTACAATAATTGTAATTTAAAGAAAAACATTATTGATAAAAATAGAAGAATTCCAATCAAGTATTGGCGGTTTATAGAGATTTAGATAATATCATACAATGCTTTATCGTTACATAAAAAAATAAAGTTATAATCTTCGCAATTGTAATTGTAATAAAAATACATACAACATCAAAACTAATCTAACTTTTTTAAAGCTTCATTTTAAAACTATATATGGTTAGAATTTAAGGACAAGGCATTACTAAAACATATTTCTAACATGACTAAACTGTTCAAACTATCAAATAAATCATTTATAAAAGAAATGGTATTGCCAGTGAAAAAGCTATCATCGATGTTTACTTGAATTAATAAAATATAAACTTACTACAAAAGTCAAAAATAAAACAAATATTTAATCAGATAAAACATTTATTTATCACCTCTTCTGTTAATTGATAAATATTTTTTATAACATTAATCATAATAAAACATCTAATAGGTTAGACTATTAAAAGTTAGTAATAAAAAAAAATTAAAAAAAAAACGATAATAAAATAATAAATAGCCAAACTCTTTTCTTTGTAACTATTGACTTTGTCCTGACAATGTGGACATGTAGACTTTTCTTTCATTCATATAGGCTGTGTGTTTTCACTCAGCGATATTCTATATCTAAGAAACAAAGAATGCTTTTTAACTTAGTACATCAAATCAAATCAAGACAAATTATTACAAATTTATTGGACTTTCATTTTGTTAAAATATATGTCATAAGTTTATTAGTCGCTAAGCTTAATTTAGATCTTTAAAATACAGTTAGTATTTTACGTAAACTGGTTGTTTTACAAGGCACCACAGAAAGGGATTAATGCCAGTATAAGCAATGAGGTAATAATTGGATTATGATTAATAAATAATCTCACTTCAGTTATAATTTCAATAAAACATAGGAAAGACATCTGAATATAATAAAAATTTTACTTCATCGTCATTCCATTCCAGAAATATTTTCAATATTTCGTCACGATAGGATTTTTCGATGATCTGATAGGATTCTTTGAACAAATTTTGTGCTATAATAGTGGCGTCGGTGGAATTGACATCTAACAGACCTTTGATGACACACGCAACAAATAATCCTCTATCAATTCCCCGATAAAGTACGAAATATTCTTGTAAGTATTTTTGCAAAACATCCGTATACAAGCTTACGATAGATCGGAAATATTTGGACACCAACTCCTTGGTTTCATATCCAATGTATTTTCCAAACAATTTTCCAACTATCTGCACGCATTCTTTTGTCTTTTTGGGATCTTCGAATACGTCCGGTCGTATTTGCAAAACTTGCTTTATCGTCTTATAATAGAGCATAGTCAAGTGTATTTCCACATACTTAGCAAAATATTCTTGAGTTGGCAAAATTTTATGCAGTTTTTTCAAAATCCTCTCAAACACGGGTAACAGGTTTATGTACTCTTGTCCTACAAATGCTTTTGTGTATTTTAAAGAAAATATAAATTCATATAAGTATTTACATATTAGACCATTTTCAGTCTTTGTCGGTGACAAACTCTGAACAGCATCAAAGAACGGGTCACAGACATTATCCAGCACATACTTCTGTTGCTCTTCAGATTCGCACAAGAGCAAGCACTTGGCAATAATAGATACGAAATTATATAAGTAATCTTCTTTATTTTCTAAGCAATCTAAGGGATTTAAACGGTTTGTAATGAAATCTGCAACAACTCCATATATAAAACTCTTTTCTACTTCTGGAAGATGGTTTTTCAGGTACTTCAAGTGAACCATATATATATCATGTTTGAGATAAGTTTTGAACATGACTATATGATAATCTGTCTCTATAGATTTAGGTACAGACACCAGAGTGTTTAACTTTTTAAATAAACGAGTATTTTTTAATAAATTTTCATTTTTAATGATTGACTTAACAGCAGTCCATATGCGGAGATCTATATCTTTTTGTCTTAAAAATGTAGATAGAGCAACCTCAAGTGCCGCTACAGGTCTTATTGAACAAGCTTGTAAGAAAGTATCAACATCGTGATCAGTCCCATACGCTAAACGAATCGAAATCCTCGCAGTACGACGCCAATCTAGTAATCTCTTCAGATACATTTGACGATCCCTTGCTCTACATACGAATACTCTATTTGCGACAGCTTTAGCTCCTAACCAGCGCCAATTTAATTCGTCAATCTTTGGAGGTGGTTTTGTTTTGTGAGCGTTAGCTCTGAATGCCGCTGCCACTAGTTTGTTTACTTTATTTTTTGTTTTATCGTCACCTTGACTATCTAACTCCGAAAGACGTGACAAAAGCCACTTATCAGATGATAAAGTGCATAAAGGGCGCACCACTATCGACTTGGGATCGATTTTTAGCTGTTCATCTAGAGCATACTTATGCATTTCTGCTAAACCACCGGGCTCACTAAAATATAAGGACAAAGATTGTAAAAAATTATCGAATTTTAAGCGTTCTTTTTCTTGAACTAATGTAACGAAAGCTTTGCCTTGTTGAAGTGGTGATATATCATGTCGTAACACATTCATGTATGCTGCTTCAGACTGTTCCGTCATAAATATTTCGCGAAACAACTCACGACGTAGTATTTTACTATGATAGAGACGTCTTACTAAATTTGGGTCTTCCTTTGCCAGTTTGACGAGCACGGGCTTCGCTTCAGGAAAGTCGTCTATGCTTACATTATATTCTTTGAGAGCCCTTATAAAAGCATCGGGGTTTGACGGTAAAAAAAGAGGTGGTAATTGTTTGGCAATAAGACTTTTTTCACATTTACTTAACTTATATTCTGTTAGCAGTGAATCTTCGCCTAAAAATCCTGTCAATACATTTGGAGGAACCGGAGCACTTGCTAAGAGGTGTCGTATGACAACAGCATGGAGACCTTCACGGCATAAATGTTCCGCGATAAGTCCATCGAGACCTAAATTTCGACCAAAGTCCAATAACAAGTCCCAAGAATTTTCTGGTAAACGCCAAATGCACTGTCTGTTAACGAATGACCTGATCACCGCCGCTCGGAGCGTGGTTGGCTCGTTCAGATGTCTTTGCACTAAAAAGGATAGCAGCTTTTCGACATGATCTGGCACACCTCCAGTTTTACTAACAAGAACCAACATTATGTTCAATCTTCCCTGAATCGAACTTTCTGTTAAAAGTTTCAATTTCAGTTCATTGTATGTTTGTTCAAATCCCATAAAGCGATATCTATCAAATAATAAATCTAAAGGAGATTTTCCCATGGATAATATGTCACATTGACTATAAAACTTACCACATTTTTTCTTAATTATACGTTTACGAAGACGTCTATATGAACACCATTCATGTTCAACATCTAAAAGAAAATAATTTTCTTCTTCTGTTTCTAGTTTAAAAGGCACCGGTATTTCATAAGGCCATTCCTCGATTCTCTGGTCGATAGATTTGTCTACAAATATTTGTTTCTTAAATTTAGCTCTTTCTTCTACTTTGACGCGCTTTATTAAAGGCTCTACAGCCTTATAGGTAAACCAGTGTTCAAGATACGAAGCTCTCGCCAGTTTTAGGACGAGTTGTTTAGCGTCCTCGCTCTTCAAAGTGGCGGCTAAAGTGTTCATATGAAGGATAGAAGAAGCATACAACTCAATTTTGGCAAAAATTCTATCTTTGCAATTTTTCAACACATATTGAGTTGTCGTAGAATTAAACGGCTCTGACTGATCTTTGTTGAAATATTTTTCAATAATATCCAAATACATATCGGTATCCCATTTTAGAAGACATTTCACATTTTTGAAGTAATCAGATTCGTTTTGAACATATCGTGTGAGTGCCAATTTATTTTTTGGTAAAATATCAAAATATAATTGACATGCTTTAGGACATGATTCAAAAATTCGTTTTATATGTTTATGCGACAGTTTATCTACGATACTTGAAAATTCACTTAGTATAAATTCATTGGAACAATGCCAGAAAAACTTCACGGCGTATTCGAAATTATCTTTGTAATAGTTATAAAACTCGCAATTTCTTTCGGTATCTTTTAAATTCAAGTGCAACCAATTTTTCATTTTATTTATAGCAGGTAAAGTCATTTCTGGATAAACGTAACTCTCGAGATGAGAAGGATTGATTATATTGCTATATTGTGGCGCCAGCAGCCAAAAACATTTCAGACATCTGCTCACATAAAGCATATTGTCGTCTTTTAGATTTTGCAGAATAAAGTCGACATATCTATATTTAGACGCTAGATCAATTTTGAATATTCGGTCAATCGGTGAGTTTTCATGTAAATTAATCACATCTTCAACGCAAAGGTTTTTCTCAAAAGCTTGTTGGACTAAATTGTTCAGGTTACGATGTCGATCCTTGAGGTTGGATCCTGATAAGACGACTGGAGTGAACACGACCATCTGGAAAAGTTCTAGTTCTTTGATATCTACTAATACACTATTAAATCTTTTAAAGAGTTTAGCCGGGTAAGCATGACGAAATCGATATATTTAGTGCGCGTCGAGTTTTATTTTTTTGAAATGCTGCACTGAGTTTTTCCAAACAATTTTTTTATGAGTATTCGTTTATATCAAATTATATAACATATATTTTTTTTAGTGATTCTAAGCCTAATGTAAAACTGAAATAATAATATATTTTTAAAAAAGGTTGTAATTACCTATTTCAAAAATCTAAAAAAATATATAACATTCTTTCAAACTTTACCTAAAACCACAACCACATAATTTTCAATATAAGTTGACATAAAGGGACGGATTCGCTAAGCTTATCCGGCTAGACTCTTTGTAATATTCATACTTCTAGCATACAAATTCAAGGGTTTACAAATTAGTCTGGATAGATATATGTATAAATAAACTACCAACTCACCCTCGTTTCGCTCGGGTTCGTCCCTAGTTACGTTTTAACGTTTAGCTCAGGGATGAGATATTTTCCCGCAGTAAAAAGTACTCTATATGTTGACCCGGGTAACCAACCAGCTATTATCATACCGAATTTCATCAAAATTTGTCCAGTGGTTTTCCCGTGATGCGGTAACAGACAGAAAGACAGACAAAAATTCGAAAAACTATAGATTTAGCTTCTGTATCGATAATAAAGTCTATTTCAATAAGATTTTCCAAAAAATATTAAATGTACAGATTCCGCTTAGTTACAATTTTATTATATGTATAGATTAACATACTACATAGACCGCATAAATCATTATATTTATCATTACGATATTACATGTACTTACCTTGTACACTATTGTTTATTAATGGAGAAAATAACTAAAACTAATTGAAGACACTTCGGTCTATTTCAAGTTTCCATTTTGACTAATCTATTCTCTATTAAATTTATGGTTTGCCGCGAAGAGAATATTTGCAAAACCAGCTACAACCCATCACAGCACAGATTATATCTATAATATATATTATGATTTAAAATAAAAAAATATTGCGATTTATTGTTAGATAAGAAATACGATGTGTTCCTTTAAATAATTATGTACAATCGTGGGTTAAACATTTTATTATGTAAAATTATTGAATAAAGGCAATCTTTATTAATTAATATTATATTTATCTTATAAACCAGTAAATTTTTATCTGTCCTTTATATCAATATGTTTGTTTTTAATTTTCTTCATTTTTATTTCATCTATTCATAGCTTTTCTAGTTTGTTGATAATAATAAATAAATGTCACAATAAAATGTTATATCAAATCAACGTCAAACGTAATGTTTTCATGATAATCTAATTAAATAAAATTAATAATTAATTGGAAATACGATCCCTGGAAAATGGATAGTAAAACAGATGATCAAATTACTCTATCAGCAATAAAATTTTTATGTGGAGAATATAAACACGTTTGTAGGTTATGTTTACGTTTTACCAGTAACAAAATATGTTTGGATGATACTGTTGCTATACAAGCATCATATTGTAATACCAACTCTATTTCATATTATTCTATGTTAGAAGATTTAAATGTATGTATACACAATTATTAAATGAATTGTTTTGCGATTTAATATTGAGTGATTACTGATAACACAGTTAATAAGTTATAATCTCAATTTATAGGTACTCAAGGAACCGCTCCTACCACATAGTCTATGTGAAAGCTGTGCAAACATTACCATCAACTCTTACATATTTCTTAAACTTAGACAATTTGCTATTGACAAATGGAATAATGTTTTAAACACCCTAAATATTTCTTTGTCACAATCAAATTCTATAGAACCTCCCAATCAGACAGCTTACCTAATCATAAACAAAAGTGACAACTTATTATTGCAAAGTTGCAAGAGTTATGGTGCGACACCTAAAAAAGTGGCAGTTCTGAAGGACATCATGAGTTGTTGTCGTAGATACATTCAAGAGAAGCGTAAAATGCGAGAATTTCAATGTGATAAATGTGATAAGAGGTTTAGCTGTCATGATTACTTGACAAAACATAAAAAGCTTCATAATCGATCCCCTAATCCATGTCCAAAATGTTTAAAGGTGTTTTTAACAACTACTCAGCTGGCAGAGCATATGGAAAGAGTGCATTATCCAAAAACAATACAATGTTCTGAATGTTCAAGAAAATTTGGGACACAAAAAATATTAAAAGCCCACCAGAGGATGCACCACACACCTGCAGTGTGTAAATATTGTAACATTAATTTTCCATCACGCTTAGAATTAAGAGCCCATATGGATAAACATGGGGCTGCTACATGTCAGACGTGTAACAAAAAGTTTTCATCTCAACATACATATAAAGTACATTTGAAAAGTTGTGGTGAAAAGGGTAAAATTAGGGAGAAATATATTTGTGATTTCTGTAACAAATGTTATTCCAGTAAAAATGGGATAATCACCCATTTGAAAATAGACCATGGTTTTGCTAAAAAGGTATTAACTTGCAAGTGGTGTAATAAGAAATTTGATGCAATAAGTAGATTGAACAACCACATTGTGACTCATACTAAAGAGAAAAAATTTCATTGTGAGCAATGTGGGGGACTGTTTGTGACTCAAGCAGCTCTTACATATCACATTAGACTCCACACTGGTGAAAGACCCTACCCTTGTGATATGTGCGATGAAAGCTTTTTATCATCATCTAGGAGAATGGAACACAAAAGACGAAAGCATATTGGTCCTACAAAAGAATGTAGCTTATGTGAAATGAAATTTCTCACTCAGTTTCAATTACGAAAACACATAAAAAGACATTTTAATCCAAGCAGCAAACTATATATTACAGAGACCGATCATTACTTTCCAAAGCGAGTCAGACAGCCACATTTATTTACATTGTCTAAAAATGATTGCAAATAATTAATCAGCATATCTTATTAAGATTTTAAATACAAAATGTAGTCATCATATGGATTCACAAATATGCATATAAATCTTACATTAAATAAAATATTTAATCAATATGTATTTTTTTATACCTGCCTGTTCAAGTAACATTCTGCATTCAATAGCATCTTCACATTGAACCTGAGTTTTTAATGCAATATAATATATAGACTAAGAGAAAAAAAATTAGATTTAATTTTTTTTTATTATGTACAATATAAGATAATAAGCATACAATTTCATATATCCAACATAATACAATATAACCAAAATGGTTTGTAAATTTATTAAAAATCAATTTTCAGTTTCAATTATAAACCTTCTCATGTTTTGTTCTACGGGCAGGTTTGGTGGAATCATATTCCTGCCATAATACAATTTGCTTGTAGGGTCATGGTGTCTACTAATATGTTGTTTCAAGAAATGAGTAGTAACAAACTTTCTGGAACAAATCTCGCACATTAGGGTCGGCCCTACATGTTTAAATTTAATATGTTCAGCTCTAGCGGAAGCATTAACAAATCTTTCATTACATATCTTACAACTATAAGGCTTTTCTCCAGTGTGACGTCTGGTGTGGTATAATAAAGCCTCTTTAGAAACAAATCTACTACTACAGATATGACATTTGAAATTCTTTTCCCCAGTATGCTTTACCATATGTACTTTTAAATAGCTGGGTGCTGTAAACTTTTTCCCACACTCCTTACATACGTGGGGCTTAGCATTTCCATGAGCAAATCTATTGTGTACTCTTAAACCTCCTGGGGTACTGTACGCTTTATCACATTTCTCACAAGTAAATGACTTTTCCATTGTACTTCTTATAGGATGAGGATCAATTAAATTATTAAGGCACAAGTTCACATGTTTCTCGTAAAATTCTTTAGTTGTATAACTTTTGCCACATTTTGGACAAGCACTCTTTGATTTATGTTTTTCTTCATGTATTTGTAACTTGTCTAGGCCATGGCATGGTTTCCCACACTCTTTACAGACATATACATTGTGTTCATGATCATGGTGGTCTTTCAAGGCTTCCTCTGTACTTCTATATTGAGGACAGTCCGGACATTTGAACTTATGACCGTGAATCTCATGAGATATCAAATCGTCATCATTCTTAAATGTCTCCATACATTTGTCACAAGTCAAAATGCCATGAACTGCAAGATTATGGACTTTGACATCTTCAAAAGTTTCAAAACACTCATCGCAAGATTGACATTCATAAGGTTTTTTAGTTATATAAGGTTTGTGCTTCTTTTGTGGTTTGTCAACAATGAGTATTCTGGATTGTAAATCATCGATTACCATATATACCGTTTTGTTCTTATCTTCAATGTCAATATCAGAATTTAAAGTATTAGATATATTTTGAAATACTTGATTTAAAATATCTGAAGAGTTCTGACATTTTTCTATAAATCGAAGGGATATGAGTGCAGTATTAACGCAGTCTGTACATACAGCTTCAATCCCAGTAATTTCATCACATACCTATAAAACAAAATGTTTTTAGAAGAAATACAACTGATGTAAAATGAATTTTTAAAAATAAAATCACTTACATTTTCACCAAGTAATTTCGTTAGAATATCAGACAGTGGCTGAAAAACACGGCTTGATGGATTTAACGAGACAGGATCATCGAAACGTACGTACTGTTCTTTAATAAACTTTAAGCATAACCTACAATGGCTGTAGCGTTTTTCATTCAAAACATTTGCCACAATTATATTCAGATTAGAATCTTCCTGCATTGTTATTTAATTATGAAAATCTTGAATATTTTGATAACTTGATTCAAATTAATTTAATCTAAAAATACGCGCGCTTTTAAAACTTTTCGTTCAAGAATTCGATGTGAAATTAGCAATCGAGCGCCATTTTATGTCAAATAAGAAGTCTTTACTCAGTAATTTAGATTCCTTTAAGCAGTTTTAAACTATTTTAATCAAAGATTTATAATTGATTAAGGATATTTATATTACTTTATCATATATATAAAATTAAATGTTAGCTGTACATTTTTAAAGGATTTCCGATTTCTTAGATTTACAAAATATTCAGTAGGGCTGCCATAACAAAAATATATTTTTTTGTATTACAATTTTATACATTAATATTTGTTTTTATTATTTTTTATTGTTATATTATTTAGAATTTGTAAAGGGTAATTTATAATAAGGTTAATTTGCATCTTTATTATTATTATTAAGCTGAAGTTTGTTTGGTTAAACTCGCTAATCTCAGGAACCGATTTGAAAAATTCTTTTTGCATTAGATAGCCCGTTAATTGAGAAAGAATTTATGCTATATATCATCCCGGAAAAACGAAAGGATGAAACACTATTTTACAACCTGTCAAGAATGTTTTTCGTCAGATCATTATGATTTTGCAAAAAGATACCTACTTATGGAAAATTGGTGAGGGATTATAATAAAAAATATCTATGAACATATTATACATATATTATAAATTTGTAATATAAATCTTATTCCTATTCAAAAATTACCAATACCAATCTGTATCTAGACCTAATATACGCTTTTTGGACATCATTTTTCCGACAAATTTATGAAAAATATTGCTGGCATCATTGAATGCTTGATCAAAATTTAATGAAAATTCAGTTGTCGAACCTAAAAATATATAATTTTATTAAAACATAAATATTATGACTATTTATTTATAACAGATATTTTGTCTTTAAAACCAACACTATCAGGAGTAAGTAGATTTTTCTTGAAATTTATTTGAGACTACATGAAATAAGTTACATTAAGTATTTATTGTATGATTTTGAAATAAAACCTCACTTTTTGTAAACATTTCTTGGTCACCTTCTTCTATTACATTTTTTGAATGTACTTTATGTATATGAACCTTTGTAGAGCAGAAATATTAAATCTTATATATTAAAAACCAGTATTTCATTTAATACAATTATTTTATTCAAAATACTTACTATCGTTAATAATAGAATCAAAATAGAGTTTGTATAAATTTTCAACATTATAAATTATAATTTAATTAAAGATTTAATAAAAAAAACTAATTCACAATTTTGCTGTCCTGACATTTCTTATTCATTTATAAATCCAAAAATTCATTTTTTTATAGCTATCTTATTATATTATGGTCAGTGTATAGATATTTTTAATTATATAAATAAATATTAAAGTAATGAAAATTTAAATTGTCTTTAAAAGCATTTTTGTTAATAATTAAAAATTATTCTACAAAATATTGACTAATAGAGTCATCACGAAAATATTTTGTATATAGGTTGCCTTATCCCTAATCAAAAAAAAAAAAGAGAGCAGTGTCTATGACATTCAGTCAACAATAAGCAAAATGGCTGAAACTCGTTGGACTACGACAGACGTCCCGTGAAATATGCATTGTATTGAAGAGTGATAAATGTAAATAAATATTAAAGTGGAAGTGTTGCGTTTCTTGGTGTGTCTCGTGCTAGTGCATATTCTGTTCGCCTATGAGCTAACGTTGTGATAACAAGTAAATAAAGTAAAGTTTTATAAAGAGTGTTTTGTGTCTTGTTTTCACGGTGATCATCAACTTGCTGTCTGTTTTGGATTTATGTTTACTTGGCCACGGTTAGTACCATACATTTTGTTCATTTTTATTCTAAAATTTTACTTTAAAATAGTTTGAATGTTTGTGATGCGTGTAAATAATTTTAAAAGTTTTGACAGATTTTTTTGTCTCGCACATTTTTGTGTTTTTGTCGTGAGCGCGAGCGAGAAAGTGTTAGCAGAGTATGTGGAGTTGTGTCACTCCCTTCAGTAATGGAAAGTGTGTCGCGTATTATTGTTTTGATGATGACCTATTACGAAATACTAGATTCATAGAGTTGTCATCGGGTCGGAGGTCATCCGGAGGCAATTGGAGGCCGGCCCTCTAAGATTGACTGTGACATAAAGCGCGTAGGCTGTCGGTCTTAGTGTTAGGGGTGACATCATATTTCCTTATTTTAGATAATATATAAAATAGTATTTACACATTGTAATTTGTGACAATTTAGTATGAATGGCAACTTCTCATTTACTTCCACGTTGACGCCCAAAAAATATTTTATTATTACGTTTATCAAAGGATGTAAGTAGATTAGGTCAGTGAATGACTTGAGTGACAAAGAGGTGACTAGCAGAGTAATAAGTTTCAATTACTATATTTATTAAAGTGAAGGGACAAGACATCTCTAATCTAACCAGCCAAGTTATCAGTAAATAAATAATGTCATAAACAAGCTCTAAATCAAATAATATCATAGATTATAATTTATAACAATTACTATTATTTTAATTGTATAGTCTTCTTCATTGGAAGAAAAAATATTATGAGTATATAAATACACTTATTTACAGCTGTAACTTATGTTTTACTTTAACTTATATTTATTTAACATAATCATTAAATTTTGATGAATTTTCACTAAAATAATATGTATTTGATTAACCCCTGACCTTTAAAAATGAGAACAAGAAAACTTCTTTTTACTTATTGCTAGCCGAATAAGAATGAGGAAAATATGATAAAATGTTGTTGATAAGAGTAAAGAAGATATAGAGGATTTTGTCATTGTATAAATATGTAAATAAATTTGTTACGACCTTAACACACAGCACCATCTAGTTCCATGGTAAGCTATGCAACTTGTGCTATGGATAGCAGATAGTTGATACACTACACATATACAACTTTAAATACATACAAATTACAAATGTAAAAACACCCATGACTGGAGTACAAACATATGTGCCCACCACAAAAATTAATGCCCCCAGCGGGACTCGAACCTGCAATCTCTGGCACAGCAAGTAGGGTCACTACAAACTGAGCCAAATGTGTTGTCACTAAATATATAAGTGAATAAAATATTTAGTGTTAAAATAAATTTTGAAATATGCTAAAGAAAAAAACAATAGGTTTTATATGAATGCTATGGTGTTCAGATTGTTGTGACTTTTTGTTTTGTCAATTTTGTAGGATAGGAAAGTGATTACTACTTTTTACCACAGGAAAAATGTCAATCCCCCATGGAATAAAACATAATTAATTTAACTTACGATGTTTTCTGTATGGAAATAGTTGAGTCTTCAAGAGTTTCATGTATGCTTATGTTTATTTGGGAATGAACCTGAGCATAGCAAGGCTGTTTCATTAGTGTATACACATATATTATTTCTTTTAATGAAACATTCTATCGTTATTATAATTATTATAATCTGTTTTCTATATGTTTGTATTTAACGCTGACCAAACTGTTTGAACAGAAAAGATTAAATTATAACAGACAATTTTCCATTAACATTGTTGTGGGTGGTAAAAATGTTATCTAGGCAAAATAATAATTTTACTAAATAAATAAAACAAAAAATAAGCAGCTGGGTTTAACGATATCCACATTCATTCCAAACTAAAAAAAAATTAAACTTTCTTTTGCTAAACTAGGCATATTATGAATTACTTAAACATGAACTGACTTTTTTTATATTGAAAATTCTAAATGTACAAAAGGGCTATGTATGTGCACATACACACCTACCTTATAAAACACATTTAACCGCCTTCTGGTAAAGAAGCCTGGACCCGGGTGATAGATGATTCAGCAGTCTCCTATTTACTGCACATATATCTGAAAATGCACAGGTTATAGTGGTAATCTAAGCTGTGTTATCATTCACAAGACAGAAAACCACAATACTCTAAAAGCTAAATAATCAGTGTACTTACAATGTACTTTATAATATATCTGTCAATTTTGTAGAAAATGTTTCTAATTAACTATAATGGATGGATGAACAGAAAAGCAAAAATTTCAATACACAATTTTTGATTAACATCACTTAAACTGAGGTGGTAAAAACTTTATCTAGGTAATAATATTTTTATCTACTTAATATTTTTATTGACAAAACAATATTCCCACTATAATATTAGGTATTTTATGTTAATGAAGCTTTCTATAAACCAAAAATTACGTCTTAATATTATTTGCTGAAAACTGTCACAATAAGAAATTAAATAAACAATAAAAAAAAAACAGAACAATGATTTATTGAAGCCGTTTCAATGAGCCTAAACACAATATCTCTGCAGTATTTTGCAGATTCCAGGTGACACTGTAGCATCGGGCCAAGGTTACCATGTCGTTGCAATCGACGTCGGTCGTTGTCATTGAAGTAACTGGATACAAAGTTTCAAATGAATTAGATCTGTGGAAGTTGCTCATATTCTTTTTCACCCTAAAAAAGAGGTGTGATAGCCTGCAAATGGTTGAAGGGATTTTCTTGATTTGCTAAGAACACTCGATTAAATCACCTATCAAACAAAAAAAAACTAAATTAAAATCGGTTCATCCGTTTAGGTGCTACAATGCCACGGACAGACACACAGATAAACAGATTAATTTTACACAGTTAAATTAATAACACTCCTCTTTTGCGTCGGGGGTTAAAAACTGTCGCTAAATCAGTCCTCTATGTCATCTCTGAACGCGTGACGTCGTTGGTGGGTAAACTGCAAGCTAATAATAATCGAGTACCTACAATTAGTAACTTTTCGTAAAGTTTTGTCAATATGAAACGAAAAATGTCGTTAATGTGTAGTAGTTCAATGTAGAAATACAATAGGTACTGCAAGTAATCTAAGTAAATTATTGATGTATTAAAAGCAGACATGAAAAAAATGGTTAGACCTAGACAGAAGAAGACGTTTTGAAGAGGAGAGCATGAGCACTTGCGATAGTATGTAAATTGATTACTGTAACTTAATTTATTAACTAGCTATGAACTTTTAAGTTTATCTTGGGTTTTAACCTAGAAGTATCACGCACAAGTGACGTCATGTACTGTTTTGTCTGAAGTAAGGAACAGAATTAAGATTTAAGATAATATTATATTTTACTTTTATAGGTAGGTACGATATAACGGTTAGTGTACATTTCTCAGAGTAAAAAGTAAAGTCCCGCAGTAAAAAGTATCATCCTATATGTCGACCCGGATAACCAGCTATTATCACACCAAACATCAAAATCTATCCAGTGGTTTTCTCTTGATGCGTTCCCAAACAGTCAGACAAAATTTTAAAAAACTGTAAATTCGGCCTCTGTATCGATAATAATGACAATTTTAATAAGATTTTTCAAAAAATATCTGATATACAGATTTGATTCAGTTGGAATATTATTATATATATCGATTTCTTGATTTTAAATTATAAATCATTATTATTTTATAAAAAAAATCGTTGAATAATTGTAAAATTTTATGAACGTTCTCTCTAAATACATTTAATTTTTCTTGATTTCCGATCCTCTGTTAAGTAAAATTTAGAACACAATTATTATGGAAATAGTTTTTGAAAAGGTTTTTGAAAACTGCTTTACTTAAAGTGTAAAAAAATCGTAATGACTACTACTACCACTAGCGACTCACCCTCGCTCCGCTCGGGTTCGTCCTTACTTATCTACGTATTAACGTTTAGTATAGATTTCTCAGAGATGAGATATTTTCCCACAGTAAAAAGTATCCTATATGTTGACCCATAAAACCAGCTATCATCATACCAAATTTCGTCAAAATCCTTCCAGTGGTTTTTTCGTGATGCGGTAACAGACAGACACAAAAATTCTAAAATCTATAGATTCGGTCTATGTATCGATAATAATGTCTATCTCACTCAATAAGATTTTCCAAAAAATATTTAATGTACAGATTTGACTTAGTTACAATTTTATTATATGTATAGATTTATTTAAATTATATGTATATTATAAAGTAAGCATTCCGGTTGATTGGAATTAGCGAAAACATCGCATAACATACAAAAATACATGCAGTCGAAAAAAATATGACTTTTTTTAAATCGGTTGAAAGATTCTAATACATTGCGCTTAAGCTGGATAATTAAGATGTGTTAGTTAATTTTTGCCCGACATCGACAATACCACATATCTCTGTCATACATATGAGTCCACATGATCATATAACACGCGGAGACAAAAGCAGTGGTTTGTATAATACGTGGTGTGAAACGGTATAATCACCTAGTTAGTTGTACCGACCGCTTCCGTGATGCCCTTCACGCCTCGTAAACACTAGCCTGTAAGTACTTAGGGAATCGAGTCTCGAACAATATGGTTTATTTGGCTAGTTACCGTAATTAGTTAAGTTTAACTTGGATTTTGATGTAGGGTTAACGAGAGTTAACGATGTTGTTACTGTTGGTGGGAAATATAGGATATAGGTGCTCTTACTAGCGAATTATCCTCGTTTCGTTCGGGTTCTTTCCTGGTAATCTAACAGTAGCTTACGTGTTACTCCAAATCATAGTACGCAGGTACTAAATTACACCCTTCCAGCTATTCAGTTCAGTTACAGCGTTAAAGAGTAACAAACAAACACACACAAATATATGTACAATTTTTTACATATATAATTCAGATTTGTGCTGAATTCAAGACAAAATTAAATTACGTTTGTGTGATAAAGAATATTTATTATGTAACAGTAAATGATTCTTAAGAGGATAACTCACCTTGGAAGTTATATGATCACCACATTTTTCGCCAGTTCTTCTCAGGACTAAGGCTGGGTGACGAGCTCGTGGTAGACTGACACATGATTCAGTAAAAAAATTAAACTAAAATTTGTTACCATTCTTACATGTTTAATGAATATTATTATTATGGGCTGTATGGGCGACTGATGTTTACAAATAATTAAAATTTCGTCCTTAGCTAAATAAAGTTCCTTCCAACTTATGTAATATTGACATAGAAATATACTAAGTTTGTGGTAGAATATGTTCTTGAAAGACAATTGAAACACTATCCCCTAAGGTTAAGGCTCTTTGGTTGTTACGACGGTGTCTATACTTATTGCAATAGGATATTGAAGTACATAAACGTGTTTTATAATTAATTTTACTATTGTATATATTATTATTTAATACTGCATTACAGGTCATTCTCTAATAAATTGTTATGAACTCGAGCATCATTTTGGCAACTAAATGCCTCAAATTTAACTAAAATTGGCGAAAAAACTTAGCAGGAACTTACCTCCTTTTAAAACTTGGTAAAAAAATATACCATACCAAATTTCGTCAAAATCCCTCCAGTAGTTTTTCTGTGACGCAGTAACAGACAGACAAAAATTATAAAAACTATAGATTCGGCCTCTGTATCGATAATAATGACTATTTCAATAAGATTTTCCAAAAAATATTTAATGTACAGATTTGGTTTAGTTACAATTTCATAATATGTGTAGATTATTTTCTTTGTAGCTTACTGTAAATCGTGTTATACGTAATTAATCTTATGGTATGGGCAAAGCATGTAGTTTTAAGTATGACTTCAGCTAACAATCACAGCGGTGTGCGGCGAGACGGCAGCGTAGAGTGCTGTAATCGGATACGGCATGCTCATACTGCTAACATTGTGTTCTTAATAAGTGCTAATGGGCATTGGCCCTTTGTTGCCTCGGTGGTATAATCGTTGTGGTTGTGCCAACTTTAATGTAACTTTCATTTTGATATAAGTATAACTTTAGTAAAATATAAGTTTGTGTTATTTGATTTAAAAGTTTACTAATATACATAAACTTATAAGTCTTATTGTAAAAGCTCGAACTAGCTTAATCCTAAGATATTCCATTTAAAACTTTAAATGTAATTACCGACTCTTAATGATAAAAGTACGAACTGTTGTGTGATCATCGTTAATTTTGAATTTTTACGTTTTCTTTTTAATGTTGGGAAATGTATTTACACATACCACCTGCATATAAACAGGGTTATGTGGGACTTACCGGCTAGAGAAGCAAATAAAACTCAGCAATACCTCGTCATAATAGGGCGTCGCAGGATCGCTTACGCATTCGACCACGACACCGGGGGGTTACTCCAACAGTCCACTCTGCTATCAAAGGAGTACCAGGATCAACCCGCATAGAACACCACCAGAGGTGGGCCTCCTCCCAGTGCGTGTCTTGGCTTCGCGCCCAGCTGAGTAGCAGGACGCTAATGAGCCCCTCCACGACAAGGTGAACGCACATTGGGGGCATAACGTAACTTAATCTAATAGTACCTAATAAGTAAAACCTATCATTGATATTAGAACCTCTAAAAATTGGTAATAAATCATTAAATTTAATAAGTAATAACTTATGTTGATCCGAAGATTTTTGTGTAAAATTTAACATAAATACCAATATACGGACTTTAACGGTAAGAGATACATACAATATGTATATGTACGTATGAATATACGTGTATATTATATATTTAGGGTTGATGCCCCATTCAAACTTTCATCCCCATTTCACTCCCTTAAGAGATGATTTCCGGGATAAAAAATATACCCTTCCCAGGGTCTCACACTAGCTTCTTACCGAATGTCGTCTTAATTGGTTCTGTAGTTTCGGAGCCTATTCGGTGCAAACAAACAAACAAACAATCAAATCCTTCATCTTAATAATATTAAGTATAGATTAAAAATGTATAGTTTGAAAATCATCTCAAATGAGAGTGTCTTCAATAGAGTGTAAAATAACCGTAGCATGATTATGACGTGACACATGTGACTCGACGTCCATATTTAGTTCATACTCAGTGTTGCCAGAGAGGTTTGGTCAAAAGTTACGTTTTCATCCATGAAAAGTTACATTTTTTACGTAGTGGTCATTTGTACCCGACTTCTAAAAAAAAA
Source organism: Argynnis bischoffii washingtonia (assembly GCA_033884665.1). Lineage (NCBI taxonomy): Eukaryota > Metazoa > Arthropoda > Insecta > Lepidoptera > Nymphalidae > Argynnis > Argynnis bischoffii. The sequence goes on from JAEMGE010000029.1 coordinate 8,955,061, forward strand.
AAAAAAGAACAGGAAGTTCTGCACCCGACCATATTTTTTTTATATATTTCTTCGCGAATTTGTTCGTCGTTTATTAACCAATTTTGATTTCTAAAAAAAAACAGTTGTTTATTAATCGATTTTGATAATTCCTTACCATCCATGAAAAGTTACATTTTTAAAATAAATCTTACGCGAGGGGGTCAAAAGTTACGAAAAATGTAAGAAATGTAACCTTCTGGCAACGCTGTTCATACTGTTATGTTTATTTAATAGCCTCTAACATATTGTGGGCTGGATTTTTTCATATTTTTAAAGTATAGGTACGTTAAACTTTCAAGGCTTACGTAAATGCAAAATGTATTCAAACATTAGTGACTAACGTTAAGTCATGACAAATTTGATGAGGATAATAATGTTTTGTTTGTTTTAACAAACTTTATGCGAAAAGCGGTACGCGATTCGAATGTATATTTTTTGAGGTTTTCGTTAGCCTATATCTTCGCAAATTGTGAACGGTTATTTTATTTTATAAAAAGTTTCAAAGGATTTCATCAAAATTAAATTATGTATTACTTAATTATAAGTGTAAACCCATAACTTAAAACGTACATTCGCATATATACATATATAAAGTAAGTTTTACTGCGTAAAACGTCTGTCAATTGCAAGTCTAATTGTTACAGCAATGTTATTGTTGGCTTACTTTGGTCATCACCTAAAACCCAATTTAGCCAAACAAGAAAACAAACCACCAAACAGTGGCATACAGCGCGAATGCAATTCAAAGCGATCGATCGGGCAGTTAAATTTAATGCGAGCCTTTGTAGTGGCGCCGTTATCGTTTAGAACACGACGGTTTATGCTGAGACCAATCTGCTCTACGCATTGCACTGTGTTTATTGCTGGGCGATGCTCACACCGTTATCGAGAATTTGTTTTTTTTTTTTTAATAAATATTTTACTTAATTTGTTTTCAGTGAATGTACAACACATTTGTTTTGGTGTTATTGTGGTTTAGATGTATAAAATACTTATTTACATTCGAGTGTGTCTTGGGCTTGAAATGTGTCTTTAATGATGTATGCTGCTGTTCTTTATTAGGATGATAGGGAACATATTTTGGTAAGTATTATTTAAACAAAAACACGTGAGTGTTATAAATATCTAACTTTTTAAATTTAATTTTATACTTACAATTTTAATTTTCTCAGTAAAATTTTCAAGATATTTACGAATAAAAAATTATAATTGCCATAACAACTTCAACGATCACAGCTATTTTTATATTATATATGAAGACTATGTCATACTCTCACCGTCACCGTACTATTATATAAAGATGATTTAATTTCATGGTGTGATTTTTGGTACGCATCCAGGCGGGGCTTTAACCAAAATAAGTTGAAACTTAGTGGAGTTGGAACGCGACGAGGTCTTGATATAGCGCTGATGATAATGAAAACCACGGCATTACTTTGGCTACATTCCAATCCTAAAATTATTTATTATCTGTCTTCAAATATAATTGTCTCGAATCATTCAGAATTCCGCAATCTGTTCAGGGTCGATTTTTATGATTTTAGCCTGTACGGTTTTATGGATGGTTTAAAATTTAAATCATTCCATCGCCTTGAAAATTACTCTTTAATATGTGCTACAAAGTCTATTTAGTTTGCGAATAATACATTCGAATGCGTTATTTTGTAATAAAGCGTTTGCTTAATCTATGTTTCTATCATATTAAGGCTGTATGTACATGTGAGACCGTATACAATATACATACGTCATGAAGCTATTATGTTTTGTTATTTTACATGAACTGTGTGAATACGTTTCTGCTGGGAAGATGTTTCAAGAAATGCGTCATACTGTCAAAGTTTGAAAACTTCGCACGGGTGGTATTTTACAGGGGGTTGTTCATCGTCATTGCGCTTCGTCACGTTACGTCGCATGTTAACTTCGCAGAAATTTCAACTATTTGCAGCTTTAACGTTCAACGCCAGGATACTTAACTGCCAGCGACATGTTTTATAGCTTTATAAATTATACCGTGACTTGTGAAGTCTTGACGTCTACATCAAAGTTTTCGGCACTGTTTTACTAAAACAGTATAAGAAATTTCTAGACATTTTCTCGTTAGTTTTGGGTCTTTAAGAGTATAATAGTTAATATCATTCATTTTATTAAGAAGTATAAAAAATTTATTGAACATAGGCAATGCCAATTATTTTGGCAATGATTTAGACTTTTTTTGGGAATCTAATAATTAAGCGGGGCACCAAATAAAAGTCAAAAAATCTGAGCGTAATAGGTTTTTGCAAAGCAAAAAAATTATGAAAACTTAATCAGAAAAGCTCAATAGCAATAGCTACAGATTTTTAATCCACAAACAGACATTTAAATTTAATTTATTTTATTTATTTATAGATAGGCTTATAAAGCATATAAATAATAAAGATTTCGGTGTAACAGAAGCCATTTGTGGCAACCATAATGCACTGTTGTTTACTCTACTCGCTATAACTTGTGCAATATTTTGTATTTTACCTAACTTTGCAATTATAAGGTGTATAAATTTTATTTTATTACTGGTTGTGTTAACTTTTGACTGTTGATATTAACTTTCATGAATTTATTACTGGAATAAATTCATCGTACAACAAAAATTGCTGTGAAACTAAATCTTGAATGTATAATATAACAAAAGCACTTAATAATTACTGTACAAGTCATGTCTGTGTGTAATTGTGGCAAGCATGCCAACTGCATTAGAGATTTTATTAATCTATACTAATATTATAAAGAGGTAGTTGAGATTGTGAGGTTGTAGGGGGTAATCTCTGGATCTACTGAACCGATTGAAATGAAATTCGGTAAGAAGCTAGTGTGAGACCCTGGGAAGGACATAGGATACTTTTTGTCCCGAAAGTCATCTCATAATGGGGTGAAAATGGGGATGAAAGTTGTAATGGGGAATCAACCTAAGGACGAACACGAGCGAAGCGAGGGTGAGTTGCTAGTAGACGTATAAACTTAAAGAAATTGCAAAATATTATTTTAAATAAAACTATCTTTTATCGGGTTTTTTCGCGGATTTATTTTGATTTTTGTTCCCGACGACGCGACGTTTTGAATGCTTTACAGCAATCATGGTCGCGGGTGAGTCTAAGGCTTTAGACGTCTCAAAGATCCATTATCTATAATTATATATTACTTATGTAAAATACTATTTATTTATCTGACAACTATTACATTTGCGAAAGTTTATGTTTATGTGTGTATGTTTGTTACATATTTACGCTGAAACAGCTGAACGGATTTAAGGCCGGTTTAGACTAAGACACTACACAGTACACTTAGTACCGCAGTGTACTCGCGTACACAGAGACACCCAGTGTATACACTGAGTGTACCGTGTATAGTGTCTTAATCTAAACCTTTAGGCAAATGAAATTTCGTATACAGGAAGACTATTGATTATTGTATGAAAGAAGTAGATGGAAAAACATATAGCATTATGATATTATAAATATAGAAGGCACTTAAAGACACACCCAAAGCGGAGCGAGGGTAAGTCGCTAGTATAGATATAACACTATTACTTAAATAATAAATAATAATATATGTTGGGACATTACCATACAGCATCATCTAGTTCCATGGTAAGTTACGAGGCTTGTGTTATGGATACCAGATAGTTGATACACTACACATATATACATTTAAAAACAAATATATTGTAAATATAAACACCCATGTCTGAAGTATAAACATTCGTGTTCCTCAGTCATCACACAAATGAATGCTCCCAGCGGGACTCGAACCTGCGAGCGCTGGCACAGCAAGTAGGGTTACTACAAACTGAGCCAAACGTGTCGTCATTACGGAATAACTGTACACAAACCTATGGAAAAGAAACTTTTTCACCTTGGTTATTCATTAGCCCATAAAAGAGGAATTCTTATTTGTCAAACTGCGCCGATTAAAAATCAGCAATGAGCGGTGACTACAGTGAGTGGCGAATACCTGGAAACGGTAAATTACCTTACATCCTTATGTCAATGCAGTTAAAGGCTATAATCGCGGCAGTGTTTACGCCAACAAACCGGTCGCGATCTCGCCTCCGATATCCATCATATGGCTTTATAATATCTGTAACGTGAAACTAGTAGCTTACGCTTTATGTAATATTATTGGTTACTTCCATAGCGTGTAATATGAAAGAAAATTAAAAGATTGTATATTATTTCCATTTTCATAGTGTTGCCTAATTCTGTTTATTTTATTTCCATTGATAAATTTTTCTATTTATTTTTTTTTGAAAAAGTATGTATGTATATTTATTTTTTAGATAGCAATAATCTGTATCAAATGAACAATTTTGGACTATGGTAATTTTAAAAATTCATTGAGTGATAATTTTTGGAGTATTTTATATGGAATTTTGATCCTTTCAAATAATAATGCTGTTTTAATGTTAATTTTATTACTAGCGACACACCCTCTCTCCGCTCGGGTTCTTCCCTAGTTACGTTTTAACGTTTAGTATAGATTTCTTAGAGATGAGATATTTTCCCGCAGTAAAAAGTATCCTATATGTTGACCCGACTGACCAGCTATCATCATACCAAAAATCAACAAAATTTCTTCAGTGATTTTCTCTTGTTGCGTCCACAGACAGACAGACAAAAACTCTAAAAACTATACATTTGGCCTCTCTATCGATAATAATGACTATTTCAATAAGATTTTCCAAAAAATATTTAATGTGCAGATATTTATTATATGTATAGATATAAATGAATCTGAAAGTTCGTAAATATATTTGTGCCTCACTACTTGTTCATTACATTATATAAGTGAATTTGGTATATTATGTTTTGACCTTTTGAACTGTTATGTGTTTTCGTATTATTTGTAAAATGAGCCAAATAACGACTTCCTAATTATCGCAGTTGAAATTTTGCCTAGATAGTAACTGTGCATCTATTTAGCGTAACCACTAAGGTCAGATTAATTGACAACTAACTATTATATTGTACTACTTCTTGCTTCAAACGTTTATTAACCGTTGCTAGTGATAGATTGTGGAAACTGGATATTGTCCACGTGAATCGTATCCTATTTACGGATTGTTTGTTATCCTTATCCTTAATCCTATCCTGCTATTATTAATAGTAGTAAAACACTTTTGTATTATAAAAACCAACATCTGCCTGTCTTGTTGTCTATGCTTATCCATATTAATATTATAAATGTGAAAGTGTGTTTGTTTGTTTGCTTTTTCGTTTGTTTCTTTGTTTGTTTGTCCTTCTTTCACGTCAAAACAGAGTGACGGATTGGCGTGATTTTTTGTGTGGAGATATTTGGATAGCTGGAGAGTATTAGGGTACTTTTTACCTCACGAGATTATGTCATTCCCACGGGAAAACACCCAAAAAATTATTTATGATCGGAATTGAATATTGCTCTTATTGCTCTTCTATACAATTACCTACATAAATACGTGTTTTAGCATTTTCGAAATTCATCGTATAAGGGGGTAAAACAGGGGATGAAAGTTTGTATAAAACCTACCTTTTTAGAGTTTTTTTTATTGTAGTTTTAGCGCGAGCGAAGTCGCGGGTTCTGCTAGTTACTCTATAAATACTAGTCCAACTTCTCCTAGATATTTCTCTAACTGTCCTTTTAATATGAAAATACGTTGTCTGAGCCAGTTTTTAGTATATACGGGTACACTAGAAAATAGTTTAATATAATGGGTTGAAATTACTTAATAAATGACTTGTACAATAATTTAATAACATAATAGCGATTTTCTTTAATAAAATCTTGTCGTAACTATCATTAAATTGGTGAACGTAACAAAGTTTAGTTTTAACATTGAGTAGCAGTACTTGTTTGTAGAATTTACATAACCATAATTTTTTATAACCATAAGTTTCTTTTTCTAAGCAAAAAACTTTTTATACTCTTTATATGGACCCACATACTATTGATAAAGATAAAGAAAACATAAAGAAGATCTATTTAATTAACTGAAGTCGATATTTCTAAGTGATCTTAAAACATTAGTTGCTTTTAAAAAGTGTTATTTAATAATATTTTCTTAGATTTTTACGAAAACTAACGGCTCACCCTCGCTTCGCTCAGGTTCGTCCGTAGATACGTACGTTTTAACGGTTACTATGGAATAGATAAATTATATATTAGTATATATATACATATGAATATGTACGTAGGTATGATGAGTTGTTGTGGGTTGTATTATAACGTGTTTTCCCGCGGTAAAAGCCTATGTTACTCTCCAGCCCTCCAACTATGTGCCCACAAAAGTCACGCCATTCCGTCACTTTTTTCGACGTGAAAGAAGGACCAACAAAGAAACAAACACACTTTCACATTTATAATATTACTAGATTTGGTATTTTAAATGAAACTATTATTTCGAAATTCTTCGCGGTTTTATTTTATTTTTTGGTTCTCGACGTTTCAAATCACGTTGCTTTACAGCAAACATGGTCACGGTAGAGACTAAGGTTTTTGACGTCTTAAAAAAAACGATGTTGCCGTTTGTAATTTGAAAAAAAAAAATGTTTATTTAAAAAAAATTATGACATTCTAACCAGTCATTTTCATATGATGCGCAGACGGACATTTTTTTTTTAAATGCTATGACGATGGCATCAATTTTTTTTTTATATTTAAACGTCGTTAATAATTGTGTATACAATGTAATAATTTAAATGTGGAAAAAAATAATTTAGGCAACTTCAAAAAACACTATATTTATCATCAGATTTTTTTATATTATGATACTATAGCATATATATATTTTAGATTTTATAAGTGAACATTATATGTAATTAATTTCTTGTGTCGATCGAACAAGTGTCATAGTAAAGCTGAGGTAAATGAACTTGTTTATTGGCTTCGCAGAAATGGAAGACATTAATGGGCAATCGGCGCATTTTGTGCCAGAATCACAATTTCCATGTACATTTTTGTATATTTTATGGGTGGAATATTAATTGAAGACTTGTAGTTTTGTATAGCGAGAAAATGGCCAAGTTTGACTTGATAAGGACCTTGAGGGTTCTGTATCACAACACTATTACCTGTTAGGTTACGTACCTATTTAATTGAATGGAATTTATATTGTATATATATTATATTCATATGTACTTGCGGCTATGCCATATTGTTAAACTTGACCAATTTTTGTTTATTTTTTTATTTGTTTATAAAAATATCAGCTTGATACTTAATACTTTTATAGTAGTCCCTGAAATAACGAGTCTGAACTTGAAATAAGTCAGACAGACAGACGAGGTTTTTTTACTTATTGTCGAACGAATACATACAAAACATATAAGTACTTTAGTGTCTTAATTTAATTAATAAGTATGTTTATACATACCTACTACATATTATCTAGTAAACAAGATAAAGCTCTCGTGTAGATATGAGTATACATGTTGTAACTGAAATGTTATTAGTTATTACATAAAAGGATTATTTACGTGCGGCGCTCTCGTTTTTTACGCTCTATTTCATTTTTATATAATGTAATTCTTAATCTAACGCTAACATCTCAATCTATGGATGATCTGGCATTTAGGATTGTGTCTTGATTATCAAACTAGGGTATTTTTTTTCTTTAATATGATATATTTGTTGTTGTTTATTTTGTCATTAAATAAATTAATAAAGCCTTTATTCACTACTACATTTTTCAATATACAATTGTTAAAATTTGTTTTTTTTTTAAATACATATATGTACTTAAATGTTAATATATTATATTTTCATATATTTTGCTCATTATCATTACATTTATTTGTATCCTTTTATTATTTGACATTTACTCATATTACTTTTTTTATATATATTGTCCTTATTGTAACTGCACCTATTAGTTATTCGTAGAATAATACTACTTAAAGAAATTGAAGATATGATGCGATTGTGTAACTTAGAAGTTTTAGATTTCATGTGGTTTAAATAAGTTTTTATAATATTATGAATTTTTCAACGGAATATTATTAACAATATGAACTATTTGTTTGTTAGAAACGCGCGTAGAAACTTAAGTTACGTCTAAGCCTCTCACAGTGGAATTCCTAGAAAGCAACGTTAGGTAACCTATATTCTGAGAATATGTTAATCCAATTAGTGCGAAGACGTATGGCTTGCAGTTTAGAAAATCTAAAACGCGCAGGTACGACGACATAATTTGTTTTATGCGATATGCTTTATGACAGGACTGAGGACGTAGTCCTTAGAATAATTTCTACATGTTACATGGAGATTGTTATGGTTGCTTCATATTTATTATGCAACTTTGAAACATTAACTCTTAATCAATATATATATATATATATATATATATATATATATATATATATATAATATGTATGTATTTAAAGTTATATATGTGTAGTGTATCAATTTTTCTGGTATCCATAACACAAGCCTCGTAGCTTACCATGGAACTAGATGGTGCTGTGTGTTAATGTCCCTACATATTTATATATTTATTTATGTAGGTACTAATCGGAGAATCTATACAATATTTAAGCTATATAAAGCGTGTATTTTATTTTTTATACTGAATATATGTATAATGTATATAATAAAAACATGTTTTGATACTTTTAGAACGGCAACCATCTTTTGATTGGGTAATTATGTATATATGTACGTATTTATTTTTTATTGGATTAAGAGCTATTGGACTCAAAGATAACGTTTGAGCTTTTCATAGAAAGTCACATTAATTAAGGGCCACGCTTTTTAAAGGAATTTATAGGAATTTAATTTTAATAAAATTAATATTTTATTTTTGCTTGCATTTTGTACCATAATTTTGTTATAATAAGGAGAAACCAAGCAGAAATCCGGTAGGCCTTTTAAATTACACGCGGGACGTTACTTTGTTACGAGCGGGTAACAAGTCTCTCATTTTATTTCGATACGTAAAGTGTCAAAGAAATGATCATTTAAACACTTAAAATGTAATGAGTGTGCCCGAAGCGAAGCGAGGATGAGTCGCTAGTCCTATACAAAACATTTTGCGGTAGAAGAACTGCGTTGCGAGACTTGCATTTTTTTTTACATGTTATGTTTTTCATTTTGTCACATAATGTATTGTTTATGTAAATTAGATTTGCCAGTGTTTATGACTTTTAGAAAGTTATACATGCAGAGACATTTAATGTAAGTTATTTTGGTAAAATTATGTAATGGTTTTCAGAAGCAAAATAATACAATATATAATATTATAGGAGGTGATTCTACCAAATAGTCTACAAAAGAAACAACTAGGTATGTAGTTACCACATTAAAAGTAGTTGTAAAAACAGTGAATTTGTGTCGCATATCAATTTGCAGTAGCAAGAATTACCTAAAGTTGTACGAGGCAAGGCCGTTGATATCCACGTTAGATACATATCAGCGTTTTTGTGGTAGGTGCTTTATCGAGCTCTTATTTAGTATCTTTATACAGTAAACCCATACTAAATATTATGAATGCGATAATAAATACGTTTGTCTGTATGTTTTTTGATTGTCACAGTTTAACTGGAAATAGATTTTGATGAAATTTGGTATTAAGATAACTTATCTATATTAAAGAATGTACAGTGTACACTGTATAGTGTACTATTTGACCGACTTTTATAAAGGAAGTACATAATTTTTTTAATTTTTATGTGTCCTAAATAGCGTATATGTCAAGGGTTATTACTTTTCAAAGTATTTTAAAGAAAGTCGGTGAACCCTTTAATAACTATTTTTTATTTTTTTTTTAAAACGAACTGCGACCTCGGCGGTAATAACAACCGTACACGCGACCCTTGGAGTAAACAGTTTTCAATCTTTGTTCAATAAGGGTAAATTTATTTGAAATTCAATTTATTTAAAACTAGCGACTTACCCTCGCTTTGTTTGGCTTAGGAACGCATAAAAGGCAAACGTCAAAAAAAAAAATCTTCTTTTTTTGCAATAGGAACCTTCGCAGGCGTATACTGTAACCCACCAGAGTTTCATCACATTTGGATCAATGGTTTAGGAACGCATAGAGGACAAACATACGAACATACATTTTTAATTAAATATAGATAGGAAGTCCACATAGTTCAAGGCGTTATCACACATATTTAGTGATTTTGTTTGAAATTATTACACAACATACAGTTTACGAGCTTACTCAACACGTAGTGTTAATATATTTATTCATATTACATTCGATATGTCTTTCGGACGTAAGTATTATATTAACATTACTGTTATACAAATAACAAGTAAGCATTACAAGGTAACTGATAGAATGTATACTTCACTTAGTAACATGTGTCTTACGTAACACGACGACGACGCTTTTTTTGCTATCAAAGCCTGTTCGAAACCTTTGAAAATTTTACTAAAATCGATCTTGTGCATTCTTTTTGAAATACGGCTTCGTAAAACTTGTTTTTTTTTGTTTACATTTATTAGTAAATGTCATAAATTAGCACTACCCGCGGTTTCGCCCGCTTTCAAACTTCCGATTGCTATCAAACTTCACAGGTTAGTCAGCTGGGCTAATGGGCTGGAGATTGCATGAAAATTTCATCAAAATTGCTCCATTTTAAGCCATAGGGAACATACATATACAAATCCATTTTTTATATGTATAGATTAGTTTTGTAAGTTGCTGAATATATAAATGTATAGGTATATTTGAAACGCTACATGACCTATGCAGCGAATGAGCTAATATAATCAAATTAACAAATCAAAAGTCGTCACCTAGCCTTGTACCGTTGATCTATAAAGGCTTGGTTAGACGTAGCTTCATCTTACATATATTATATGTACATAAAAACCGGTCTCACATGGTTTGTTAGTGTGAAAAGTCATTAATTTTTCTCTTATTACCTTCGTTATACTTTACTCGAGTTTTCCCGCGGCTCCGCCCGTGTATTTTAATTATTTATTACTATATCTTTATAAATGTTATGCTTATGTTATGTTTGCTCTAATGGATATTTCATATTATTGTAAAGTTTTTTAAAATCTGTTCAGTAGTTTTTGCGTGAAAGAGTAACAAATTGAACAAACATATGTATGTACATTGTACATCTATAAATCCCCATCAACTTTCGCGTTTTTGGAACGAAGTTCCTTACGGCAGGCTTGGAGGAGATAGGGATTTTGCTGCGCGACCGAACTGAAAAAAATGTGATAGTAAAACCGTAAGAAAAAGAGCGTAATGAACAGTGCGTAAGAAAAAGTGCGCAGGCGCGACAGTCGTATACACAAGCGAGTAGTGTATAATATCTTTCTCTTTCTCCCTCTTTCTTTTCGTTTTTTGTAATTATTGGAACGAAGTTCCTTACGGCAGGCTTGGAGGAGATAGGGATTTTTTTTAATACTATCGCTTTCTCGCGGCTCCACGCGCATAATTTAATTATTATGTATTACTATATCTATAAATGATGTACGGTAATTACTGTGAAGTTTCATCAAAATCTGTTAAGTAGTTTTTTCTTAATACTTTCTTAGATTTACGCGAATATTTGACATTTTAAATAAATAAGACTATTTCGTGGATTTATTTAGATTTTTGGCTCCCGACGTTTTGAATGCTTTACAGCAATCATGGTCACGGGAGAGACTAAGGTGTTAGACATCTCAAAGGCGTTGTTATATACTTGTTACGGACAGTTAACCAAAAATCTAAATAAATCCGCGAAATAATCCGAAAAGATAGTTTTAGTTTTTCCTTCTCATTCGTCCTCACAAACTTTCGCGGTCATATATTATTAGGGTTAGCAAGATACATTATGGGTTGCTCTCAAAAAACAAATATTGTATGTGAATGGTATCGGAGTCGCTTTAACGGTCCCGCTGTAACGGAAGTTGCGTCAGTATGTACCGAATAATATTTATATACACGTGTTTTTACACTGTGATACTATTCGTATATAAATAACCGGAGTAGGTCGACGCCTGTTAATTGACGGCTTGTACGGACGTCAGTGCGAGACGTCGCGAAAACGTGTAGTTTGTTGGAATAATTGTTTTGGCTAGAACACATTAAAATACTTTTGGATTTTTCTATTTTTTTTATTAGTGGTATGAGACAAATCTTTTGTTGGTCCAGTTTTTTGGATGATGCATGTTGGATTGATGTTGTTGAGACTGTCAACATGACTGCTCTGATACAGTATTCCTGTTCTGATTTAGATACGTGAAATCATGTTTTCTAGGTGGATAACTTGATGAAAAATAAGGATAACGTACATATATATCTATATCACATGTTGAAGGTGTATGTTGGTTAGTTCTCTCACAGACAAAGAACAAAGGATCTACCTATATAATTTTGCATATTTTATGGGAAGAGAATGTGTGCACTATTTTTTACCCGAATATGGCTAAGCAAAAGAAAGAGTTAAGTTATTACCAGTCGTATGTATGTATGTTTATTTACGTCTATTCCACCATATTGCCTAAACTACTCATCCGATTTTGATGAATGAGGTGTTAATCGATTCGTTGTTATTATCTGGGTGACATAGGCTTTATTTTTTATATCCGTATTTAGTTGATTGTATTTACTCCTAGTCGGAATATTATTTACCTTTAATTATTATAGTTTTTTTTTTCGTAGTCTGATTAGACTTTTTTATCCCCATATGTACCTACAGAAAATAATTCTTGTGACACATGTTATATTCCAAAAAATTGGTTTTGGAATATATAATTGTATAGATTAAGGCTGTTATACATAGATTTTATTAATTAAACCATGCTTTTCCCAATATTCTATTTGCGTGTATGTGTGCGCATAGCTCCGTGCCCGCCTGTACAGTGTACACGTACACCGAACATACCAACATTAAATTCATGACGACATTGATAACCTCTTTTAAGAGACGACTAAAGTGTTCCGGCGGACGAATGTGCATGCATATTTCCTAGACTTTAAAGCGAAATTTGTTTAGAAAATGTGCACAGAATTTGAAATATTTGCGGTCGTTACTCGAACAACTATTAAAAAGTACGTTTTGATTTAGCATTCGCAATAACTATCGGCCCACTGACAGTCTACTTTGATGATATTTTTGTATCGCGAATTATTCTTGCAAGCGGGTTAATAGGATCTAAAATTGAAAAGTTGGTGATGTGTGGAGGAGAAATTAGTTTTAACTTCTTAGTGTGTAGGTACTTTTTATATTGTGAAAATCGTAAAATGGAATATTAGTGCATATATTACATATGTTAAATGGGAATGAAGGAAAAATTGATTTGTGACAATTTGTGTAGCTAATGAAAGAAAAGCCAAGTTTTTATAGGATAGGCAAGATAGTAAGCTCTAAGCTTTAATTTAGGCTATTATGTAAACGAAAGTTCAATCGAAATCTGCCTAGCTGTATAGCGCGCAATGCGAAATAAGTTGTCTTTTAAAATTGAATACTACTCTTTTTATTGTCCCACTGCTGGTCAAAATCTAAACCCTGCGAGTGTTTTTGTGTTTTTGCAGACACTATTTAAAGTATAGAATATGTTATTTTCAGCCCATAAACTATTGTAATCCAATATATATATATATATATATATATATATATATATATATATATATATATATATATATATATATATATATATACAATGAGAGCAGTCTATTGCTGCTTGAAAGAAGGCAAAACTAAAAACTACTCGTAGGAAATCGACAAACAAAATTTATTATTTATTGAATATTACCCTTTATAATGAATGTCCCACTGCTGGGCATGGGCTATTTCTACAAGGCGGATCTAGCCATCCAGTCCACCATGCTGACCAAGTTCGGGTTAGCGGACTTCACTCGTCTTTCGAAAACGCTTTTTGCTAGATTCTCTCAGACATGCAGGTTTTCTTACGATGTTTTCCTTTACCGTAAGACAAGTTGTAATCATGTTAGAAATGAATCGCACATGAAAATATTAGAGGCGCGAGACCTGGAACCTGCGTCACTCAGTTTTTTAAGAGAGCGCGTTACCACTAAGCTACCACTGCCTATTTTTTAAAATATTTTTCCTAAATTGTGCACAAGTTTGACAATTTAACTAAATTATTTATTTCTAATTTACAAACTGATATTATTATTTATTTAGGATATACATGTAATTAATCTTTTCATTTTCATTAAAACGATGGAATTTGTAAAGGACTTTACTGCTTAATAATTATTGTATATATTGTGCATAAACGGATCTATTCTTGTATACCCAGCCCTTGTTAATGCGCTCTCATGGTTTATATCTGTTATGATAATTATAAGAGTGTGAATACCTCATGATCACTAGATATGTGGGAACCTCAGACTAAGCAATAGTACTTATGTCCATAGAGTGTCATAGAATTAAACATGTAGCCAAACAATAATGTTTTAAAATATTATACAAATGACAATTTGTATAGTGAGTGATAAGTAAATAAATGTTATTAATCAAAAAAAACTAACGTATTTTATCATAATACTTGTTCTTGATATTTCGATGAAAATATATAAGAATATAGAAAAAAACAAATCTATCCCACGGGAAACGTACACTTTTCCGGGATGATATTATAGCCTATAGCCTTCCTCAGTTAATGTGCTATCTAATGCTAAAAGAATATTTCAAATCGAATTAGTAGTTCCTGAGATTAGCGCGTTCAACGAAACAAACAAACAAACTCTTCAGCTTTATAATATTAGTATAGATAATCGTTTTCTTTCTCAAGAAAATAGTTACCAACTGGAGAAGTAGCTAATATGGTTATAAATTCTGGAGATGTAAATATAGTATGATAGAGTTAGACGATAATAACTTTACAAAGTCTTCGTCACAAAGCATTGATGAGTGCAGCAGATACGTGTACATTGCGACGGTTTTCTGTATTGCATTCAATGTGCCAGAGATCAAGTATAGGCGAGTGCTAGTAGTTAGAACTAGGGTTGTTAACTGTTAGTTATTTTAAGACTATGACTAGCTGTCGGGATCAGAACGCCTATCGGGCGTGGAATGATCTAACATTGGTTGATATACCTTGAATTTTATATAATTGTGTTACTAAAAATAATAGTATAAATAATACGTAAATATTATTATATTTTATTGTTTTTATTCAATTATAGCATAGTACCTATTGAAATTATAATAAATGTTTAAAATTAAAATTAATAGGTATTGCAAGGTGCTTTGGTGCTATATTTGTATTTGTTCAAAATCACTGTATAATTTGAAGTTTCGTGGGTAGACGCAGTCTGTAACGATTTTATAATGACCTTTAAGACATCTAAAACCTTAGTCTCTCCCTTGGCCATGATTGCTGTAAAGCAATCGAAACGTCGGGAACCGAAAATAAAAATAAATCTATGGCAGAACCCAAAGATAGTTTAATTTAAAATGTCAAATATTTGTGTAAATCCAAGAAAGTATTTTATTTTATTTTATAAGACATAGAAGCAATTTCTTAATTTAATGAATTAGGTCAAATATTTTTAAAAAGTGTATTCTTATATTTTTTATTTAAATTTATTATCATATACATATATTTATTATCTACTTACGTGTTTCACAAAAAAATAATAATATATGTATTTAATGAAAAGCAGTATTTATTATATTTAAAATTACACAAGAGTGTATCATCTATCTTTATCTAATATTTCCCGGTTGCTTTTCTTTTCTATTTTTAAAATCATAATTATACTCTCTTACTCCACAAATATCTGCTCTTTCAGTGAGATCTCATATTGAAAGTTGAGATGTGTGACAAGTATAATATATTCTCCTATTAATTACAAACGTTGCCATTTTATACGATTATTTTACTGTCTTTAAAACTAAGTTCATTAATAATTTTGTTAATCCTATATAATACTATTTATAATACAAAAGATGTTTTATGTAAGTGTTATTTTTTAAGTTATATATCTAACAATTTCACGTAAAAGTAAACTCACAGATCTCGGGTTCAACAGACGTGACAACCCTACAGCGAATACGTAATGCCTGCGACCCTGCGAACGATCATTAAATCAATTATCCAACGAACTAGAAACGCAGTAACATTGGCAAGTAAACAAACGCTGTTTTCATAACCTGTGAGGTTACAATGATTACATTGCCCCGCTTATTGCGACCGAAATGCTGATATAACGGCCTTGCGACTTAGACACATTCGAATTTACGCAGATATCCTAAAAAAAATATATATTATCCACAATTTTGCTTGTGATCTTTAAACTTTATACAAAAATCCTACCTAGAGTAAAATCCAGTTTCAGATTTCCCAAATTTCATAATTTCGCATTAATTTTCCGATTTTTCTCCCCTAAAACCTTTTTAGGATTAGGTATTCTAAATATTCACAAAAAATATCCTTTGACCAGCTTCAAGCGTTCTCATGTGACGCACTTACAAACTAACAGTATTTAATTTTTTTTATGAAGAAGATTACTTTTAAACTTAATTTCCGCTTAGCTCTTCTCTCTGCAAAAAAATATTTTAATCTGTTCTTTCAACGTTTTAATGGACGACAAAACAACTAACTAATTATTATATTTACATATACAATACCTAAGTAGATATTAGTCTATATTATTATTATATTTTTAGATATATGTATAAGATTCTAAACTTGATGAGACACAATATTTTTCGTCATTATTCGTCACTGTGATATCGATTTAATCGATAATTAACAAAATACATAATATATATTAATAACAGATTATAGATTGTACAATAAAGGAAAATATTATTATTTGAAGTTAATAAAACCGTTTTTTCGTGACTTGCAAACAGAAAGACGACGAAAATCCCACAAAAATTACTTTTTGAAACAATCCATTGTTTAACTTGACCTAGATATTGTTTTGCCACACTAGTATCATAAAGCAAAGTAGTATGTATTGTGTCAATACTTGTCCTCCTTTGCGTCAGCTGGACGGATTTGGATATTTAGTAGACGACTATTGAGATTGACTTGTTATAGAGGCTATTGTAAGTAATAAAGTTTCTCAAAAGGTGGCGCTACTTGAACATAATATTATGTACAGAATAAAAGGCATATAAGGTGTCCGGGACGTCAACCAATACTTATTTGTAAGACTAGCGACTCACCCTCGCTCCGTTCGGGTTCTTCCATAGTTACGTTTTAACGTTTAGTATATATTTCTCAGAGATGAGATATTTTTCCGCAGTAAAAAGTATCCTATATGTTGACCCAGCAGGATAGCCATCTATCATCATCCCAAATTTCATAAAAATCTGTCCAGTGTTTTTCTCGTGATGCGTTCCAAAACAGACAGGCAAAAATTCTAAAAACTATAGGTTCGGCCTCTATATCGATAATAATGAATATTTCAATAAGATTTTCCAAAAAATATTTAATGTACAGATTCGACTCAGAATTTTATTATATGTGTTTAAGACTTATCTTAATGATCGTGATTTTTTTTTGGATTATAAAAAGAACTCTAAACACACGAGAGCCTTAAGTCTACTTTGTGAAGTCATTAAAAGTTGTTATCTACAATCCTGTTTCATATATTAATAATCATTGACATAAAGAAGTTTAGTTCGAGGTATATTCCGCTGATTAACATTTAAAATTAGAAAAAAAATATATCATTAATTAATAAATTAATTAAGTATTATAAATTATAGTATTTAAATTAAGGATAAATTTTGTTGTGTATGTTATATCATACTTATACATAAATGCGAAAGTTTTTGAATAACAGTGAAACGAATTTGAGCGAAGTTCTTGTAATACGTCCCCATTTCTCTCAAAATTTAAATCCTGCGAGTGTTTTAGTCTTTTTGCGGACACTATTTAAAGTATAGAATGGGTAATAATGTTATTTTCAGCCCATACACTATTTCAATCCAAAATATGTATATTATGTATATACATTGAGATCAATCTATTACCGCTTAAAAGACAAAACTACTCGTAGAAAATCGACAAACAGTATGAGCTTTGGCATAGTTAAAGCTTATATAAAGAAGAACTGCAGAAACTCAAAATTTATTGACTTTCTTTTACCCGCGGATCCGCTCGCGTATTCTATTTAAATATATAATTACTTCACTGTTAAAATATGTAATATGATGTTAGATAACCTTCATCAATATTAAACGAGTACTTACATATTATATAGATGAAAAATTTGTCTGTACGTGCTCATATAGTCTCTGAATCTATGGGCCCGTTTAAAAATTCTTATGGATTTTATAGGCTATCTATATAACTTTAAAAAAATAACCTCAATATCGATCAAACTTAATGAATTATGGTTGATTTTCAACCTCGGAGCGATCACTAGTATTAGAAATCAGTAGACTTTCAAAAATTATTTGGTAGATTTTTAGCACAGTGATTAAGATTTCCGATGGTCTTATATTGCTGATAACCGAATTATCGAGCTTTAACAATAAAAAAAAAAACCCGTGTATTTAATGTCATTCACACTCAATAAGTCACGGCTGTCGGTCGTCTCAGTACTTTCGGGGTTATCGTAATTATTTGTTTTAATTCTCAAAGCTTTGTAAATGCCGATTGTTGGTAATTAACCGCGGAAAATTATGCTTCATGTCCACGATTACTACGTATTTGCTAATTGATGGTTTTGTTTGCTTGCACGATAATTATAAAGAATGCACTCTCTCGAGCAAACTTTGTACCGGCCCTTAATCTTACTTCTTTTGTAACTTGCTGATACGAGTTCTAAGAATTATACACAATGGTCCTAAATAAAAACCTAACCTAGAATTGGTACTTAGCTTAGTAACAAAATTGTGTCGCATGCTGTCATATGCTAGCCCCATCTTGGACTATTTACTGTTATTAGAACTGCTAAAGTCAGTTTATTTTGTTTTTTTTTTAATAGATAATTTTGTAATGTACAGATAGTGATGTAATACATGATAATACTTTTTTTTCTATCTCATCTCAGATGTTTCCATTAGGTTTTTGGCGAGAGCGATAGATTAATTTATAATTTAACACAAGGAGACGTTTGACATCAAAGTAATAGTAGGGGAGCCCAAGAGGGAATTTTGGGATTTACTCTAGCGCGGCAGATTAACATAAGGGGGGATACCTTGCACTCTGTTGAGTACCTTCATCATAATATAAGTCTTCTATATAGGGCCGTGCGTCTAGGGCAGCTGATTAAAATATTCAAAAAGTATTTTGATAAGGTAGAAATACTTGGAACCGTCAGGTTAAGGCGTGATGGGTTAATTACACCCTGAAAAATGTGTAAATCAATAATCTGCCGATTTTTACAAGCCGAAGTTTTAAAAATCGTACATAAACTTTACAGTTGATTTTAGCCTCTTCGGCTTGTAGAAATCGGCAGATTATTGATTTGCACACTTTTCAGGATGTAATTAGCCCACCATACCTTAATCTGACGGTTTCATGTATTTCTACCTTATCAAAATATTTTTTTAATATTTTGATCAGCTGAGACTTATATTATGATGAAGGTACTCAACAGAGTGCAAGGTATCCCCCCTTATGTTAATCTGCCGCGCTAGAGTAAATCCCAAAATCCCCTCTTGGGCTCCCCTACTATAAGGTGCATGTTAATATTATATAATGTAGAAATGCGCCTCAGCCGCGTTGAAAACAATCATCTACTAGGCAGTTTTAGAATCGGCGGATGTAAAGGATCGCGTAAGATAACAGATTCAGAGTTATCTCCTGTATAATATCCTCCTGTAGGATGATGTACTTTTTTCTTATATAATATCTTATAATCCTTAGTAATACTTTAGATTTTTTGTTTGTTTATCCTTTTTACACGCACCTCTATGTAACAATCTGATACTTTGCATAGAGATTGTTTAGGGGTCAGAGAGTGACAAAGGCTAACGTTATCCCAGTATAATGGGATATGAGAGATATTAGTCTGTTCCAATGAAGTCATACAGAGATTGAGTTGTAGGTATACCTACATATAGGGATGTGGCATGTCAAGTTTTTACTGTAACATTCTTAGCGAACTAACAGCGATGACTCTCCCGATGATATCATACAATTTAGCGATAAAGCAACGATAACAGTAATATGTCAGCTTTAATATATTCTTGCCTTCTGGCTATTGGTATAAAGGAGAAAATGCCGGTCGTCTCGTAGCGTAGCTGCCTTGTAAATCATGGTAATAACAGCCCGTGGTAATATTTCAACAGTCTTAGCCTTTAAACGTTTGGTTAATGCAAATTGATTTCGCTCGTGTACCGCTGAATGAATTTCTCAAGGCTAGTCTTTCTAGTTTACAAAACTACATGCACTTGTTACTTGTGTTGTGCCAAACTCGGCGTAACCGAATGGGCTTCGTTTGAAATTAAAATTATCTCTGGGGTGTAATTATGATTTACGCGCTTGCATATTATTACGGGTACTAACATTTTGCTAATTATAGTCTTAAATTCATATGTTTTAATGGATTCAAGTTGATATTTAGATTATAGGTAATTTTTAATATTACATGCTTTTTACTTTACATGTTTATGTACGTTATTACATGATTAGTATAATAATTTGATTGCTGTTGTTGAAGACAGAACGTGGCTAGTGATATTCTTCATTGGATTGGATACTTCATATCACAATTTAGGCGCATTTAGTTTAGTTCGACAAGCCCCATACAATGTTTGGGCTTAATCTTAATTAATGCTATCAAATGTTCTCGGTCAGATTGGTTCCAAATATTTAATTTTATTCAATTCAGATTTTATCGATAACCGTTTAGTCAATGAAACATAATAAAATGTATATTTATAATTTATACCTTACAGAAACGTTAATCCAGTTTTGATATTTGAAGAATACTTCGTAATATTTTTATTAGGAATTTGATTAAATTTCGGTGTATAATTTTGTTTCTTATTAGGGTCAGGCTGCAACCGTTTCACTTAATATTTAAGTGATGTTAGGTCGATTATCGGTTATAAGATTTTTTTAGTGTAATCTGGTGTAGGTACACCCATCGACTATGGTTTTATTGAAGCTTTTTGTTTAACTTTATTATATAATATACTAGCGACTCGCTCTCGGTCCGCTCGGGTTCGTTCCTAGTTAGGTTTTAACGTTTTATATAGATATTCAGAGATGACATATTTTCCCGCAGTAAAATATATCCTATATGTTGACCCGGATAAACAGCTATCGTCATACCAAATTTCATCAAAATCCCTCCAGTGGTTTTCTCGTTTCTAGACGGACCGACAGACAAAAATTCTAAAAACTATAGATTCGGCCTCTCTATCGATTATAACAACTATTTCAATAAGATTGTCCAAAAATTATTTAATGTATAAATTCGACTCAGTTAGAATTTCATGATAGTTGCAAATCTATTGCACTGAGCCTATTATAATTTACAAGCTATCTGTCACCGTATTTAGTAAAAGTACCTAGGCGACCGAGCTTCGCTCGGAGTTCTTGAAAGATTGTATATTTTACATTAAGTGACTAAGTGTTACTGAGACAGTTGTATAGATGTCGCGATAAGAACAATTTTCTTTTTAATTTGGCTTAAAAATAATTTTACATTAAGTGACTAAGTGTTACTGAGACAGTTGTATAGATGTCGCGATAAGAATAATTTTCTTTTTAATTTGGCTTAAAAATAATTTTACATTGAGTGACTAAGTGTTACTGAGAGAGTTGTATAGATGTCGCGATTAAATTTTGCGTAGAATAATGCATAAGAAAACGCATGAAACTCGAAAACACGCGTTTTCCTAGACATGTGACTAATCTAGATCAATTTTTCGCCCCCGAAAGCCCCCATATACCAAATTTCAGCAAAATCGTTAGAGCCGTTTCCGAGATCGCCGGTATAAATAAATAAATAAATAAATAAATAAATATATAAATATACAAGAATTGCTAGTTTAAATATATAAGATAATAATTAATACTAAATGAAAAATAAAATGAATCGTTTGCATTCCAAAAAATAAAATTTGGGAACAAAGTTAGGGAATTTAATATGATATTAGTTTTATTTCAAAACAGTACCTAATAATGAATTTGTTTTTATTAATATTAAAATATGTCATACTGTAAGTGAATTATTTATTCAATGAAAAAGAAATTATTCTTATTATTTAGTAATAATATTAAAAAAATCCAGGAAAAAGTAAACAAACCAACACGTAGAAAAAAAGCTACTTTAAACTAAAAAAAATAACGGCGCGATTCGCATGTCCAGTTTTTTGACCACAAAATAAACTGCAGCTTCACATTCCAGTACAATGATAAATCTCTGAAGAATTTCTTCATCACCTTGTTTTTAGGATCCCTCGGGAGTCGGGATGTATGAGTCATGCAATTACATACATGTGATAGTATATTGATTCTTAGTAGCGTATTATAATTATGTGTTAGGGTTGAAATAACTCCATTTTATTGATTATTAATTAAATAAATCTATACTAATATTATAAGGAGGTAGAGTTTGTTTGTTTGTTTGTTTGTTTGTTTGTTTGTTTGTTTGTTTGAACGCGCTAATCTCAGTATAAAGATACAATCAGCAGCGCCACCACATAAGGAAGTTATTAACATTTTATGCAACTCTTTTCAGATTGCATAGAAATTTGTAAAGACTTGAACTTGAAAGAAGAATACTTTACGACAAAAAAAGCATTTATAATATAATTATAAAACAATTAAAAAAAAAACATAAAAATAAATAAAAACGCACTACTTTTCAATCCCGAATCAGAAATAAAATACTTTTTTAATTTTTAAAAATCAAAAAAAAAAGTCGTAGGTAATTATAAAAATAAAAAACCGGACCGAGCTTAAAAGCTGCGTTATCAATAGAAACTTAAAATAGAAAATTTAAAATAAATCGAAGGATACACACCATTTTAAAAACACGATTGAAAACTTAAAATTTAAAAATCTCGACAAAAATATTTTAAATTTTTTTTTTCATGGGTCATCCAAAAACAAAAAATTTGCAAAATAAAGATATTGAAATTCGACCATTATTAAGGAAGTTATAAGCAACCAAAACCAAAAAAAGAGCGTTTTTTTTGAAAATTCTATATTTTTTGATTCAGTGATCAAAAAAATCTCAAAATTTACCAAGAAGTCTCTTTTGACTTTTGTTAATTTTTGTACTAGAAATACCAAAATATTAAGAAAATCAAAAATAAAAGTTTTTGAAACCGTCCGATTTGGCGTGGAATGGGGCATAAGCTTAAATGTGGTACCATTAAGTTTTAATAAAGGAAACATTGAAAGGAGGTGAATTGATTTTCAATTTAATAAGGAATGTGATTAAGGCAAAGCATCTTCGTAACACCGCAAATATTCGCCGCGTGTTAAATAACAATGGCGGGGTTATTGATCCTCATGGTATTTAAGTGAGGTGACCGATAATACCTATAGTGCATGGCCAGTGTGTGTTGTACTCATACAAGTACAACTATCGACCATCGATACTTGAGGGACCATTTATAATCTTTCACACACTTTCTCGATCACTTATTATTCTGTCACCGCTTTTGGAACGACACTTAGTAATATATAGGTTAAATAATTCTTGGAATGCGCAGTAAAGGCTTTTTCTGTGATATTTGAATGTTGTTAATGTTAATGTCCTTTGCAATTTTATTAATAATAATTAAATTTTAAATAATAATAAGCCGTAGCTTTTTTATTTTGTTATTTAAAGTACCTATAGCATATGTAATATGACAAGTGCTCAACAAATCTAAAAGGTAATAACCTTTATTATATTATAGTCATAATAACAACATCAACTAATATTTTAAATACGAAAATAACTCTTGTCTGTCTGTTACCCTTTCCCATTACCATTCGACGCTTAAACTGCTGATGTCAATGAAATTTTGCAAGGGCATTTGCATACATCATAGAGATATTGGCTACATTTTATCTCTACATGCTTACATTGCAAGCGAATCTCTTCGAATATAACACAACTAGTCTACGCACACGGCTATTGATATTATTTCTTTATGTATATGTCGATGTGACTTACAATATTGAATGAACTAGCAGTTCCCAGCGTCTCTACTTTACCTTATATGGCAAGTATAAACTATTACATAAAAGATTTCCTGCGTTTAATAACAAATTTCCACTTCTACAAACGGCAGCTCATAGATCAGTGTAATAAACGTTTAAAAGGATATTTACATGCAACATATGTACAGCCCTGACTTCACTGTGGGATCGTGCACTTTGCGCGCTAGTTTTAGTAAGTTTCGTGTGACTCACCCGCAGTGGAGTGGACATGACATGATTCCAGAACCAGTGATGACTGCATTGTAATTATAATACCCAAGGGTATTTATTAATTTAACAACGTGAGCTTTGAGAGGATTTCCTTACGATTTATATTCGGGGTTTTATGTTTTTATCAAGTAGGTACTAGCGGTTTACCTTCGCTACGCTCGGGCGCGACCCTACGTATGTTTTAGTTTATTTTAGCAGAGCCCTAATTCTTTTTCTGAAATAAAAGTAGACTTAGTTACTCCTTATAATCTCAACAGACAAACAGACTTTTATATAAGAAAAAGGATTAGGGTTCCGCGCAAAAAAAATTAAACCCATGAAATTGCAAACAAAATCGTCTTGTTGCTTGTCATAAACAAATAAGTACCTATAATTATATATATAATTCCTTATGCATTTGGTAAAAAGTTATTATTATTTTGACATTGCAAACAGACACTTCAGTTTTGTTTATTTGTATAGATTGAAGGAAATTAGAGGAAGTCGAATTTTAATTATCAGTTTATTTAATGATTTTAACTTGTTGTTGCCCACGGCAGCGCTTCTGCATTTGTATTAATCCAGTATATTGACCTTTATATACATTTCATATTCGATGTGCCGTTTTAACGCACGTATAAGAAATACACATATGTATGTATGAAATAGTGTTATTATCAAATCAATACCAGACTATTATTAAAGATTTAAAATATTCACATGTCAACATGTTTTGTTAGAAAAATATGAAGCTAAATTAAAATCGTGAAGAACGTCAAGGTTCCTGTGCCAAAATTTTAATAACATTCAATCTCACAACTGATTTTAAACATCCTCATTTCATATTATTAGTAACCTCTCAATTCCTAAAATAATATTTGCAGAAACAAAGTTTCACATACATATCTACAAAGAGGCGTAATCGATAGTATCTTTTATATTTAACTCGTCTGCTCCGGCGTCCCGGCGTCGGGCAGTCTGGCGGCTTTGTAATTATCGCCATTAAATGCACTCAACATTCAGGATATAAAGTAAAAAGGTCGTAACCTATATTTGGACAGCTGCTCCGCCAAATTTGAACGGAAGGACTTCATTAAATGCTGGCCATGTAGTCTTTACGAGTATTAATGTCGTTGCTCCTTTCAAAAACATATTATGTATTAAAAAAAAATGTACTTGTAATAAACTAAACTGTTTTTATATTAATTATATTATTATTTATTATAATTAACTAGCGATTCACCCTCGCTCCGCTCGGGTTTGTCCTTAGTTACGTTTTAACGTTTAGTATAGACTGCTCAGAGATAAGATATTTTCCCGAAGTAAAAAGTATCCTATATGTCGACCCGGATAACCAGCTATCATCTAGGTATAGTAGATAACTCTATAGCACTATCAGACTTATTTCAGTAGTTAAGAATTTTTTGACTTACAAATTAATATAGGCATGGCCACTGTTTATATTATACTAGCAACTCACCCTCGCTTCGGGTTCGTCCCTAGACAAAAACAAATCTATCCCACGGGAACCGTTCACTTTTCCGGGATGATATATAGCCTATAACCTTCCTCAGTTAACGGGCTATCTAATGCAAAAAGAATTTTTCAAATCGGATTAGTAGTTCCTGAGATTATCGCGTTCAATCAAACAAACAAACAAACTCTTCAGCTTTATAATATTAGTATAGATAGTACCTGGGCGAGTTATTTTTTGTTATATCGTATTTTTTAGACGCAAAACAACTACTAAAATCTTAATACTTTCTTTATCATACTTTCTTAAATTTATGAGAATATTAGACATTTAAATAAAACTATCTTTTCGGTTTTTTTCGCAGATTTATTTAAATACTAAAATCTTGAATAGACAAAAAAAAAACTTTCTATCCGACCGGGATTTGAACCCGGACACATGTGATTGTCAATCACCTTGGCCGCTTGACCACGATGCTTATGCCCAAGTGTACGAAATTATCGACCATATTTTGCGTAGAATAATGCAACAGAAAACCGCATGAAAACTCGAAAACACGCGTTTTCCCAGACATAAGACTAATCTAAGTAGATCGATTTTTCGCCCCTGAAATCATTATACATATATACCAAATTTCAGCGAAATCCGTAGAGCCGTTTCCGAGATCGCCGGTATAAATAAATAAATAAATAAATATACAAGAATCGCTCGTTTAAATATACAATATATTAGATTAGATTGCTATTTAATATTCAGTAATGAAATCCGTAATAGATAACCGTTTTGCCTCATTTGAAAGTACCGAGTGCTTCATATGCGATCGGGCACCGTTTATTACACCAAGTACGTGATGAGATAGTGTCTATATTTTAGCTTAGCCTTATTTGGATTCAATCGAGGTAATTTGTCGTCATACGCCTCATCGATGCATCAGTATGCATTACAACGTTATCAGATAAGCGCTGACCCGGTTGTTCCTTGAAAGTATTCGGATGTTTCTGCCAACTTTCTCTTGTAATTGGTTTTATAATACTTTTATGATCGTTTGTCCCAATGAGGGTATCATCGTGTGAATCAATTTATCAATTTAATATTGGAATTCAAAAGCTTGTAGCTAGAAATATTTTTATTTAGTATATTTGAAGTTATACTTCTTTTGGAACGTTTGGAAAAAATTATGAGAGTAAAATTTTTACGATGCGCGCGCACACCGACAGCCAGAAAGCGACATGATGAAGTTAGCTGATAATTGTTTGTTGCCATGGTAACCATTGTTATTGTCTGACAAATGATATATAATATTATATTCATTCCTTAAATGATATTCGTACACAAGTACATACACTTTTTTATATTATTTATTAACGTTTGTAAATAAAGACGAATATATATAAATCGTTTTTCCGTTTTTGAATTAATATCCCCTGTTTTACTTTCACATTGTTACGTTAATTATATACTAAATGAAACTTGATTTTTGAATACATGAAACTATCATGTTACTACATATTTTTATATAATACGAATAAAGGAATTCCTTGACACTGAAAATAATATTTGTCTGTCGCGTCGCGTCGGACGCACAGAGCGTGTCGCGCACGCGCCTCACTCTGCCAAACTCAACACTTCCACACTTCCAGCCAGACCCATTGTTATTTGTTACATAATGTATAGCTTTTGTCTGCTTTTTATTATTGTTCCTGTATTTTAGTCCTTTTAAGATTTTTTTTTTCATGGTTTTCAATTATGGTATGGTAACCGTATGTATTGATAATAAACCTCTACATAGCAAATGATTTGTTTATTTAGGATCGTCAATAGAAAATGCGTTATTACATGAACTTTTATTTTAATTTTATCACAACATGCACAATATAGTAAAAGTAAAGAGTATTAAAACTTATTTGCTACATCCTCATTTATACTAATATTATAAAGAGTTTGTATGTTAGTTTATTTGTTTGTTTGAATGCGCTAATCTCAAGAACTACTAATCCGATTTACTTTTTTTTTGCATTAAATAGCCCGTTCATTCAGGCTTTATATCCAAGAGAGCAAAGCAGTAATCATAAATGTCAACAAACCGGACAGACTTCTATACATTATTGTAAAACTGATGTTTCTATTTGAAGTTTGAACGCGATCAAAGCCGCGGGTATTTCTAGTTACAATATAAAATGTCATCCAAAAAAAAATAACAAAACTTTAGAGAATAATTTCATTTTCATATCTAATAAATTAGAAAGTTTATTATTATGACTAGCGTTTGCATAATTAAAAATTGTGTATCGCTTTTTAAACACAATGTTTCTAAAATAAGTATTTATGCAAATTAAATCATAGCGAGCGAACTTACTATTTCTTTTACTTTATAGTATACTAGCGACTCACCCTCGCTTCGCTTCAGGTTCGTCCCACCATTTATCCCACGGGAACCGTACATTTTTCCGGGATGAGTCTATAGCTTTCCTCAGTTAACGGGATATCTAATGCAAAAAGAATTTTTCAAATCGGATTAGTAGTTCCTGAGATTAGCGCCTTCAAACAAAAGAACAAACAAACAAAGAAACTTCAGCTTTATAATATTAGTATAGATATTAACTATGACTCAATGCTGTTCCACAAATTTAGTACGAAATTACCTAATACCGAATATAGGATGAAGTAAAATGTTTAGCATTAACACCTTCCTGTAGGTTAATTTGATCTCATTTAATATGTATATGTCTGACGACGTTTGGCTCAGTTTGTAGTGACCCTACTTGTGTGCCAGCGGTCGCGGGTTCGAGTCCCGCTAGGGGCATTCATTTGTGTGATGAGCACGAATGTTTGTACTCCAGTCATGGGTGTTTATATTTATAATATATATGTATTTGAAGTTAGTATATGTAGTTTATCAACTGTATGGTATCCATAGACCAGAACACAAGCCTTGTAGCTTACTATGGAACTAGACGGTACTGTGTGTTAATTTCCCAAGATATTTATATTATTTATTTAATTATGTCTAGTAAGTACCGAAGTATCGTTTACAGCTTTATACCATTAGTGCGACATCCGCCGCTGTGTAACGATGATAATTAAGTTATGCTTCATAACTCGGTTTTCTAACTTCGTGTTGTGATATCATAATACTCAGTAGAATTTAATCTATACTATATTAATATTATAAAGCTGAAGAGTTTGTTTGTTTGTTTGTTTGTTTGTTTGGTTGATCGCGCTAATCTCAGGAACTACTAATCCGATTTGAAAAAATCTTTTTGCATTAGATAGCACGTCAACTGAGAAAGGCTATAGGCTATATATCATCCCGGAAAATGTACGGTTCCCGTGGGATAGATTTGTTTTTGTCTAGGGACGAACACGAAGCGAAGCGAGGGTGAGTCGCTAGTGTCGTTCAAGTCCTGGCATAATCGGTTTTTACTGGTATGCATAGAAAATCAAATAAAAAGGGATGCAAAATAATTTTATATCCGGTTCTTTCAGTTATATCCACATAATAATCGATATAGCTGATATAAAACTTGAGAAATATTTGAGAATCTTTAACTGATGTCTGTTTTCGATGTTCGAATGTTTTACAACAAAAATGGTCACGGGGCCTTGTTCGCTGTATAGCATTTGGAAACGGGAACCAAAATGTATAATACAACCGCAACAAAATCCGAAAAAAATATATTTTAAAATGTTTAATATTCGCGTAAATCTAAGAAAGTATTAATCGCCACAAATATTTGTAAAATAATTGTGTACACAGAATTGACCTTCTTGCTATCTATATAATTATGTATTGATAATAACAACATATCTACATATTAGAAATAGTCAGAATGGGTCTTTAAAATAAAGAAACTGCTTACTTCTGAACAAAACAATATACTTCGCCACACAATACGTCCGTTCGTTGCGGCCGCCAAGGCAAGAGTTGCCCTCTCACTATCGAATCAATTCGATTACAATAATTTTAGCTTATCGATTTAAATTACATTTATATTAAATTATATTTATCGAATTAAATTTATATTATAATAATTATATTAAATTATATTTAAGAGTGATACATTTTAATCCATACAATTAATTAAATATCAATAAAGCAAAACTCATATTCAAATAATATATACTAGACCTAATCACGATTATCATAGTGTTCTCTCCGATTTATATTCCTGTAGTCCGTATTTGCTAACATACATAATAACTCATAAACCTGTTACAGTCCAATGTTAGTCGTGGCCGGACTGTCACGCCTCGATTCGTGTATGATCCTGGTGTCATAGTTTTAATGTGCCATGAATTATTTAGGGTTTCATAGAAAACACATAAAATGCTATTAACTTGTTTTTATATGTTTGTTATCATAGATTTATGTAATTGGCCAGTGTATTCATCGTTCTAAATAGTGCTCAAATGGTGCTTCTCAAAGAAATTAATATAGAATACGATAACTTATTGAAAAACATTAAATTAAACGTTAAATTTTAATATATTTATTTTGTTTACAAAAACACAAACATAAGTAGACACATACCTATATATTATATAATAAATAAATATACTGACATATGCATACAAGTCATTTCCGCGTGGAATTGTGGCAAGAATGTTGCATTCTCGCGCTGAATGCCGATACCTCTGGCAAAAAATGCGGCGCTCTTGTCACCGGTAGGGTAGAGGCGATACGAGGTTTTATATTTTAAGAAGTTTTTAGCAATTTAAGCCCATGGGCCAAAGGTTTCTATCGCTTTTCTATAGTATAATTTCATCTAATAACATCTTTCATAGTTGTTTACGTATACGTTTGATTTTAAAGATTGATTTCTTAGATTAGATAATGGTTTCTTTGAACATATCGGCGACATTTTTCTACTAATAAATGTTATTCTGATAATCTTATCTAAACCACCATTACTAAACAGTATTTTATTAGATATTTTTGCTATTATAGTGGCGTTATTTTTTAAAAGCTGGATTCGGCCATACAAATATATATTTTATTCAATATAAATATATGCTCAAATAAGCATAGTATTACAATTTGTGTAAAAAATATTCAGTCAACTGCGTCTAAGGTCGCAGGTTTGAGGCGAGGCAAGTGTTTTTTAGGTAACAGATGGTTGTTCCGGTTTGATTCAAGAAACAGCCGTTCATTACGCATCGTCTCAGTGGAGCACGCAACTTGTAATAGTTAGAAAAATTATAACTTGCTTTTAAAATTTGGTTTTCTAAACTAGCTTTCGCCTGTAGCTTTACGCAACCTTTGGTTAAAGGTAAGCTTGGTAGGTGACGCTCATTGTAGTCTACTCGCCTGTAGAAGCCCCATTAAAATCTATCTAGCTCCGAAATAAGCATAAACATATTTTTTAATTTTTATTAAATCTATGGAAGACCTACTTGAAAATAACAGACACACACTAAATTTTTATTAATAACCAGACTATTTTGGAAATGATTCAGTAATATTTAAACATAAAACCCTAAATTCAAAATAATAACTATACATCATATGCAATCACGTGCGCTATCTTCTGAAATAGAACAGTAATAAGTCACCTGCCTGGAGGTGGACATTGCGCGCTGACACCGTACTATTCGAAGATAAGCTTGGCACTTGCCACTGATCTGTGATGTCGTGCTTCTCAAGTGCCTTACGTTCCAGACTCTTCACCTTCGAGTGCTGGTTTGAATCTAATTTGCATGTAGTTTCCATCCATATTATATAACCATATTAGTGTAGGTAATTAATGTGAAATTAATTCTGTATGTCTGTTTGTTACCTTGTCATGCTTTAACCGCTAAACAGATTTCGATGAAATTTGAGGACACGATCCTACTAATATTATCAATGCGAAAGTTTGTGAGGATATACATATGTATGTCTGGATGTATAGATGTCTGGATGTTTGTTACTTTTTCACGCAAAAACTACTGAATGGATTTTAATGAAACTTTACAATAATACAGCTCATACATCAGAATAATACATAGGCTACTTTTGGTCCCGGATAAATGTACGGTTCCCGTGGGATATTTTCAAATTAAAACGTGCCCAGGGACGCACCCGAGCAAAGCGAGAGTAAGTCGCTAGTTGAATTATAAATTACAATAATCCTTAAAGTTCTCTTTAATCCTTTTCCCGCTCGCCATACGAGCAGGTCCGCGAACAAAAACAAATAATAATGCATTATATAATATTACAAAATAGTTTTTGCTCGGAATGAAAATAACTAAAAATAACTGACTAACGAGCATACTTCCGTATTTATAATATGATAATATAGAAAGTAACGGTTAGTAATAATATTAGTAAGAATTGCAGTGATGCAATAGTCAGAAAGTAGTGTGTATGACACTGTTAAAAGAATTACATCTATGTATTATATTTTCCTCGGTTATTTTAAAATAAATAATAATAAATAAATATGTTGGGACATTAACACACAGCACCGTCTAGTTCCATGGTAAGCTACGAAGCCTGTGTTATGGATACCAGATAGTTGATACACTACACATATATAACTTTAAATACATACATATTATAAACACCCACGACTGGAGTACAAACATTCGTGCTCATCACACAAATGAATGCCTCCAGCGGGACTCGAACTCGCGACCACTGGCGCAGAAAGTAGGGTCACTACAAACTGAGCCAAACGTGACGTTAAAAATTATATATGGAAAAAAACATTAGGACGAAATGATAGCTTCCTAATGTTTTACTTGGCACAAACCAACATACTGATTTATACTGACGTATTAGATAGATTGCTAATCACTGATACTATGCGAAGGTCTTTTAATGATAAAGGGTTCATTCAAAACTAATCAAGTATTCATGTTACTATCGCTAATTGGTTGCGGATAGGAATTCAATTTGCTTAACAAATAACTAACATAACAAATTCCGAAAGCTCATGTTTTAATGTTGTCAGTATATGTACGTACATATGTATATGTGGGTACGAATTGTGAACAATTTCGTAGGTTTTAATATTTTTGCGCGGAACTTTAATTATTTTTCTAAAATAAAAGTAGTTTAAGTTACTTCTTTTAACATCAGCTATCTGCCAGTAAAAGTCCAGTCAAAATAGGTCCAGCCGTTTGGGTAGACAAAAATTTCCGCACGCGTTTTTGATTCATGAATAACCAGAATAACTTATCATTATTTGTTTATTTGCTTATTCAGGAAAAAATATATAACTTCAGAAAATTCAGGAAAAAAACCCTACTCGCACTATTCGAACATTTTATATAAAAAAGGCAAATCGGTCCAGCTGATGATCTTACCGACGACGAACAACATTTCATTTTTATTTAAATGGATAGGTATACGACTTACTAGCGACAATCCCTCGCTTCACTCGAGTTCGTCCCTAGGTACGTTTTAACGGTTAGTATGGAATAGATAGACTACATATTATAGAACATAAATGCATAGACATTTACATTATTACATAAGTATGATATAGTTTCATAACTCTTATTTGAGAAATTATTGATTCCCCACATAAACTTTCAACCCCCTTTTCATCCCCTTAAGGGATGGTTTCCGATAAGAAGATTATGTACATTAGATTATAATATTAGTGTAAATTATGCATAAATTCAAGAAAATCAACATGATCTTTTACATTTTATAAAGTAGCAAACGACGATCGTGATACGCTCGTAATGAAGTAGTTTTCACAGGAATCGTTGAACCACGTGGGCGAAGATACTAGCGATAATTATGTGGAAATGACGACTTACCGTAAATATGTTATATCATTTAATTAAATTAATACCAGTTAGTAGAGGCGACAAGTTTGGAATAGTGGATGCCTAGATAACTTGTCAATAGTTCGATTATCGGTCAGTGTAAAAAAATCCTATAATATTAAATAAACGTTCATACATAATATGTGTTTGGTTAGTTATTAGTGTCATAAGCTATAATATCTACATACGTTCTCGCTTTTTCTTTTATTTTCTATTTACTTATGGAAAAAAGTAGAAAACCTAAATTCTAATAGATTTTTTTCGGTAATTTTTATATTGTACTATCGTGTTCGTGGAGTTCCGTCCGCATAGTTCAGTTATTTATTACTATTTACTTATTTTATGTTCATATTTTTTGACACTTATCTCCCTGCCCATTTCCCAATTACTTGGGGTCGGCGCAGTACATCTTCCGTACTGCAGATAGGATTTGGCAAAAGCTTTACGACCGGCCGCCTGCCTGACATCAACCCTCTTTGGGATACTCCGATACTGTAAGCTAAATTACTTTAAGGTTTTATCAAAGTCCGTTCAGTAGCTTTTGCGTGAATATGTAACAAATATAAATATGTATATTGTATATTCATTATACATCCTTGCAAACT
The DNA here is from genome assembly GCA_033884665.1 of Argynnis bischoffii washingtonia. Taxonomy (NCBI): domain Eukaryota; kingdom Metazoa; phylum Arthropoda; class Insecta; order Lepidoptera; family Nymphalidae; genus Argynnis; species Argynnis bischoffii. Next base: position 8,989,177 of record JAEMGE010000029.1, read on the forward strand.
TTCGTTTCGTTTATAATATTAATACAATTTAACGCGATATGCTCACAGATAGATAACAAAATAATTTAAAACCTTTTCGAATTGAATTAACTAAACGTTGTTGAAGTTTATTCAATTGGTACCTTGTACCTGGGCGACTGAGCTTCGCTCCTAGTTCTTAATTAAAAACTTAAATAAATATAAAAAAAAACAAAAGGAAAAACTTTGTATTCGACCGGGATTCGAACCCAGAAACCTATGATTGATAATCTTGCGCCTTGGCCGCTTGACTTTGTAAGAAATTATCGAGCATATTTTGCGTGGAATAATGTGAAAGAAAACCACATGAAAACTCGAAAACACGCGTTTTACCGGACATAAGACTAATCTAGATCAATTTTTCGCCCCCGAAAGCCCCCACATACCAAATTTCAGCGAAATCGTTAGCCGTTTCCGAGATCGCCGGTATACATAAATAAATAAATAAATACTTAAATAAATAAATAAATAAATAAATATACAAGAATTGCTCGGTTAAATATATTAGATAGATTTTTATTTTTTTTAATCTTTATATTAAAATTTAGGTAGTAAGTAATAATTATTTACTATGGCGGAGACAATAATTATAATAATCTAATATTATGACTACAAGTTATTTTGTTTCGAATCGCGCAACGACTCCAGACGGCTTTGTTCTCAATAGAAAAGTTCCGTTTAATATATTATGTGTGTCTGCACTGTTGTGAATCGATGAAGCCGCATTGCGGGCGCTCGTGGCTAGGAGACGTTGTGTTAGTTTTGTTTGTATTTTTATCATGAATTTCACTATAAAAAAATATGTAGTCATTTGCCTAAAGATATTTTAGAAACTAATGAAATTCATTTATTTAAGCGGACATTGAAGAAATTTTTATTAGATAGAACATATTATTCTACAAATGTTTATATTTTAGATAGTGTGACGTTTGTAAGCTAATTATCTTCTAGGTATATATATAAAAATAAGTTGTCGTCCGTTAGTCTCGTTTAAACTAAAAACGGCTAGACCGATTTAAATAATTGTTTTTTGTTTTGTTGTAGGTGTGTCAGGGGTGGTTTAAGTATAAAAAAAGTAGGGAAAACTCAAAAAAAAAAAAACAGCTGGATAAGCGAAAAGTTCAGAACTGTTTATTTTGTAACTATATGTTAAGTCTATCTATTCCATACTAACCGATATAACGAATGTAGGGATGAACCCGAGCGAAGCGAGAAAATGACTATTTCAATAAGATTTTCCAAAAAATATTTAAAGTATATATTCGACTCGGTTAGAATTTTACTATATATGTACATATAATGACTACCTTAATTGTGACCATTAAACTAGGAATATTTAAAATCTATAATATATATATATTTTCATAATAGTCACATGAGGCGGTGTAATTTAGAATGTTTACGACTGACTCGTGTAATATAATAAAAGAAACGCGCTAGAGTTGATACGTGTCATACCAATATTCCAAGGTTTCTTCGATCTGGACTTGATATAATTATAGTGTTGAAGTTTCTATTTACGTTTACTTTAATGTTATGTCATTTCTACATATTTTTTTGTATTTTATTTATGATAGTATTGTAATAGAGACGTATTTTTTAGGTATTTTATAGAAAAAAACTGTTTTTATATAGATATATTTGATATATTTCATTTATTACCGAGGTAATTGAAGTGACTTTCTTATTTACTTAGTTATTTACCATAAGTTACAAGAAATTGGGCTGTTAGTAAACAAGTAAGTAAGAAATACGTACAGTAGGTATGTGCAGGCGAACCCGCAGTGAGGGCTTCGTAAGCTAACATTGTAAGATGTCTCCTTTGAGATAGATATGGCAGTATACACTGACAATAGAATACGGCTCTTTTTAATTATTCAATGTTTTCCTCATACTTGTTTTATGTACAGTACAATTTTGTTAAAGTGTTTGAAATAAGATATTATAATCTGTTATTGTTAGAGAAAATATGATCATTGATTTTTCTTTGATTTTGAAACATCAATAATTTATTTTTTCAATTTTGGATATACAATACGTTGTTTTAAATGGGAGCTTCGAATGATAAAATCTTTATACACGTACATACATTTTTTTTTCAGTAACCCCTCGAGGGTCGCGGTCACACCGGTGTGCCAGTTAACAATTGATTTCTTAGATTTTAACCAGAAGGTTTAAAAAGTATTTTTTTTTGTTGATTCGAAGCCAAATAGGTTGTTTTATTTAATACATATCATTTTATTCCTCTACAGGTATATTTATATTTAAACCCGCGTCTTCATCACGTAATACTCTTACTTTTGGTCACAGTTTTTATATCTCATCACATTTATTTTCAATATCTCTTACTTAATCAAATGTCTTTTACCGAATATCCTATACACGCAAACATATGTATTACGTACTTTTGTTCATTTTGACGATCACTCGAAGCAATATTGTAAACATTTATAGATCTTTGGTTCTTACATAATCATTAGGAATACCATGAATTGATGAGGGTTTAAATTATATGAGTAGCAGATGTCACAATTTATAATAATAAAACGTAGGTATGTGACTGCAAAATCGTGGTGTACCAGAATATCTTAAATGCTTATATTGATTATATCGCCTAGCCTATCTTCGAAATTTAGTCGAAACAAATAAATCCCTTAAAGTAATAAAAAAAGGGCTGAATACAAATATGTAGATAACATTTTTACAATTGAACTAGCGACTTAACCTCACTTCGCCCGGGTGCGTCCCTGGGTACGTTTTAATTTTTTTGGGCGAAACCCTAATTCTTTTTCTAAAATAAAAGTAGCCTAAGATACTCCTTATAATATTAGCTATGTGCCTGTGAAAGTTCCGTCAAAATCAGTCAAGTCGTTTCGAAGGACAAGCCGGAACAAACAGACAGACGGACAACATTTTTAAAAGTTGTGTTTTTCTTATAAGTACCGTATATATATGCATATGCATTTAGTAAAAAGCTGTTTTTTTTACATTACAAACAGACACTTTTATTTTATTCATCTGTATAGATTATCTGTAAAGATAGTTATGTAGTAGCCAGAAGCTATATGGTATATAGTATAAACGTGGTATGGTTTTATTATACGATGCAAGTCGCTCGTAATAACATCACCTGTTTTAGGCAACTTCCTGTTTATAGAAAACATCTTTTCATGCTGTAGTTATGTCGTGTACACACGTAAGGTTTTTTCTTTAAAAGAAAAATAATACGTGATTTGTACAAATTTAATTAACGATTATCGGACTACGATATATTTTATTATTGCAAAAGTTTGTATGTTTCTTACTGCTTCACCCTGATACGGGTTTGCATTTACTCTCCAGCACTTTGGAAAGCAAAGGAGGATTATTATATAGGATATTCCCAAAGAGGGTTAATATCTGGCAGGCGGACGGTCGTTAAACTTTTGCTAAATCTTTTCAGCAGTACGGAAGATGTATTACGCCGACCCCAAGTGATTGGGAAATGGGCAGAGAGATGATGACTTGGAAAGCAACAATAAGTCGCTAGTTTATAGTAAGTTATGATCCCACTAAAACATTTTCATTTAAATGTTACCAAGACGAAAGACCATGTGGCTCTACACGCCCTAACTCTATAAGCGCTAACTTCACAAACTCTACACCTTAGCCAAAGTATGTGACTTGGCCGTTTTGCTACCGTCATATGGGCGTAAGGTGAAAAATTTATTCACTGTTCATTACTTTTCTGTTATACAATAGTTGTTGTAGTAACGGTAATACAGATAACTATAGTCGATGATTAAATTTACATTTATTCTTGCTTTATATTTATTTTATCATAGAACTAAACTAAATGTGCAGGTACAAGTTTATGAAGTCTGGTACAGGACAAATGCCTTTTTAAACATATAATTTACAGGTTGTTTGCTCGTCTATAGTAGAGGGTGTTCACTGTGATGTAGGTACTAAGTAGGTATACAAAAGCGGTTTCATTATAAGTAAATAGAAAAGTTAATTTTCTCTTCTGGAATGTTTAATGTTTCTTAAACTATTATACGGATATTGCCATGGGTAGAAAATAAATTCGCATACATTATTTTAATGATGAACCACCGTGAAAGTTGAATTAGAATACTAATGACCTCACAGCACTAGCATTGTTTCAACTCTGTCGATTATTTGCAAATATATGAGCTAGTTCTTAAACTTAGGATTTTTTTTAATTTAAAGGATACAAAAATTATTCATAAAAACTTCCGAAATATCTAATTTGAAAGGAATGCGTTCTTTTGGGTCAAAATAAATAATATAACATACCAAAAGCCATAATACTTTAACTAAATGCTTGATAATACTTTAGCTCTATATATTTTAGTAAATAATGTGTTATTCTCTCTATTTTACCTTATATGACATAACTTTGAGAATAAACTGTTATGGTCGAAATGAATAATATATTATTTACAGATTATTTTATCTACTAAGAGACATTTGTGTAGATATATTGTGGAACTTCTGTCAACTTTAATTCTCTAGTTCTAACTTTAAGGTCAAATTATGAAACGATAGCTCATTAATTTCGCTTAATTATATGATCTTAAAATATTAATTATCAACTACACATCGTGTATTCATCGTCATCAAGTGATATTGTTTTTGTATATTATTTAAGTCCTTTTATGTATCTACATTTAAATTATTATAAATAGCAAATACAAATTTATTCCACAGGAACCGTACGTTTTTGCGGGATAAAATTTCATCCAGATCCGTTCAGCTGTTCTGGCGTGATTGAGTAACAATCATCCATCCAAACATCTAAACTTTCACATTTATAATATTTGTAAGATTGTCTTTATATTATACATAATATGTGTCTATTATTATAGATGAAACAAAAAATTAGGTCTTTTGGTTCTCATGTCCATTTTAATGTAATATCAAAATGTTCTATGATTGTCCCAGTGGTTTTTCAATTTTCAATTGGAATCTCATACTAATCAGGTAACTCGACATTAATTAGGAACATGACATAATAAACGTGTAATGTAACTAGTACTAATTTAGTTATTTAGGTCCCTAGACTAGATGCTAGATGTTAGTATTTCATGAATTCTACTCACATCCAGACGAGAGGATTTAATTGAAATTTATTAAGTCCCCGACATGAGCTTAACAAGATTTACTATGCCACTGCTAACTGTCGAAACCATAATGTATAAATATGTATATGCTATAGATACACTAAATGTCTATGTACGTTTTTTAAGTTATCATTCATTTATTTTGGAACAAGCGACTCAACCTCGCTCCGCTCGGGTTCGCCCATAGTTACGTTTTAACGTTTAGTATAGATTTCTTAGAGTGAGATATTTTCCCGCTGTAAAAAGTATCCTATATGTTAGCCCGTATAACCAGCTATAATCGTACCAAATTTCTTCAAAATCTGTCCAGTGGTTTTCTTGTGATGCGTTCCCAGACAAACAGATAAATAAAAATTCTAAAAACTATAGATTCGGCCTCTGTATCAATAATAATGACTATATCAATAAGATTTTCCAAAAAATATTTTATGTACAGATTCGACTCAGAATTTTATTATATGTATAGAAGACATAAACACGATAAATGAAACACGACAGATGTTATTAGTTTGGCATTGTTTTGTGCCATTGTTGCATAGTTACGAGTTCACCGGTGGTAGGACTCTGTCAAGCCTGAGGAGTCCGACTGGATGGGTACCACCCCCTTATCTATTTCTGCCGCCAAGCACCAATGATTGCATTGCTGTGTTCCGGTATGAAGGATAAGGTAGCCAGCGCAATTACAGGCAAGAGGCATAACATCTTAGTCCTCACAGTGATAACGTACCGGCGGTTCTGCAGTTTTGTTATATAAAACTTAAGTGCATGAACTATAGGTATTATGGGCGACAGGTATCGCTTTCCATCAGGTGGACTGTCTGCTCGTTTATCACTGAATACCATAAAAAAAAAAAAAAGAAACGAATAGACAGATTTTAATGCGATTTTAACTTTAAACTTATTGGTTTTCCGTGTGACAAACGAAATCTCGTAAAACATTCTTCACATGTGTAACATCAATAAGGTGTCTGATGATATGATTTGTCACTTTTACAGGTGATGTTGGGCGGGGCGGTAGGCGAGGTGTCGCCGGGTGGCGAGGACCTGCACCTCACCGTCACCGTGGTGCGGGACGAGCATGGTTATGGGATGAAGGTGTCAGGTAATATACAAATCCTATATACCTAATATATCCCATAATTTTCCTATTAAGTTTTTATAAAATCTATCATTGTAATCTATGCTATAGTTAGGTATTCGTGTAGCAACAAAATGCTTGGTATTTCATATTTAATTACAATGTTCGTTTGCATTTCTAATATTTACGTTCCCTCTAAATTACATAAGTTCTTATAAAATCTCCGCGGTAATTATCGATTTGCATTTTTAGTAATGCAATACTGCCTTATAAGAAGCTAAATTGCCAAGATCCGACCACCGCACCGGTTACGCTATTTGCATGTTTGCGAAAGAATCAATCGCGGGGGCGTAGCGTGTACCTGTGACCGGACCGGTTGACCCTATTAGGAATTTGACTTTTGATTGTCAATATTCTTTGAGATTTTTAATATACTAGATCTAAAAAATCGTCAGTAGCTACAGCATCACTTCTTTCTAATATAAAAATATTGCTACTTTTTAGAGCTCATTTCAAATGTAACAAAATCAGTTGACACACTATATTTTTTGGTAAATATTATTAGATATTAGCGACTCACCCTCGCTCCGCTTGGGTTCGTCTCTAGTTAAGGTTTACGTTAAGCATAGATTTCTTAGAGATGAGATATTTTCCCGCAGTAAGAAGTATCCTATATGTTGACCCGGATAACCAGCTATCATCGTAGCACATCAAAATCTGTCCAGTGGTTTTCTCGTGATGCGATAACATACAGACACAGACAAAAATTCTAAAAACCATACATTCGGCCTTTGTATGGATAATAATATCTATTTCAATTAGAATTTTCAAAAAATATTTATTGTACAGATTCGGCTTGGTTACAATTTTATTATATATTGGTATAGATTTGTTATTTGATAGATATTTTTATATATTAAGAATTAGATTATATTTAAATACATATCAGATTAGTATCAGTTATCAATAGTAAAAAAGTACTTATTAAATGAAACTATCTTTTCGGATTTTGCTGCGATTTTTTTGAGACGTCAAAGACGACGTCCGGAATAAAAAACTATACATACATAAAATGGATAAATAAAATTGGAGTGTCTGTTTGTAAAATAACCGCTTTTTACTAAATGCATATGGATGTATACACGGTACATATACCAAAACAACATTTTTTACAATTTTGTATGTATGTCTGTCTGTCTGTCTGTTTGTTCCGGCTAATCTCCGAAACGGCTGGACCGATTTTGACGGGACTTTCACTGGCAGATAGCTGATGTTATGGGGAGTAATTTAGGCTACTTTTATTTTAGAAAAAGAATCAGGGTTCCGCGAAAAAAAATATTAAAACCCATGAAATTGTGAACAAAATCCGCGTACGACGTACGCACCCCCGCAAAACGAGGGTAAATCGCTATATATATATTAAATGAATATCTTAGGAATAGCAAGCTACTATTTATGTATACCTAAACATCGTTAACCGTGAAAACGCACCTAGGGACGAACGCGAGCGTGAGTCGCTAGTATAAAATAAAGCCGCGATAAATTCCTAAAAGATAGTTTCATTTAAAATGCCTAATATTCGCGTAAATTTAAAGAAGTATGGTGTAAAAATAATTTCTACTGTACAATTGTGTTTCAGGTGACAACCCAGTATACGTGCAATCCGTAAAGGAGCACGGTGCTGCGTGGCGTGCGGGTCTGCGCGCCGGCGACCGCATACTGAAGGTCGACTCCGTCCCCGTACAGTTCCACACTCATCAACAAGTAGTACACATGATACGAGGTGAGATGACTATACGACTTATCCTTGCTTCGCTCGGTTTTCTCTACGTGCCTTATAGTAACCGATGTGTTACTCTAGGTCATAGTCTTATGGGGTTGATCTTAATCTATATAGTCCTGGGTGAAGGTGTAACGAACATACACATATGCACTCACACATATTTATATAAACTTTCGCATTTTCACATAATAGTGTTTCGATGTAGAGTACCTAATTGAACTCAAACAAAAAATAATAACCTCCGATTTCGACCAGTGAGATCAGCGCAGGATATTATAGTGCACAAGTACACTCTCTATTGCTGTCACTCTCATACTCTAGTGGTACGGCAATTCGACACCGGTGTGAGATCAGGCGCAAGACCCGAAGGCTTTAAGTGCTTTAGGCACAGGAGTGTTATGTCGACAATGTTCCATCTCTGGGTAGTTACTGAAAATTTCTTGACAGAAAATTCCAATAACTATACTTGGCCCGAATCAGGACTCGAACCTGGACTTCCAGATTTGTAGCCAAGCAAGCCGATATACCAACGAGGCAGTAACAAAAGCAACACAAAAATAATCAACTAACGCTAGTGACCCACTGTGACTGTGACTCGGCAAAGTTTTTTTTTTTATGACATTCAGTGACAAACGAGCAGACAGAACACCTGATGGAAAGCAGCACCTGTCGCCCATAACACCTACGGTTCATGCATTTAGGTTTTAAGTAACAAAAATGCAGAACCACAGGTGCGTTGTCACTGTGAGGACTAAGATGATATGCCTCTCGCCTGTAATTGCGCTGGCTACCTTATCCTTCAAACCGGAACACAACAATGCAATCATTGTTGCTTGGCGGCAGAAATAGATAAGGGGGTGGTACCCATCCAGTCGAACTCCTCAGGCTTGACAGAGTCCTACCACCGGTATGTAACTGTGTAATGTGCAACGTCGGAGCAGAGTATGTCGAGCCCGATGGCAGTACTGAAAGTTTTATTCCACACAGAGAGCTAGTATTTGCTTCAGGCATTGCCACCTTAATGTGTGTCTGGACATTTATGTCACAGTGCATAATTTTCTAGAATTAAATTAATTAGATTATACCTGTATTTAAAGTAATATTCTGAAATTAAATTAATTAGATTATACCTGTATTTAAAGTAATATTCTGAAATTTTTTTAAATACTTTGCACTAAAAAAATAAAATACACGTGATTTTGGAGGGATCAGGGGAGAGAGGGGAGTTAAAAAATTGATAAAAAACATCACGCGATTAATGGCTAACTCCATATCGCAAACATAGTAGGTTCAATGATACATGAGAGTCCGTTGATACATGACAGGAAGCAATAAACCAAAAAAACTATAGAATTTATTATTTTTATATGTACATATGTACATGTTTGTGTTACTATGTAGGCACCTCTATTTAATCTTTATTTGGGTTTTTGAATCATTTATTTAATTTGAAAGTAAGAGTGTTCGCCGTTCGACGGCTCCAAATGTAGTTCTAGTGAGATATTTTCACACAGAGTATGGCATTATATTATATTTAAAGAAAGTTGACGGGTTTTTAAAATCTATTATATACTAGCGACTTGCTCGCTTCATTTGGGTGGGTCCCTAGATGCTCTTTGTATGTCTATTTTTATAAAATTATAAATTACAAGCGACTCACCCTCGCTCCGCTCGGGTTCGTCATTTGGTATGTTTTAACGATTAGTATAGATTTCTCAGAGATGACATATTTTCCCGCAGTAAAAGTATCCTATATGTTGACCCGGATAACTAGCTATCATCATACCGAATTTCATTAAAATCTGTTCAGTGGTTTTTTCGTGATGCGTTTCCAGACAGAAGACTGACAGGCAGACAGACCAAATTCTAAAAACTGTAGATTCGGCCTCTGTATCGATAATAATGACTATTTCAATAAGATTTTCCAAAAAATATTTAATCTATATATTCGACTCAGAATTTTATTATATGTAGGTATAGATTTTAATCAATTATAAGGTTAAGATATCATAAAATATTTCTTTCTAATTAGAAAATGTGGATATCCTAGAATTTGCCATTGTGTGTAAACAATAAATTATAAGTTAATTCTAATGACAAGTCAAAGACGCTTTGAGAAAATTACGTCATTGCAACGAGCAAACTTTATATTATGCTCATAGCGCTTTGGCTTTATCTTCTAAATCGTATGAAAATTTGTTTGCGTTGTAGTTGAGATATAGTTTTATAAAATAATGTTTCAAAAATGGAAACACAGTGTTTTATAAATTTTATATAAGATGTATTGGAATTTAATAAAATCCAATTGATTTGAAACTATACTTTATTTAGATAGACTCTTTCAAGTAGGTATATTGAATTGTCAACTTAATTAAAAGAGACTGTAGTCAGTCCTACTGGCAGTGGTAGCCCAGTGGTAACGTGCTCGCTTGGGAAACCGAGTGAAGCGGGTTTCAATCCCGGGTCTCGCACCTCTGATATTTTCATGTGCGAATCATTTCTAACTTGATTACCACTTGCTTTACGGTGAAGGAAAACATCGTGAGGAAACCTGCATGCCTGAGAGAACCTAGCAAGTTTTCGAAAGACATGTGAAGTCCGCCAATCCGCACTTGGCCAACGTGGTGGACTATGGCCTGATTCCCCTCGTATTGAAGGGAGGCTCGTGTCCAGCAGTGGGATGTTAAAAAGGGCTGAATACCCCACACACTGCCCGCCGGTTCGTACAGCAGTTCTGCTTAGAAAAGCCCAAGAGTCCAAGAGCAACTTGAAATTTGTTTACAATATTGCAATGCAATAATAATAGATTGACGATACGTTTGGCTCAGTTTGTAGTGACCCTACTGGCTGTGCCAGCGGTCGCGGGTTCAAGTCCCGCTGGAGGCACTCATTTGTGTGATGAGCACGAATGTTTGTATTCTAGTCATGGGTGTCTATAATATGTATGTATTTAAAGTTATATATGTGTAGTGTATCAACTATCAGGTATCCAAAACACAAGTCTCGTAGCTTACCATGGAACTAGAGGGTGCTGTGTGTTAATATCCCAACTTATTATTAATATTATTATTATCTAATTATCTTGCGTATCAACTAAAATTAGTATAACAATTAGTAATTTTTTTTTAAGCGTATTACATTGCAATTTTTATCCAGATCGTCATCTTTCAGAGTTAAAAACATATATGTAATTAACGTGTGTTTCTCTCATTCCAGCTAACCCATCCACCACGTTAACAGTTCTGCAGAACAGCTCCCGCCATAAAACACCCATCACCGGCCCAGTTCCGGTCAATGTAAGTAAAAACTAATGAGTAGATTTATGATAATGTTTCTAAATTTATTCGACATTATTAGTTTGATATAATGTTGTATGTTAAAAAGTATGGATGTATATAGTATAATATAATAAATATTAGTAAGTAAATATAAGTACTTATATATACAATCTTGCTGATATTGATAGTTGATGTGCCTTTAAAGCAAATCTCATTATACCAGATAATTTTTTTTATGTCTTTGTCGTCGTGTACGTAGACTCTTAGGGTCTGAGTGAAGTCAGGGCGAGTCCTTAGTTAAGCATACAACTATTTATCCCTCCTGGAACACTGAAATTATGTATTTTAAATAGTAATTTGCTTTAATTATATATTACCCGTGTACCGGAATTGTAATAATTATTGATGTTTCTGTCGGCTTTCCATTCGCGCTTCGTCCGTTGGGCTGTCTACATACGTAGTGTAAATACCTGCAGCGGTTGATTCATTTATAGTTTTATTGTATTTTTTATATATAAAAATTATGTTTTTATTCATTATGTAAGTATTTATTTCTTAATAATTGTATGAATTCACTGAGTTTTTCTTGCTCTATTGTATTGTAATTGTGTCTATTCTATTTTGATGTTGATTTATATGCCAGATAAGTCGATGTAGGCAAAATTATTTTTTAAACTTTAATATAGGGCTTTGTAAGAACTCTTGGACTCGTGATGTGTACTTTAGAGAACTACACTACTACACCTAGGTATTACTATCATACTCGGAAAATAGTTCTATATAACATATATATATATATAAATATATATATATATATATATATATATATATATATATATATATATATATATATATATATATATATATATATATATATATATATATATATATATATATATAACTTAAATATTTCGCACTATTCGCTTGACATTTACAGAAGTGCAAATATTTTGTAAGATATCACAAGTGATAAGCTAGCCTTGCGCCGAGTTGCTCAGTACTTACTAGCGGCTGTGTCAATACGCTGTAAGGTCATGCGATGCATGCCGTTGATTTTGTTAAATGACACATGTTATTTTTACGTATTTTTGATGCTAATGACTCTATTTTGTACGAGTGACTTACCCTGGCTTCGCTCGGCTTAGTCCCTACGCGTGTTTTTGTTGTACATTCTATTTATTGCTTTGTTTCAAACCGTTTAGGCAATAAAACAATGACGGCCACTTTTCATCCAATTTTAATTAAAGTTATTATAATTTCTGATATTTTTATCGGAATAATAAATAGCCTTTACCACTCGGCGGTAATGTATCTTCTTATTAGTGAAAAAAAAATTGTTAGAATCGAAGTAGTAATTTCAGAGATTACTTCATACATACAAACATACAAACTTTACTTGTTTATAATCTACATATTAATACGTGAGGGGAAAACTTTGAACCCTTTTCTAAACATATTGCATGTTCGGAGGAGAGCTTTGGTATAGTTAAAGTTTATATAGAGAAGGACTGCAGAAAGCTAAAATTTATTGGTTATTTTTTATTCGCGAATTTGCTCACGTATTTTATTTATATATAATTACTTCACTGCTAAAAGATGCAACATGATATTAGATAACCTTCATCAATGTTATACGAGTACATACATAGTACAAAGATGGAAAATTTGTTTGACTGTACGTGCAAATCTCTGAATTTATGGGCCAGTTTCAAAATTCTTTTGGATTTTATAGGCTATATATATAACTTTGAAAAAAGAATATCGATCAAACTTAGTTAATTATGGTTGATTTTCAACCACGGGGCGATCACTAGTATAAGTAAATAAGCTCCTATCTCCATTCCAAATTTCATTAAAATCAATAGCATGAAGAAGAAACAAATAATCACGTTTGCTATTCATTAGATTTACGAAGTTTAAAAATGTTTTTTTTTTATTTCGTTACAGCAAGAAAAGTTACGACAACTGGAAATGGCCAAAGTGCACACGATGCGATTGATGCTAGACAAGGAACAGAAGTACATGAGGGATCTTAAAAGTTAGTATATTTATTATACATGATAGGTGTCGCGGGTTTAGGTCCCGGTTGACACAAAACTTAAATCAGAGCCTAAAATATTTGTAATTTTTTATTTATAGTATAGCTATATCAATTACAGTATTACGAATCCTCATTTATATCTTTTTTAAATAATACAAAGTAGTTGTTTACGCATTTATTTATTTTTAATTATAAAAAGCAAAAATACACTCAGTTTTCTAATCAAGGACTACCCTGAACGATTTAAGGGCGTCAATTAATAATTGTTTAAATAAGCAATTGCCTATTGATTTCAATGAAAATGATGTGAATGCAATGCTCTCTATTGCCATCTCTTGGCAATTAACAGTTATCAACCCGTCAATCGTAAAGCCGTTTCCCGACTGTCATATGAAACTAAGTATGACAGTCGGGAGCACTTCACCCGCGTCTCCCCTCTTGAGATTTTCGTTTCTAGTGGGCTTCATTTATCGACTTAAAAGTAGTGGACTGTGCCCATATTATAGTGACATGTGAATTTTTCTTTTTTGAAGTTTATTAAATAACTAGCAACTTAACCTCGCTCCGCTCGGGCTTGTCCCTAGGAACGTTTTAATGGTTAGTATAGATTTCTCAAAGATGAGATATTTTCCCGCAGCAAAAAGTATTCTATATGTTGACCCGGATAACCAGCTATCATCATATTAAATTCCATCAAAATCTGTCCAGTGGTTTTCTCGTGATTTGTTCCCAGACAGACAGACAGACAAAAATTCTAAAAAACTATAGATTTGGACTCTGTATCGATAATTATGACAGTTTCAATAAAATTTTGCAAAAAAATATTTATTATACAAATTCGACTCAGAATTTTACTATATGTGTATATAAAATGTAAACTTCCAGATGAGCTCCTAAAAGTGCCGGACGTTCGTAAACAAGTGGAGTTGGAGTCGGCGGAGCAGCGCTGTTCCCTGCTGCAGCACGAGATAGACAACATCATGGCGACGCAGGTGAGTGCGGGGCGCGCGGGGAGAGTTCGTGTTTGTGGTGTATGCATATTGTTCATACTTTGATTTTATATTCTAGTGGCTATGCTACTAAATATATTTAGTTGTTTTCATTTCATTTGATTTATTGCATTTTACTATATAGGTACGTTTTAACGGTTAGAATAAAGATAGACTATATACATGTACGTACATAGGTATAGTAAAGTTGCTAAGTGCTTTAGAAATTTAAAAATAATTGTATTCCTTGGGAAATGATTTATTTCGCATTCAAATTAACACTCCCCTCCTTTTCAACCCTTAAAATGTGATTTCCGGGATAAAAACTATCCCATGTCTTTCCCAGTGCCTCAATCTATCTCCATATCTAATTTCGTCTTAATCGGCTCAGCGGATTAAGCGTTAAAAGGTAACAGACAGACTGACAGAGATACTTTCGCATTTATATTAGTATGCATGTGGTTTATATTGTTGGGGGTTTATATGGGTTTAGTAATTATTAATTTTTATTTTATTGTTTCATTGTTACGAATTAGTAAAAATTTCTCCATTTCTCTATAAAATTCCTTAGTCATTTTTTTAAAAATGTCATGTCAATTTTTTGTTCACTAAAAATATTACTTCGTGTAGCAATATATAATGAAAATGTAGTTAAGATGTGTGACAATATGCATATATTACAAATCTTTTTTTTTTTTTGATAAAATGCAATTAGAAGCTATTATTATATTCAAACTACACACAGCTGTAGTGAACATTGCAAACACATTTGTTACTATTTTGCAATCACTTTCATATTTGTTTTGAATCATTATCATCATTTTTTTTATGTATTTGTCTCTTTGTGATACAGAAAAAAATCGAATAGTTTTTTTTGAGGTTAAACTTCTTTTGGCATGTTTGGAAAAAATTATGAGAGTAAAATTTTTAAGATTCGCGCGCACACCGACAGCCAAAAAGCGACATGATGAAGTTAGCTGCATTCCTTTTACAAACAGGAGTCGTGACATACGGGATGAAATCTTTAGCTATTTTTGTTCTGTTACGCCAAAGAAGTATAACTTGTTACGTGCACACATAAATTTTTTTTGACTGTGTACAGTTTTTTTTCTGATTCATAAATTAAAAGGCGAAAATAAATTCATATTATGCAATATGTGGTCAATAAATAATGAATAACTAACTATTAACAGGTCGGGTTTAACAAAACATTTTGTCATTTTGTCCGCTTTTATAATAATTATAATAATATTTTGTTCTTTTTTTTCCAAATTTTTGTTTTAAGTGTAATTTTTGACGTAATATGTAATTTAATTTGTGACGTCTTCTTTGTAAATAAATTTTTATTGATTTAATATTTTTTTTTAATTATCGATGTAAATTTTTACATAATCTTACTTTTTTATTATGTAAACTTATTTTTGCCGAATGAAAGATTAAAGGGTTAAATTATATAATTAATTTTCGCCTTGATTGTAACTGGTGTTGTATTGTTATATTGCAATTTTATTTTTTATTTTGTTGATTCACGATTGAAGATGGAGATTTTACGTTTGTTTGATATAAGAGCCATAACCTATTGGTTATGGTAGAATACCAAAATAACAATACATAAAAAATGTCGAAAAAAACAAATCTCCATCCGATCACATACGATTTTAGCCAGAAGCGGTGACACCGACCACGCCCACCACACCAAAACTATCTCGGAAAGATCCAGAGAAGAACGCTAATATGAGCTTTCTAAGCGGACTACCTCGTTCCTTAAGCAATTTAACCGGCCAAAGTCTTAGAAATTTACGACAAAACCGACAAAAGCAAGAAACGCCCCTCGTTCGACAGAATTCCGACGAAACTAATAATAAACGTCAGGTGTTCGTGCCGAGGACTAATCGAGTGCCTACGACTTGTTTGGATAACACCCCGCCGCCATTACCACCGAGGTCTACTGAAAGGCCGAAAAGGAACCCCATGAGCCCCATGAGCCCGCCGTCACCAATGAGCTCGATAAACTCGGGGAGCCCCGTGAACCCTCTAGCGAAACCCACACCATCTATGCAAAATAAGATATATAAAATAAACCCAATGCATCAGTCAATGCCAGAGGATAAGTTCAGAAGGTCTTCCCATTCCTTAGACGGGGAGGTAGATGGGCCACAACCGAACTCAATAGCATTACAAATGAGCTATCCTCTAGTGAACGTCCCACCGCCACCCTTACAGGTAAATTTTTTCTGATCAAGCTCAAAAGAATGTTTTTTTTTTCTATAAATTTTTTGACCTTGATCAGTTTTCTTTAAAAGGTTTCTTGAAATATTTTTTTTTCAAATATTTCAAGGGATTTGTTTTTTTATTGGTTTTAGTAGATCAGTTCATTTTATTTTTGTATATCATTCATCATTCACGTTACAGTCACGTTATTGCTGTAGCTCTTTGATTATAATTTTGCTGAAATCTTTTTAATTTTTGCGGTAGATGTTGTTGAGACACGTGTTTTAGAATTAAAATTGCTTTAAATACTTTTAAGTACAAAATAAGAGACGTAGGTATATTAATAAGGATTTTATCTTTTTAGGTCTGTTTCA
Source organism: Argynnis bischoffii washingtonia (assembly GCA_033884665.1). Lineage (NCBI taxonomy): Eukaryota > Metazoa > Arthropoda > Insecta > Lepidoptera > Nymphalidae > Argynnis > Argynnis bischoffii. The sequence goes on from JAEMGE010000029.1 coordinate 9,006,075, forward strand.
ACTATTTTGTGTTATACATATGTGATATTTGTGTATCAAATATTGTTTTTAAATGTTGGTTGCAGGACTAACTTTATATACTGTAACTAACTAAATTTGTTCTTAGCTATAACATACTTGTGGCCTGTGCTATTTACATAAAACCTAAAAAAAAACAGTACAAAAATGTCTGTCCAATACAAAATATAGCGCTTAATTAAGATATCGCGGAGGCTATAAAAACAAATGTATGGTGTTATGTATGTAAACATTAATTTCCATTTCATACTTTACATTTCAACAAATCATACTAATGCTATTAAAGATTTATAGTATTTGTTATAATTATTATGGATATGTATATATAATAATGTGATGGTATACAGACAGACAACAGAGGCGGTGTGCCGGTGCTGCACGTGCGCAGTCAGTCTTCTCCGGAGCATCTAGACCACGACCTACCTAGAAGTTAGTATTTATTTATTATATATTATATAATGTCAATCTATATATATATATATATATATATATATATATATATATATATATATATATATATATATATATATATATATATATATATATATATATTTAAAAATCCATGTGTGTATGTATGTTTCTTATCGACTCCAAAACGGCTGGGGCGATTTTGATGAAATTTCCAGGTCAGAGTAGCCCAGCAGGTGAGCCTGTGAAGTTAGACAGCGATCGAAAGTTTGAATGCGGGCGAAGCCGCAGGTTCAAGCAATAAATAAAGATCGACCTACCCTCGCTTGGCTTGGGTGTCATATTGTTTATTACATATTATAATGGTGGCTTAACCGGCTTTTTATAATAATGTTAGTTTTTTTAGTTGTTTTATGTATTTGTTAGATGTGTGTCATAAATGTAGTTTCATTAATTCAATTCGTATTTACTTCCAGCGAGCGCGAGTGGTCTGCCCGCGTCTGCGGAGAAGGAGGCGTGGTCTCGCGGCACGCCGCCGCCCGGCACGCCGCCCCCGCCCTACCTGCAGTCCCACGCCCACTCACAGTCCCACCCGCACACACAGTCCCACCAGACCCACCCCCACACACAGACCCACCAGTCCCACGGCCAAACGCAGGGCCACGCCCACACGCCTCCCAACGCTCCACCTGCACAGGTATGCCAATGTCTGTATTTCAATGATAGTAAATAAAGTTGAACATGAAAAACTCTGTAATTTTAAAGACATCTGGAAACCAGACGATGATGTCGGTCCTACGTGTCTTGATGTGACGTCATCTAAATTGTTACCTACTTTTTTTTTTATTAGTAATGGGCTTACTTATCTTAGCAGCTCGAAAGTATAGATAAGGTCTACGATACAGCGAATTTGCCCAGGAGAAGCCTGTTAACTTTGTTCTATCAAAAAGTTTTACTACGATATAGTAAAAAGTGGAATTTGGCGAAGTAAATTGTGCTCTAATTTGGCACGCTTTGAAACCATTAACAAGAAAATAGAATTGAAAAACTGGAATCTAAAATAATTGTCTGAAATAAATATTCAAAAATATGAAACTTTGTTACAAATAATCGCACTTTGCGTACGCGATAATTAGGAAAGATAATGTATGTCGCTTGTCGAGACAACCATGTTTCATCGCTCAAGTACATGACTAAATTTTTGTAACTTTTTTAATTTATCGTATCTTCAAAAGAAAACGTTTTAGTTATGAAGTATATTTAATTTAGTATAAAAAAATATTTTACTTTCTGAAAGGAAACTTCTATACTCATATTTAGGGCGTATCCAAAAAAATAGTGATTTATTATTATTTAGTATTATGAATTATCTTTTGCAATATTTCGCCGGCTGCGGCTACTTAGTGTGACTATTACGACGATAGTTTCATTATAATCGTTAAAGCAATTTGGAAATGAAAGGGAAAAACAGCAAGAGATCTTTTAATTATATTGTTAGTAGTGTAATATGTTTTTTTTTTCATTTTAACAGCCATGTGCAGATCCTCAGAGAGCTATCATATCTATGGAAGAAGACGATCCACCTTCTGTAAGTATTCTTATATATTTGAAATAATGGATTCAAATGATTTTATAAAGATTTTAAATAATATAAGTCCACGGTACGCGGATTTTGTTCACAATTTCATGGATTTTAATTTCTTTCTAAAATAAAAGTAGCCTTAGTTACTTATAACATCAGCTATGTGCCAGTGAAAGTCTCGTCAAAATCGGTCCAGCCGTTTAGGAGATTAGCCGGAAGAAACAGACAAAAAATTTAAAATTGTGTTTTTCTTATTAGTACCGTATATACTTTCATATGCATTTAGTATAAGCTGTTATTTTGACATTACAAACAGACACTTTAATTTTATTTACTTGTATACATAACTTTGTCTTTCTCAATATCTAATAATAAAGTGATTTTCATTCGTTTTGTGGCTTCCAACATATTTACATTTTTTTTTGTCTCATTCATTCTTTTTCAGTCACTCATTACGCACAACGGACTTAGTTAGAGTTTAAGTGCGAAAAGTTGACTCCACCCTATATTACAGTTACATCTTTTTGTTTCTATTTTATAAAAAAAAAAAGTATTGTAATTTGTATTTTAAAGTGTTAAATATTCCATTGGTTCATTTTTTTTATTTTTTTCAGGATAATTCCACATCTTCTGGACTTTTCTCGAATCTTCGATCTGTTAGAGAATCTAAAGCGAGGATGGCCGTGTTGATCAATTGGTTGTTGGGAGAGAGGAGGTGAGCCATTTGTATATAATGTTTTGTTATGTTTGTATGTAAGTTGGGTTATTTTTATCATGTGTTTTATGGAAGTGAAAGGAAGGACAACTTTTTTTTTATTACTTGTTTTCCCTTATTTAAGTAAGGTATATATATATATATTTAAATGTTTGATTTGGCTTCTTATTATATCACAAGAAAAATTAAATAAAAAAAAAATAAAGTCATATATTTCAATTTTATGGTATGTATAACACATATTTATAATATACATATGTATATGGGAATACTTCAAGTACGTATAAACAACTGTTCCTTTCTTTTTCGAAGTCCGTATAAAAGCTAAAAAGGAGTATACAATGAATGAATCAATGAAAATTGACTTTATTTAATTTTTACAAACATTTGAGTTGTCAAAAGGGAGCGGTAACGGTAATAATATATACATATGTGATGTGTGTATGCGTACAGATGCGCGTGCGCGAGCCTCGTGCTGGTGCTGACGGACGCGTACCGCGCGGCCGCCGGCGTGGCGCCGCACACGCGCCGGCGCTGGGCCTACGAGCTGCACTCCACCTTCCTCGTGCCCGACGCGGTAACGCACACGCACGCACACACGCACACGCACGCACACACGCACACGCACGCACACACGCACACGCACGCACACACGCACGCACACACGCACACATACACACACACACACACACATACACACATACACGCCTTTAACGTTGACACACGAATACTTCATGTTGCTGAATGTATTCTGCATTTGTTGTGAGCCTTGTATAAAGGCCTGTACACACGACGACGCGTTATGAGTTGCTATCATCGCACGTTTGACGGTAGTTAGAACACGCAGTGAATGTGTTTTTGTCACACGTTTGCATCGATATGAACGTAAGCAATATCCATTTTATTTTATAAATATAGGATATATGCAGAGGACGTACGTTTATTATGTGTGTATCATTAACATAATTATGAAAAGTAGTGTGTTTAGACCCTTTTAAGTTCATCAGCATAGAATACGCGTAAAAAATTCGCTTTCAGGATGAGAGCCTTTCTGATGAATTTTTAAAAGCTAGTGTGCATAGACCCTAAGACTATGTATTTCATCATAATTAAGTAACGATTTTACAATTATATTTTTGTGTGTAACATATTTGTATAGACTTACAATACAACGCAGCCGTGAATGAAACTACACCTTTATTAAAATAAATGAATGATTTTTTTTTAAACATAATAAATGAAACAATTAATTACTTCGCAGGTGTTACAACTGAACGGCGTTGATGAGAACATGGCCAATGAAATCGAACATGTATTAGTAAACGGTACGTTGAATTAATTTTTGATAAAAAATAGTATTTGACGACATGTTCGGCTCAGTTTGTGATGACCCTAATTGCCGTGCCGGCGGTCGCGAGTTCCAATCCCGCTGGGAGCGGGAGGGATTCATTTGTGTGATGAACACGGATGTTTGTACTCCAGTCATGGGTCATGGGTGTTTATATTTATGTGTATGTATTTAAAGTTATATATGTGTAGTATATCAACTATCTGGTATTCTTAACACAGACCTCGTAGCTTACCATGGAACTAGATGGTGCTGTATGTTAATGTCTCAACATATTTATTTTTTTTTTATTTTTTTTAGTGAATGAATACTTTCAATTGAAATGATTATTTGTATTTGTCGTATATAGATGATTACATGTATGTGTATTATTTTTAAATGTTGTTTACAATATACAACACATAATACCTTGATAGAGGTATGGTTGGGATATTGTAATATTATTAATTTTAATTTTGGAAAATGCATTTACGTATACCAACTATATACATATAGGTGGTTATGTGGGTCTCACCGGCTACTATAAAACTGCCTTATTTCAATCCTCTTGTTAATGCCTTCTATACATAAACTATGAATTATTAAAAATTTACTTTCCTTATACTCTGATTTTTAATTCCACGGAATTCTGACATTTCAGAAGTGTTGTCAACTTTGAAACATCGTCACTAAAAACGGAAAGAATTTTAGCAAAATAAAAAAATAAACCTTTCTTGAATTTAAGGTTTTAATTAGAAAAACTAAGACTTAAAAAATTATTGATAATTCTAAAATGGTAATTATTTTTTTATTATCATATTATTGAAGATACAATAATTACTAAGGAAATTATTTTTTTATGATAGGAATCCCTGTCCAATAATCCATAGGTTGCAAGCCTTTTTTAGGAAAACTCCCTTTGTTTGTAAAATATTTGCTTCTTGTAAGAACTAATATAACAAGACGCCAAACCTAAAATTAAAAAAATATTTACGCCGCATCATGTTGTGTCTGCCATGCATGTCATTCGGCTTCTACCTACTCTGAATGCTTGAATGTGCTCACGGTGTTTATTGCGATATGATATAAGTGATAATGATTAATAAATATTTTCATGTAAAAATATTTTATTTTTCTCTTGTTTTTTTCATTTAACCATTAAAAATTTACATTATAGGTAGTTAGTGTGCATTGAATGCACAAAACAAAGACTATTTACAATGTCATACATATAGTTTACTTGATCTAATTGTGTTTCATATTTTTTGTTATTTTATATTAAAAAAATCAAAGCAGAAAAGGTTTACGATATCTGATATGTCAAAGAATGATAGCTGTCAGAATTCCGTGGAATTAAAAATCAGAGTATAGATTACTTTTTAATTAAAAAGTATACCTATCGCCTTTGAGGCTTTCGCCTCTTAAAAAAAATCTTAAAAATCGACGAAGTAATGGAAATTTTTTAAAGCTATGTACACACCAGTGCGCTTTCATGTTCATCTTACATCTTCAACTTTCAATTCGTCTCGCGTCAAGCGTATGCAATATTGATAAAAAGGGTAAGGGTATTTAAGGCTTTCGAAAGCGTGCTAATTAAGCGCAGATTGCTGACTGTGTGTGTGTGTGTGTGTGTGCGAGCAGAGCACGACAAGGAGGAGCTGCTGCGCAACGTGTTCCGCAAGGCGCGGCGCGTGGCCAAGGAGGAGCTGGCGCGCCAGCTGGCCGACTTCCAGCTCAAGCGGCGCCTCGGCCTCGCCGCGCTCTACGCGCCCGACGACCGCGTGCTGCTGCGCTGCGACGTGGACAGGGCGCAGGTACACTACTGTACTATATATCTGTGTTATAGTGGAGCGAAAAAAATTTTTTTTCTTAGCTTGGGGTTATATTTTGTAGCTTATAAAAACACAAAAATTTTGAAAAAAATTATAATTTTAATCAACATTTTGAGGTGGTTCACAGTTTTTTTTTTAAATAATTAATTTAAATTTTTGGTTTGCCTGCCTTTTTTTTTCGACTGATAATCTTTGACGAGACAAAAATTGACGAATATAATCGTTTTCTACCCAACTTTCAATGTAATATTCCATTATTGCAGTTATAAAAAAAAGTTGAAAAAATAATATGTTACCTTTTTGTATTACAGCATAAATTGGTAATATCAGTATAATCATTACTGTATTGACAAACCATAGAGAATTGTCTCATAAGTGGTTCTATGTTACCCAGAATGACTTTAATATTTATAAAGTTATCATTATTGGTTATAATTTTTTTGGAATAGTATGCTACATAAAACTGCATGGTCTGATTGATTAAATACTTCCAAATGCATTAATATACAAATATTCAAGATACACAATAAGTATCTTAAATGTGTCCTCAAAAAGATGTACATAATTTGAAATTATGCGCTTTTTACAAATTTCTTTTGATCATTGCTTTTCGGATGACAAAATTAAAACGCATGGTGTTTTGTCTTAAAAAGCACTCTATGTGGTGTGCGTAAGTTCGAATTTAGTTAGTGTTTAGGTCATTAGTATTTTCGATTTTTGAATTTTATTCTTCGGTTTGAATTAAACGTCACATGTCGGCGTCATTTTTTGGAGGGATATTTGCTAGGAAATGTGTAACTAGTTTTTATATATCGATGTGCAAATGTTAAATTTAAAATAGGTATTCAATGTTTTAAATCCAATTGAAATTTAAGTAAAAGTTCAAAAATAAAGTTTGTGCAGTTTAATCAGTACCTCAATATTGTAATTTAAAGTATGACTATACCAGCGACTCACTCTCGCTTTGTCCGGGTTCGTCCCTAGTTGATTCCCCATACAAATTTTCATCCCTATTTTCACCCCCTTAAGGGATGATTTTCGGGATATAAAGTCTACTATGTCTTTCTCAGTGTTTTAAACTAACTTCTTACCCATCTATATCTGTTCAGTAGATTCAGAGATTACCCCCTACAACCTCACAAACTTTACTTCTTTATAATATTAGTATAGATTACAGCGCGACAAAAAGTGTGTGTAAGGGTGTTGTACAGCGTGTATGTTGTGACGCGCAGGAGCTGGTGGTGGTGGAGCAGCTGCTGTGCGCGCGCCTCAGCGCGCTGGCGGCGGCGGCGGGCGGCGGCGGCGGCGGCGGCGGCGGCGGGCGGGGCGCGCCCGACGCGCACCACGCGCTGCTGGCCGCGCTCACCGCCGCCGCGCTCGCGCTCGACTGCAGGTACGGACACACACACACACACACACCGCACACACACGACACACGTAAATGCGTACACAAAGATTAGATTAATTTGTCGTACAATTTAAATAATAACTATACGACCGTGGTCACCGGCAGGCCTGCTCGAGTCTGCCCGTGACCACGGCGTACGGCGTAACGAGGTATATAGCCACTTATCCACGCGTTAAGTCCCGGAGTATAGTTATTATATTGATATGAAACGCGATAATTTAAAAAGTTATAGTACAGTTTAATACCTATACTTCGGTCCAACCATCTTAAAGAAACTTGATAAATACAGTATTGTCTGAAATCTTTGGCTTATGAGAAACTTATGATGGACATTCCACTTGTCAAAGTTATCAATTAAATCGATTTATTATAATTATGAATACAAAATTAATAATTCATATCAAAAATACAATGTAATGAACAATAAAAAAATGCAAGATAATTTTAATTCTTAAAATTACATCTTTTAATCGATAACTATAATAGTATTTATTATAGTTATCGATTTAAAGATTAAGAAAAAATTAATAAGTTATTTGTTAACCATTTAAATCCTATTCGAAATTTTAGATATTACGTTATTTTTATTAGGTTTCATATGTATGCTAGACGTATTATTTCTTGAAATTAATTTTAATAAAACGCTAATGAAAATTGACATTTGTAAATTGTTTATACATTAAAAAAAAATGATAAAAAATGCTTAGGTACTATTTTATTTTTTGTCCGTTAACTGAGGTACTGGTAGCCATTTTAAATACAATACTTTAATAGCCCGAGTTAAATATAGATAATTTTAACGATTATTTTTAATTTTACAATTATGTTACTTTCATTATTTATCAAAGTTACATAAAAAACACATCCCTAACTTTGTCATAAATAATTGTTATATAAATAATTAATATATAAAAAATAAAACGGACATAAACATTAAAATTTAACGCAAAGTATTTATTGGGAGTCATTAGCGGCCGGCATCGCAGGCGGGCGCGAAGCCGAAAAGTGGCCCACCTCGGTGGCCGGCATGCCATGGGGGTTGCTCCTGGTACTTCTCTGACAGCAGGATGGACCATTGGAGTAACTCTTTGATTTTGGTCTGCTTCAGCAGGCCTGCCGCGTCGTGGTTAAGTGCGTAAGCGATCCTGCGACGCTCCATAATAACACGGGGGAGGTTCTGTTGGGTTTTAGTCGGTAGTACGGGCTTCTCTAGCCGCTTAGTCCCACATACTCACCTGTACCTATCTGTGCAGGTGGTATGTGTGTATGCCTTTCTTAACATAAAAGAAAAACTATGACACTATTTAGTAAATAAGTTGGTGTCTCCTTTTAGTAATTCATAAGCTAAATTTATATCATTATCAGGAATCTGTAAATATGTGTCATCGACAAACTGATAACACGCACAGTGTTTAATTCATACATCGACAAGATTAAAAAGTGCAATTACTAACGAATGGGACTCGTAAATTAGACTTATGGTTTTTCATACGAAATATACAAAAAAATATATATCATAAAATGTGTCTGTTATGTTATTTCTTTATCCTTAAATTCCAGTCACTTTATGTATATTTATTTTTTACTTTATTATATAATATATTTTTATATAAAGGTCCATTGGTAACGCGCTTGCTTGGGAAACCGAGTGAAATGTGGTTTCATAGTTGGGTATACTTCCGAATAGCCCATACCTCCGATTAATCTGAATTTCGGTATACATATGGATGTCGACGCGCCGATAACAGTAACGATATTCAAAATACCCGCAAATTTTATTTTCAAGGTCAAATTAAAAAAAAAGTTGTAATGTTTTCACACAAAAGTGGTAGGTTCTTTCTAGATTAGTTAGGTTATAACAGTGACCACGACGCACGAGTCGAGCGTGCTGCGGCAGCGGCCGGCGAGTGCCACGAACGACTAGAACTTGTAGAACAAAATGCTTTAGAAGCTGTCTATATCACTAAACGTAGTTCAGCTTTGACTTTAATATCCATTGCATTGATTGCATTTTTCTAAGAAAATTAACTCTACACGAAAACATAATTATTGAACAAAAAAATGTCAATTTTATCATGATTTACAACTTTTGTGTTAAATATTTTCCTGTATTTTTATCACTATAAACGTGAAACATTGAAAACATTTTTTTTTATAGATTTGACCTTGAAAATGAAATATGCGGCCATTTTTTCATTCGTAATAAAGTAAATTTGAGATCAATCGGAGGTATGGTCATTTATCCTCATAGTTGATTAACTAAAATAAGTTACAATTGAATTTAAGCGAAGTCCTAAAAAATTTTCCAATTAAAAGTCGAAAAATACTATTTCAGCTACATTCCAATTATCCTCAAATATAATATTCCAGTAAAATATTAAATTTAAATCTGTTCTATCTTGTATATGTATATACACTTGACATACCGACAAAAATATGTATAAACACTATGTCACCTATAACATCAAATTTATATATAATAAGTAAAATATTTATCAATGGGAGCGCTTATCATGTGAAATGAAATGATAAGAGATATATTAAGAAAAAAAACGTCAAGCGATATGCATCCTTAAACTAATTCAATAAAGAAGGTTTTCAAATGAACTAATTGTATTACGATTTCTTACTGCCCCACTGTTTATTTTAATTTTAGTACTCTGTGTCATGGACGTGTTACTTATAATTTTAGTGTTGTTTATTAAAAAAAATTGAAATGCGTATCAAAATATCGTATATAAATATCAATTACTAGCGTTTACTCGCGGTTCCGCTCGCGTTTGTACTGTCTAAAACTTTATATTAGTATGGTCGTCATTTTAATCAGGAATATTATTCACCATTTTTATCACTGTAACTTTAAAAATACCTGAGTCTTATACAAACTTCTAACCTCTTTTTACCCCTTTTAGGGTACATTTTCAAAAATCCTTTCTAAGCGAATACCTACTCGCTACGAGGAAACTATCTGCCCAATTTCAAGTTATGTACCGTGAAACTTTCTGAGATTTTGAAATTATTCAGTGGGCGAGTTGTATTTCGCTTTTATATGTATTTATTTTATTGTAAATTCCAACCGGAAAAGATTCAGTAAATTTAATAATCGTTATATTATTTCTACATACAGTGAATCATAAACTAAGTGTTATTTAAAATATTTTGTGGGTAAAAATGAAATTGTTGACATACTCATTGGTCAGTCTGACAGTGCTTACTGCTTCCTGTTAGACAACCTGTTGATATTCTCGTATATTTTATTTAGATTTATATATTTTGATGAAGTTTTATAGATTTAATAGTTATCATTAGAGATGTAATCTCTCTTAGTGTTTATTTAACTATTGATGAAAACTGGAAGTGAGATATTACACTATTTTATTTGATGTGTATAGTTTTGTTAAGTGATTTTGTTTTAGTTTTAAATAAGTTATAATTTTTTTTATTATTGAATATTTTTTATAGTTATTCGTGATATATTTATACTGAAAACATATTGAGTGCATTGTCGTGAAGCGTGTGTTTAATAAATTTTTGTTATTTATGTAACGCGGACAGACTCATTTTCCTATAATTGTTATGTATTGTGTTTCCTCCTTTAAACAAGACGTGGTTAAATTAAATTACAAATATATGACTTTAGTAATATCTATTAATATAATTGGTGTTTTGGTGTAAATAAGTGGATAATGGTAAATTTGTTGGACATAAGTGAAGCGGATGCTAAAGAGATCAGGCGGAAGTGGTGGCAGTCGCCTAAGAGCAAGAAGAAGAAAACAAAGTGAGATTTAATATATACAGTTAATTTTAACTATGATAGTAATCCTTGCTATTATTTAATATGAGAATATGTTTGTTGGTCAGTTTTTATTTAACGTGTTATATTGGTGTGGTTATTGGAATGTGTCAATTTATTTCAGTAGAAGCCAAAGCAATATAGAGTATCTTAAATTAAAGATCATAAAATTCAAAAATGAGTAAATTTTACAGTATATATTCCATATAAAGGCTAAAGTAGCATGCTTTAATGTCACTATTGCTTCATTCACAATGCAATTCAATTAACCATATGTATGTATCAAAAATTTTAAATATAATGAATGTTCTAAAAGGAACGAAAGAAATAATCAATTAAGATGGAATCCAATGAAAAAATAAGAAATTAAAAACTTAACCACTTAACCACCTGCTGACTATGTCTTAGGTAATATCACTATTTCAATATTAGAATTGACTACACACATTGATATATATATATATATATATATATATATATATATATAACATAAAGTGATCTTAGGACGTACTTTATTGGATATAATTAGGTACTCAATAAGCTCTGATTGTAAATCCAATCAAATTATTCAGTAAATAACAACTTTTGTCTCAACACTCACCTTATATGGTCCTACATTTTTATTGAAATAAAAATGTAAACAGATGTCGCAATCATTACGGAGTACTCAATGATACAAACCTACAACACATACACAAGAGACTAACCTAATACAAAAGCGTACCAAAAGAAAACCACAAATTATGAAGGATCTAATCTTATAAAGAAGTAAATTTTGTAACTTTAGATGTAGGCGGTAAACACATGATAGATTTTTAATTCCATCTGCCTAAATGAAATTATCGATTCGGACTTTATCGTGGTCTTCTTTTGTATTTTTGTTACTTAACAACTATATTCGTATACTGGCTCGCTTCGCTCGGGTTCACCTCTAGAAAAACAAGAAATCTTTCCCATGGGAACCGTGATTTTTCCGGGATAAAAGTAACCTATGTGCTATTCCAGACTATAATCTATCTCTGTGCCAAATTTCATCCAGATCCGTCCAGACGTTCTGGCGTGAAAGAGTAACAAACATCTATACATACATACTCACAAACTTTCACATTTGTAATATTAGTATGGATAATGACTTTTGAGACGTCTAAAAGCTTAGTCTCTCCCGTGACCATGTAGCAAATATGTAAAGAATTCGAAATATCTGGAACCAAAATAAAACTGTGACAAAATCTGGAAAGATAGTTTCATTTAAAATGTCAAATATATATAAATCCTAAAAAAAATATTATATGTTGCACAGTAAAAAGTAATCTTCTCACTGAATATTATTATTTACTATACTAAATATGGAAAGTACAATGTTTTTATTATTTTTTCTCTATGTTTATTTGAATTAATAAAAATAATCTTATCCTTTTGTATTATATCAGACCAGCGTCGGTAGCGTCAGCGGTGGGCGGCTCGAGGGGATCGTTCCTGCAACGCGACAAGTTGTACAAGCAGAGGCTCAAGCAACTCACCAAACAACATCCACAACCGGTCAGTCATTTATTATTAGGTTACTATTTAGAGTGCTTATATCCTTTTAGCGACTCACTCTCGCTTCGCTTCGGGTTCGTCCCTAGACAAAAGCAAATCTATCCCACGGGACCCGTTCACTTTTCCGGGATGATAACCTGCCTGTAACCTTCCTCAGTTAACGGGTTATCAAATGCAAAAATAATTTTTCAAATCGGATCAGTAGTTCCTGAGATTAGCGCGTTCAACCAAACAAACAAACTCTTCAGCTTTATAATATTAGTATCCTTTAATATGAATCCTAAAATTGTTTATTAGAAACTTGCTGTGTATAAACAAAAATGTCAATTTATATTTATTTAGTTTGATTTTAATATACAGTGCTGGGTAACGATAACTGGGTAATATGGGTGGCTCCTTCCAACATAAAAAAATATCTTTAGCATATTTTGAGTTGTATGTGTGTGTATTTTATGTATATCAAATAGGAAGTACAGGTTTCTGGGTTCAAAATATGAAATGAGACCTAAAAAAAGGCTAGGTCGGCTGACATTGACATTGATATATGTATACATATGTAGATATGTGACCTATTATATATCTACTGTCGGTACTAGTTGGTTGTGCATTGCCTGCCACCACCTAAAGATAGTTAAGAAACAAAAGCTATTATATTTTTGTAATACAGCGGTGATCTGCCTCTCTCTTAGTTTGTAGTGCACTACCATCACTGTGGGCTGGTTAAAGTAATTTAAGCTATTGGTATAATAGTAATATATTATTGATATTATAATGCGGTACGGTAAAAAAAGGCAGTGGTAGCCCAGTTGTAATGCGTTCGCTTGAGAAAATGAGTGAAGCGGGTTCGAAGACTGAGTCTCGCACCTTTGATATTTTCATGTGCGTATCATTTTCCAATATGATTGCTATTTGTCTTACGATTAAGGAAAACGTCGTGAGGAAATCTGCATGTCTGAGGGAGCCTAGTAAGTTCTTGTGACACATGCTCAGTCTGTCTGCACTTGGCTAGCATGGTGGACTATGGTCTGATCCCCTCTTATCGAAGAAAAGCTTGTGTCTAGTAATGGGACGTTAAGAAGGGCTAATTATATGCACAATATAGCGGTGGTGTGCCTCTCAGTTCGTGGTGCACCACCATGCCTGTGTACAATGTACAATGATGGCATATGGTGGTCGGTGTCGCAGTTCGTGGTGCGCGGGCACCACCTGCAGCTGGTGGCGCTGACGGCGGTGGCGCACTGCCACCACTGCGGGCTGGTGGTGGGCGGGCCGGCGCCGCAGGCCTGCGTGTGCGCGCACTGCGGCCTGCGCGTGCACCGCGCCTGCGCGCGCGCCGTGGACGAGGGCTGCTGCATCGACGCCGACCACGCGCCCAACAACAGGATCTCCCGCTTCATGGAGCGCATGCACACGCACGCGCCCGGTACGCACACACACACTATATACATTATAAACGGTTTGATTATATACACTTTACAGCCTTTCGTTGTAAACAAACGATCATTAATTAAAAGTTTTTTGTACATTACAAGTTATAACGATACAAATGCTTTGAACGAAAAGCAGTTCATTTTTTATCTAAGCACTTATAACTCAGGCAGAGCCATAGCCAAAAAGTATATTTTTTTTATTTTGTCTTTTATTAACGCAGCAACAGTTACTCCGCTTTTTAATTTTTCAATGAACCATAAACTAGTTGGAAAAGAGAGTAAGAGATAGACTATATTTTATGATAATCAATTCAAATGTCCAATGACTAATGACAATATATTTTTTTTATCTAGATATCTATAAAAGAGTGCTTACTAACACTTTAAATACAAGATTCTTCTTTCTTTCATATAGGATGCAAGAGTCTAAATTGTAATGTTTTTTAATTTTAATACTAATCTATTCCATTTCGAATCATCGAACAGGGCAAGACTCGAGCGATAAGAAATCAAGAAAGGCGTCGGGCACCGCGCACTTCCTTAACAGTAAGTTTCATTTCATTTATATTATATAACTAGCGGCGTACCCTCGCTTCGCTCGTATGCATCCCTAGGTACGTTTTATTTTTTTTGAGTGGAACTCTTAATACTTTTTCTAAAATAAAAGTAGTCTTAAGTTACGCCTTATCAGCTATCTGGCAGTGAAAGTCCCGTCCAAATCGGCCCAGCCGTTACGGAGATTGGCCGGAACAACCAGACAGACAAATATTTTAAAAATTGTGTTTTTCTTATGAAAACCGTATAGGTATATGTCCATATGCCATTAGCAATAAGTTGTTATTTTTATATTACAAACAGACACTGCAGTTTTATTTATTTGTATAGATGTATATGTATATAATCTATTACCGCTAATTAATTAGTTCTCTTTAGTGGCTATTTTCGGAACTAAAATTAAACTGAACACCATAAAACTATTTGGCGGTTTATGGTGCAGTTCACAGTAACAGTTCTAATTACTTACTTTATTGTACCTTAGTACTTTTTTTATAAATTATAAAAAACTTTATAAGATACATACATTCTAAAAAAAAAAGATCATCTTTGAAATGGGTTTATTAAAATTAGAAAAAAATACCTTTTTAAGTTTTTCAAATTGATTACCTTCTTTCTTAAAGTCGGCTAAAACACCAAAATTATTATAAAAATCTAAATATCTTATGATTTTCCAGTGGAACGTAGTGTCCGGAAGATGGAGGACGACCCGCCGTGGGACGCCGCGCTGTCGCCGCTCGCCGCGCCAGGTAAGACGGTGTTGTACTGAACTGGCTTACTTCACAACTGTGAACACGTTGCGGTTTATTATTATGTTTTAAACTATATACACACATTATGTACTGTAAAGGACAAATTTTGAATCAGTTAAGGACTTGTATTGATTCTTTTATATGAACTAGTGATCGCCGCGTGGTTGAAAATCAACCATAATTCGTTAAGTTCTATATTTATTGTCTTGTGTATATTATAATACTAGCGATTCACCCTCGCTTCGCTTCGGGTTCGTCCCTAGACAAAAACCAATCTATCCCACGGGACCCGTACACTTTTCCGGGATAATACATAGCCTATAGCCTTCCTCAATTAACGGGCTATCAAATGCAAAAAGAATTTTTCAAATCGGATCAGTAATTCCTGAGATTATCGCGTTCAACCAAACAAACAAACAAACTCTTCAGCTTTATAATATTAGTATAGATTAACCTGTTCTCAATTTGACCACAGACTTTAACAATAAACAAAAGAGTATGTATGCGTGTGTGTGTCGAATACATGGTAGTGTGTGTGATGTTTTTTTTTATTGATTTAATGTACTTTTTATGCATAATTAAAAATAATTTTAGCATTCTGCACTCCTTCTCTATATAAACTATAAGTGTGGGAAATTTCATACTCCTCTGTCCGCGCAATTTTCGTAAAAAGGGGTACAAAGTTTTTGATTAACGTATTAGTATATAGATTAAAGTTTATTAGTTCGAATAGTCAACTAAACATTATTTAGTTAAGTAAAATCTTTAAAAAATATAAAAGCAACTGTATGTATCAAAATATAACTTGTTGCTGCCGACTCGACTCGGCTGCTAAAAATACTAAGACAATTAATGTTAATACACTGAAATATCATTTTAGAAATTCAAACCGTAACAGCAAAAACCACATGCAAATTTGTTCAGTAGTTCTCGAGTTTACCACGCAC
The DNA here is from genome assembly GCA_033884665.1 of Argynnis bischoffii washingtonia. Lineage (NCBI taxonomy): Eukaryota > Metazoa > Arthropoda > Insecta > Lepidoptera > Nymphalidae > Argynnis > Argynnis bischoffii. The sequence continues at coordinate 9,022,381 of JAEMGE010000029.1, forward strand.
ATGCGAACAGACAGACGCTCGCCGGTGACATGTGTAAGGACTTGTGGAAGTGTTGACACTCTAAGTACACTAATTGGGCAATTTTATTAAAACATTTTATTATTATAAGATACAAGCTTCGATTTAAGTTGCAATGTTTGTTTGTTCCGATCAAATCTTGCAACTGAATTTTAAAGCGGTTATACTCAACCGATTGTTCTAAAATTTCCCATAGCGTTTAGTTTGAATGACAATACATGGTTAGCTAAGTGACGGCAATGTAAATACAATATGGCGGAATCCTAAAGATGTCGGACTGTTTTTTTTATGCACCCCCATGATATGGATATCAAATGAAAGAGTTTGTTGAGAAGAATACGAATAAAATAAAAACTTAAAAAAAAAAAAACTAAGAAACATTTTTTAAAACAAGCTTTAATTTAAATGCTCTAAAAAAGAAAACAAATTTTAATCTATACAGTAAAATAAAATTGGAGTGTCTGTTTGTAATATTAAAATAACCGCTTTTTACTAAATGCATATGGATGTATACACGGTACATATACCAAAACAACATTTTTTACAATTTTTGTCTGTCTGTCTGTCTGTCTGTTTGTTTGTTCCGGCTAATCTCCGAAACGGCTGGACCGATTTTGACGGGACTTTCACTGGCAGATAGCTGATGTTATAGGGATAGGCTACTTTTATTTTAGGAAAAGAATCAGGGTTCCGCGAAAAAAAATTAAAACCCATGAAATTGTGAACAACATACGGCTACGCACCCGAGCAAAACGAGGGTAAATCGCTATATAATTTAAATGAATATCTTACTCGTAGCAAGCTACTATTTATGTATAAACATAGCTAACCGTGAAACCGTACCTGGGACAAACGCGAGCGAAGCGAGCGTGAGTCGCTAATTTAAAAATAATTCATCAATTTTTCATAACTAATATTAATATTGCGAATGTTTGTTAGTGAATAAGTGCGTTTGTTACGTCTTAACATTGTAACAGCTCAACGAGTTTCGGTAAATAGGCTTTACAGCCTAACCCTTACAACCTAATGCCTATAAAGCGAGCTTTTATATAAAAGATATGAAAATTTTATACAGAACTCTGTCTCGTAATTTCCGAAATATGTACTTTATTTGCATACGTATCTCCATTTTTGTGGGTCGTCGCGTGATGTTAGGTATTTCATACAAGCAAACAGCTATCGAAAATTATTGTTTTAGCTTTACAAATAAAATTGAAGTATCTGTTATTAAATGCATGAATGTAATGGTAACGTAATAGATTTTTACTAAAACGATGAAATTATTTACCGTACTTACAAGAAAAACGTAATTTTTAAAATTTTTGTTTATCGGTTTGTCTGTCTGTTCCGGTTAATATCCGAAATAGCTGGACTGTTTTGGACGGAAATTTTATTAGCAGACAGCTGATATTATAAGGAGTAACTTGAGCTACTTTCATTTTAGAAATAGTATTAAGGTTTCGCTCAAATAATTAAAACAGTGACGCACCCGAGCGAAGCAAAGGTAAGTAGCTACTTCTAAACGTTTAATAAAATTGTAACTAAGCCGAACCTGTACATTAAATATTTTTTGGAAAATCTTATTGAAATAGTTGTTATAATCGATACAGAAGTCGAATCTATAGTTTTTAGAATTTTTATCTGTCTGTCTGTCTGTCTGTGACCGCATCACAGAAAAACCACTGGAGGGACTTTGATGAAATTTGGTATAATGATAACTGGTTATCCGGGTCAACTTATAGGATACTTCTTACTGCGGAAAAATACCATATCTCTAAGAAATCTATACTAAACTTTAAAACGTAAGTAGGGACGAACCCGAGCGGAGCGAGGGTGAGCCGCTAGTAATTATATAAAGTCACAAACACGTATAGTAAATTTGCACTCTGAAATTACTAGATCTAGGTTAAAAGCATATGTAGATGGACGGATAGATTATACGAGCATTGTACAATCAAACAAATGTCACCGGTCAACTCATTCGCTGAAGGGGTTTTCCCTTAATGAATTCATCATGCATCCAGTTACATGTTCTTGTATTGGATGTGGTATTGTTATTTATATATTATAAATTTTGATGTTTCAAATATATTACTTTAAGCTTTTAAAGCTTTTTGACAAAAAAATCGTTGACGTTTTCAAATTTAACGTAATCAAATCGAATCCGCGACTTTTTACTTAATAGGTACATATTGTATGTTACTGGCATACCACACTGGGACAAACATACATTTACATAGTATTATTAATGTTTATATTTTCTTATCTTGCCAAATCCCCCAAGATTCGCAAAAGTTGAAGATTAGCAAACGTTGCGGTATTACTAAATTATATTATGCGTCTTTCCGCCTCCCATATATACGTACAAGGGACCGAAAGCTATTTGGAGGGAAGCGACTTGAATATATGAATATCATTACAAGATACGACATGTGTGTATGAACAGGAATTTTGTTATGTAACCGATAACATAGATTTTTATTATACTAATAGTTGTATATTAACACTAGCGATTCACCCTCGCTTCGCTTCGGGTTCGTCACTAGACAAAAAGAAATCTATCCCACGGGAACAGTACATTTTTATATTGTGATATATAGCCTATAGCCTTTCTCAGTTAACGGGCTACCGAATGCAAAAGGAATTTTTTAAATTGGATCAGAAGTTTCTGAGATTAACGCGTTCAACCAAACAAACAAACAAACTCTTTAGCTTTATAATATTAGTATAGATAGAAATATGTTTTCTTATACAAAAATATTTAAGTGTCTCAGTGATTATATAATGAAACTAGCAGAAGAAATGTATACTAAACCTTATTAACCTATAATAGAAATCTATACTAAACCTTAAAACATGAGTAGGGATGAACCCTGGGTAAGTCGCTAGTATAATATAAAAGTTATTGCCTTATCAATAATAACAAGTAATAACTATAATAAAAAAAAGCTTTATATTAATTTTGCAGCTTTTCTCAAACGATTTTCAAATTAATAAATGAATATAGAGAGTCGAATTAAAGAAATGGAATTTCTTTAGTACAAAAGTTACGAACTCGAGATGCAAATATTTCTGTTAATATCGTACTCGGATATTATTTTATTTGCGAATGTTTGTAGCTTATTACCAAATGTTTCGAATAATTTCAGTTATTTGAAGTTTATAGATGGAATAAAAATTATTTGTAAAAAGTACAGAATTTTTCATAAAAATAATTGAAGTTGTTATGAATACAATTATGTTCAACAAAATGAGTACATAGTACATATTAAGTGTATAATTATATTCTATACATATAATAAAATTCTGAGACGAATTTTTTTGAAAAAAAAAAATCCTTTGGAAAATGTTTTGGGAGGTAGTCATTATTATCGATACAGATGCCGAATCTATAGTTTTTAGATTTTGTCTGAACCAGAGCCCGAGCATAGCGAGGATGAGTCGCTAATACATATATAAACCTTATAAATATTAGTATGAAACCGAAGCACAAACGACCATTAAAACTTTTTTTGCCTGTCTGCTTGTACCAAAACGTTTAATCTCCAAAATTGCTTAAAACGGGTTTTAGGGCAGAGTATTTGGAAGAGAGTAACTTAGATGATTACGGCTAGGCCGTAAACGATATTAGTACGACATAAAAGTTAACAAAAACGTATATATAATATTCATATATTATAAAGTTTTTAAGAAGGCATTTCAAACAAACAAACCGTCTGTCTGTTTGCAAATTGCGCCTTACCAGAATCATTTGTATAGATCAGCTGTCACCGGCCGCGTGAGTGTGACTGTGACTCACCCCGCGGGTCGAAAATGACGATATTGAAATGTTTACATAACATCGTTATTTTCGTTGGCACGCCGCGCCGTTTTCATTTGTCTCATCTAACGACATGCTCTGTAATATGAGTGACGTGTTTTGGGATTGTCGGCCATTGAATAATAGCGGAGCTCAATAACTTATTGATTTTGCTTACTAGAGATAGAAATTCGACGTTTATTCCATACGACTCATGTCATGTCATGTCATATTACTAACGGTAAGAATATGACATGACGTATTCTTAATGGTAAGAATATGTCATGTCATATTCTTACCGTTAGTAAGATATACTAAAGATAGATAAACTATTAGGGTCTGCCCTAAGAGAACTTATTAAATTTAGAGGATATTTTGAGTACAGAATTATAATTGAAGTCAGAAAAGACTAGCATTTCTTTGTCATTTTATCTTGTTTAATAAAACATTTCCGTTACACAATTTTGATAATGTCTTTAGTTATTGAGTAACCAGAGTGATATAATGTATGGCCGACAGTTTAGAGAGGCTGAGAATTTGATATCATATAAGATGCATTGATTATAATTTACGTATCGTTGGAGAGATTTTGGATGGGTTTTTTGATTTGTCATCCACATCTATTAAATAGATTCCTTTTTGTTATTATATTTATATTTATTTTGCCATATTTTTTTATTGCTACGGTCTTGTTTTCTACTCTAGACTTGTTATTGCATAAAACTGCTTCAAAATAGCTTTCATTGGACATTCATCTTTATATCATGACTGACACTAATTTGGGCCACATCCAGTTGTACTATATCGGCGGTCCCTTGGCCAGCTTACCTTGACCCTCCGATACGAGTATTAAATATTGCATTTTGTGTTTTATCCTTTTGACAATAGAATAGAATGTTCAACTATAGGTATGGGTTTTTGCCACCGGATTCTACCGTTTCGAATTTGATATTGTTGCAATTCTATTTGTATATTTTGTTCACAATTAAATAAATATTACGTTTTGCACTGTCTATTTTCATACATAAATCTATGGTATGTGCATTATATATACACATGTATAAACGAAACGTGTGTGTTATTATATATTAATCTATATAAATGTAAATATTTTTTTTAAATACATAAAATAAACAACATTGTGTGACATACAATTTTTCTTTGTTGACGGAATGTTTAATGTATGCGATGACATATAAAGATTTATCGTATCGATTCTTTTAACACTTTTCTATTTTCATTCTTCGATTCTTTTATTATCTTCAGCTAGACTGATTTTAGTGAAATTTAGTACACAGATAGGTTATGACGTGGAGTAACACATAGGCTACTGTTAGGTTCGAAGCGAGACTAAGTCTAGAATAGACTAAGTCTATATAGGGCACAGTGGTAGGTTATTACTAAAATATTAAAATTTAAATCCCAGTTTAACAAATGAGCCGACCGACATTCCTTACATTTAACGAACACTACGCAGCCACAGCGAATGCGAGTGGACAATCAAAAACCTATTTATATATATAGTAGGTACATACTACATAGTAACGATTTTGTCATCGATTTAATCAATACTAATATTATAAATGCTTTAATGCATTTGTTTGTTTCGCCTTTCGTACAGCGACGGGTCGGTGTGATATTTGAATATTGATACCTATATAATTATGGGCAGGAAACTGACCTTGCCTTTAATTTCGGTACACTAATAAGATGGATATTTTTAAATTGTAAAGAATATATAGATGTCGCTGAGTGTATTGATATGATATTTATTTTATGTATGTATTCAGGGGTTTTTGAAGTTTCACTGTTAGGCACGGGCTTCAAATCAATGTAGGAGGATCAGACCATAGTTCACCACCATAGAAAAGTGTGGACTTTACAAGAATTTAAGACCTTAGACGTTTGAAAATTAGGTTCTTTCAGATATGCAAGTCTCCGCTATTATCCATAAATACAAATACAAACCAAAATAAATTTATTCAAAAAAAAACTTTTACAAGTGCTTTAAATTGTCAATTTGACGTGTAAAGTCAGAGTTGTCACTCTCACGGGAGCAAAGGCGTGCTTGGGACGTCTGACCGTACGTTTCTCCGGTTCTTTTTTGAATTTTCTATTCAGCTTTCAGTTAACGCCAGTCATCGAAGCTTTCAGAACAAAGGATATCAAGCTGTTGTCGTATATAACAATCTATTAATATTGATATTATGATACGTTTTCCCGCGGCTCTGCCCACGTAAAAATAACGGACTTTTATATAAACTTTCTAAATTTCCAAAAATCATTTCTAAGTGGATACCTCCCTATAAGAACTCTACCATATTTCAAGTTTGTAATATTTATACTTTCTTAGATTTCGTGATTAATCATCAGTATTTCGCTTTTATATATATGAACATATCTATAGATTATCAATTTTAATTGAATATATGTATTATAGGTACATCATTTCCAATATGATTGTATTATGGTGAACGAAAACATCGTGAGTAAACCTGCATGTTTGATAGAACCTAGTAAGATTTCGAAAGACATGCTGAGTCCGCCCGCACTTGGCCAGCGTGGTGGACTATGGTCTAACCACCCTTGTAGTAAAGAGAGGCCCGTGCCCAGCAGTGAGACGTTAAAAAAAGGCTGAGTTTGAATACGAATATGTATTATGTAATTTAAGAGAAAATTGACGCCAGTTTATTACGTATACTGTTTTAGTTACTTAAGTGTTTAATTTCAATCAAAATCCGTTTAGCGACGACGCCGCGATCGAACAACGACATCGATTCTCTTCAACTTTAACATTTACAATTTTAGACAGCGAATAGACTAAAATTATAATGTTAACATGTATTAGTATCGATTTTTTGAAAAGCTTCAAAATTTTCAAACGTAATTATATCCGAAGCTGTGAATCGTGTCTTTCTTAACATTTGCGCTCCATTATTTGTGAGATAAAAGATCTTTATTTCCGTTCTTCATTTTTTGCTAGCCCTTAGGCGTGTAGGGTGGGTGTTCATACCTAATGCTGAGCTTTGTATTACACAGAGCAATACATTTTTATACCAAGAAATAAGAAAAGCTCCCGCAGGAGTATAAAAGAGAACTAGCCAACACCGATTTTCGTCGGTACTTTTTATATCCCCTATGCGGGCGTTAAACCGATAACATCCCCTTTTCAATAATACAAATTTAATACGGTGTTTACTAGTGGCTCACTAAATGAAATCTAGATTACTTTCTTTATGAAAGTTTCAGTCAGTTTCAGTATATTTGATTTTGATTAATTTTCACAGTCCAGATCCGATCGAATCAAAATATAAGGTACTCTGTACTCAGCCCTTTTTAACGTTCCACTGCTGGGCACGGGCCTCCCTTGAGTACGAGGGGAATCAGTCCATAGTCCACCACACTGGCCAAGTGCGGATTGACGGACTTCACATGACTTTCGAAAACTTGCTAGGTTCTCTCAGACATGCAGGTTTCCTCACGATGTTTTCCTTCACCGTAAGGCAAGTAGTAATCATGTTAGAAATGATTCGCACATGAAAATATCAGAGGTGCGAGACCCGGGATTTGAACACGCTTCACTCGGTTTCCCAAGCGAGCGCGTTACCATTGGGCTACCACTGCCGTGAATATAAGGTAGGTATATTAAAATAGACTTTTTCAAACACTTGAATTTTATATGTATTTTTAGATTTTGTGGCTTTACTTTTAAAAAGCCCATACCTCCGATTAATCTGAATTTTGGTATACATATATGTATATGGATTTCGACCCGCTGACAACGAATGTTTTATTCAAAATACTCGCAAATATTATTTTTAAGGTTAAATCAGGTTTATTGCGATAAATAATATTGATTTTAGAGGAAAATGTTTCCAAAAAAAGTTGTAGGCCATAAAAAGACTGTCATTTTTTGTTCAATACGTTTTTCGTCTAGAGCCTGTAGTTTGAGAGAGAAATGCAAAAATTCTCCAAAATTTGTATAAGTATTTTATTAAAACTCCATTAGTTTAGATATAATTTACTTATGCAGATTAAAATATAAGTAGGCTATTTGTGAAATTTAAGTAGATTATTTGTTTTTAAGTTCAGTTTTTTAAATTTATCCATTTACTTTCAATTAAATATCAATATCGTAAGACTAACGAAAGCTACGACTGTCCCCTGTGGAATCATAACTAACATTTTATTTTAAACTAGCGACTTACTCTCGCTTCGCTCGTTGGTCTTTTCCATATATAAAAACAGTTATTGTGAGTGTACCTTAGGAGATACATAATGTTGTCACGGACTATTTGGTGAAATCGTAAATTTGAATTTTTAAGGGATTTCGATTTTTGCACTAGACCTCTGAATATTTTCGGAATAAACCATACTCTATATGTAACACTACAAACTTCTCTATCTCTCAGTGAAAGTTCTATTACGATCGGTCAAGTCGTTTCAACTTTCAAGATTACCACGGACAAAAAGAATGGAAAGACAGACAACATTTTAAAAAGCGTTGTTTAGGTATTGGTATCATATAAATAATTTAATGTACTTAAGAAAACATACTTATTTAGAAATTACAGACAGGCACTTCAATTTTATTTATATGTATAGTTATTTAACTTCACTTTATTTACAACTAACGGCTCACCCTCGCTTCGTTCGGGTTCAACCCTAGATGATTTTTTAAATTGACATAACTTTTTTATTTCTGAACCGATAAAAATAAAACAATTACTAAATGTTAAGTCAAGCTTACCACAATACATTAGTGAAAAGCGCACCCAAATCCGTTAAGCCATTTCTAAGATTAGCACGCACAAACGCACAGACAAACAAACAAACCGACAAACAGACAAAAAAACTAAAGATCATTGTTTTGGGTTCTATTGCGTTAATGAAGATCCTCAATAATAGTTTTTCTGAAATATCTTCCATGTACCGACAGCGATCAGTTACAATTTTATTATATGTGTAGATAAAAATTAAAACAACACTGCAATTTTTAAATCTATCGGTACTAGAATGCACTTGTCGTTTACATAAAGCTTATTCTCAATAACAACGCTCGAACACTGAAAGCGTAGCGTAAAGTTCAGTTTCAGTAAGTTTCATCCCGCGAGTGCCGGACGAAAGCTCGTCCCGAGTAGACGTGCACCATACAGTTATTATCCTATAATTTAGTGGACGTCAAAAAATATTTCACTTTAATAGATAAAACGATCGATCGAATATTATATATTTTCATGTTTTCATTCAGTGAACTAAAGTTAATAGTTTTTATAGTGCATAGCTTTTATAAAGTACTTTTTTTTTAATTACCTAGTTCTAATAAGTGTTTACGTGATAGTGACTTGTGTCTTAATAATTGCATAATGTATGTATGTGATAGATGAGTGTGAAAAAATCACGTACATTTTTTAAGGTTTGTTGATTTGACAATGACGTTTGGTGATTTTATTTTGTATTACTTGATGTAAAAAGCACTTAATGCTGTCATGATCTTGTTTGTTTTGGTTTAAATAACAAAACATAAAGTCTATCTGAAATTTTCGAAAGGTTTTGAGAAATATGGTAAAGTGACACAGTCTTCAATTTAATACAACATAACATATAAATTTAACATGATAAGTTCGAGTAAAAATAATAATATTGTACTCGTAGCATAGTCTATTTTATAATTCTATATATTTCATATTATGTGTAATTTGTAAAACATTACTTTTACTTGTACATTTTTTCATACTTGCAAAATAGTTTATTTTTAAGTATTGTAAAAATATGAATACAAATTATAAGAGATCATTATTACGCGTGGTAGGTAAAAAGTTGGCGAAAAGTAACCAGTTTGGTAATCTAGAATGTAAGCTCCATCCAACTCTTTAAGTCATTACAGCACTCTTAGGTAATTTGATAAAAACCAACACCCCTTACTAGCTTTCAGTTAAAACCTGTAACAATACCTTAATAGATATGCCATTTAAACTTTAACAACATACAAGTGAACATTTGTATCTTATATATATAAAACAAAATCGGGTTTGTTACAACACTTATAACTCGAGAACGGCTGTACCGATTTTTATGGTCTTCGATTTGATGGATTTGTCTCCGCTCCGAATAGCAGAATTAGAACATTGGAAATATTTACGAAAAAAATTATTTTAAAATATACCTGGCTAACGTTGGTTATTTATATCAATTTTAAACGTTCCTAGGAACGAACCCGAGCGAAGCGAGTGTGGGCCGCTAGTTTATAATATATATGAAAATTACTTTTATTTAATAGGCAGATATACCTACTATAGCTTCTTATTAGCAAATGAACAATCAAATCTGATTCTTCTTAAAATTACATCACCTATTTTCGTAATACTAGTAGAGTATTTGACAGTCGTTAAATAAAACATTGGATTTTGAAATATCGTTAGCTAAGTAGTTCACCGTTCCATATATCAAGTGTTACGTACCCATCCTGGGTGTCAATTGCGTGAATTTACATGTACACGCATGTTTGTATATTTTTAGTAGGTAATATAGTTTTAGTATGTGTGTTGTATTCAGCCCTTTTTAACGTTTCACTGCTGTGCACGGGCCTCTCTTCAATACGAAGGCGATCAGGCCATAGTCCACCACGGTGGCCAAGTGCAGGTTGGCAGACATCATATGTCTTTTTAAATCATGCTAAGTTCTCTCAGACATGCAGGTTTCCTCACGATGTTTTCCTTCACCGTTAAGACCAGTGGTAATCATGTTGGAAATGATTCGCACGTGAAAATATTAGAGGTGCGCGACCCGGGATTTGAATCTCCTTCACTCGGTTTCCCAAGTGAACGCGTTACCACTGGGCTACCACTACCTATATATGGGTTTTAGTATAGTCATCTTAAAATTTGTTAATGGAAATGTAAACTCAATATCTAACTTCAACAAGATTCGTGACGTTCGTTCAAATTACTTCTCAAAACTTAGTTAATAAGGTCAATGCTAAGCGATTGCGAAACTTCCGTTATCATCTCCGATATATTTCACGTTTTGTCACTTCGCACGAGGATAGGTCACGGTTGCAGATAGCAATAAGTACTAGCACTAGAAATTCCTTGAGATATTATATGTATATTGTTATATTTATTTGATTTTTGTGATCTATATTTTTGCTATAGTTAAGCATAGCAATAAAATTAATAATTTAAATATATACATACTTATAATTTTAAGTAAGTTCTGTATAAATTTACATCGTGATGTTACAAAATTTAATATACAACCGACTTGAAGAAAAAAAGCTGTCGTATATATACTTCTATTATCAACCGATTGTAAAATAATATGTAACGAATAGGTTATATCTTCAGACACTTGCTCCATCAAATATATTTGAGCTTGTTTTCTCAGCTTTACAAATGTACATTTTCATTCTTTGGGGGAATACTATGTCCAGTATAGACATTTCCGGCTGAAACGAACATTCATTCTATATCCCCATTAACACTACTACTACTTTACCCTAACTCAATAAAAAAACCCTAATTCAATTACTTTACCTCTGTAGGATAAATTCTATCCAAATTTTGAGTGTCATGGACTATCTCGTATTATTCGGAAAAACGAACAAACCTATAAATTATTTTTTTCAACTTTAAAATTATTTGAAAGCAAATTTTGAAGTTGTATTCGAAACATCTATTCACAGCTTCTTAATATCTATTTCTATAGGAATTTTCCATTTTAAAAATTGAGATTTGATTTCTATGTTCATATGCATGATATAATATGTACAGTGTACACTTAGTGGCGCTAAGGCACACTATGCGAGAGCTCATATACTCGTACGTCGCATAAAACCAATTGGACTATTTGTATCAATTGAGTAGCAAACGGATAGCGCCACCCAGCTTTTGATTTGCTTCTTTATTTTGTTTTAATAATTTAAAAAGCTCTGTTCTGTATTACGAAAGTATCATTTCTAAAGTAAATTTTAATGAAATGAGATTAATTCTGTTAGAGAATCAAATATTTAGAGGAAACGTCTTAATAAAATATTCGCAATTATTACTTAAAAATTACAACTCACGATCTTTGGTTTAGAAAAAATGAACTTCTAAATCCATGCCTAAGGGTGGGCAGTATTTTAGTTAATTATAACATAGTAAAAGCTAGCTTATTCCCGATTGTAGCTTTTACAGAGAAGATTTCAGATACACATAATATAAGCGTACACGCCTGCGTATGAGATCACGTTTGCTGCGAGGGTCCCACGTAAAGCGACTTAGTCACACGAACTACTGAACCGTCTAATTATAATTCTAATCGTTTTACAATCTCCGGCTTCTGTTTGAATAGTTTCAGAGTCATTGTTAAATGTTTTTGATTAATTTAAAGTGTATTTGTACGTTTACTTTGGAAATGTCTAAGGAATATACTTTTATACTGTATTATAATTAATTAAAACTTTTTAGTACTAGATAACTGTGTCTGTTGATTGAAAAATCAGCTCTTAATAAAATATAATTATATTGCCTTTTTATCATGCTAATGTTGTTTGCGAAAGCTTGTTAGTATGTGAGCGAGAAATTGAGTAAGTTTGTATGTTTGTTACTGTTTTACGTTTTCTTTTGTTGGCGAAGCCGCGGGGAAAAAATAGTTTATCATAAAAATTTTGCACGCGTAAGCTCTTTCCAACTTTTGCTCACAACTAAATATACTTTTTTACGAGATCCTAAACTCCAGATTCTTAAATAAATGCTTTAAGTTTTAACTCACCCGGAAAATTAATGGGCAAAATTAATTATATATTTAGATTGTACCTAACAGAGATAAATGCTAGATAAAAGCACTATTGAGCTTTTGTTACATTTCTCACTACAGAAGGTCAAACATTTGAAAGACGAAAATTAGTCTTATTAATGTTGTCTTCAAGAGTTTATTTAGCAAAGTTACGTTTAAAAATATAACAAATCATAACTATTTTAATAACTACTTTTTAACTTAAAAAACTAAACTGACTTTCAAAAGTACTTAAAAGTGTTTATACCCTTGTTAGAGTTCGAATTATATTTTTGAAATTTACGTGCGACCTGTATGGTATAAACCTATTAACAAAAAATATGAAGATTAATTCACATTAGGCGGAAGTATCTTGTAACATACAACCGAAAAAAAAAACCAATCGAATGAGTACCTTTTCCTTTTTGAAGTCGATCAAAACGAACTTTTGAGGCTTATTTTGCTATATCCTGAGATTCATTTAAACTTTTATTATCTCGAAGATTTATTTTGATAAATGATAAGGCTCAAAGGGACTACGATTTCCGACAAAGAACAGTATAACGGCGGTTTCACACTATAGTGCGGATCACAGATATTGGTATGGTAAAGTATGTTTAATGTTACTACTTGACCAAAGTTATATAGTATTTTATTTGCAAATTAAAAATGTCTTAATATTTTTTTCTGAGAGATATAGTTGTCAGATAAACTATAAAAACCACTTGTACCCCTAATTCCAAGATGGCGGCCGTGGGACAAGGGTTGCAACCCTACAAACTTGGATTTAACTTTACACTACTTTACACCCCTCCTTGATATCTAAAAAATAAAATTGTGTCCTCTGACAAATGCACGCTAAACCCAAAAAAATGTAAATTTCAATGGACTATGTGATTCGATCGGAATTCGACTGTTACTGATAGTGTAAATGCACTCATTGTTTCTTGTATAAAACTATTTTGACCAGGCCGATATTGGACCCAGAACGAATCGCGATCGACACTACAGTATGTATCGGTCCTAACGTGAGCTTTGGACAATCTTTCAGACAAGCTTAACGTAGCCGGAGGTAGATATAAAGCAATCTATTAGTTTAATAGTCTATTTGGGAGTGACGGCGAGAGATTTCGGGCGCGCCGAAGGACGTCCCTCCCTCGACCATAAGAATAGCGACTGAAAGTATGTACATGCCCACATGGTTCTTTAAACACTGTAACGAGATTAACAATAAGGTATGGACGATCTTCGGGATTGGTCTTGTTTTTTGGGGTCTTGGTCTTTTGGATAACGGCGAGTTCATATTACTAGCTCATATATCGAACTACTATTATTAATGGCAATATTTGTATGTGTATTTTTGTGTGTTTGTTACTCCTTCAGGTTGTGACGTTGTTTTAAGCACCTAGGGATGCGCCCGAATGAACTGAGCGTAAGTTGCTAGTGAAATTATAAATGCGAATGTGTGATTTAGTTGTTTACCATTCTCTTATGCAACACTGTAGTAAATGAGTTTGCATGGAGATTGCAGATAGAATTGAATAATAAAATTTAAATTAGGTATTAACTATATCAGTAAAGTAGTCAGCCATGAGTTAATTTGGTTGCGCAGACTTTCGTCAAATACGTAATTGGCGGTCTATACATAAAATAAAATTCTGATTTAAATCTGTACATTAGATATTTTTTTGGAAAATCTTATTGAAATAGTCATTATTATCGATACACAGGCCGAATCTATAGTTTTTTGAATTTTTGTCTGTCTGTTTGAGAACGCATCACGAGAAAACCACTGGATGGATTTTGATGAAGTTTGGTATGATGATAGCTGGTTATCCGGGTCAACATACAGGATACTTTTTTACTGCGGGAAAATATCTCATCTCTGAGAAATCTATATTGACCGTTAAAACGTAAAAAGAGAATCGCTAGTATTCTATAGAAGTCAAAAGCTTAATTTGTCAAATTCGCGATTCGTCAAATTAGTTATGCGTCAAAACCTTAATACATCAAATATGTGATTAGTCAACTTATTGTACAACTAGCGACTTACCCTCGCTTGGCTCTGGTGCGTCCCTAGGTATCTTTTATTTTTTTTGAGCGAAACCGTAACTCTTTTTCTAAAATAAAAGTAGCCAATTTACTCCTTAGAATGTCAGCTATCTGCCAGTGAAAGTCCCGTTAAAATTAGTCCAACCGTTTCGGAGATTAGCCGGAACAAACAGACAGACAGACACAAATTTTAAAAATTGTGCTTTTCTTATAAGTATCTACCTATATAATTCCATATGTATTTAATATAAAGCTGTTATTTTGACATTACAAACAGACACATCAATTTTACTAGAAAAGTGCGTGCTTTGCGGGATAATTATTTTCTATACAATATGTTCATTCTTGTATATTATTTAAAGTAATGGGTACTTTTCACATTTATACAAATATCACAAAGAGATTTATATGCACTTAGGTAGCCCAGTAGTAATGCGCTCGCTTGGGTAACCGAGTCAAGCGGGTTCAAATCCCAGATCTCGCACCTCTGATATTTTCATGTGCGAATCATTTCCAACATGATAACCACTCCACTTTTCACTCTTGCGATGAAGAAAAACATCGTGAGGAATCCTCCATCGTGAGTATTCGGCAAATTTAGATTTCGATCAAGTATTTGGCAATTGTTCATTTATATAAGCAAAAATAGTGCATGAAAATTCTTAATGTGTATGTTCTATATTTTAATGCTTCTAAATAATAAACTATCTATCGATTTAATAGAACAATGTGATGTTATCAATGTAACATAATTACATAACGTTAACTAAACCGCATATAACCTTCATACGATGCAATTTGCGTTTAGGAGAAATGTCAGTGGACAGACGTATCGGCAGGAAGCGATACCGACATCCCAGAGATAACTGCTACCCATTGTTTGTCACTGATTTAGAAAATGATCGAGTTTCGCAAAGATATATATAATTATTCATTTTTAACCGACTTTTAGAGGAGGAGGTTCTCAATTTGGTGGTATTTTTTTGTCTGTGTGTTTGTGTGATTTTTTTTATGAAAACAAAGCTCTATTTGGCTTAAAATAAAATGTTCCACGCCATAATGGTCGTTACTACTTAGTGTTTCAATTACGTAGATTTTAATGAAATGTGGTTAAGTTTATGACAATAATGTTAAATTATTATCATTTACCAATCCTTTCTCTGAAGCGGATCTTATTTATAAACTTGTATAACGTACATTTCTTAATGCGACTTCATTTAACTTTAAATTGTTCCGCTCGATTTGTACAGCAATCTTAATTTAGTTCATTAAGTTTAAACGGTTTATCATTTCAGCCAAAACGAAGAGCTTTTAGAAGCATTTAAACGTCTCGGAAATATTTAAGATGCAAGTGGGCATGATTTTCACGACTTTTCTTCACCCCCAGGCTCTGTCGGGCGTGTTTTAAATGAAGCACTCCAGCTTTCGAAAACCTTGAAGCTTGTGCTTGTCAACAATTATTTTTGATTGATTAGCTCTTGATAAAAAGCTTGATTTTGTTCGTATTATTAATTCTATATCTAAATATATTATTTGTGAAAATATGTAGATAAAATTTTAATCCGTTTTCAAACATTGTTTTTATATTAATATTCCACGAAGCGTGACTTGCTTAGGCATGCAAATATTAAAATGTATTATCTGAAAACGTTTTCCATCTTACTATATTTTCTCCGCTTTCACCACAAGGAGAATGTCAAACAATGATAGATAATAACGAAGAGAGTGAATAAAAGCTTGCAAAAAGGGCCCCTAAGGTTCCGCATCGTTAGGTCACATTGGTGGGGTCAAGGGCGTGATTACTCCAAAGCTCCTGCGGTAATAGCTATAGTGCTTTCTGAAAGCGCTTAAAGCTATTAGTAGTTGATAGTTATTTCATATCGTTCTCGTCACATGTGCAAATATTTGCTGATATTTGGCACCTTTTATTAAATTTGCTATAAACACGTATGTATGTACATTGTACATACGTATGTTTGTTGTGGGATAGTGCTTATTAAATGTAGAAAGTGTCAAATATACTCTGTACCCCTTTTTGATTTATGGTAGGCACAAGTGATCTAGTGGAATTATTGACTGTACAGCATTATTGTTTAGATTTATGAGCGTAATTAACCCCTCGAGGACCGCATACACGCCGGCGTGTACGATAACAATTGAATTCTCGGAAATTCGCACGGATTTCTTAGAAATTAACCTGGAGGGATTAAGGGGTAATAATTTTATTATTTGTTTCGTTTGGAAATCGTAAAACTTATTACTCAACATGTTTGATCAAATAGGTTTTAGTTTGAGATATCCTTTTATGACTTTTTTAATATAACTTGCACAATTTATTTTAGTTTCCATCAGCGATGTTTTACAAGTGATACCGCCAATTTTCCCTCAGTATTATTGGCGGTAACTTCATTCTTTATATTGACAGCGAAATGTTCCCTGACGACCCTAAGGGACTCGTTCTATCGGAGACCATAAATATTTGCGGTAAGGAACAAAGAACCCCAACGTTCCAGAAATTACACTATTTCGTGAAAAATGTCGAGCATTCCGATGACTGGAGGGTTTTTGTATAATTTTGTAAGCTTAGTTTTTATATCATAATATAATAAAACTAGCGGCTCACGCTCGCTTCGCTCGCTTTCGTCCCTAGGTAAGTTTTCACAGTTAGCTATGTTATATATACATAAATAGATAGATATACATAAATAGTAGCTTGCTACTCCTAAGATATATCTATCAATCAATCACTCACTTTTTTTCGCGGAACCCTAATTCTTTTTCTAAAATAAAATTAGCCTAAGTTACTCCTTATAACATCAGCTATCTGCCAGTTAAAGTCCCATCAAAATCGGCCCAGCCGTTTCGGAGATTAGCCGGAACAAACAGACAGACAGACAAAATTAAAAAAAATGTTGTTTTGGTATATGTACCGTGTATACATCCATATGCATTTAGTAAAAAGCGATTATTTTAATATTACAAACAGACACGACGGGAGAAATGTCTGCTATGTTCGACTATCTAGTACAAAACATAGTTAAAATAAATGTAATACACATATATTTGTTCCATATTCTACTGACGTCTTTAGTGTCAATAACAATGTGAGTTTTACACAAGTTTTAGTATTTGTGAGTAGTATCCACTTTTTTATAAATATTGTTTCTTATACAAATCTTCCAAGCTCTTTTCACTTTCCATGTTTTAAGGGGTTGAATTCAAAATATCCCTACGTAATTATAGTAGGTAATGCGCTCTCAAAATTTCAGCTCCATAGGTCTTCTTAACTCTAGCGACTTGGCCTAGGCGGTGAAGAATCAGTTACGAAAAAAACTTGAGATTTACAAAGTGGTTTCACGTTTATGTTTAAAATGAATCAATTAAACACCATAAAATCACAATTTTCATTTATAATTTAATGAATTTAATTAAAACCTATTTCGTACACATATATAGACGAATCTACCAAACAAAAAAATTATAATAAACTTAAGTAAAATTGTTATAGTAGCTTTTATGACAATGCAATACACAAACTTTAACATGTATGAGTATATTGTAAAGGAAAAGGGGGCTCTGAAATATTTCCCATCACTTACTTCCATGAAAAGTGCCATGGTTTCATGACCTCTGGAGATTTACTCATTTTTTTATGTTATAAATTTTAAACAGGTAGCCCATGTAACCGACATGAGGGGAGACGCTAATACGTTGTCTGTCTTTACATAATTGTTATTCTGCTTATGTACTCTACCAGACCATCATGGCACAGTCTTATATCAGTTATATACGTACATATGTATACTATAACAGATTATGTTGCCTGCTACGTTTAAGATTGCGCGTTAAATTCCAAATGCAGACACTGTTTCAATGTTAGGGAAAAGCCAAAAATGGATAAAAAAAACATTTTTGTCAAGATATGAATATCTTGTTAGTTATATCTATAATGTCAATTTATGAAACGAGTTAATGCTTTTGATATGATTTAAGAGATTGAAGTTTTTAGGATATCTTAAACAAAGATGTTTGGAGCAAAGTAAAATTACTCGTAGTATTAGTATTACCGAAGTATAACAAACACTTCGCAATGACCGTCAAAATATTCTGTGAGCTTGACAACGTCATTATAATCTCTAAAATAACTCGCGCGCATTCCCGGCGTTGTCGCGTTGCTCTCGCGTACATATTGCTATTTACAAACTTCCGCGCCTTTGTGTTGCTAGTTTTGTATAACCATTATGTTTCTGAACATAGTGACGTTTAAATAATGCTATGCTAGCTTTATTTCTTATGTTTTAAAAGTTAAAATATTTACATTAAGAGTGATCTTGAGAAGCTCAACAAATAACAGTTTGTCTTTTTTAAACTACTTTTTGTACTCACAAAAGCTCATGTGACAGGTAATTCTACAAAATTTAGTCTATATATTATTCCAAGATATAACTTATCGCCATTCTAATTTTATATAAAATCCGTTAAGTCGTTAGAATGTGACGAACTGACAAACACACTCGCGTTTTAACTTTTGCATCGGACTATTTATTATAAGTGAGAAAGTTTGTATGTTCACGTGTGTGTATGTTGGTTAGATGGATTCAGATGAAATTTACTACGCAGATAGAACTATGACCTGAACAAATACATTGGCTACTATCAAGCAGAAGCGATGTGTATTGTACTCTTGTATCTTAAAACGTGATAAACGCTGAGCTAAGATTTATGATATAATTTGTTATTTTCTACACTAAAAACACGTAAAAACATTAGTTTAACCGTTCCCAACAATTGTAATTTGTATTAGTAACGAAATTACGTATTTTAATGACTGCGCCCAGTCGGTGGACGACGTGGCTGTTGTAATTCAAATAAATATGACCACATATCTTTGCTACTGAAAAGTACCGTCGACATGTAAAGTTGAAAGATTTGTTATTTTTATTAAGATATTATTGGTGGATATTAATGGTATTTGTTGATGACGTTTAAGATGTCGGAGATGTCAGTAGTTTTTGTGTACTAGACTGTATGAGTTAATATAGTTTTTTAACTATCCCACGGGAGCCCTTTAATTTTCCGGGATGAAAAGTATTAAAAATGTTGACCGGGAATATAAGTTACCACCATGCAAAATTTCATTTAAATCGGTTCAACAGTTTCGGAGATTAGCCCGTACAAACAGACAAACATACAGAGAAACAAAAAAAAAATGAAAAAAGAACTGGATTTGTTTTATTTGTCTTCTTACATCCGGCTGACTCGGTTTTTAGCATTTTTTTTTTCTATATGCAGACATTTGACCTCTACAGTTTTATTATACATCTGTAAATTTCTCAGAGATGGGTTATTTTCCCGCTGTAAAAAGTATCCTATATGATGACCCGGATAACCAGCTATCACCATGGAAAATTTTATTAAAATCCTTCCAGTAGTTTTTCCATGATGCGGTCACAGACACACAGACAGACAAAAATTCTAAAAACTATAAATTCGGCCTGTGTATCGAAAACAATGTCTATTTCAATAAGATTTTCAATAAAAAATATTTAATGAACAGATTCGGCTTAGTTACAATTTTATTATATGTAGAATATTTGTGTAGACGGTACTGAGAGTGGATAATCGGTTCCGCACGCCGGCAATAGAAGTCGGTTCCGGTCGGACATCGATCCACAAACAGTACTATTTCGGGCCACGACCCTCATGTCCGATTGTTTATGACGACTGTTCTGCTGTTATGCTGCACTTGAATGATGCAACTCGTGTTTTTTATAGTCTGAGCTTTGGGAAACGGCATTTTTGATTTATGATCTCAATTGTTTTCAATTGTAAAAGCAATGTGTATTGAAATTGTATGTTGTAATTTGTTTTATGAGATTTCATTTCGAATATTGTATATTTTATTCATGTATTTTGTCTTGCGAATATTTTTAATAGTATATACATATGTATTTATATCATTACTAGCAAAGGCTTCGCTCGCGCTAGAACTACAACAAAAAACCTTTAAAAAGGTAGGTTTCATACAAATTTTCATCCCCTATTTTATCTCCTTATAGGATGAATTTCAAAAAACGCTAAAACACGTATTTATTTAATTGTATTGAAGATCATTAATACCAAGTTTCAAGAAATTCTGATCATAAATATTTTTTGGGTTGTGTTATAACGTGCACTCCCGTGGGAATGAGATAATCTCCCGCGGTAAAAAGTATCCTATATGTTGACTCGGATATCCAGCTATCATCATACCAAATTTTATCAAAATCCCTCCAGTGGTTTTTCTGTAATGCGGTAACAGACAGACCGATAAACAGACAGACAGACAAAAATTCTAAAATCTAGATTCGGCCTCTGCATCGATAATAATGTCTATTTCAATAAGATTTTCCAATAAATATTTAATGTAGATTATTATTATTATCAATACTTGAAAACAATACATTCTTAATTTGAATAACAGCTATGTATTTCAATAGATGTAAACTAGTACTAAGCTAGCTTATGCAAAAATAATTTTAGGTTTTATTTAGTATATAACCAAATCATATATTACAAGATCTCGCAAAGTTCACTCTCTTCGGCTCTTCACTAAAATAATTCGACGGAAATCACTTAAAAGACCCGATAAACGTAAACTAGCGCTAAAAATCAGGCTGCTGCTTTGTTGCGTGAAAAAAGAGAACTTACAAATTGACTTTCGTATTTATATTATTACTAGTGACTTACTCTTACTTACCACTACTTACTCGGGTGCATCCCTAAGCTTGAATGGCTTTTTGCACCAGGAACCTTCGCGAATAACCCACCAGTTTTATCAGAATCGGATCAATAGTTTTTGTATTTCTATACATAGAGGACAAATATACAAACATTTATTTTTAATTATATAGATAGAGGTCTCTTTTGGATACTTCGTATATACTTCTGCATTATTTCATTCAACTCAAGGCACGGCCAAAGGGCATCAAACTCCAACTATATCTAAGAGACGGTGGATCGCTGCCAACTGAGTCAGTCAGGATTCCCCTTTGACTCACACTTGGCGATTGACAAACAATTGTCACTTTTATGACGTTAGCATAAAGAGTGATTTGGTTTGTGTATTTGTAACTTTAAAAAAACGATCGTAAGTAAATCTGCTGTCGGCTATCATTTAAAATACTTAAATGGTATTCTAAATATATAAATCCAGTTGATAGTTCCAAAATTTACAAAATTTACTATATAAAGTGACATTATTTTATTGAATTTCATTGGAATTTTGCATTTGTTTTTGGTAAATAAAGATGGGTAAAAGAAGCTTATTTTGAAAATGTATTTTCTTTTCTTTGTACTGTACTGTAATGAGGAAATGTTGAAAATAAATTTATTTAATATCCTTTTGCGAGTGTAGACAGGCAGTGACAGTCCAGTTGCGCGTTCGCTTGGGAAACCGAGTGAAGTGAGTTTCGGGACTCGCAACTCTGTATTTTTATGTGCAATTCATTAACATGATTACCACTTGTCTTACGGTGAAGGAAAACATCGTGAGTAAACCTGCATGTGTGAGAGAACGTAGCAAGTTTTCAAAAGACATGTGAAGTCTGTTCGAACTTGGCCAGCATTGTGGTCTCTGGCCTGATCCCCCTCGTATTGAAGGATCCTGCCCAACAGTGGAACGTTAAAAAGGGCTTTTAATAAGGGTTCTTAAATTTTTTATGATTCGAAGATTAGCTGTAGTTCCAATGAATACAAATAATTGCCAAATTGGTATATTTTACATTGTCGTTTAACAATTTATAGAAAAACATAGCAAGAGATATGTATGTATATTAATATCTCGCACGTTAAATATGTATGGACGTCGTTCAATCAACTCTCACAACTTTATTTGCTTAATAAATATTTCCAAATCAATGAATCGGAAGCTTCCCGGTAGCACCGCGTCCCCATTGTGGGTGTTCAGGCTCGTTCACACTGTTCTATGCTGATGCTTTTTCAGTTGTTTCATTGATCAAAGTGAATAAGAGATATTAGTAATATTGTTTAGAATTTCTTAATATTATTTATATGTTTTTGTTTTTTCTTTTAATTTGGTTTTATATATGTGGAATTTTCATCTTTATCTTTTGTTGCATTTCTTTTTCTTTTGCATAGTATAATGCCCATTAAATATCTCTATATGTTGAGTACTTTGTTTGATTGTTTGTTTGTTTATTTGCTTTACATTTTAGAAGCAAGCGTTGAAGAATGAAGTGATTCTGAATTGTGTCAGTTGTCCGATCTTTGTATAAAGGAGATAAAAAATAATTATTATTATAAATTACTAACGCATAAACTAGCGAACCCTACGTAACATTTTACTTCAGACTTGATGCCACAGGGACTATTTGATAGTTCGAGGTAAAAGTAAGTGTCATTCTACGATACATAAACTATTTCGATCGGAGTCGCTTAGAAGAATGACACATGAACAAATGATAAAACAATATAAGTGCAAAAATAGTATTTATATTAAGAGGTACCTTATGTTAATCGCGTCTTTATTTAAAGCCGTTTTTCCAATAATTTTTTTCACCCCGTATTCACTAGTTTAGTACTGAGTGAAGACAATCGTTAGGTACGTAGGGAATTCTTTTGCAACGTTTCTTGTTTTATAATCAAACTATACCTATCAATTAGTAAATTTCAAAATACGATAACACAATAATTAAATGTGACATCGGCCTATAGGTGCGTGGGGTCAGGTAGACTAGACGAATTTGCAATAATAATGATACACGGCAAACGACCGCCATCCCTCTGGGGATCGAAAACCGCGTTTTGTTGCTCTCATGGTGTAAGCGCCGTTAGGATGGGCTTGAACCTGTAAATTGATTGACGATACTTATGTCGCTTGTTTTGTGTACGAGCTTTTAATGCTGAATGTATTTGATTTTATATGTGGGTTTCTAATACGTTTTTGTTTTGTATTTTTTACGTTTCATCGGTGGGTACGGCTAGACCCCCTGAAATATGAGGTGGATCAAGTCATAGTCCAACACGACCAAGTGCGGTTTGGCGGACTTAACATGCCTTTCGAAAACTGGGAAAGGAGAGGCTTATGCCCAGCTGTGGGCTAAATACAAGTCAAGTGGTTCCCGTAGCTAGGCTACTCTTTACAATAGACCTAAGACTATAGCTATTATTACATAACGTTTGTATTGCTGCTGTTGTTGACTGTAAAAATCGACAGTTTTACTGTAGATTTTATTATAATCGGTATTGAATAACTCAACACTGTATAGTTCAATTTTCCCTTTGCTAAATTAAAAAAGCTTAACGAAATATCGTATCGACGATAGCTTTTGACGATCGAGTGTACTTCAATCTGACACTTTTGACTCGAGTTAAAATCGATTCAATGACACAGTAACGTTTACAAAAATAAACGCCTTTTCATGTTTCAATTAAAACCTGTACAGATATTTTACTTATATTTTTTGATCGACTTCAAAAGAGGGAGAGGGTACTTATTCTTGTGTTCCATTTTGCTTTGTTACGTGATATCTTTAAACAAAGTTATTTTATTTATCTAATTATCATATCGATTTTTAATTTGCTTAAGTTTTGCAAAACATGTGACTATAGTGAATTAATAAATAGGGTAATACATAATATTCTATTTTAGATTTATTATTTTTTTAAATTAAAATTCCATATATAAAAGTTATAGATATCTTAGTAGTTTAGAAATTCTTTGTTTTCTCGAACATAATCATCATCGTGATAGATAAATATGAGAGCTTTTGAAATTAATTTAATCAAAACAGAGATGGAACAAGTTTATGCGTAAGATCAGAAAAACAACAAAATTTATTACAAATAATATTAAAGTTTATTATGTAAGTTATATAACGCAAATAATAGCAAGCTTTACAACTTATTAATATATTATCATATCACGCTCTCATCCAGCGCAATGACAAAGGGAATCTCAATGCTCTTGAATGTTCTGCGATGACAATTGTAGGATTGCTTGCTACACGGCTCTTGAGATATGGCGTGTTAATACACCGCAGAATGATGGGGCTTTATGGATTGTGGTACAGAAAGCATATTTAGTGGGTATAATATCACTGTCATTGGTCTGTGCTGTACAGCTACAGATACGAACCCAGGATGGGTTCGAGTTTTGGGTCAAGTATTCTTTGAGTTATTGAGTATTGAATGAGTTTTTTTTTGTTGAGCATGTCGGTCCAGCGCCTAATATTTCACCGCTCGTAGCGAAGTAACGTCCCATCGGACTTAAAAGAGTAGAGTGCACTTGCGTTTGCGCACATACTTGTGCACTATAATATTTGTGCATAGGTATTCCTAGTTGTAACTTGTAAGTGACATTGGGATTTGATTATTTTGAGATTGAGATTGGCCACCGTGTCCGAAATCGGCCAGAAGGACATTATTTTAAAGTATAATCATGGCTTTCCCGCATTCTCTAAATATCTTAAGTCTAATTTTTAATACATTTAAAAAAAATAGTTTTTAAATTTGGTCGTGTCTTTGCAGTAGCTTATGAGTTCATTTTGAATTTTATTTTTCTTAAAGACTAATTCTTTTTAAGATGAATCTGAAATGGGTTAAATTGTTTTGTTAAAAAAAATTATATTAATCAAGAATGATCAAAACAAGAAACCAACCAGTCTGTAGAAGATAAGAAGTTCCATTTAAAGTATGCAGATTAATTAAATCATGCCATTATTGGGGTTTATCCCGGTACATGCAAGCAGATCGGCCTTGACCCCCCTGGAAGCGAGCCAACAATAAATTATATTGATTAATTTCCTTACACGCCACATACCACTCTGAAGACGTTTATTTTGAGGTTCTACACCTCAGTCTGTTTTGAAGTTCTTTTATGGAATGTTCGGTTAGTTATTTAGTAAAGTGATTTAAGCGTGTTGGACCCTAAATACTCCTATTTTTTTTTCCATTTTACGAATGTACAATAAGAAATTGTAAGTCCATTTCTTAGAATAGATATATGAAATTATAGAATAAATAAAATTGTTTGATGAATCATTAAACAAATAAAGCATTAGTTGGTAATGTTCAAACATGTACACACAAAATATCTTCAAAATAAATCAAATAAGTCTAAACTCAAAGGTGGAACCATCATCAGATTCTCTCATCGAGCAACTCGTGATGGAGATGGAGACATCAAATTAATTTATAGTAGAGATCTGGGTAATACCACGGACTAGAATATTATAGATGGTCACAAACAAACATACTATCACATTTATAATATTAGTTAGCAAATATATGCGAATATATAAAGATATGAATATTCTCTTTATTCCCTTTTGAACCGTTCAGACTTCAAAGTGCTTCAAGCTTTTTACTAAACTATTACTGTAGACGTTTAGTCATACAATTGACTCGGTAATCGTAAGCGTCATTTTTAACTACTCTTATTTCTTTCTATACGTTCATAATATTTTCATTTTGTTCTATTACATATACTATTTTTATGTTCACTTTGCTTTAGGATGTTTATCGAGTCTTGGTTTTTGGCATTGAAAATGTATAGTACGGAAAAAATAACTGCAAACAGTGAACAAAAGTTATCTAACTAAGAATAATATTACACATGTACGATCTAAACTATCCGAACAGAAAAAAACATAATACATGAAGCCGTTTGGCTTCAAACAGGAAATCTTGGAAAGATAGTGATGGTATTGTGTATCTGGCACAAGCAGCATTTTTATTTTTAGTCCCATATCGAGTCTAGTTTTACGATTACCGTACCTTTTGCGAGTAGATGTTGATAGAAGCCCAACAATAAAATATAGCAAGAAAACAATCCGGTTGCTTGGAAGCCCGCCAGCCATCTGGCGCTGTGAGCTGTCGGTACGCTAGATGTTAAATGTTTGCGAATTAGTGTCTTACTAACCTGATGTGTTCGATTGATTTGGGTCACTTCACTATATTAGATATTGTTTGTTTGCATGCCCTTGTTCTTTGCAATGATGTGTGATTTTGGCACAACGATAGTTTATAGGCTAGAGACTTACTCGTAGTAATCTCGATAGATAAAGTTATTTTCGTGGGATATTAGTGAGTTCAATTAAACTAAGTGAGACCCAGAGACGTGTCTGTGTGAAGCTAGAAATACCAAGCTGTCTATCAATTAATTAAAAAAGGGTATTGGTTAGAGTTTTGCGCTGTATTTTTCCCGAGTCATGGAAACAGATTAGTGGTTTTAATTTAGTAGTAATGTGTATAAAATATGATATCGATGTTTCGGTCTTTAACGTACCAAGTATTTTGTATTTTCTATACACTAATGTATTTTTTTATGCTTTCGCTATTTTAGGTTTAGTAGTTTTTATAATTATGCTGACTAATCACATTTGCTATGTTTTTCTCTCTTATACCTCCTATCATACTTTACTTAAATTTATTTGAATAATTGAAATTTTTAAATAAAACAAATTTTTTGGATATTTTCTCGGATTTATTTTAAACTAGCGACTCATCCTCGCTTCGCTCGGGTTCGTCCCTGGGTTGCTACCTCATACAAACTTTCATCCCCATTTTCACTCCCTTAAGGGATGGTTTCCTTAAAGGATCTCAAACTATCTTCTTACCAAATTTAATTTAAATCGGTTCAGTAGTTTCGAAGCCTATTCGGTACAAACAAACAAACAAGTTTTTCCTCTTTATAATATTAGTATGGATTTTAGTTCCCGAAGTTTCAAATTCTTTATTTTACGAAAACTAACTGACTATCTCTCCTTTTAAAACAATTAATAGTATCGACTGCCATATGTTTATACATTATGAGATAGTTTTCATTTCAAAACACAACGAGACCTTTTGTATACCTAATACCTAAATCTATATCTTCAGTATTTATAATACACTTTACACGTGTCATATGTCGCCTTAAGTACGTATGTATGTACGTAGACGCGAATAGGTACTTTCGGACGTCTGCTAGTATAATAGCAAGTTCATACGGCCTGTTGCGTCGTCAACGTAAATATTTTACTTTCAACGTTTTTACAACTTCCATCGCTTTGACTTTGACATTGGCTGCTGTTGAAACAGTAATAAACAAATTGTTTTAGGACAGATACTTCAGATGCTTCTATGTAAATACTATCGACTCACCCTCGCTTCGCTCGGGTTTGCCCATTAGATGATTCTTTAACTTGACATGACTTTTTTATTTAAAAACCGATTGAAATACTAAATGTTAAGTGAAGCTTACCACAATACATTAGTGAAAACCGCACCAAAATCGGTTACACCATTTCTAAGATTAGCGCGCACAAACGCACAGACAAACCGACAAACAGACAAAAAAACTAAAAATCATTGTTTTGGGTTCTATTGCGTTAATAAAGATCCCCAATAATAGTTTTTCTCAAATATCTTCCATGTGCAGACAGCGATCAGTTACAATTTTATTATATGTATAGATTATATGCATGTATGTATAGTAGTATTCTGTTATGGATTTTTTTGGCTATGAAATGTAGATGTTGTAATTTCTTTTTTATTCGTACTCTTACATAAGAAAGAAGATATTTTATTAATGGAATTTCATACCATATTTTTTAATGAGTATGCGGACACCATGGACTTTTTGTCCGTGCCGTTTTGCCGTGATAATTCGGGCTCGATGATCATGGTAATTTTTCGGAGCTTTGAGAGCAGTTGTGCTGCAAGTTGAAGGAACCCTCACAGGTCGTCTTTATGTGCGATACTGATATTTTTGATGTAGGCAGCTTCCCGATTGCGTCTTTATCTTTCTGCGCTGTCGAGTCATCTTCGTATGAAATGCTGGCGTTATTGATGTAGATTGTAGTATGTCAGCTTCTCGATCGGTCTTTTCGTTTTCTTGTGCTCCCAGTTGCTTCCTGGTAAAAGGTATAGTTTATTTATTTCAAAACCGACAATGTTTACGTTTGCGCTAGAGGTCGCTTTTTCGATTTCTATAAAGCGAGCGTTCGTATTTTCGTTGGTTACTATTAAACACTTTATCTGAACAGCGTATAATGAAAGCGATATTGCTTTTTCTGCCTGTCACATAAAGGAAATGTACATATGTTAAAATGAAGTAAGAAAGCTATCTAATAAAATTCCACGCCACTCACGCTAAAAGAAATCTACAGTCATAAATATTATATTTTATTGTCTTTGACATCAGTATGTATGTTTGTGTCATAAAATCGTCGTTAATTTTATGGGAATTTTATGGAACTATAAGTGTATCAATCTAGTTTTAACGTTTACCAAATTTATGTGAATATTTTGGTTGTTTGGTATAATACCAAGTGCTTGATTCATTCTGTAGTGGATATTCTCGTACATATAAGTATATCGGTTTGATTTAGTATTATGTGATGTTAGCGTTTTAATTATTAGCACTTTATGAAATGTGTTATTGAATTTTGTATTATACAATATAAATGGAAGTGTTTATTTATAGTTGTATAGTACATATGTAATAACTAAATTAATGGATTTTATTGTGAATTACTCAGACGATGGTAAAAGAATGGTGTTTTTATTTACATATTTACGAAAAAATAATTCTGTAAAGCCTTTTCGCACTATTATTAGTTAAATTTTTCAACTGAATACATACTATCTATATGTTAAAACTAGCGAATTACTATCGCTTTGCTCGGACGCGTTCTCAGGTACGATTTTGTTTACAATTTCATGCGTTTTAATAATTTTTGTGCGGGATCCTGATTTTTTTCTAAAATAAAAGTAGCATAAGTTACTCCTTATAACATCAGCTATCTACCCGTGGAAGACCTGTCAAAATCGGTCCCGCAGTTTCGGAGATTAGCCGGAACAAACAGACAGACAAAAATGTAAAAAAAGTAAGTAAGAAGCAGTTATTTTGACATTACAAACAGACACTTCAATATTAATTATCTGTATAGATGACATTTCTAAAGTCCTTGCAAATGTCTATGAGGCCCCAAATGATATTTATTATGAAAGTAAATCTATTATGAAATTAAATTCATATTTAGTATCCTACATTTGTTTGTTGATGTGGGTTGTGCTATTTCCATTGTAGGTACGACATTTTCCGAACAAGTGACCGTGTACTTCTAAATGAATTCTAAATGAATAGGTCGGTTTGGACGATAAATAATTTTCTTTTGTTTATTTAGAGTAGGTACATATCACTTGCGAGATAAAAAAGAGATAGTATCGGGAATGCTCCCTTCCTCTAAGTTCTTTTTACCTAACGCATTTCCATTTTAAGTAATCCCGCAACTTCTAATACTCTTATATATAGAATAGGACTCCTATGCAGAAGTCAATGCTTGCTTCATATACTAGAAGATCTTAAAATAAAAGAACAATATGTTTTTGTTTAATTTTCAGTCTATTTACTTCCTTTCTTCAGGAAATTACGACCGTTTTGGTTCTTTTGGTGACGAAATAGAAAAACTTGTACTTATTTGATAAAAGTACAATTTTGTAGTAAAAGTAAAATTACATTTAAAGGATAAATTGGGTTTTAAATAGTCTATTAAAATAAAAATAAAAAATTCTCTCACGTGGAACTTTCACAATTTGATATACGACAATGCGAGGGAAATTTCCAGATAATCAAGCCTAACAAGATTTTGTTACCTTTCATATGAGGACAATAGTTGATTGAATCTTCTTTCTTTGGAGGTGTTAAGTTTGTTAAGTTACTCGAGTGTTTCGGCGCGAACATTCTTTTCATTTGTTTCATGGACTGTTCTTTAGTTAGATATAACTTTTAACTTTTACAATCAATAGATCTTTTTATTGGATATAGTAGATTAGCTTTTTTCATTTGTTTCATTCCGAATTGTATTATTTTCCATTCCGAAATTCAGCCTTTGTTAAGCCTAACTTACGGCGCGAAAAGGTAACGTGCACACTTGCTCAAAATCTTTCTAATTTAAAATATATCTAAGTATAATTACCCTACAGTCATAGGGGCTTGATTTTATGGGCAGTATCATTTTGACTCATACATTATAATTATTATATCCTGTCGAGAGTCGCGGGCACACCGGTGTGCCAGTTAACAATTGATTAGTTTCTTGATTGCTCCTTAAAAGAAGGATGGACCAACCAACAGTTTGAAATTTATTTTATTTGCGTATGCTTTCAATATCGTTGCCTAAAATATTTCGATTTAAATATTTTTTTTTTTTTTAGAATGAATACTAATCTTAAATGCAAAATTATTACTTTTAACGGGTTGATTGTGACTATACTTTACAACCTAACCTATCTAGAATCATTACTACAACTTTTCAAACGCTACGAAAAAACTTCACGTACATTTAAAAGAGCTACGAGGTAGCTACAGGATGCTATGTAGCAATACAAATTATTTAATAATTTCTTTATACATAAATGTTATATGCTATTATTATATTCCTTTTTATCATTATTTTAATATTAAAAGTTTAAAAATTCATATTTTACCCTAATTATACTTAATTTGTTATCTGACCTAGATCGCTTTGCAAAAAGGTCTTTACGCTTGTTCGCTCTTCACGGTTAATTTGAAGTAATTACACTCTTTGTTCAGAACCTAAATGTCATCCCATATGCTCTCAACCTTTGAGGGCTTATCTCCTAATGAAATTTATTTCACAGATGTTTACTTTTTTAATCCACACTAATCCACGCTAATATTATAAATGTGAAAGTGTGTTTGTTTGTTTGTTTGTTTGTTTGTTTGTTTGTTTGTCTGTCCTTCTTTCACGTCGAAACGGATTAACGGATTGGCGTGACTTTTTGTGTGGAGATAGTTAAAGGGCTGGAGTTCGTGACATAGGCTATTTTTACCGCGGCAGATTATCTCATTCCCGCGGGAAAACAATTTATAATAAAACACAAAAAAATCTTTATGATCAGAATACCTACTTGAAACTTGGTATCAATGCTAATAAATACGTGTTTAAGCATTTTTCGAAATTCATCCCATAAGGGGGTAAAATAGGGGATGAGTTTTAGTGCGAGCGAAGCCACGGGTTTTGCTAGCAATATTATAAATGTAAAAGATTAGTCACACGGCATGAAGTATTTGCCGCGACTCCTTTATGTTTTTTTGACGGATCTACTTCCAAATAGATTATTTACGACTCGATTACTAACGCTTTACGACCGTTATTAGGTCACTTAATTCTATAGACCTATATACTAAATTCTAACTTTGCACCTCACGTCACGACGACGTGTCGAGCAAGCTAATTTTTAGACAATAACATGAGTATATATCGTAGAAAATTGGACTAACAGACTGACAGGTAGTCGTATCCGTGATAGTGATATATTACATAGCACATGAAGGTATGTTTCTTACATAAAATAATGTAGATTTTTCGATATGCGCATCGTAATTGAAATTGTTTTAAGTTTTAAATATTTGAGCGTGAGATTGTTCTTATATATTAGATAATGTTTGAGGATTCGCCTGCGTTTAAAATTCTATTAAAAATATCAAATTATGACATTATTATTAGATATGTAAAATTTTTTGTGGGTTTTTTATTTCTTCTTGTCATAACGCCAACCGACATAAACGGGATATGAGCAAAAAATTAGTTAGATATACATATGTATGTATATCTAATTTTTACTATATTGATTTTTTATCTATGTGAAATATTATTAATTAAACAAGTGGAAAGCATAAAATATACACGAATTGGTATCAGTTAAAGTTAAATTAAAAAAAAAAACTTCAGCCAAGTTAAAGGCCAGCTTTGTCGATAGGGTTATTTCGTTTTTGCTATCAAATAGGAAATCCCCAACAATAACCAATCTATAACAATCTGTGCGAGTGACGGCGCGAGCCAAAGATCAAAGGGTTCTACACGCATGCCATACGATATACACTTGTCATACAATACATACAAATATAGACTCTATCACAAAGGTATATAGACCAGAGTTGTATATTACAAAATGTACAGGTGGTCTTAGTTTATAAACATAGGTAAGCACAATTTTATCCCTTACGTTTCTTATTTTAAGGACTACAATTGCATGAAACATTAATGTAAACTTTTGTAGTACTAAATCAAACGGAAGAAAACATGGGAAAGTAATTAAACTTCGTTTTGCATATTTTTTTTTCATCAGGACAAGGGCGCCCGCGCTAATGCTTTGTTTAGATTTAAATAAATACATATATACATTTGTTATGACTAGTTCTTCCTACGGCTTTACTCGTATAAAATGTAAGTATATTATAGTGATTATGATATTTTTTTTTTTTTTTTTTTTTTTTTATTATTATTAATATTGGGCATACTCTTGACCTTCATCTTAGCTCGAAGGCACAGATAAGATCTACGATGTAGCGAGTTTGCCCAAGAGAAGCCTGTTAACACGCACCTTAAAGAGTTTCAGGTCGTACACTCTCGGAAAAACAGACGCAGGCAGGGCATTCCACATCTTGGCTGTGCGCATTATAAAAGATGATGAAAAGCGCTTAGTGCGAATGGTCGGAATGTCAACCAAGAAAGGATGGTATCCTGCAGTACGTCTGGTGTTCCGATAGAAGAATGGTGATGGCGGTATTAGACTATGGAGCTCGTAGGCACACTCTCCGAAGTACAGCCTGTAGAAGACCGACAGACAAGCAACTTGGCGACGGTGTGCTAAGCTGTGAAGCTTAGTTTTCACCAGCTTCTCGTCGCCGATTAGCTTTTTGGCTCTGCGTTCCACCGAGTCAAGTGCGGCAAGTTGGTATTTTGCAGAGCCATCCCAAAGGTGACAGCAATACTCCATGCATGATCGGACTTGAGCTTTATATAGAGTGAGAAGCTGTCCAGGCGTGAAGTATCGCTTTACCTTGTTAAGGATGCTCAGTTTTTTGGCCGCAGTCTGAGCCTTTGACTCGATGTTGTCGCCAAAGTTAAGGTTTGCACTTAACTTTATGCCGAGAAGCTCCAGACTGTCGGAAACCTCTACAGGTGCACCGCGAAAAGTAGGAGTCAAGCTGAACGGACTCCTTTTTGCGGAGAACAGACAGGCTTGCGTTTTGGCGGCGTTGAAATCTACCAGATTTTTGTCACCCCATTGTGAGACAAGACTTAAGGTCGCATTTGTACGCTCCACCATGGCCTCTCTCAGAGAACGTATTGCAACCCCTCCGTCCTTTGCACCGGACACATAGCTCTCTATGACTGTGCTGTCATCTGCATACGCAACAATACCTGGTGATAGTAGGTCATTGATGTGTAGCAGGAAAAGAGTCGCAGAGAGAACAGACCCCTGTGGAACTCCGGCATCAATTGTCATTATATCAGAGGAGCAGCCGTCAAGGACGACTCTGATCGACCGTTCGGTTAGGAAGTCTGATATCCAGTCACAGAAGTCGGAGGGGATGCCGTAAGCAGGAAGCTTGCTCAGTAGACTTGCGTGCCAAACCCTATCAAATGCCTTCGAGATATCGAGTGAGACTGCTAGAGCTTCACCACGGTTTTCGATGGCCTCGCCCCAGCAATGTGTGACATACACAAGAAGGTCCCCAGTAGACCGTCCCCGGCGGAAGCCATATTGATGGTCACTAAGGAGATCGTTAGCTTCAAGGTATGACAGCAGCTTACTGTTAAGCACCCTTTCCATAACTTTACAGAGTATGGAGGTAATGGCGATTGGTCGATAGTTGCAGGGATCGGCACGACTACCCTTCTTAGGTACTGGCTGAACATTGGCAAGCTTCCAAGAGTTGGGCACCGTGCTAGTTTGGAGAGAGAGGCGATATAAGCGAGTCAATACAGGAGACAACTCAGGCGCACAATGCCTTAAGACCCTTGAAGGTATACCGTCAGGACCACTGGCCTTATTCACGTCAAGGCTTTGGAGTATTTTACGGACCTCTTTTATGTGAATTGTGATCTTTGGCATCGAAGAATCACAGTGAGGCAAAGTTGGCGGATGTTTAGAGCCAGCGCTTAGACGTGAATTGCTAGTAAACAGAGTTGCAAGTAAATTTGCTTTCTCTACTGCGGAGTGAGCCAGTGATCCATCCGGTTTCTGCAAGGGAGGCAAAGAAGGACGGCAGAAGTTGGATTCAACAGCCTTGGACAGGGACCAGAATTGCTTACTACCAGGAGGGTAGGAAGCAAGTCTGGCCCCTATACGACTGATATGTTCGAAACGTGCCCTACGGAGAACCTTATTGCAAGACTTAGTAGCAGAGTTATAAGCTCTTTTCTTCGCACGAACCCTCCGAGCTCTGCCTTTGCGATCGCGAGCCAGAACCCAGGATTGGTAGGCGGACTCTTTTCGCGCCTCAGCACGAGCACAGTCCGCATTGTACCAGGGCCTGGCATTGTGACCGAGCGGGATATCGGAGAACGGAATGAAGTATTCCATTCCCTGCCGTATGACATCAGCAACCGCATCAGCAGAGCACGAGGGGTCGTTCGAAGAAAAGCATACTTGCTGCCACGGGTATGTTGCAAAAAAGTGCCGCATCTCATCCCAGTCAGCTGACTCATATCGCCATACTCTCCTCGTACCTATAGAGCAGTCAACTGGAGGAGAGAAGGTCGATACGGACTTCACCAGATTGTGATCGGACGATCCCAGCGGGGATGTTACCGATATTGAGTGCCTGTCTGGGTCTGTTGTCAGCACAAGGTCTAAGCAATTGCGTGTATGTCCGTCCACATCCGGTTCCCGCGTCGCGACTTGGACCAGCTGAGTGAGATCTAGTGATAACGCAAATTTGCGCGCCTCTCTCCCAGCATGGTCAGTGTATTTGAAGGGGAACAACCACTCTTTGTGGTGGGCATTAAAATCCCCAAGAAAAACCAGCTGTGCCGTCGGGTACCGGTGTTGGGCTTTATCAGCCATCTCTGACAGGTGTTCAAAGAGCCTGGTCGTCTCCTGGTCTCCGCTGTGCGATCGATAGACACAGGCATAAAGGGTAGATTCTAAGCCGGTGTCCAACAAAACCCACACAGTCGAGAATCCTGAAACCTCAAAGCAACGGAGACGCCGACAGCAGATATCGTCGCGGACGTACACACAAACCCCAGCATGCAGTTTAAACTTGTGTTCCAGCGTATAGCCTGGGTAGTTGAGGTACGCCACGTCTGACGGTGTTGCTATCTGCGTCTCCGTTAAGAAGAAAAGGTGCGGCTTCTCGGTCTCAAGGTGGTGGTGGACCGGGTCGAGATTGGAGTGCAAACCTCTGATGTTTATGAGGTGCACTTTCAGTGGGAGGAAGTGCCGCCGTTGATTTAACTTTTTCTTCTTTGTAACTTTGGTCATTATGGTTTTGGGTGTTGGTGGAGAAACAGTTGGGAAATCGAGGCGCCGCTCAATAAACCTACAGGAATTCAGAGCTTAGCTAACTGAAGGGGAACTCATTTGGAGACTGCGGGGACGCCCGAGCCCCCCCGAAAATGGCCACCGGGTCCTCCCATCCAGTCGCCAACTGGCACGGTGGAGCACTTCGGGATTTTTCGCGAGTTGGCGGGGCAGCCTTTGGCACGTGGCTGGCGCGCTACTTGGGCCCCCAACTACCTGCGGTCGGCCAACGGCAAGACCGTGCCTCGGATCCCGCTACCCTCCAAAATGAGTTACCCGGTATAGCTTTACTCAGAAGCCCAGACTAGTAATAAGCGGCGCAACTGATACTCGTCTGTTCCCCAAAGGCACTGGTTCTCCCGCTCGCAGACGGAACGCAGCAAGCTGCTTGGCGCCTGATTCCGACAGGAGGGTGGTAGCTTCCAGGCGGCCCCTTGCGAGACCTACCACCGCATAAATTGGCATGGGTTACTCGCCTTCTACGAGACGCTTTTCCAGCGGCGGAGGAGAAATGTATTCTAAACCCGTCTCCCCACGGGTAAAATGATATTCATGTTATCGATGTTCTCAAGCTGTAATTTGAATGAATCTTGAACAAGTTTTTGTCCGCGGCTTCGATCGAGTAGAAGTTACGTCGATAAGTAGCCTATGTGGTATTCTGAGACATAAGTTATTACCATTTCCAATTTCTTTTAATTACGATGAGTCCTTACATCGTGAAGAAGTAAAAACACAAGTACATAGAAACACTGCAGCTTTCCATGTAGTTACATTTCTACTCCCGTACCTTAAGGTAGGGTAGGTAGGTAAGGCAGTGGTAGCCCAGTGGTAACGCGCTCGCTTGGGAAACCGAGTGAAGCGGGTTCAAATCCCAGGTCTCGCACCTCTGATATTTTCATGTGCGAATCATTTTCTAACTTGATTACCACTTGCCTTACGGTTAAGGAAAACATCGTGAGGAAACCTGCATGTCTGAGAGAACCTAGCAAGTTTTCGAAAGACATGTGAAGTCCGCCAATCCGTACTTGGCCAGCGTGGTGGACTATGGCCTGATCCCCCTCGTCTTGAAGGGAGGCCCGTGCCCAGTAGTGGGACGTTTAAAAAGGGCTGAATACACCTTAAGGTTGCCTCGAGAGTGCGAACTCAGGTCTGGTCGCTATCACATCAGGTCACAGTCAGATTGTTGTACCAAACATACCTACAATATTAAAAACCTTTGATACTAATAGATTTTTATTATATGTATATGCTACAGATATTTATTATCAGCTTTTTGCACCATTACGGCTCTTAACGGTTAGTCCGGGAGATTAGTGGATAAGCTTTGATGAATGGATTGATTTTGCGATGCCGTATCGATTTTTTATACACTTGTTTATGTTCGTTTGCGAGTTACGATTGAATAGATTTATAATGCGAGTTAACGCTTGTATATATTGACTGAGATCTGTGTGTTTTTTTTGTCTTAAGCTAATTTAGACCGTGTAAAGAGGACTATTTTAGATACGTTTAGGTAAAATCCATTTTTTTAAAATTGGTGTCGTGAGTTTTTGAGATGCTTTCCTTATTTTCTATTAGTTTTTGATTTCATTCATGTCACGGGATGTCTCTCGGTAAAGCTTCAAAAAGTCTCGAACCATAAGTCAAAATAAAATCACAAAGAAATTATTAATAATAGTTTTATTTAATATTAGCTACTTGCCCTCGCTCCGCTCGGGTTCCTACCTAGTTACTTTTTAACGTTCAGTTCAAGGATGATATTGATATATGTTTTGCCGAAGTAAAACGTATCAAATATGTTGAGCCGATTGTATATTGGACTCCTTTTCCTTTTTGGACCAGCTATCATCATACCAAATTTCATCAAAATCTGTCCAGTGGTTTTTTCGTGATGCGGTAACAGACAGATAGACAGACACACAGACGGACAAAAATTTTTTAAACTATAAATTCGGCATCTGTATGGTTAATAATGAGTGTAAATAGATTTCAAGTGTTAAGTGTATTCGGTAATCACACTTGTAAAGGTGACTATTTTAAATAGGTGTAAATGATAAAATCTGAAATTTTTCAAAGTTTTAGCGGATTGGTTTTAATTAAAGTCGGTAGCGTATTTTTTTAAGGCGCTTTAGTTATTTTCCTTTAGTTTTTTTGATTTTACGGAAAGTCTCTCGATAAAGTTGCTAAACATCTCGAACCAAAAATCGAAATGAATTTGCTAAAAATCCGAAATGATAGTTTTATTTAGTATTAAAGTTAATATCGATAATCACAGTAATACGTTAACTATTCCGAAATGAGCACCTCCGCACGCTTACAGCCTTTATACATTGGTTTTATTATTTGATACAAGGTTGGTAGCCAATATTGGTTAAGGCTGTTTCATTCGACTATTCGAATTGGCTCCAACACACAATTTCGATGACCAATGCCATGGATTTAGAGGGTTGGAAGCGTAGTGTGTATGAAAGGTTTGTTGGTAAATCGACTTTATTTTACTACATTTTAGGTGTAGTTTTGAATGTTTTCAATTTAATTTTCGGAATACCTTGGTTGATTAATACTCGAATTCCCCTGACGTCACATAATCGCTTCGAACTGTCAGATTAATAACTCGAAATGCTTTCCAGAATGCTTTACTTCATTCTAGTAGTAGATTTAGATGTTTGAGGAGGGTTACTGGAATTTTACCGTAAATATTAGATATTTGATGTGAAATATAGCATTATGTTTTAGATGCAACTACTTTCCTGATTTTGTCGTGGGTTTTAATTTATATTTTTGGCGCCCGACGTGCTTTACAGTAAACGTGATTAGGTAGGTTTATTTAAAATATATACTAATATTATGAAGAGGCAGAGTTTGTTTGTTCCTTTGTTTATATATACATATTATGTTTAATGCTTCATCAGTAAAGAGTGACGCGTTAAATTTTATAACAGGGAAATGTTTTACGCGCTAACGAGCAGCTATCTAACTGGAAGTTACATAGAATATATTATTATAAGGAATAACATAAATATTTATATCCTCCAAATAACCTCTCCTAGCGATACTGCGCAACGATTTGTTATTTGTAAACATCCCTATTCGCATATTTCGCCCCCAAAGCTTGTGTTTTTATATAACAATATCCTAAAACTACGTATTTTCTGATTTTACCATATTTCTCAAATAAAATATACTACAATAAAAAAAACAATATAATAAATAAGCAAAACAAAATAATAAAACAAACAATAAATATATAAACAGTTGAAGTGTAACGAGTTTCAAATACAAAAGTGTAAAGTGTAAGTGAAGTGACGATGGCGGTATGAGTGCAGAGGAAAGTTGCGGCGTGCGCAGGCGTCGCAGCATCAAGCGGTTATTGCGCAGTCTCACCGCGGACAAACTACAGACAGGTCTGATAATATGTATCATACTAGCGTATACCCGCGGTTCCGCTTGCGTAGCTTATTTATGTATTAGAACATCTTTATAAATTATAGCTTATGTGTTACTCTATTGTATAAGCTATATAAAATTTATATGTAAAGTTTCATCAAAATCTGTTGAGTAGTTTTTATGAGAAAAAATAATAAACTTACACCCATATATGAAACATCCTCACAAACTTCTGCGTTTATAATATTATTAGTAGTATTAAAGACAACCCCTCGTTTTGCTCGGGTGGATTTGGGGTGCTATAATGTCGCTATGTGCTACGCCAGATTATATTTTATGTGACAATGAGTACTAAATTTCAACCAAACGGCTGGACAGCAGCCGTTATAGTTTGAATCGAAAAGATATCATAATCTCGCGCTATTAAGACGAGTCGAACGACGTGTGAATCATCAAAATCGGTTAAGCCGTTTAGTAGATATTTACAAGTCAAAAACATAACCTTCCTTTGAGCTTCGCCGCAGTCCGGTAAGAATAAATTAATGTAACTAATATAATTAAAGTATACATATATGATATTCATATAGGTCTTGAACAAATTAATCTTTAATTTAAAGTTAATTAAATGCTCAAATGAAGCGGGGGGCTTAATTTAAAAAACTTTCTGAAGGAAAATAAAATTTGTATGTAGGCGTGACTTATGTTGTACTAGCAAAGCCGCGGGTACTGTACCCATCAGTTTTACAATAATATATGGAAGTCTGCCCGATTTGTTGACATTTATGATACTGCCGTTACTACCGCTCCATTGGGTAATAGCATGATGATATATAGCCTAAAGCCTTCTTCAATAAACGGGATATCTAATGCAAAAATAATTTTTAAAATTGGATTAGTAGCTCCTGAGATTAGCGCGTTCTAACACACAAATAAACAGACAAACAAACAAATCTACCTCTTTATCGTATTATTATAGACTATGGGCTTGCAATAAATCAATACTTATAAGCCTGTATAAGAATACAGTAAGGAACTATTTCGCATTCCACAAATACTTTCCTCCCCGTATCGCGCTTTTAGTGTATTTGGCAACAATACGAGAGGCATCTTGTTTATTGCCGCGTTAACTAAATAGATGCTTTTGATTCATGGCATTTGTTTGTTTGATCAGAGTGTGTTTAGCTTTACAATATAGCCAGTATCCTGCCGTTACGCCGTTTGACGTTAAATAATTAGATTCATACCCACCTACGTTCATTTGCTTAGCTGTTAGGATAATTTTAGCTTGGTTTTGAAAGCAGCAACGAAAACTATGTAATTAAATACATAAAATAAAGTGAAGTTTATCATTAGCTATCCTAAAGCTTTTTTCTATTTTTTTATTATAAAGAGTTTTTAATCGAACTATGCAACTTGTGAATAATAATGTCCTCCTGACCGATTCCGGCTACGGCGGCCAATCTCATGGAGACTAGCCAACTGCGCAGGAGGTATTATGGTGCAGCGCGTGTACGCACAGACACAAGTGCACGTTCTATTCCTGTCACTCTCATACTCCGTTGGGACGACTACTCGACACGACCGGTGAGAGTTAAGGCGCAGGACCGACGGCTTTGGCTTTGTATTTTGCGAGGCACATGGGTGAAACACCGCAAACTTCCCAAATCCGGGCTGTACTGAGGCTTACTATACTACAGAAAGACTTAATAACTAAACTTGGCCCGACCCGGGACTCGAACCCAGGACTTCTGGACGTGCAGCCGTACATGCTAGCCACTACACCACCGAAGCAGTTGACTTGTGAATAACGAGTACTCTATCATCGTAATTGTATTAAAATAAATCGACTATATCTTCTACTTCGTACGTACATATGTATATAAAGCTTTTTATTTATTAGATAATTTTTGATGAATAATAGCTTATGTCAGTCGCTCGAATCCTTAAGTGAAAGTCTTCAAAATAATAAATAGGTTAGCCCTTTCTTCATTCTTTTAGTTCATGAAAACTCTTTCGCAGCATATAAAGTAGCCGATGCCGCACTCGCCTGAATATTTTATCAGTTGGTGAAAGTCTTTTTAAAAAGCTTGCCAGAGATAAGGAGATAAATAAATGTAAAAAGTTAGACGGACCGACACAGTGATATGAATAGTTGTTTGGGCTTTGTTATGCAAATAAGCCTAAAAATTTAGCTGCCTTATTGATTTTGTGGTTAGTGTTCGCGGATACAGATTCGGAGGTCCTAGATCCGAATCCCACGTCGGTAAATATTAGAGCTGTTAAAGTCTCAGAGAGAGATTGGTTACCGTGACTGAAGTTGTTCACGAGAATATCCTCATAAACTATATAAGCTCCATACCAGGTAGAATCTGAATTGTGAAACAACAGACAGACACATCAACTTTATATATAAATATAGACATTAGATATGTAACAATATTTATTTTATCATAGTCGTAAATTATAGAAAAATAAGACCAGACAAAATTTTTATTATCACTCTATGTGTCTGTTATAGATTTAGTTCTTATCTGACGACCGACGCAAGGTGGTAATAAAATACGTCGTATATATGTTATACGACCACTCGCTTTGCAGCCTCCCGTCGGAAGTCAATAGTAAAGATTTTATACAAAATATCTTATATGTAGTTTAATTGGATAGGTTATGATAGCTGAAACCAGCTTAGAATATTGTAAGCGTATTACATTACTTATGTTCTTCGTAAAGTACTTTTATTTATTAACCGACTCCAAAAAAAAGGAGGAGGTTCTCAATTCGACCGTATATATATATATATATATATATATATATATATATATATATATATATATATATATATATATATATATATATATATACGGTCGAATTGAGAACTTATATATTATATATATATATTATATAGATATTTAAGTTTGGTTTCAAAATGTGTTGCTGTTATCATAAAATAGATTTTATTTAAATGTTAATAACTTTCTAATACTTGGTAAGATTTATGCGAATACTAGCGATTCACCCTCGCTCTGCTCGGGCTCGTCCCTACTTAGTATAGATTTCTCAGAGATGAGATATTTTCCTGCAGTAAAAAGTATCCTATATGTTGACCCGAATAACCAGCTATCATCATACTAAATTTCATCAAAAAATCCTCCAGTGGTTTTTCCCTGATGAGATCACATAAAAAGTATTGATTTGGCTTCCGTATCGATAATAATGGCTATCTGAATAAGATTTTTCAAAAATTATTAAAGCACAGATTCGGCTTAGTTACAACTTTATTATATGTAAAGACTATAGATTTGACATTTTAAATGAAACTATCTTTTCGTATTTTATAAAACATCGAAAACAAAAATGTAAAAATAGCCGCGACAATATCCGAAAAGACAGTTTCATTTCAAATGGTACAGCTAAATTACTAAGAAACTAGGTTGCCCGCGGCTCCGCTTGCGTTCAGATGACTAAAAACCTAATTCTTAGGATTTACATATTAGTATATTCTTACATTGCAGTTTTTGTATTTTTTCTCAGAAATGAGATATTTTCCCGCAGTAAAAAGTATCCTATATGTTGACCCGGATAGCCAGCTATCACCATACCATATTTCATCAAAATCCGTCCTGTAGTTTTTTTTTGATGCGGTAACAGACAGACAGACAAAAAATCTAAAAACTTTAGATTTGGCCTCTGTATCGATAATTATGACTATTTCAATATGACTTAGTTAAAATTTTATTGTATGTATAGATTTTAATGTTATTCTGAATTAGCTCTCAATAACCATTTCGTTGTAGTAAAGGCTCACTAATAATAATAAACATTGATGTTTCTCTCGACCTTACTCGCGAAAGGCACTTGTAAATTTTATTGGAAATTATTACGTGCTTGAAGTGAAGATGAATGCGAATTTGACGTAACGTGACCTTGCCAACGATAATATAACCTATATTTATGAAATACATTATGTACACATATGTATTGGAGCGAAAAAAAACTTAGCTTGGGGTTAGAATTTGTAGGAAAAAAACAAAAGTTTTGAATAAAAATTTTTTTTTTACTCAACATTTTAAGGTGGTCCACTGATTTTTAAAATAATTAATTTAAATTTTTTGTTTGAATGGAAAAAGTTTTTCTCGACTCATCGATCATTTTTGAAAACACTTAAGAATTGGCGAATATAGTCGTTTTCTCCCAATTTTCACTGTAATATTTCATTTAAAAAAAAAGTTGAAAAAATAACATTTTTTTTTGTGTTACAGTGAAAGTTGAGTAGAAAATTATTGTAATTGTCAATTCTTGTACGTTTTCAAAAACTAAAAAAGTATTGCAAAGTCGCTACGTCTCCCGTAATGCTTACCACTGGCCCTTTACTGTCTACGATATAAAGGAAACTACGAGTGTTTTTATTAATTCAAATTTATATATTATTTACTAGCAGCTCACCCTCGCTTCGTTTGGGCTCGCCTCTAGACAAAAAAAACAAATCTATCCCACGCGAACCGTACATTTTTATGGGATAAAAAGTAGCCTATTTGTTATTCTGATGTATGAACTATATTATTGGGAAGTTGAATTAAATTCAATCAGTAGTTTTTGTGTACTAAGCTGTATAAGTTACTATAGTTTTTAAACTATCCTACGGGAACTCTTTAATTTTCCGGGATATAAAGTATCTAAAATGTTGATCGTGGATATAAGGTACCTCCATGTAAAATTTTATTTTACTCGGTCGAACAGTTTCGGAGATTAGCCCGTACAAACAGATAAATAGGCAGACTAAGAAACAAAAATTTTAAAAAAAATCTCGATTTGTTCTATTTTTCTTCTTACATCCTCCTGAATCAATTTTTAGCAATTTTTTTTCTATGTACAGACATTCAACCTCTACAGTTTTATTATATGTATAGATTACACATCCACAATTAGTAACGTCTCTAATATCTTAACAAGCCTTGTTGTGATATAATTGGAATATATTCGTATACGAATGCCAGCGATTTCTCTTCCGTCTGAATTTCACGTAATTCAATATCTCGTGGGCGGTTCCGCCCTGCGTAGGCGCGCACCCTCTACTCGATACTGCGATATAACATTTATTTTTAGCTTGCAGTTCACCGTAATGCTCTAAGACGTCAGTTAAAATATAACCTTATCAAATCAAAATATGCGTGTTTTAATAACATATTTATTGGTTATCGTACGGCTTGTATTCAGGTCTGATTGTGAGCTAAATAAGAAAATGATTATTAAGTAATGTAGAACTGATCTTATTGACTTATTAGTTAATGCAATGTTCTATCAA
This sequence comes from Argynnis bischoffii washingtonia, assembly GCA_033884665.1. Classification (NCBI taxonomy): domain Eukaryota; kingdom Metazoa; phylum Arthropoda; class Insecta; order Lepidoptera; family Nymphalidae; genus Argynnis; species Argynnis bischoffii. The sequence continues at coordinate 9,067,023 of JAEMGE010000029.1, forward strand.
TTTGATTAGTTATGTGAGACCTTGACGTATATAAGCTATACACAAAAAGAATTATGGTAAGCGTTTCGCAATTGACGGAGTTATTATGTGACATACATATGTTACCTATAGATAAAAATATACATCCGGATTCCATACCGGATACATCCGGATATAACCGAATGCATATATACATCGATATTCCATACCGGATTAAATAAATATAAGTTTATATTAAAGCAGGCGGGTTTATTTTCTAATACCTAAATCTAGCAACTGCGTAATGAGATAGACATGAATAGTGGTAGATATTTTATCTTCTAGTACAGTTCGTAGGCGGTCGGCCCTGCGCACGCGCATCAGATGGAACTGCAATGTTTTACTTACCAAACGAAAGATTTATATCCAATGCAACTATTTAGTGTTAACGGGTTCCGTACACTGCATGAATATAGATAGTCTGACAGCTTCTTGGCGGATCTCATTCTTGTGTCACGGTGATCATTGCTGAATATAGTGTTCTAATAAACTATGTCGATAACAGGTTTAGCGATACCATTTTACGTCATATCGTTGCAAAGAATAGAATGTGTATTCTAGTAACTTATTGATATATGAAAACAGAACATCTCTTCAATAATGGCATCGACATGTGACGTGTGTGCGTTTTAATTTTGTCATCAGAAAAGGAATGAGCAAAAATTTCGAATTTTGCTCTTCTTTTTGTAGACACTTTTGAGACGCTAATTGTGTATCTCGAGTTTGTTTATCAATGGTACGAGTATATCTATATTACTTATTTTTGGATGTCAGTACATATATCCTTATTAGTATTTTTTGTTAAGTTGTTTTAACTAAGTAGGTAGTTTTAAACTGTTTTATTTTTTCCTTGTATTCTGCCCTTTTTAACGTCCCACTGTTGGGCACGGGCCTCCCTTCAATACGAGGGGAATCAGGCCATAGTCCACCACGCTGGCCAAGTGCGGATTGGCGGACTCCACATGTCTTTCGAAAACTTGCTAGGTTTTCTCGGACATGCAGATTTCCTCACGATTTTTTCCTTCACCGTAAGGCAAGTGGTAATCATGTTAAAAATGATTCGCACATGAAAATATCAGAGGTGCGAGACTCGGGATTTGAACCCGCTTCACTCGGTTTCCCAAGCGAGCGCGCTACCACTGGGCTACCACTACCTGCTTTACTATTTTTTCTTATTCATGTACATTTTTTAAACATTAAAATATGTTAAATTATACATAAAAAAAAGACTTTCTTTTTTCGTGTACTCTTATCACGCATTATCATAATTGTCCCTCTAGTACATATTTCTCAAATTCGATTTATTTTTGTCTCCCATATTTAATTGGTTACGAGGCTCCCTTTATCATTTCACCATACTGGTATGTTTAATTCTTAACTATATTTTGTTTGGAAAACGCCAAGACTTCTTAGATCGACATTGCCAAATCACCCCCCTATAAGACGAGCTTATCCCTACGATTTTCCGTCTTATTCGATGCTTCCATTTATATCGGTTATTGCGCCTTGTAAGGAAATAGCGTCAGTGTAAACACTCGATAGTTATTGCGTTACGTAGAAACGGCGTTATACTCGTACATACATGGAGTGCGATCGACGGTCTGCAGTCGTAGCGTTACCGAGAAATGTATACTGTACAGTGTACAGTTTCTTGTAAATATTTCTATTGTAGGTAACTCTATATGTTTATTTGAATTGCTTTTAATTTAACATATATCTAGTTTTTGTTTTTTTTTTAGTAATAAGTATTGTGTGAAATTATAGTTGTAATTAGAAACGTCCTGGTTTTGTTGTATACAACTATTTCCTGTTTAAGTAGCAAGTTTTTAAAAGTTTTATGTTTTAGTTCCGTTCTACGAAAGCTTATGGTTTTTTGTGTCTCTTTGTGATTGTTCATTTATTTTTAGATAGTTATGAGCTTTGCTATACGACCAGTCATATAATGTACTAGTGATTTACCATCGTTTAGCTCGGGTGCGTTCTTAGGTACGTTTTTTGGACGGGAGCCTAGTTCTTTTTCTAAAATAAAAGTAGCCTAAGTTACTCCTTATAACAGCTATCTGCCAGTGAAAGTCCCGTCAAAATCAGTCCAGTCGTTTCGGAGATTAGCTGGAACAAACAGACAGAAATACAAAAAAAAATTAAATTATGTTTTTCTTATAAGAACCATATACATATAATTTCATATGCAAAGTTGTTATTTTGATATTATGAACAGACACTTTAATTTTATTTATCTGTATAGATAGATGTGTAGATGAAAAAAAAAAGAATTAGTCAAGTGCGAGTTGATTGGCATGAAGGAGAGTTGAATGTAAGGATCCTTATAGAATTGTTTGGGTGTTTGTTATATTTTGGCCGTAAATGATAAGTTAGGTTCTATAGTGGGATTTTTTATCTAAATTTTATACTTCTTAAGACTTACACTTAATACAATCGTTCCACGTTCCCTTTATCCGCTTCAATAAACACGTTAAGATTGAAAATCAATGAAAATTTATTAGATTTCATCGTTAATTGTATTGGAACGTGTCCAGTGGATCGACGCCTTAATTAAAGCTTTTGTGAGCTTGGCCTTGTGGACACTCGGCTGCGTCGCATACACACAGGAGATTGATTTTACATGGTTTTCCTTTTGTATTCTCGTATGAGAAAGACGCTTTATTTTCACTATGAAATGCTATACTTGAAGCTTTATGCACAAACAAGTTGAGTTTTTACAAAGTTACATTAAATAATACTTTTTTGAGCAAATATAGTTGCTGCATATAGTTGGTTGCAGAACATCAAAAAAAAAAAAAAAACTGAAAAAACATCAAAACAATACTATACCATGCAGTTTTAAAAGTACTAAAGAATTGATTTAAAAAAAGTAAAAGAAAAAGTCTATTTAAATATAAGTTATTTAGTTTATTTAATGCAAACATTACTTCTGGGCAAAATAACTCATTGCCATGAAAATTATCTATATATATATATATATATATATATATATATATATATATATATATATATATATATAAAAGGTAAAGGTGATTGACTGATGTATCAACGCATAGGCCAAACCCTTAAGGCTAGAAAATTGATTTTTTTATGTGTGTGAACGCACACGTATTCCTCATATGACAAAGGTATCCACTAAGGAAGGATTTTTTAAAATTCAACCCCCATAGGGGTGAAATAGGTGATAAAAGTTTGTATGAAAAAGTTTTTATTCCTTAGACATATTTGCATGAAATTTCGTATTTTTAGTAGTTTGATCGCAAGCGAAGCTACAGGTTCTGCTAGTTAAATATGTTATAGAATTAAATAGATTTTTGATTTGGGCTCAGGACTCGAATCCACGAATGATTGCCTTATGGGCTACTTACTACATAAAGGCCGATTTTACTGAATTTGCAGGTTATCTTTTCAATGGAAACCACACAGATATAATATTTCGCTAAATAATTTAAGCTTTCAAAGCTCAGACATATCTCTTAAGATGATCTCACGAGATCTTCCTTTTGAAAATTGCGATTCCTATCTGCGCTGCCAACTCAAGTGTAGTCCAGGACTAGGTAGTACAGCTAAATCTTTTGTTAGAATTTTTCTTTAGCCAAAGGCCGGTATAGGAAACCTGTTCGTACTTTACCATATTTATTTCACTTTCACATCACTTATCACTTATTTAATACATTCATATTTTAAGAATTTACATTATGACACCTTTAACTTTCAGCATTACTTCAACACACTCCAGAAAATACACTGCCATCCTTTTACAAAATACTTTTTTTTTACAATTTTTCCACTTCCCAATATTTAAATTAAAGTGTATAGGTTTTGGTTTTGTTTTAAGAATCACAATTCATACTAAATACAGATTTTGCTGCCGCCATCTATACTAGTACTGATATTATAAAATGCGAAAGTTTGTGAGGATGTATGGATGTTTGTTACTTTTTCACGCAAAAACTGCTGAATGGATTTTAATGAAACTTTACAATAGTATAGCTCTTACATCAGAATAACACATAGGCTATTTTTATCCCGGAAAATGTACAATTCCCGTGGGATACATTTGTTTTTATTTTTCTAGAGGCGAATCCCAGCGAAGCGAGGGTCAGCCGCTGGTTATAACTACATTAATTCTATTCTCGTACCAGTAACAATTCATAATATTGCTAACACTGTCATCTAGACTATTCTGTATCTATTTAAAAAGCCTTTTGTTTCCCCATCTATTGTAGTTACTCTGATAGCAGTTCAGTTGTGTTTGAGTAGTCCTTTGATTAACTTCTATGAAAGTTTATTTACAAGATGACAAGTAAAGTTTACCTAGTTAAGTGTTTTCTTGTGAGAGCTTTGTTAAACTTTATATTTAAATAAGCTTAGATATAGTAGTTATTTGCTTTTAAGTGTACTTTTAAGACAAAATGTATTATTAGAAAGACTTTTAGGTTAATGTTATTTCTTGTTACGAAAGCGAGTATGAACGCGCGTTACCGTTTTCGGTGTACAGTTTATATGGGTATGTCTTCAATATTTTTACCTGAATCACATTTGACACAATATATGTTAATGATTTACCATATTTTGTATAACCTTACATATTGTCAGTTAATACAAAATCATAACACCCTTGAGAAAAAAATATTTGACATTTTTCGGATTATTTCGCGGATTAATTTTGATTTTTGGTTCGAGATCTTTAATCTTTATCATGATATTTTTTTGGCGATTTAAGTGAGATTATCTGTTTTTAATTGGCGAAGATCAACTAACATATACTTTTTGTACTTATTCTAATCATTTTTTCTTTTATACCCTAAAATATAAAGTCGATTCTTAATAAGAATTTTATCTTCCACTAGCGACTTACCATCGCTTTGCTCGGGTGTGTCCTAGGTACGTTTTTTTTAAGCGAAACCCTAATTCTTTTTCTAAAATAAAAGAGCCTAAGTTACTCCTTATAATATCAGCTTATCTGCCAGTGAAAGTCCCGTCAAAATCAGTCCAGCCGTTTCGAAGATTAGCTGGAACAAACAGACAGACAAAATTTTTAAAAATTGTGTTTTTCTTATAATTTCCGTATATAATTTCATATGCATTTAGTCAAAAGCTGTTACTTTGACATTACAAACAGACACTTCAATTTTATTTATCTGTAATTATAAATCATTTTAATAAAAACTAATCGAAAAAAGGAACAGGTAAAATGTGTGTTGTGCGTATTTATTTAAAAAAAACATACACATAATATAAAAAAAAAACCTTATTGATTGAGGATTGAGTCCTAACTCCTCTTTGTTTAGTTAGTTTATTATATAACAATATACTCATTTATATGTGAAATTAACTTTTGTTTTCTGCAATGCGTATTTTGTTAGTGTTCACTTTGTAGCTAATAACAAAAAATAAATAAAGGAATTATTGACGACACGTTAGGCTCAGTTTGTAGTGGCCATACTTGCTGTGCCAGCGGTCGCGAGTTCTAGTCCCGCTGGGGGCATTCATTTGTGTGATGAGCACGAATGTTAGTACTCCAGTCATGAGTTTATATTAAAAGTTATATATGTGTATTGTATCAACTATCTGGTATCCATAACACAAGCCCCGTAGCTTACCATGGAACTAGATGGTGTTGTGTGTTAATGTCCTAATATATTTATATTTATTTTGTTATTCAATAATTGGCAGTTTTACATTTTTTTATTTAAATTATATATCTGGTACCTAGTCGGTCCGTCAGGGATCTACTACCGGCTTGGCATATATTATTAACAATATTATAATATTCAATATTCTTCACCTTTACAGAAAAGTTAAGAAGTTGGTAAATCGATAACTTCTAGTTAAAAATTAATATTAATACAACCAAAACCTCATTTTCCTAGTTTCTTCAGTATACTTAACATTATAAAGTTGTACTTTTTAAAAAGATATTTATTTTGCTTATGTTACAATACAGAAGAAGCCTTATAGAAATTTATGTAATATATAATCAAAAGTCATATGTACTAATATAACATTATTTTTTATTTTTTCAGGTAAGTGTCATGATTTGACCAAACATTCCTCATAAATTCATCGATTGGTGGTAAGTTTTAATTTTAAATTAGTCTTTAAGCAAAATAACTTTAGGTTAAATGAAGTATGCACTAAGGACATCTGTAGTTTGTTAGGAAAATGACTTAAACATTATGTGCCCGTAGCGTTTCTATTCCACGCTAGATGGCGTTGATTGTAGAAATTGAAATACTATATTCGACACTAGGTGGCGCTGTGTATCTAAATTTATCTAAAAATGTCTTTTTTTTATATATGTGTTTGAAATCTCGAATAAAACTACTTACCCTTTATTGCGTCAAACAAATTACATAGGTCTTAATAATGATTTAGTCATCTTATATTATTTTTGTTAATGTACATATATTTAAACTAGCAGACCCGGCCACGCGTTGCTGTGGCACACATATGAAAATCGTCAATTTTGCAATAAAAAAAGGAAATAATCGGGATAAAAACTATCCTATCTTTTAAGTTGGAACAAATCACACATTTTGAAAAAAAAAACGTTAAGATCGGATAAGTAGTTTCGGAGTTCATCCCGGACCAACATTGTGACACGAGATTTATATATATTAAGATATAGACCTGTGGGAACGCGCTGGTATTGAAGGGAGACCCGTATACGTATAACTTTTTAAATTAACTCGTTTCATATTATATAACAGCTATATTATGGGACTTAACGCGTGAATAAGTGGCTGTATACCTTGTTCCCGACGTTTCAACTGGGTTGCACTAGCCCTGAACACGGGGTTGAAAACAAACAACATATTATGTATGTTTATTTAAATATGTTGAGAAAGGTCTTCGTGTTATAAACACTACAAATTATACGTATAAAAAATAGTCTACCTATATTGTGCGAGAGGAAACTAAAAATATATACACGTTAATTTTATAAATTAAACTATGACTGTGTTTGAAGCGTAGTTGTTAGAAGCGAGCCGGAATAGTCGTGACGTTACGTTCATTCATTAGTTTATGTTATCTATGGATATGTGTGAAAGCTTTTAACTTTTACACCATACAGTATACAGCAATGTGTTATGTCTCGATTGTATGTTGTAGTTTTGTTTCAGTGCTAGTTGGTTTGGGTTATTCAAGAAATATTTCTTAGCAGATATTTCGAGTATAGTTATAATTTGTTGATTTAATTGCAAATAATGACATTTTGTCTTCTCCATTCTATGTGATATTGAAGAAGTTATCTATCTGTGTTCAACAACAAGAGAATTGAATTCTATTTTTCTCCTTCCCATTATTTTTTATTCTCCTTTATCTCTTTTCTTTATTAATACTCGTATCGTTATCTACAAAACGAATTCATGTAAATTAAACTAGTGACTAGTTATTATTATTTATGAAGTATTTGTTCTTTACTAATATTATAAAATTGTTTGTTTGTTTGCGCTACGCTCCAGCAATTATATTATATACATAAATACACTAGCGATCAAACTCCCCACTCCTCACTCCAAACTCCTCAGGTGCCTAATATGTATTAGCGTATGTGTTACTCTAAATTATAGTCTATCTGTGTATTAAATTCCATCCAAATCCGTCAGGTTGAAGAATCAACAAACATACAAACACAAAATTTTGCTTTTACATAATATGCTGACTATATAAAAATTTCAATTGATTAGGTATACTTAAGTTTTTAGTATAATATAGCTATTTTAGTTTTAGTATTTCATATATCGTAATATTAATATGTTTTTCCTTTATACATACATATATATGTAGGTTGTTTATGACCATTCATAATGAATGCAATTCAGTGCACCTGCGAGTGACGCGCGGGAAAGTAGCGACCTTTGTTCGGGTAATTAAAGTGTAGAGTATCTATCTACCCTGTTATAGGGGTTGATGGCTTATGTTTTTATATATTGGTATTGGAAAATGGACATTAATAATTTATTTAATTTAAGAATTTCAGGCTAATTTTAGGTGTTTGTTTGTTTGTTTGTTATCTCTAAAATTTCACTTTACATTTTATAGATATTTAGTAAGAGATATAAATAATATTTTTCTTAATAATACTATAAGAAGTATGTACACACTAAGTATATACACTATTGTATGCTAGTAGTAAAGCCTTACGACAGTTATGTGAAATATGAAGTGGAAAGTAACAGCATTACACAAGACTATTCGTTCTGAAAACCTTTGCGTGAAGGGCACCGAGCTATTAGTATACATTATCGCTACGTTCTCTTTCCAACCTGTAAACCTACTAATTGTACTAGAAAGTATTAAATTATCGTTAGCGCAATGAGCCTGTGGAACTACAGTAGATAATATAATGTTATTAGTCGTGAGTTCGAATCGCAAACGATTACTATATCGCTAATTTTTATTAACAACTAACGATTTATCCTCGCCTCGCTCGAATGCGTCGTTAGATGCCTATGTGTTACTCCAGTTCATAACCTATCCGCGCACTCAATTTCATCGAAATTTGTCAAGTCATTACAGCGTGCAGGATCAATAGACATACAGACACATCTACAAACGTTTGCATTTATAATATTTGTGTGATATCTTTTATTATAACTTACCCACACTGTGTAAGAACTGTGTGAGAACTTCAGTAAAATTTTCTCCGCTAATATTCTTTTAATTTACCCTAATATATATTAATGCCATTATGGTATATGTATGTATATGTTACTTTCAGGTTTCGAGACATCTAAAGTTGTAAATAAAATTGTTTTGCACATTTTTATTATTGGTATTGTTGCACGAGTTTTTTTCATGCGTATGTGTACATACATACATACATACCTACATACATGTGTTAAAAAGTTCATTACTCGTATACATTATCAAACGACCAATGCACCTCATTAACTACTGCTTCGATGCAATTTGCATTAAAAAACGTATCGATATATCGATACGACGGAGGCGTCGGAGGCAGATACCCCGCAGATGCCGACTTAGCGGCCATCTGCCGAACTTTGGTTAAATTTATCCTCTCGCACCTGTTTCCGACGATGTTTTTGGGAAACATACGGGTTGTTAATTGGTAAGTCAACGTCGCAGTTAGTATGACGTGTTTAGGTCCAAATAACATCCCACACATCACACATGTACATTGTAGACATATAAGAGTAGTCTATAATTAATATAGAAAATTCAGCCTATAAATTTTTTTAACTTGATTACCACTTGCCTTACGGTGAAGGAAAACATCGTGATGAAACCTGCATATCTGAGAGAACCTAGCAAGTTTTCGAAACACATGTGAAGTACGCCAATCCGCACTAGTCCAGCGTGGTGGACTATGGCCTGATCCCTCTCATATTAAAGGGAAGCCCGTACTCAGCAGTGGGATGTTAAAAAGGGATGAATACAGCCTATAAATTTATTTTATGTAAAATCAGGTTGAAAAGTGTCAATGAACAGTCATAAAAACTCTAAAGAGGTTTAGGATATAGGTAGTAGTGAAGTTAGTCTATAATATAATTAATATTTTCACTGTAACTAGCGAAAAGTACAATGTTGTAAAAACAAACAGACAAACTAACAAAAACACATTCACGATAGATATTGTTTTAAACTGATGTTGGATACATATCATTTCACCTCGTACGAGTACAACGTTAATTCCGACGCGTTTAGTTCGTGTTATATGACATTTACTTTCTATAGTAAGCAAAAAGTTAAATATTTAAAATTCCTTGCCTTTTTTTTCCAATAACTATATACTTTAAAGAACTACATATTGTTATTATTAAAAGATAATTTGTACTTATTCTCGCGTTTAAAATATAAATCTTGTTTTGTATCAGAATATGCATTTCGATGCACCTGTCGCGGCCACGAGACGAGATTTGGCATATGATAACTTTCAGCTGCTCTTTCGACTTTTATTGTGTACGTTTGTTTATTGGATTTTTTACTCCCTATATTTTTTTTTCTTTTTAAAATTAAACCTTTAAAAACCTATAAAAGCAATTAAATAGTATTAGATAGTTTGAATAGAATGAGATTTTTCTTACATAAGAACATGTGTGACTGTTAAAAACTTTGAACTGAATATCATGAACTGAATTTAATTTTTTTTTATTCATAATTTATCTGTTATGTCATTTGTTTCACGTAACTCGTGACCTTAGGACGTAAATTTTTCTAAGATATTTCGCATTTAAAACGTTATCCACAGGAATGCAAGCAATAATAACGTTGAAATATCTTCCGCGCGCTTTGTTCTTTATTTTCGTACGCGGCAGGAAACCGCGATTTGTTGAATATATCTCTTTTTTTTATCTAAACTCATTCTCATTCATGGAAATATCAGAGTACTTTGTTTGTTATTACGGAATCGGTTACAAGCTGCGCTGGCGCACCGCCAGGGGTTCGCGCGTATTGTTCGCGAATATGATTGATGTTATTCCTTCTTACATTATCGGACTAGTGACTGCTATTATAAAAGCTAAAGTTTGTATGTTTGTTGCTCATTCACTCTTAAACGACTGGTTTGGCAGCGGATTCGGATGAAGTTTTGTATACATTTAGACTATGGCCTGGAGTAACTAATAGGCCACTGTTAGGTACTAAGAAAAGCTCTCGAGCCAAGCGAGGGTAAGTCGCTAGTGTTCGTATGAATCAGGCATCGCCAAATATATATATAGCTAGGCTTATTTTATTATATCCTCCAATAGTGCTGCTTTGTAGCTGAATTGAATTATATGTTACTAGTGACTCATCCTCGCTCCGCTCGGGTTCGTTCCTAATTATGTTTTAACGTTTAGTATAGATTTCTCAGAGATGAGATATTTTCCCACAGTAAAATGTATCCTTTATGTTGACCCGGATAATCAGCTATCATCGTACTAAATTACATCAAAATCCCTCTAGTGGTTTATCCGTGATGCGGTCACAGACAGGCAGACAGCTAGACAGACAGACGAAAATTCTAAAAACTATAGATTCGTACGTTTTAACGGTTAGTATGAAATACAAATCTTTGAATTTCTCGGCTTTTCTGTACTATAATATGTATGTGTTATACACATAAACCTTCCTCATGAATCACTCTATATATTACTGAAAACTGCATTAAAATCCCTTGAGTAGTTTAAAAGGTCTAAACGAACAGACAGCGGAAGCGACTTCATTTTATACTATGTAAATATAGATAATAGAAATGAATGGTTATTTAATAATTAATAATTTGACAAGTAGCATTGGTGTAATGCCAAGAGGTTTATTTTTCCATAAATATGTGCTTTTAATAAAACCATGATTGAATACCGTAGTAATGTCACAAACAAGTTATATTGATGTTGTGTGTTACAATTTGAACATCTCTGTGATATAAATAAGTATGAGAGACATTCTACGTCTTTTAATTCTCAGAGCCTCTATTGTTTAGATTTAGATTGCCATAAAATGGTTTTATAAAACTATTACTATTTTTTTTTTTGTTTGAATGTATATTTTATTTGTTTCAGTTTTGTTAAGCATTTGATGCTAAATATTATACTTGTTGTAGCGTATCACAACAGTTCTAAGAATATGAGGGTCTATTGGTTACAAAACTAAAAATTAACTTTCAATCTTTTGACGTCACTTTTGTTTCAGTTTGTAGTGTCTCTACTTGCTGTGCCAGCGGTCGCGGGTTCGAGTCCCGCTGGGGGCATTCATTTGTATAATGAGCATGAGTGCTTGTACTCCAGTCGTGGATGTTTATATTTATAATTTGTATATATTTAAAATTATATGTATATGTGTGGTGTATCAACTATCTGGTATTCATAACTCAGGCCACGTCCCAATGTCCCAACATATTTATTTAATGTTTGTATAAGTTAGGTGCTTATGCCAAACATTCGACTGTGGCTCGCCGAACTTTATAGTTTTTTGTATACTAAATTAATTAATTTTATGAATAATACGATGAGACAGACAGACTGACACAGGTTTTTTTCTTATATTATAATACAGAAGCTTTATAATTTATCGCACAAAAGAATCTATATTTTTATCCAAGTTTTGGCGTTGAAAATAATTTTTTTTTTTAGATTTATTTTTATCTTATTATACGAACACGACCTCGTTACGTATTACCGTATAAAGCTCACTCTGTTTAAGTTTCTGTATTTAAATTATCATAAAACGTATCGCGATTACACCCATATTTATGGAAACATAAACTTTTTTGGGTTAACATTGTAATTGACGTCAGTTCATAACTTTTTAGGCATACTAGTTGTTGCCGTGGATATGTTCGCGCTTAAATAGAGATTTTGTTATGTTGCCCATATATGCAAATATTTGTGTACAGACAGCAAAGATCCAGTATGGAATTTATGGAATAACATGTGAATCCCGGCACTATGTGTTGTATTCAGCTCTTTTGAAAGTCCCACTGCTGGCCAAGGACCTCCCTTCAATACGAAAGGGGTTCTGACCATAGCGCACCACGCTGGCCAAATGCGGGTAAAGAGACTTAACATGTCTTTCGAAAACTTGTTAGGTTCTCTCAGACATACAAGTTTGTGATATTCATGTTGAAAATGATTTGCACATGAAAGTATCAGAGGTGCGAGACCCGGGATTTGGACCCGCTTCACACGGTTACCCAAGCGAGCGTGTTACCACTGGGCTACTCACTGCCTTTATCTCGGCCCTAAATTACTTATTATGCTTCTAGGCAACCTCGCCTATATAAGTACTTTAAAATCATGTCATAATCAATAGAGCTTTTTCAATTGTTGTCGCCGCCTTATAATTTTATTAGTGTCGTGTTTTTCTTTCAACGAACTTGTGCGATCTCGAAATGTATTGCAATATTTAATACACATTAAACAAACATAAGATCGACGGATAACAAATAAATCAGTTGTAAATAGTTGACCCGGTTGCGTGTGGACAGGCCGGACGGAGTCGGCCGACGGTCCCGGGTTCGAATCACGGTTACGCCATGATTTATGACGCTTTGAATTATTTATAGGTATGTGGGACATGGGAAACGTTAGATTTTTCCTTTAAAATGTGATTTGTGATGGATGGCGCTTGATTTTCGCTAACTGTTGATGTTTTGTTGGGAATATTCCCACTTGGTTTCTTTTGATTAGTATTATATTTAAAAAAAGCATTTACGTATTTGTTTGTTTATTTATACATTTTGATTTTGATATGTTATCTAAACTAGAATATAATGTGCGAGTGTATATGTTCTGTTTTTAAAGAATTTCCCATATTATACTATTTATTCACATAAAGTTACATAAAGATGTTAGAACTTAGACTTCTTTCTCTGTGCTTATATACTGTTAAATTAATATTTTGTGTTTAATAATTGAGTCTTTATAATATACAATACTAGTTATTTGCCTTATGTATTACTTACCCTCGCTTCCGTCGGGCGCGACCCTTGTTATGTACTTTTTATATTTATAATATTTATACAGGTCAGCCGCCACCTATTAATAATGTTCTATATGTTTATAAATTATAACCTATATCTTTATCTACTGTATAAGATATATTACTGTAAAATTTCATCACAATCCGTTCAGTCGTTTTGGCGTGAACTAATAACAAACACACATCCATACAAACTCAAAAACTTTCGCGCTTATAATATTCGACTAAAAGGCGATTCGACGAAAGGCTAGTTTGATTTATTGAGCTAACATATACTGTACTGTGTCACTACTCACTAGACACATGTCGCTAGAATGACTCGCAATCTAGAAGACATTATCAAAGCAAATACAAATATTTCCTCAATATCAGTAAGACACTTATCAATTGTAGTGCGATATTTCGGGTGTTTATGGCCGCGTCAGTCACAGCGTTGGTGTCTTGTTTATTTTCGCTTACCGCCCTGGCCGGGGCGGGCGCGTGCTTTTGTTATACTTCTAATGTAGGTGGGACAAGTTTGTGTATATTTAGACGTTATTATAGATTACATATCATCACACGACTCTTATTAATGCGAAACTGTGGTATATCTACGTGTGTGGCTGGAACAATTTGGTTTTGTAATGTGTACTAAATACTTCACCATCTTTTATTTTTTATTTTTATGGTGGTACTCAGTGATAAACGAGCAGACAGGCCCACCTGGTGGAAAGCGATACCTGTCGCCCATAACACCTACGGATCATGCACTTTTACGTCACAAAACTGCAGAACCGCCGGTACGTTATCACTGTGAGGACTAAGATGATATGCCTCTTGCCTGTAATTGCGCTGGTTACCTTATCCTTCAAACCGGAACACAACAATCATTGTTGCTTGGCGGCAGAAATAGATAAGGGGGTGGTTCCCATCCAGTCGGACTCCTCAGGTCCTCGTCACGGACCATCACCTTTTTTTAACGTTAGAAAATGTATTTATGCATACCGTCTGTATACACTATACATACAGGTGGGTATGCGAGACTCATCGGCTAAAATAGCCGCTGTTACCCACTTAAATCCAACGGAACTTCCCCCTAATGGGACTTTGCAGGATCGCTTACGCACTCAACCAACAATCAAGGGGTTGCTCCCACGGTCTACTCAGAGAAGTACAAGGAGCATCCCGCATGGTCCAACATCTACCCTTCCAGCGTGTCTCGTGGCGTCACGCCCGGCTGGATTGCCGGATGCTAATGAGTCTCCCCCCTATCACGACAAGGTGAACACACATCTGGGGAAGATATAACTCCCCTTAGAATCTAGATTAAGCATAGGCTACTGTTAATAATAAAATTTGCCAAAAAGTGGCTCTTTCTATGTACCTACAGGTAATATTATAAATATATAAGGCACCTAGGGATGTACCCAAGTGAAATAAGGTTGAATTGCTAGTAGCAAATAAAACCATCTCTAATGTTGAAATAATAAATTATAAAGTCATCTATTTCATTTAAAAATAATAACCAGTCTCGAAGCAGTATGACAGTCTAGTTGACGCTACGAGTATGTAACAAGTCGTCGGATATTTGCTCTCGGGCAATATTAGCATTGACTGATTTCGAACTTCTTCCACGTATGAATGATGAGCCTTTACGTAATTATAAATTAAACGGTTCATTACGAAGCAAACCTTGAACCATGCGGTAACTGCTACTTAACTTTATTATATTAGAATTATTAATGTTGACATTTATTTGTATTATAATGTTTCTTGCAAGTATTTTACGTACCTAGATATGTATATTTCATATGTATTTAGGATTACACAATAACGCGTTTATATTTAGAACTAGCGACTTAGGTAGCTTCCTATTCAAACTTTCATCCCCATTTTTACTCCTTAAGGGATGATTTCTGGAATAAAAAATATCCTATGTCCTTCCCAGGGTCTCAAAAAACCTTTTTACCAATTTTCATCTAAATCGGTTCCGTAGTCTCGGAGCCTATTTGGTACCAGCAAACAAAGAAAAAAAAATCCTATTTATAATATTACTATAGATTACAGAAGTGCTCGCCTAGTGGTCGAAATTCGACTTCGATTATTATTGAAAATTTAAGAAAAACGTACATATGTGAATAGAATTAATCTATAAAAAAATGTTTCCAAGATTTTTTATTGATCAAAGCTCGTCAAAAGCTAATAGAAAAAAGAAAGTCTGTTGTCAAACAGAGGAGAAAATGGTACCTACTGAAATGTTTTGCCTTTGTCCATTTATATATAGATTCGATGTCGTGACCTATAAATATTTTTATACCTACTATTTATTAATTGTCTGCAGATTATGAAGTTTTTCTAAGTAACTTTATTGCAAGAGTTATATTATTAGAAAGACAAACTCACGTTATTATTAAACTATCGACTCACCCTCGCTTCGCTCAGGTTCGTCCCTAGGTGATTCTGTAAATTGGCGATAACTTTTTTATTTATGAAGCGATTGCAATAAAACATATACTAAATGTTAAGTGAAGCTTACCAAAACACATAAGTGAAAACCGTACCCGAATTGGTTAAGCCGTTTCTGAGATTAGCGCGCACAAACGCGCAGACAAACAGATAAAAATTCTAAAAATCATTGTTTTGGGTTCTATTGCGTGGATAAAGACCCTTAATAATAGTTTTTCTTAACTATTTTTAGTGTACTGATACAGTGATCAGATACATTTTTATTATATGTATAGTATACAGAAACATACAGACAGATTTTTTATGAGTTTTTTTTTACGATATGTAACATATTTCTTGAAAATTATTTCGAAAATGTAAAATATGTATACGTATACATATCAATTAACCTTCGGGGTAATAACGACTTTACGTTAGCGTCTAGTATGTTAATGATATTCCCTTATACTTCTTGAGGGAAGCGATTATTCATACTTATTTAGAAAACACTATGCTTAGATGATTTTGTTACGTCAATTGATTTATTAGAACGTTTTAACTTTATACATTGTTTTTGTTGGTTATAAAATTATACCGTATTGGTGTTCTTGTTGTTTATTGCTTTCGACGGATTTTAGTACTGTTTTGATATTTTACTTGGGCTTAGTATTTTATTCTGTTGATTAAATATGGCTTTTATTATAAAAAGTTTAAGGTCTACTATAGAAATTTATGATTTATTAAGTTTGTCACATTTCAAATTTTTATCTTGATTAATTGGATTATACAGATGTCCCAAGATCTTTTGAAGCTGTGGATGCGAGCCCCGAGAGTGTTCTATGATGTGTGAATGATGAATTGCTGGTGTTTTCAGTCAAATAATATTAGTCCGGAACTGGAGACTGATAGGACAAACACGCGTAAGCCTTCGGGAATATAAAAGTGATGAAATACAAAATGAACAGAATGGCGTAGAATATATTGAAATATTTCTCGCACAGAGAGCTAGATTTAGTAAAATTAAATAATAAATCTATACTAATATTATAAAGCTGAAGAGTTTGTTTGTTTGTTTGGTTGAACGCGCTAATCTCAGGAACTACTAATCCGATTTGAAAAAATCTTTTTGCATTAGATAGCCCGTTAATTGAGGAAGGCTATAGGCTATATATCATCCCGTAAAAATGTACGGTTCCCGTGGGATAGATTTGTTTCTGTCTAGGGACGAACCCGAAGCGAAGCGAGGGTGAGTGTCTAGTAAATAATAAATATGTTGGGACATTAACACACAGCACCATCTAGTTCCATGGTAAGCTACGAGGCTTGTTATGAATACCAGATAGTTGATACACTACACTATAACTTTAAATACATATATATTATAAATATAAACAAACACCCATGACTGGAGTACAAACATTCGTGCTCATCACACAAATGAATGCCCCCAGCGGGACTCGAACCCGCGACCGCTGGCACAGAAAGTAGGGTCACTACAGACTGAGCCAAACGTGCCGTCAAGTTTATATTTAATTATTTAAAATTATTATAATAGACCACCATAATTAATATTAAGATAAAGCCTTTAGTTGGGTTACGTTGAGTCGCAGTGCTTCAAAACAAAACGAGGCAAGGAGTGGATGTTAGTGGATTTATACTATGTCTTTAGAGTTCTTCAGCTGTTGTGTTGATGTTGACAATTAAATTTAATAATATTTCATATGATATTCAACATCGAAAGGTATGACATCATATTGTTGTTTTCCTCGTCGCGTCATTCTGTGCCTCAGTATTGTTCTCTCAGATACAGTGTTTGTTATACTAAATTGTTTATGTGACTAATTCACTAGCATTGTTAACACATATAGGGCCTATTAGGTCTAGAATATTTGATTGACGAATATTGATTTGAAGGTTAGTTTTTTGTGTCAATAATACCCGCCAGGATATCTATCCGGCAGAGTAAAGGACAAAAGATTTACTAATTTTAGCAGATATTTCACTGCCGGATAGAGGATGCTGGTTAGATCGAGTAATGTAGACTACTTATCCCAGAAAAAACGTTAAGGTTCTCGCGGGATAGGAAATAATAAGATATAAAATTTAAAGAGTTTTTGAATATATTTTTGTTTATTACAATATGTATAAATATATATTATAATATATCTCTCCCTTAGCCCTTATAAGGGTTATTAAATAAAAAAATAATATTAGAGTATAGTTTTAACGTTCTAATCGACGTTTTACTCGCATTTACGCAACACGGTCGCATAAGAACAAAAAGCATTACAAGTGTGACGGTATTTCTTATGATTGCGACGATTGTAGACGTTAATGCTATTATATATTAGACGTAAAAGGAACGTTGTTTCTAATAGGCTTTGCCTTTCCTTAGTGCATACAGACGGCGCATACGGCAATATTTTGTGTGGGTGTTTTACGTGGTTCATATCCTCGGTTGATTTTATAAGAATTACGTTTTCTATTGTTATTGATTTCCTATTTGATTAAGTACGTTTTTAATGTGGATCGATCTAAAATTTTAAACCTTTCTCTATATGATACAATATAACTATCTCGGTTGTCTAGTGGCTAGCGTGGACGACCGCTGTTCCCGAGGTCATGGGTTCGAGTCCTTTTTTTTTTGATTCGTGAGGAAACCTATATAGGGGTGCCCGTGTGCAGGGGCGCACGCGGTACGTGGGAATCCTGCTGCGAAAAGCGCGACAGACTACCCACTAAAACCACCACGGTGATCCCCATTGCAAAAGACAGGGCCACGGGATCGCTTGCGCATTCGACCACGACATGGGTTCGACTCCTGGGTCGAGCCAAGTTCAGTTATTGAGTATTTCTGTCAAGAAAAAATATTCAGTAACAGCCCGGAGTTGGAAAGTCGGTGGTGTTACATCCTCGTGCTTCGGCGAGCACATGTTGCGTCGGTCCTGCGCCTTAACTCTCACCGGTCTTATCGAAGTATCACGCCGGACTTTGAGAGTGGCAGGAATAGAGAGTGCACCTGTGTCTGCGCTCTCCCTCACGCGCTGCACTATGATGTCTCCTGCGCAGATGCCTAGTCTCAATGAGACTGGCCGCCGTGGCCGAAGTCGGTCGGGAGGTCATTATGATACATTATTATATTTATTTGATGACTTGATTCTAAATGTACTCAGAAGAAAATATATGTATGTACATTCAATTTTATCTTAATGAGATTTACTGAAGTAAAGTCAAATGCGATCCAATTAAATAATTAGCACTAGACTACTAGAGTACTACTTTCGGTAGTACTACTTTAATATAGTAATATTCTTGTAGATTTATGCGAATATTTGACATTAAATTAATAGTAAATAAACTTGTTGGGACAATAACACACAGCACCATCTAGTTCCATGGTAAGCTACGAGGCTTGTGTTATGGATACCGGATAGTTGATACTACACATAAATAACTTTAAATACATACATATTATAAATATAGACACCATGACTGGAGTACAAACATTTGTACTCATCACACAAATGAATGCCCCCAGCAGGACTCGAACCCGCGACCGCTGGCACAGCAAGTAGGTTCACTACAAACTGAATCAAACGTGTCGACATTGTAATAAAAGTAATAAGTATTTTTACGGATTTTTTCGTTAAAGTTTTAGTCTTTGATTCCCGATGTTTCGTTTGCTTTATCTACAGCAAATATGGGCACGGGAGTGACTAAGGTGTTACACGTCACAAAACTATATAATAATTTCGAAGATAGAAAAAAATGGCATGGATGCTATAGTTGTATAACTTAAATAATTGAAATATATGTATTCAATTTGGTTTACTAAGAAAAAAAATTTAGTAAAAATTGTTTATTATCATAGAGTAAAACTATGGATACAAATTAGTGTTACAGTTTTAGCCATGTTTGAATGTAATCTATGTCTTGACATAAAAATGACTTCAAATCGAACAGAAATGCTCTCAATCATTTGCTACTTTCCAGATGGATTAAGCCTTGGCACGAATTATTCTGAGCACGACAGTCTTTACTTTGATATTTTTTTAATTTTATATCTACAATTAATTATTGTAATTTTGTAATTCATTTGCAAATGACGTTACCTCTAAGATTTATTTAGTTTTTTTTCGTGTTTAGTCCAAATATCTAAAATAATAAGAAAGCTCTTATTCAACTATACAATATGTATGTAGGTAGGTACCTGTGGTTATTTTTGAAGTAAGTATATATGTATTTATATAGATTTGCACTCTATAGTGCATTTGTATTCGCGCGCACAGTTTTGCACTATAATACCTTCTGCGCATATATATGGCTAGTCTCAGTGGGATTGGCCGCTGTGGCCGAAATAGTTCAGGACATTTCACATTACAATAAAATTATACATACATTTTTTGATTAATTTGAATATTTAGCACGTAGAGATTTTCACGTTTACGTTATGTCGTAAAGAATTTCAAACGATTAAGGCATCTAATATCTTATAGATTCTTCTTTACAAAAGTCTAGACATTACAATATTTAGGGGATGAAAACAAGGGAAAGCTAATTACAATGTGTAATTGAAAAGTTAATAATAATTATATATCAGTACCTGGGCGACCGAGCTTCGCTCGGAGTTCTTGAAAGATTGTATATTTTACATTAAGTGACTAAGTGTTACTGAGAAAGTTGTATAGATGTCGCGATAAGAACAATTTTCTTTTTAATTTGGCTTAAAAATAATTTTACATTAAGTGACTAAGTGTTACTGAGACAATTGTATAGATGTCGCCATAAGAATAATTTTCTTTTTAATTTGGCTTAAAAATAATTTTACATTAAGTGACTAAGTGTTACTGAGACAATTGTATAGATGTCGCTATTAAATTTTGCGTAGAATAATGCATAAGAAAAACGCAGGAAAACTCGAAAACACGCGTTTTCCCAGACATGTGACTAATCTAGATCAATTTTTCGCCCCCGAAAGCCCCCATATACAAAATTTCAGCAAAATCGTTAGAGCCGTTTCCGAGATCGCTGGTATAAATAAATAAATAAATAAATATATAAATATACAAGAATTGCTCGTTTAAATATATAAGATAAATGATTAATATAATAATTAATAGTAATACTTTATTTCTCGCAAATAATATACTAATATAAAAGTATGGGAAATTTCTTATTATATTATATAATATAAACTATAAAGCAACCACTGTGATATAATAATAAATTCTAATAGTTGCTTAATTTACCGAAAAAATATATTGTCTTTGTAGCGAGGTGCCTAAAATACCCATAGAAAGTAAACATTTGCAATGCCAATGTAAATATTTGTCACGAGCAAGAGTTGATGCCGCGACCTCCTGAGATGAAGCCAGTCGTATCGACCATGACACTAAATAATCATAAAATTGACATTTCAAGGGTTTTCAATAATACATTTAGTGTCATCCTAAAGATTTTATTATGTTATGGATGGCTTGGTCTTCTTGGAATTTCGAATCGACGCGACGATAAAAGTTGTATCAGATTTAGTATTTACATTATTTCATACAAACATACATACATAGGGTTAATAGGCTCACTTAGAGCTTTTGACCGACTTCAAAAATGGAAGATGTATTCAATTCTCGTTTCTTTTTTTTGCTTAAGCTTAATGTAAAAGTAGGTGTATCTTTATATTTAAAAAGAAATTACTTCTAATGCCGTAGATTGTTTTATTTAGTTGTTATGCAGTTTTATTTGAAAATAAGATTTGATGAACTGCTTTTTTAGTTTTAGCTTTACGTCAGTTTTGATATTATAAAGGATCTATAAGATGAATACGATAATTTTATCTATGTGATAAGAGAACCTACGACATGCGGCGTATTAGGTAGGTACTCACATAGCTCGATGAGCTTTTGAAAATGCTAACCATTTATATCTCATGTAGTTTTGATTCATAGCTTCGCTTGTATTATGAAAAATAAACTTACATTTACGATAGATACGTCAGATTTTTTATGTATGAGAGCTTTCAAACTCAAAATGTTTACGTGCATTGTATCACGCAGTCCCTTTAAGTAGACCCTTTGCCTTTCGGTAATTTCTAATCTCACTTTAGGAACACAGTTTATTTATTGTAATGTTTTTAAAGTAACTCGAAAATTAATATAAATGGATATTTTCTATTTTATAATAACAGCAATTCTTGTAGAAACGGGCTCTAACAATTTGGATCAAATTTTGTGTTTAGATAATGGTTTATTTTTTTTAAGTTGAGGCCATATTCTATCACATACATCGATTTTACAATTTCTTCTTAAGATTTTTTATATCTAGATAATATATGGTGGTGTTTACTTGTACTGCTTATGTAATTTCTAAGAAGTTGCAAAAATAGTTTTCTAAATTTTTCCCTATACCTGTATTACATGTATTCTTTAATTAGCACTATAAACAATAAACTACACATCTTATATCGTGGTATTGGTCACTGCTTCTCAAAGTTAGTTCAGTTCTCTGTACATGACGTCAATAGTCTCGGGCAGTGGAGGCTAATCGACAAGTGTTTACACTCGTTTTCCTCATTACTACATAATTTACTTTTTATTTCGAACTGTTAATACATATTCTTAAAAGTTCATTTACTAGAACAACAGTCGTAAGTGAAATATAGCCCGGAAAATTAGAACAACTTTTCTTAAAGTGCGAAAAGTCGATTTGCGTGGGTTCTGGTCGTAGAGAAAGAAGCATAATTGTTATTTGCACGCATAACAAGAAAACGTTAAAATTTTGTGCCATTACTGTCCTGATACACAATTTCCCAGAAGTTGTTGGGAACACTCTCTCGTGTCAATCTTTCTCAGCATCTCGCTGTCATTAGGCTTTTATTTTGTAAATATTGCGCGGAAAATCCTCAAACACGAGGACGGATATTTAGAAAATATTTTATGACATACGATGTTTGTTTTGTAATAAATGAACTGTTCTACTCTCGTTGAAATTTGGTGCAGTGAATGTGAGTTTGTATGGATAAAAGTGAACGGCTTATATTGTGCATATAAAGGTTGTAAAGCTTAAAGCTCCAAATAGGTTTACTGTTAGAGTTAGAAATAACAGATTAGTTTTTTCTTTTATAGCATATAGATAACGTTTAGTAGAAATGGTAATAATTTGATGCAAAATACAAAAAAATTAAACTATTGTAGTTATACTATTCGATTTATATCAACGACCCTAAAGCTTTCCTGTTTAAATAATATTTTAATAAGAATTTAATGATACTTATCAAAATGGATTATCAGAATGGATCTGATAACTTGCCTGGTAATAATATACATGTAAATTATAGATATTTATATAATTATCATTTGTAAATTGTATTGTTGCTAATATTACTTATAATGTTTTTAAAAATCCTTGTAACTGTGAAAACGGACACAAGAATATGGAAGTTGTGTTTGCTTTCAAACGGTTATGCATAACTGTTCTCGATTTAATTGCTGGGAAACCGAGTGAAGCTGGTTCAAATTCCGGGTCTCGCACCTCTGATATTTTCATGTGCGAATCATTTCTAACATGATTACCACTTGCCTTACGGTGACGGAAAATATCGTGAGGAAACCTGCATGTCTGAGAGAACCTAGCAAGTTTTCGAAAGACATGTGAAGTCCACCAATCCGCACTTGGCCAGCGTGGTGGACTATGGCCTGATTCCCCTCGAATTGAAGGGAGGCCCGTGCCCAGCAGGAGTGGGACGTTAAAAAAGGGCTGAATACATACATACATACATTTCTTGTAAACATGTAATAACCACTAGCAAACCTTATTAAAATAGATAAATAAATAGAATTTTTCACTTTGGCTCAAACATTCCGTGTTCTTTCCCTTGCGTAGTAATTATTCTGACCTCACTCGAAAACTATGTATATTACATACAACTATGAATATTACTATACAACAGTTATTGCTAAACTTCTAATATTGTATGCTAAAATTCAATAACAAGTTTGTGTAATTTTTTAGTGTAACTTTATACGTAAGAAACCTAATAAATAGTAAAACATGTCGTAATTTCAAAGTGAAGGGTGTTTTTAATTCGCTTGCTATCATCGATCAAAAAGTATTTGATACACAATCCCATGCAAAAGTTCTCTTAAAACTGTCATCAATTGTGTTTAGTTAATTATTGTAGTTGAAATAACAACAATATAAATTGAACTTTAAATGCAGTGCTTAGTTGTTTTCACAAAAAAAAAAAAACACCCTCAAATGTTCAAATGAGCGCTCATTCGATGAGGACATTTTTTGTCGTTGATTGTGTATTTAGTACTTTTTTATCAATGATATATTTATATATTTATATATATTTATACCCATAATAATTATAAATAAATAAATAAATATGTTGGGACATTAATACAAAGCACCATCTGGTTCCAAGGTAAGCTACGAGGCTTGTGTAATGGATACCAGACAGTTGATACACTATACATATATAACTTTAAATACATACATATTATGAATATGAATATATATTTATATAGTTAAAAAAACAATCGTATCAAAGCCCATTTAAATCGAACCCCTTCCAAAATTATTTTCAAGTCAATAACATTAAACATGCACAAAATTCATTCACGACGCGTGTTTGTTTACACCTTCGCTTCATTCTGCTAAATCGTTGTTGAACATCGCAGGAAGAAGCTGTCGTTGGTTCGCAGACAAGTTCAAGTGCTTCTATTTAAAGGAGATGGTCGTAATTGCTGTATGTTAGAAATGTTATTGTATGAAAATATGCTTATAATATGACACACGTTTCTTGACATTTCTAAATAAAATATTAGTTTTAACATAATATTTCTTTAGATTTACGCTAATATTTGACGTTCTTAATTATTATTTTTTCCCGCACTTTTTTGGAATTTTTTTTTGGACGTTTCGAATGATTTTACATCAAACATAGTCACCGGAGAGACTGAGCTTGAAAAAAGTCTCTCTACTGTAAAACTTTTTGACGGGTTTATTCGGAATCGAGACCCATATAATAAAGTTGGGCACAGACGTGTTTTAACTATGTGTAATTATTATTCCGATAAGTACATGAAATAGTTTGTTTCTAAAAGTTATGTGTATCTACTTCTCTGATAACAAAGTGGACCGTAGAGTAACTCCATGGTTGTTGTGGTCTGCTTCGGCAGACCTGCCGTCGGGGCGTCGTGGTTGAATGCGTAAGCGGTCCTGCGATGCGCTATTAAGACGGGCGAGGTTCCGTTGGGTTTTAGTGGGTAGTACTTACTGGCTTTGGAGAGTTTGAGAGTCCCAAATTTCGTGCCTAAACGCATTTCTCAACGTTAAAAAAAAGCCTCGGGGGTGTCCAATTCTCAATATTATAATTATATATACATACATAAACTAATTTATGATAGTGGTTTGTGCTGTTTATTGAACTTACGAGTAAGGTAACAATTTCGAATTTCGCTCCTAAGAAAATAGAATGTTTTGTTTAATTATTTCCTTCATCATTTTTCCCCGAAAACCCTCATCTATTATTTAAATTATGAGAACGCAATGTTTGAAAACGTATTCGCAGTATTACTGTCTTTCATTGAGGCTTTTTTTTAAGAATTGAAGTCTATTTGAGAAGCTAATATTTAACGTAATGTATATCGAGGAAATGTTTAGAACGTAGTAATGATGTCTTAGGATAACTTTGACTTTCCTCTACGCATGTTTACGTAATACAAATGTTAACTACGCGCAATAATCAAACTTGTAATAGCCACCTTATCGACTAGATCTCGAGATCAAGACCTAATGTTCGACTGCACCGAACAGACTAACTACAGATAAAAGCTTAAATAAGTTCTGGTTTGAGGTAAATTGACATGGTTCTGCCTCTGAGACCTCGTTTTACTATGTATAGGACGAACTAGATATTTAAGTTCACTTCTTATAGTTAAAATATTCTTTGAATAGTTAAACTATAATCATAATAAAATTGACTGGCATATTGTTCTTCGAATATGGAATTTGGCTGCAGGCGTACTTTTCGCCATATGTCGACCCTGACAATAAACTTTCCTACTCACGAACTAAAAGCTCAAATACAATCGCACAAAACAATTGAATTTAAACTTAAAATAATATTAGATTACAGTCGAAATTCATTTATTCGTATGCTTTTATTTATAGCTATTTTAATAATTGTCATGGCACAAGCCTCGATATTCGCCTCTCGTTCTTTTGCTTGTTATGTTTTATATCCGCCTCGCTCTAACAAACCATTCAATTTTAAGTGCACAGGTGCAGTGTTGTTGTTTCACTCACACTTGTTTATATCACGCCGTCATTTGGTCAGTCTATCGCAGCGATCGGTGTGGGACGGACGCACTGACGATTGTATGATTTAAATGTAATAAAAAGTTTTCAAGTGATTAAACTTGTTTTTTTTTATGAGTGAGTGTTTGAGTGGAAATTAGTGATGTGTCAGTGATAGTGATGTGATGTTCTTGGCAGTTTTGTACTCGGATGTCCTTTTGTTCCCTGGAAACCGTTCATTCACGGAATTCAGTACGGTTCGTACATTTAAGGCTTGCCTTAAGTTGTCACTCGCCTTGTCGCCCTGGTTTGCTCGGATATTATTTATTGTTTATGACTATTTTGAGTCTAAATTGATTGATTAACAAGTTGTTAATGAGTAGTTCATTATTTACTGAAAAAACTTTAAGAATTAATAGCATTGAGTTAGCATTTCCATTATGGTAAGGATTTTGTGTTAAAGTTGTATTTATTTCTAAAGTAAATATTCTAAGAAATTATTTTTTAATTAAAATAAAATCATATCATCAAGGCCATTAGAAAAAAATGTACCAACGTTTTGTTTTATTTGTTACGTCAGTGCAAAAAATGTCGATATCTCGTCTGGCAACTCGACCCGACTACCTGGTGTATTAGAGTTAGACATAATACTCATTTACATTTTACACCTTATTTACATCATTATACAACCGCGTTTACCCTCTTTGGTGGAACAAGAAAAATTACGCGAATACAATACTGTTATAGTTATTTGTGAACAATGTACAGACAGACGGTGATGTTTGTTTTTATTGACTAACTTCAAAAACGAGGATGTACTCTATTCGTCTGTCAGTTTTTTTGCGTGTATGATTTCCGGCTTGTGGTGTCATGTAAATTCTAGGATAATAATTTCACCTCTAAGGGATAACAATAATCAGTTTTAAAGTAATTTTGAAATACTGTACATCACATAAAAGCACCATTTCATATAAAAAGATGAGCTTAAAATGTACAGAATAATATAATTTAAAGATCGATATACTTAAGATTTTGCAAAATATTTCAGTATGTCGTTGTCGATCATAAATGATAAATGATATATATTGTTACCTTTTGCCTTCAAGTAAACAATATTTATAATTAATATCAAATTCAGCAGTATTTTTAACATACTCTTACTCAGTTCGGTTCACAGCTCAGCTCAATACAAGAAAATGGTAAATTTTTAATATTGTAGACCTTTAAAACCCAAAAAAGTTATTATTCAGTACGCATTTTGTCATTAATTGAAAATTCCAATTAAGTTTCTTATAATTGTTTCTTAGTACGCCCTCGGCCATCTCAGAATAGCCAAGAGTCATCGCTTGACCGCTGATATGTAATGTCAAGAAAAAATTTAGTAGGCTAACAATCTGTGTTGTATTGCTCATCAATTGTTCGGTTTTTACGCGTCGATATTTCGTGTTTAACGGTAATGGCCTATAACTTATCATTGTCATGAGATATGTATAAAATTGAATTTATAGGTGGCTATCAGCTGACATTGGAGACCAACAAAGTCTAGATACTGTTTGTTATCGACAAAAAATGTATTGCTGTAGGGATCATAGGTCATACCTAATTAAGTGAACGTCAATTCATGATGGTTAAATGTGTCCAATGTCTGTCATTTAGGTCCTTTTCTAAAATATAAGTCTATTGTACTCGAGTGTATCTGGCAATATTTTTGACTAGCGACTCACTCTCGCTTCGCTCGGGTTCGTCCCTAGGTTGATTCTCCATACAAGCTTTCATTATCATTTTCACCCCCTTAAGGGATGCTTTTCGGAATAAAAAAAAATTCTATGTCCTTCCCAAAAATTTCATCTAAATCGGTCCAGTAGTTTTCGAGTTTATTCGTTACAAACATAAAAAATGTAAATCTTTCCTCTTTATAATAGTAGTGTAGTTTAACTTCAAAAAATGAATTCCTTTTGATAGTATTCGATTTTGATTAGAATTTATGCCGTCATTAGTTGATTTTATTCAATTTGTCATATTTTTCTCCTTGTTTTTTTTTTGTTTCTTCTTTATTGAAATTACTTAAAATAGCTACCTAACAAAGGTAAGATGCTACCACAAAGGTACGATCTTGGAGAAAAAAAATCTAAATTGTTTTTAATTCATTCTCTTAGTTAAATCGTGTAAATGGCCAGGCCTTGCCTGACACACAGTTCTACAGTATATATGTATTAAACATAATATAATAACTAACGCTATGTTTGCCTCATTCGGCTACGTCTTTATGTAACTTATATAGCCTCGCTGATAGCTTCCTGCATTGATTTCATTGTAAGTTATATTTACTCTGACCCAAAGTTATAAAACATCTTTCTTGAAATTATATATGCTTAAAATTTTCGATCGGTTGGATCGATAGCTATTACTGACATCATGTCCTTGATAATCGCTGTCTTTGATAGTAATCGATGTTCTTTTGAATCATTGAGTAAGTCGTCTGTTTAGGGTATATTATATAATATTTTTTTGTTGTTATTGTTCATGTTATTTAGTTATTTTGGTACTCGTAAGAAAATTATGTATATAAGGGTTTATATTCGTTTCAATTTAGCCGGTGAATTTCATTTAAATAAAACATCGTGAAAAAGATCTTGTTTTGTATTTTTACATTTTGATTACATTTAATTTTAATACAAAATCGTGTTCAATTGCGAAAAAATGTTGTTTTATTCATTTAACATGTCAAATAAAACGTAAATCTAAGAATGTATTACCGTGTTTTTTCTTATTATCTGTTGTTTTTGCTTGATCGCTCGTGTTCGTCCTTAGGTACGTTTTAACGGTTAGTATAGATTTCTCAGAGATGAGATATTTTCCTGCAGCAAAAAGTATCCTATATGTTGAACCGGATAGGCAGCTATCATCATACCAAATTCCATCAAAATCTGTGGTGGAAATAGTGGAAAATAGATACACAGACAAACAGACAAAAAAATCTAAAAACTATAGATTCGGCCTCTGTATCGATACTAATGACCATTTCAATAAGATTTTTCAAAAAATATTTAATGTACAGATTCTGAGTTAGAATTATTTTATACGTAAAGAAGATTCACATGAATTAAACAATAGCTAATATGTTTTTTTGCATCAGTGAGGAAAGTGCTACGAAATTACTCCATCTTTCTCCTGATCATCATTCGTCATTCCAAAAGTATACGATTCAAGTTTATCAGTGGTGGTATCCAGCACAAACGTGTGGTTTACTGAGGAGTATCGGTCGCCGCGGCGCGGGCGGTCCCGAGTCACTTTGATGTTGTGTCATTCTTAGATGTTAGTTGTTTCTGCAAAGTTTAACGTTGTTAGGGTATTATTTCCTGCTTCTGGTGGCCTTGAAAAGTGTTTAATTTTAACCGTATCATTTCTATGGTTTTGTTTGTATTTTTTTAGTTTTATGACGTTATTCTTGTTTATGCTATTACGCTTGTGTCGCTTGGGAAAAGTTTTGTTTTGCAATGAATTATCGTTGCTTTAATTTACTAAGATATAGACATTGGAATATTCTAAAAATATACTTTGTTTGGAATAGGAAACTTTATAGTTTCAGTATTACTTTTATATATTTTATAATGTAACTAGCGGCTCACTCTCAAAGAAAAAAACAAATCTATCCCACGGGAACCGTACATTTTTCCGGGATAAAAAGGAGCTTATGTGTTTTTCTGAAGTATGAGCTATATTATTGTAAAGTTTCATTAAAATCCATTTATTTTAGATTTTGATGAAATTTGTTATGAGTAGCAAATATCCATAAATCCATACACACAAACTTTCACATATATAATATTAGTATGGATAATTTACTGTACTGTATGTTTCCCTTGAAAAGCAAATATGTAAATAAATAGTATCTAATTATAATATTTTTAATGAATTACTTGCTTTAAAGAATATTTAAAACCAGATACTTATTAACAATTATGTATGTAACATTTGTACCTACATATCTTATAGGTAGATTAAATATCCAAACATCAGATGGAAGTGTTAGTGTATTGTATCGCGTATGAGGAATAACAATGGCTTAAGATATGCCAGTTTATTGGTCAATGTGACGTTGTGCCGCGCCGTGATCTCATGCTGTGTGTACTATGTACACGATATGAACCACAGCACGAAGACTATCAGATTTTATCTGTCCCCTAGATTACATGGTATAATCAGTTGATAATATTATTAGCTATCAGATTATAATTAGGACTTACATACATTTTGATATTGATAATGATTACATTTATTATTTAAACAAAAACAAATGTATCCCACGGGAACTGTATTTTTTTCCGGGATAATATTAGTCCATGTGCATACCAGACTAGAATCTATCTTTGTGCCAAATTTCATCCAGATCCGTTCAGCCGTTCTGGCGTGATTGAGTAACAAACATCCAAACATCCATCTATAATTTCACATTTACAATATTCGTAAGATTATGAACCAAACTGAGGTATCGGCCGGTTAAAAATGTTTACATAGTGTGCGAGAGCTCTTAAAGACTAAATGGTTAAAAACGTTGTCGTTTTTGCACTATTCTGGATATTTTTGTAGCAGTTTAAACTCTAAAGTTAAATCAGATTCATTTTTCCATTTCTTACATTAGATTTAGATGTAAATGGTTTTTCTTCTTAAAATATTGCTCAAATGATTGACATTATTCTTAAGTGGAGTCAGGAAAAGTGCAATATATTTGATATTATTGTGAAATACTGTTTTTTATACTTCCACATTAACCGTGTTTTCGTCGAATTTAGCACATATCATAGTATATTTGAAGTTGCCGTACGAAAATATTTTAATTTTTCATATGAAATTCGCTCGGATTTTATGCCCCTCTCCGTCATTACAATGTAAATACAATCAAAGCTTTTCAACGTGAAATATGATTTTTAAATCAAAATATTTTAGAATCTTTCGTATTTGTTTGGATTATAAAAGAATGTATCGATTAAAACGTGCGCTGAATAAATCAAGATATGTAAATAATGTTGCATTATGAAAACCTAGCCACCGGTTACAGATCTAAAACAAGACATAATATATTTACATATGTATGAACGTAATAATTTATGTATTGATTACTATATACATAAATCATATACATACTATATAGATATATAAGTAACCTATCCTCGAGTGGTTGAAGCCATAATTCTTGGTCTTTCATCCCTGGGGTAAAAAATACATCCTTCTTGGATTTTTCTATACGTCTAAGTGATTAGATGAAAATTATGTTATATTTTAGTGAAATTCGGAAGGGAGATAGCTTAGGTATTTCCTGTATTATCATATTATGATATTTTTTAATGAAATATGTACCTACGACGCGAGTATGACGGCGTGCAAAACGTAGTTTGTTCAAAGAAGCTTCATTTCAAGAAGCATATATGTATTTTTTAATTTCAAAATTTCAAAAGTTCAAAATTTTCATATTACGTGAAACTGAAGTTATAGAAATAAAACGTTTTGTTTTAAACATTAACACGGAAACCCTAAAATCGTTTAAAGTATGCCAGTGGTCCTAAGGACCTGTAACGGGACTTTATCGCCTGATGCCACACCATTATCTCTACAGCTTAAGTGACTAAACTGTCACATTCTATCGTACTTTGGTTCTAATTGTATGAATGTATATATCTAAGATTATGTAAGACAAGTTACATTCAAACGTGTATTGTTATTGTATTTTTTTTAAGTAATAAATATAAATAAATAGCAAAATTGAAGGGTTAGTATGCACTATTTTAATTTTAAAACAATTTTGTACTCATGTTCTTAATTTTTTTTCTAATTATTATAAGTACAACTTGTTTTCACTTTGTCAGTGTAGTAGTAGTATGTAGTAAAATATTAAAACTCTCTAACTCCTATCATGGGAAATAGTGCCAATTATATTCGGTGTGACTGCGCCACAAATCGTTAAATTTTATTATAAGCTCGTAATTGTAGCAAAGTTTATACTCGCATTGATGGCGATCCGTCCACGCTTTATACTAGGGAATAGTAATTGTTTCAGGGAATTGTGGTTAACCGATACGCCCATGGGATGACTTTTAGTACTCACATTACATGTTTGTATGTATGTATATATATATATATATATATTTGTGTGTGTGTGATTTTTTTTATTCGTGGGGAAACCCATTCACGGGTGCCCGTGCGCGGGGGAGGGGCACGGGGTATGTAGGATTCCTGTCGCGAGAAGCTCGACAAACTACCCACTAAAACCACCACGGTGATCCCTATTGCAAAAGACAGGGCCACGGGATCGCTTGCGCATTCGACCGCGACCCATACTATGATTTGCCTTATGCTTGTCCCGTAAGTTTTTATTTAGTTCAAACAAGTTCTTTATTAATCATCATCATCAAGTTCATCTCAACAAGTTTATTTTCTTATATGTACCGTATATATTTATTATATATAAATAATTTAGAGTTTAATACTCTACATTAGAGTAAGATATATAAAATATGAAAAAAAAACAGCAGTCAAAATGAACTATGGCGATGCGCGGGTTAAAATAAACAAACGGAAGTGGTTTCACACTATGCATTTGTTAGGCATATATGACCAAATGCTCTTGAAACATGTATTTTTTTTTTAATTATTAAAATATTAATATAACAGCGATACATTATTCGATACACTTCAAACAAGGAGTATGTTCTAAATACGAGTATATATAATTTTGTGTGTATAACGATATCACGAGATTTTCATAGTAAATGCGTTTTAAATAAATAGTTTGATACTCAAACTCAAGAGCACTCACATAATATAATACATATGTTAAAGCTGAAATAAGCTAATATAAGCTTTAGTTATAAAGTATTATATTATGTATTTATTTATTTGATTTAACTCTCTAAATTGCATCGATTTTGTTGAACTTGTTTGTAACTTGCACTGAAGCTTGATTTGGTTGTTATGCTTAAAGGTTCCTTTTATCTTGGAACTGTATCTAAATTAGCGGCTCACCCTCGCTTCGCTCGGGTTTAAGTCTGAAAAAAAACAAATACAAATCTATCCCTCGGGAACCGTATATTTTTTTGCGATAAAAATAGCCTATGTGTTATTCCAGGCTATAATTCAGTCGTTCTGGTGTGAAAGAGTAACAAACATCCATACATACTCACAAACTTTCACATTTATAATATTAACACGAATTAATACGGATGTATTTAGTTATTTTACATTAAATTATTTCTTCGATAATGATAAGTTCGTTTTGTTTCTGAGGAAAAAATCTTGTTTTGTAGTTTTTAAGATTACAAATTAAGAACAGTGGCAGTGTTGTGTAATATCTAATAATAAGTGTTTAATGAATCGCATTTAAATAGATAACAATGGCCTTGCTGATAACACGGTTGGAGCTTTTTTTATTGGCGGATGATTTATATGCTACTTAATTTACATACTACATATATTAAAAACAGTTAAAACCTTATTGTATATGGGCTGTTTGTACGAAAATCGTTCACTATTTTTGGTTTGGTTTTAGAACAAATGGAAATCATTTTAAAAAAAAATGTGGGTAGGTACTGTTTGTAACAAGCATATAACTTTTGAGACGTCTAAAACCTTAGTTTCTCCCGTGACCATGATTGCTGTAACGCATTCGAAACGTCGCGTCGGGAACCAAAAATCAATATGAATCCGGGGAAAAAACCGAAAAGATATATTTTTTTTAAATGACAAATATTCGCGTAGATTAAAGAAATTATTCGGTTGTTTTATTATAACATACCTACATAATATTTGTATTGACTTCATTTTATGTTTGTTTCAGTTTTAATTTTAAAGCGAATATGTAGTTATATATCGTTATGGTTACCAGCGTTATGATAATTTCATTCATTAGTAGCAAAAACTTTATTAAGTAATATTTTTCCCGCATAATAATTAATGTTGATTTCTGAGATAGCTGTACATTGTATATGGAACCGGTTTTCAACAAATTTTGTCCGAGTACTCTCAAGCTGCAATAGACTAATCTCAATTAAATGTAAAAACAAATTAAACATTCAAACAAAATACGATAAATCCTGTACGGGTTTACCGGCTAAATTAACATTTAAAGTATTTCCGTGCTTATTTCTTTTCTATTATTTAATTTAAACATCATGACTCATGCCTTATAATGGGTTATTGTGATTATATTTATACTAGTGACACTGGCTTCATTCTGTTTCTAACATCATCCCGAATAACTGTTATAATATTCTACCATAGTGTATATTACATTTATTAATATTAGGAATTATTAGCAACTCACCCTTGCTCCGCTCGGGTTCGTCCCTTGCTACGTTTTAACGGTTAGTATAGATTTCTCAGAAATGAGATATTTTCCCGCAGTAAAAAGTATCCTATATGTTGACCCGGGTAACCACCTACTACTACCACCATGCCAAATTTCATCAAAATCTGTGGTGGAAAAGATACACAGACACAGATAAAAATTCTAAAAACTATAGATTCGGCCTCTGTATCGATAATAAAGACTATTTCAATAAGATTTTCCAAAAAATATACAGATACGACTCGATTAGAATTTTTGTAATATGTATCTATAGATAAATGTGACAAGTAACTCTGTTTGATACCTTTTTACTCTTAAACCACTGAACAGATTTCTATGAAATTTCACAAGGACGTAGATTGCATTCTGGAAAAGGCCATATACTAATTTTCATTCCCGTTCAGCTTACGAAGCGAGCGAAGCCGCGGGTTAAAACTAATTGTGATATAAATTGTGCGTATTTATGCTAGTGACACTAGCTTCACACAAGCTCTAACATATTCCTGAATAACTATTAGAATATATCACCACTAACCATATTCACTGGAACCATATAAGCCACTAAGTGGTGGGTGACAGCTATCTATTTCCAATATCTAGAATGTATTACTTAAATATGAAATGATTTTCACTACGGGCGACGTAGTGCAATAAGTGATTTATAGTGTAGGGGGTGCTATCGACGTCAGAGCGTGACTTTGAATATTTTCGATATTATAGCTGATGTAAATTATAGGTAATAATGTTAAAATGTCGTGGCGCTGTGGGTTGCTATAGAATTATAAGAAACACCGGCGTTTGCCCGCGGCTCAGTATTGAATTTCTAAAATTTCTTTCTTAGCCGATTCTTACACTTCGTAAAAGTGTTAATATCAATTTTCCTTTTTCTTACTTTTAGAACAACGAAATCTACAATGTCACATCATCTTCTATTTTTCATTTCCACATGGTGGGCTGCCTAAAGCTAAATAACGTTGAATTAGAGTAGTTGTCATTTTAAATATCCAACCTTTTTTAACGCTTTATAGTTTAGCGTAATACTTTCTCAGATTTACGCGGATATTTGACAAATTTTAAATTTTTAGCATTTATACTCAATAGTTCAACTTATTATACAAATATTTCCTTTTGATATCTATCTATACTAATATAAAGAGTTAAACTTTGTTTGTATGTAGGGAGTTATCTCTGGAACTACTGAACCGATTCCAAAAAGTCTTTCACTAACAGAAAGCTACACTATCCCTGACGGATATAGGCTATATTTTATTTTGATTTAAAAAAGTTTTCATTTTTGAATCTTATTATTTGCAAATTAAGTCAGTGCAATATGCGCTAAATAGCCGCTTCATCGGCCTGCGCTGGTCAAATCGTTGCCTGTATATGAAAATAATGTTCATATGAGGGAGAATGTCTCATTAATTTATATAGATGTGGTATTTTTCATTTAGTTTGAATTCAAATTCATCATAAAAGCGACGCTAAGCTAAACACTAAGTGTTTCTAAAACGACGCGATGTGTCACTCGCAGGCGATGAGGTCACGGCGAACATATGCAGCATCTCGCTAATTCTGTACCCCTATGGGAGATATCTTGCAGACTTCAAAGCAATTGACAGAAATAGATTTAGATTGTAACTGTAATGTAGGGCAGTTATCCTTACTTACTAATATTATAAGTGCGTAAGAACTAATATTGTAAGCGAAATTGAGTTTGTTTTGTTTGATAACGCCTGTTCGCGTTTTCAATCTTCTGTTTTGATGTTTATCTACATATGTTGTTTTTGTGTACATATACTCCATAATAGGTAATTATTGAAAAACCATTTTTCATATATTTTAAAATACAAATTATACATCAAGGCCTGAAGTATATAAATATTTCCATCATTATTTCGTTTTTTGTTAAAACATACTTAGTTAAAATATAACAATTTTAACTAAAAAATTCTTAGTATTTAATACTTTTTTATTGCGATCAGACAGAATTTAACCTTCAGCGATTCTAAACAGCTGCTCTGAGTCATTTATTTGTTGCGAGAAATACATAATGTGTATTGTCTACATTTGTAGTCTATTCCATCCAATATCTCTATATGATTGATTTCCTTATAGAAAAATGGGAAATATACCGTTCTTTTACGTCATAAACATAAAAATATTGTCAGTAACCATCATCTCCATGCCCATTTCAATCACCCCCAATCACTCGGGGTCGGCGCAGTACACCTTCCGTACTGCTGATAGGATTTGGCAAAAGTTTTACGACCGGCCGCCTGCCTGACATCAACTCTCCTTGGGAATTTGTCATTGACAGTCATTGACCTTGTCAGTGACCATGAAATAGGTTAAGATCTCCAGAGAATTTGATGCCAAGAATACCTGCAAATTTAAGTAAATTCTTCGAGTACTCCTACTCTGTACAAGCAACCAAACCTATTCATATAAAACGTTCCAAATCTTTAAAAATATTTAAAAAATCTGTTAAAAATCCTTATCTAGATCATCTCTCCAAATGAGAAGTCCACATTGTGCAACCTTTATATTAATTATTTATATTTAAATATGTATTAGTATAATTTATAGATACATATATATTATATATAGGTATATGTGTAGTATTTCTAAGTATTAGGTTGTATTGTGGTATGTATTGTATGTAATAATTACACCACCCACCCTGAATAGTCTTCCATATTTCCTTACCCAAAGGTTGTCTGGAAGAAATCGCTAATTAGCGATAAGACCGCCTTTTGTACACACTTTTGTTTTTCTTTTGGTATTTTGTTAACTCTATTTACTTTATGATTGTGGTGTACAGTAAAGTATAAATAAATAAATAAATAAAGCTTAAAGAAGCTTAAAAGTTTTAAGTTTATCTACTATGATTTTTTTTTGTTTAAGGAGTTTATTTTATACAAAATACATAACTTTTTTTAGTGTATATAATATGTTCTCTCGACATTAATTATATATAACTCCAATGACACGTGTTGAGTGTTAAGAATTACTCTACCAAAGAAATGAAAATTAATATTTTCATTTCAAGAGAGCCAGGGCAGTAAATAGTAGTTCGTGAGACAGCTGTCACCGGTATTATTGATATAAAATTTAGCGTATTTCAGTCTTCGTCGCCCAATCAATCAGTCTGTCGCATAACTTTTGAATAGATGTACATGAAACGTTGATACTAAAAGATAGAGTAAAGCCTGGATTCGAAGTAGTCTTTTATAATTTCGTCCCAGTTTATTATTTTTTTTATGATCTGTTTTGTAAAATTTTACCGTGTTATAATGTTATGTTTCCTTATAAACTACTCGTAGCGTCGGGTATCTTAGAACGTTCAAGGTATCCCCAGGCGTAGACCTAAACTAATTTACCGTCTAGACGACACTTTGTCTAGGGATGCTGCCTGCACGTACATTATTATTTTTATGTCTAGTTGTATCTCCTGTTTTTTATTGTTGTACTCAATTTTTTGGTTGGTATAGCTGGGAAATGGAATTTAGGTTTAAGTAAATATTATTAGAAAGGAATTGTACGTATGTATTTGTGCATTATTTCTGAATATGATAGAGAAAAAAAAAACAAAAATTGCGCAGGATTTTCTCAATAAAATTTAAGTGTTTTGATCACGTCCATCATAATTCGTAACGATCATCTTATTTCTGTCAAAGAAATATATAATAAGGATCAAGCACAAAATTGTATTTTATGTAATTGAATAAAAAAAAATGAAATTTCCGTACTTCACCAAATCTTTTCACAGACATGCTGGGTTAATTTAAGGTACATTCTTGTCTCGATGATATTTTCTTGTAGAATAATTAAAGTTGAATATTATTTTTATAGCATTATACTGTCATACTAACAGATGGCGTTGATTGTTGAAGAATATATTAATTCTGTACCGCAAAGTTTTAAATTAAAAATTACTTAGCGATAGAAATGGATGGCATAAAAACTGTTGAACGTTCAAAAATTCACATTAAAAATGTTATGTTCAAACAAACAGTGTTTATTGTAAATTAGAGTTACGACCGCGAGCTTTGCGCGAGCTTTTATCGCCTAACTATGAAGTCGAAATATTTGATAGCATCTCAGAATAATTAAAGTTTGTGTCTCAAAATATCTGTCGATCCATTGTATGGTGTAATCGCTACGTGGGAGGCGAAATGTCTGGCTCTTCTGTATACATTATACACACCTTATAAGCTGAAGTTGTCCTCTATGTACGTTTATCTCAGATAGTGCAATAAATGTAGGTATTATTATATGATAGTTATACATATATTTTAAAATATTACATAAAAAATATTGGGAAAAAGTGACCCAGTTTACTCGGTTATACTACGGAAGTTCTCAGAAGGAACTGCTTTTTTAACTTAGTATAAAAATAAAGTTGTTTAAATGAATTATATCATTATATCCTTCCTAGAATCCTTCTTTCTATTTGTGAAAACCGTATGAAAATCTGTCCAGTAGTTTCTAAGATTAGCCCAAATACACAAACTCAGCGCAGCAGGATACTTCAATTTTTACATGTACTTAAAATGTTTCAAATATTAATAAAGTTAATAGTTTATTATTAAAAAAAATTAAAGCTTATTTTTATTACGCCCATAAGTTGTAAATATTATAAGAAGGCTTATACTAGAAGTCGTTCTACAGTCGCTATTTTTTGTAAAACATTATAAAATGTATGAAAATGGCATATCTAAGCATAAATTAACCATCGTGGTTAGAACATGTCATTACCATTTTTTATTTCATATTATTTAGCTAGATCCATTGTAAAAGGATGTTCTTCCTACTTCTTTTCCTCGTTAAATATGAAGTTCCAGTACAAGATTTTATACATATTATGTACATAGAAGCACGTGTTACGACTAGATTAAATATAAAGGGATTCTGTCAAGTTTCCAGCAAACATCCATCGCTGCAGTTTATTCCAATTATATTGGTCATCTCAATGAAGTATAGTATGTGTTTCCTCGTCATAACGAGTGTTGTCCATCCATTACATCTTAAGTACTGGTCAGGAATGTTTCATAATATCATCTCGTGAACACATCTAAAGGTCGTGAAAGCCATATTTGCATAAACCAACATGTGTTACAATATTTTATTTAAACTATTTCGTTTCACCTCTCGTGTACGCAACCTTGGTGTATCACTCGTCAAAGTAATTACAAGTAATTAAAACTGAGGTATGTTTTAAATATGTTTGTATGATTCATACAATGTGCAGGAGAGGAATCTGCGACACAGTATGATAATCGATTTGTGCAGCTCCTTTACTGTAATATAATAAATGTCATTGTCTTTGTTGGTTCGTCCTTTCACAGAAATAGATTGTCGAGATTTTTCGTATAGAGGTAGTTTACGGGCCAGAGAGTAATTTATAGTAGTTTTTTCATCCCTATATACATATTTATTATTTCCGTGGGTACATCGCAAAGCCGACCAGAAACACGCTTGAACGAATCAAAGACTATGACTTGTTAAAAATTATTTTTCAAACGGAGTTTTGTTTTACATACGATGGGGGAGGGACCAATTATTTAAAATCCATTAAGTAATAGTGTATGTCTGTCGTGCACGTGGTTACCGTTGACCTCATTATTTTGCTCCCCCATACAACGTGACGCTTGCTAGAAGCTTTTAAGTTTAGACAATAATTTTGACGGTCTCGTTATATGATATCATTATTTTTGCGAAATTTGGATATGAAAAGCTGCTATTGGTATATACCGGAAACTCTAGATTGTTTTAGGAATATTTGTACACATTATAAAAACATTCCTATAATTTCAGTTAATAACATTTTCAGTGAGAAAAAAAACATTTATGTTGATTTTTATATATTTTATGATAAAGATGCTCAATTACCGATGGTGGCATCTTTATGGATTTTACTGTTGGCCGTAGTAAAGATGCTCTGAAAAAATATGTGATTGACCTCAAGATATGATTTAATGTATTATCCTTTTTTTTCCTTGTTATATCTTTTTAAATGTCAAATTTTAGAAGGCCGACAGGTTTAGAGGTAATGTAAATATTTTCTCAAGCTTGGGCATTATCGTATTGTGATTTTTTTTGTATTATTTGGTCGATAATTGATAAAAAACTACGAATTAATGATAATTTTTGTGTTTTTACGTTTTCTCCATTATAATTAACCATTACAGAAAAATCTTTTACCGTCCATAAAAAATAATGACATGTAAGTATTCCCTTGGCTATTGTTTAGTCTTGTTTTCCACATTTTCAATATAACATCTTTATTTTAGATCGTGACAAATTAAATGTATATTACGAAAAAATAGGGCAAAACTTGACATGAAACCACCTGCCTCCCCGCTCGCGACACCTGTTCCCAACGGGAAAAATGAACTTCCTATATAAAAAGCACATTTCAAGCCACATGTCAAACGTTGTTATTACTTTACATGCGTTGTTGCTGTTCAGTTTCATCAACTCACTGCGATTTTTGTGTTCATACGACGTGTTTATTGATAAAAACATGAACATGTTTTTCAGTTTAATGGTATTTTATTTTTTGCGCTATTGACAATGATGTATGTTGACTGTTTATTTTGCGCTTCATCTTGAATACTGATAGCGAGTACAAAAGATGTGAAGATGGATTTTAAATTGAATATTTTTATTTCGGTGTATTATTACGTAACTCGTCCGGCTCGAAGGACCATCAATACATTTTATCATCTCACAGCACACTAATACATTACCTATTAAAATATGATTAGAGGTCTAATTCAATTGATTTAATTCTGCTCGTTTCGCATGTCTTTAGAAGTTTCATAATAATATCCTGGTTCTTATGTCTTTAGAAATAGGGCTGACATTTCAATGAAAATTGATTAAATGTAAGCAGTTTCAATTATTTCGAGTGCGTACAAGGCCGGCGCGCGGGCCATGTGGTGTCTATTCGGTCATTACTCGATAGATGCGTCCGACTGACGACTCGCAAATATTTTCATATTATCTAAATTTGTTTACGTAATAGAATAATTATTGTTACTTTTAATTTTAAGTTGTTTGTATGTGTTTTTATATTTAATAAACAATTTCTACGATTTTTATCTTAAATCATAAAACTTTAATTGAATTGTAAATTATATTAATATTCAATTTTTCAATTAGACTCTGATGACTTTACAAGAAAATCTAACTTAGATTTTAATCTAGTACAATAGTAGTTAAACTTTAAAACTATGATACTAGTTTGAATAATTCATTAGATGTAATTTATGCCTTTCCATGTTTTCTGCTGGGTTTACTTTTGTTATATTTATGAACTACGAAAGGTTAGTAATTGTGAAAATACCTTTACTGAATGGGCGGGCTTTCCTCCATTATTCATCATCATAACGTAAAATATGAAATCATAAATAATGTTTGTCTTGTAATAATACGTATTTATTTACACTATTGTATTTTTAAATATTGAATTATATTTAAGACACTAACCATTCATAGCAAGTGATTGAAGTTTGTTTAAAATAAAACGAGCTTTCAACGGTGCTTACATGTACAATTAAAGTAAAACCTAAAAACTTGAGTACCATTACCTATAGTACATGTAAAATTTAGAAGTAGTCTTTTCTACACTGGATATCCTACAAATAGCCGAATGAGCTCATTGAATACTATTTCCCATACAAACTCTGCCACCAATTTTTATCTCAGGTGTTGCGATTCAAAATATCAGCTACCTAAGTCAATATTATTATAGGCTGTAGAAATTTCTGCTTTACATTTAGAGACCTTAGTTAGAACAACTAACTTTAACTATGTAGCTTATAGAGTTGGCTAAAATTTTGACTGAAGTAATATATAATATACTATGTCATTAAACTATTACGACTGTATTACCATAGATTGTATACATGGTTATTTATGGTATATCGCTCACTCAGCTCCAATGTATCGATTGTCCCCTGCACAATTCACAGAAATAGCGCTTGAATCTGCATTTTGTCACGTTTCGACTGGATGTTGATGTTCGTATCGCCGCCCGAACGCCTCGATACTATTTAGATATTATAATATTTCACTAACACTAAGCTTTTACTACGACTTTCCTCGTTTCCTTCGTTCTAATATATTTATTAAATCGGATTTTTAAGATATTTTTTAAACGTCATTTCTGTTATTTACAGATTTATTGTGTCACTTTACATCATCTAAGAAGGACATATTAGTTCCACATAATACTGTTCATATAGGTTAATGAATACTTTTGATTAAAACTCATAATTTCAAAATTTCATACGAAATGTTTGTTATGTCTGTAGTTTTATCTTGTGTTTGAGTTTAGAACAATTTATTATTATCTATACTTATCAATATAGTAAAAGGCTATCTAAACATTAGGAATATCAGCAGAATGCCATTTAAGATCTTATTGAATGTTGCTTAGCTTTTGCTTATTAGTAATAATAAAAAGTTACAAGTGACATAAAACGTTCATAAAATAAATATTGATTCAAAATTTGTAAGTCTATAAAAACATCTTCTTCGATCAAAAATCGGATTCATAATAGCCAAGGCATATGATTGCCATCCATTAATTGATCCTCAAAACACATTTAAAAAAAACACGTATAAAAAATTGTCCCATTCATGGTACCTTTCCCATACCTATATAATAACCCCTCCGGATATGAAAATCGTTAATTTTGCAATAAAGAAAGGAAATAATCGGGATAAAAACTATCCTATCCTATAAGTTGAAACAGATTACACATTTAAAAAAAATACGTTAATATCCGTTAAGTAGTTTCGGAGTTTATCCCGGACCAACATCGTGACACGGGAATTTTATATATTAAGATTATTAATTACTTTAGTAGGTACTGACGTAAGTGAAACTATTAATGATACAAAACATCTTCCAGTACTTTAAAGGCAAAGTTGAAGCAATTTCAGATGACTTCGTAGTTGGAGAGTCGCCAGGCTCACCTGAAAAAGGAAGTATATGTAGCTTTGAAATGTATATGCGATAAACCCCTCAGTATTGGACGTTATTTGTTGAATCAGTTAGTTCCAGTCGATTTGTATTTTTGTTTTGTAAACACTGCACTAGCCAAAGGTCATGTATTTTAATTTCTTACGTTACTACTATGGTTTACTGTAACTGTCTAGTG
Organism: Argynnis bischoffii washingtonia; assembly: GCA_033884665.1. Classification (NCBI taxonomy): domain Eukaryota; kingdom Metazoa; phylum Arthropoda; class Insecta; order Lepidoptera; family Nymphalidae; genus Argynnis; species Argynnis bischoffii. The sequence continues at coordinate 9,110,715 of JAEMGE010000029.1, forward strand.
TATACTAACCGAAATAAGTACTGCTGGGAGTGGGCCTCCCTTCAATATGAGGGGGATCAGGTCATAGTCAACCACGCTGGCCAAGTGCGGGTTGGGGGACTTCACGTCTTTCGAAAACTTGCTAGGTTTTCTCAGACATGCAGGTTTCCTCACGATGTTTTCCTTCACCGTAAGGCAAGCGGTAATCATGTTAGAAATGATTAAAGTAAGCAGTGGTAACCTAGTGGTACCGCGCTCGCATAGGAAACGGAGTGATGCGGGTTCAAATCCGGGGTCTGGCACCTCTGACATTTTCATGTGCGAAATAAGTATGTGCTAAATCAAGTTTTAAGGGTATTCTTCATAATGAAGAATTCTTACTTCACTTCTTAGTAGTTCACCGTTTATTCTACAATTAGTGAGTATTTAAAACACTGCTGCAGTCCACGTGATTACCTCAATTTAAAATTATTTAAACCTGTACAGTTTAAAATGTTTTATATCGAAAAAATCTTGTATAACACTTAAAATACATTTTACCTATAATTTCGAGGTTATCAAATCATCATCAAAAAAAAAAAAAAATTGATTACCAGTCGATTTTTCAGTTTACTTTTAAATAATACTGTCTTAAATTTACGCAAATATTTGACATTTTAAATAAACGTAAACGTCGGGAACCAAAAATCTAAATAAATTCGCGAAAAAATTCGAAAAGATAGTTTAATTTAAAACTACTTTTAAATGTTATCTAATTTACGCATTAATTCTAAACTTTGTGAATAATGTTTCGACGAGTCCCATACATTACAGCTTGTCTAATTCGTGTTCTTTTGGTATTTTATAACTATATCTGTTTCATATTCAGCACAGATCTCGCAGATAGATCAGAACGAATCGCTGTCTGTACATGGAAGATATATGAGAAAATATTATTATTGGGACCTTTATCAACGCAAATTGCACCCTAAACAATGAGTGTTAGAATTTTTGTCTGTTTGTCTGTGCGTTTGTGCACGCTAATCTCAGAAACGGCGTATCCGATTTAGATGTGGTTTACATTAATATATTGTGATAAGATTCTCTTAACATTTAATGTTTGTTTCATGTCAATCAGTTCATAAATAAAAAAGTTATGCCAATTTAAAGAATCACGTCGAACATTTGTTAAACTATCTATATCTATTCTTTCTCTGTTCAGTAGTATTGACTGAAACCTTACTAAACATCATAATAATGGTCTATATAAAAATTCCCGGGAAAATGTACGGTTCCCGTGGGATAGATTTGTTTTTGTTTGTCCAGAGGCGAACCCGAGCGAAGGGTGAGCCGCTAGTAGATAATTAAAATCGCTTATGAACAGCAATCGTCGCTACACGCCACATTCGGTCTCCTCTCACGTTACATTAGGATACGGAAACACATCCTGCCCAAACATCCCGCAGGAAGCTCGTGTGAAATTATAATCACGTCTCCTGAAATAGATTTGTAGGAGTTTAGAAGAGTTTCTTACACCGTAATAGTCTTTGAGAAAGTTGTTTTTTTTTAAGTTATATTTAAGAGGTATACTATCGTCCTCTGTGTGCGATAAATATAGAAGTTAAATTGAGCACGAATAAGTTAGGGTGTGTATTGTGTCAATTAGCTTGCAGACATTAGGACAGACAGGCTTTGTCTGTTTCTAGCATAGATAGATGATTCATAGCCTAAAACTAGGTTAGCTCTGGGTCTAGATGCTAGAATCATTAGGTACTGTTTATACAAGAGTTTTTGTGCATATAACGCAGGTGAATTGAGAGAAGATTTTTGAATATCTTTAATCTGTAATAATTATTATAATTTACCAAATATGCTAACATTGGTGTTCGACTTTGGTATATAAAGTGTACTATGTACTGTAATTTTGAAGAGTAGTACATCTTTATTTAAAGTTAAATTTTATCAAGCTTAAACTGTTTAGTTAACAGAAAACCATGTAGATTAATTTTATCTTCGATTAAGTTAATATTCAGAGCTTGATTTGCACGTATGTATGTACATTATCATGTTTTTCGGAATTTAGTGTCATAATCTGTTATGTGAAATTACGCAAAGTTCATTCGTACTAATTGTTAATCACGTTTTCTGATATTTCATTCCGGAGTCCGGACGCGTTTCCGTAACTACATAATGTATTCGCCCACGCCTAATTCTATCTCGGGCGGAATTTAATAACTTAAAGGCATCTGGATTCATTGGCGACGAGTATTATTAGATGATAAGAATAAGATGAACTGAGCCTGCGTGATATAATGATTGATGCTTAAAACGGTATTGTAATTAGCCTTTGTTACGTCATTCTTTCTGAAGTAACTAAACAATTTTGGATGAAATTTAGTACACTGATAGGCTGTAAACTGGAGTAATACTTAGGCGCCCTGGGACGTTTTCAAGCGAAGCAAGGGCAACTCGCTAGTTAATTAATCAATAGAAATCTGTAGGTACTTCTTTAGACGAAGCACACGTTACGTTCTCTAAAGCTTTTATGAATAGTACCTTTTTGTCTCGTAACCCATTGTTGGTTGTATGCCGATGTATGGTGGTTGCGGGCTATTATAATTTCCCAGTATCGTTGTCGGTTTGCAAATTGCCGTTTTATTGTAAACAGCTCAAAACGGATGATGTCATGTCCTCGCTTTGAAGTAATGATTTCATTTCTCACAGCCAGGTGATAAATATTACTATACTCATTCAATTAAATATTGTAATTTGCAATTTCTGTATATTTTAAAAATTTAAAACTGAAGTCTTTATTAACATTTTTAAATAACTTTTTAGTTTTTACTGAATGCACATGAAATTATTTATGGTAGTTATACGAAAAACACATTTTTCAATTTTTTGTCTGTCTGTCTGTCTTTCTTATATGCCCGTTCGTCTGTTTGTTCCGGCTAATCTCCGAAACGGCTGGACTGATTTTGACGGGACTTTCACTGGCAGATAGATGATGTTATAAGAAGTAACTAAGGGTACTTTCATTTTAGAAAAAGAATAAGGGTTCCGTTCAAAAATTAAAACGTACCTACTACATAGGGACGCACCCGAGCGAAGCGAGGGTAAGTCACTAGTTTATTATAAATGTAGAAATTATTATCACGATATTGTAATGATGAAAATATCTTGTTACAACACAAATTTAACATACTGCAAAAAATAAGAACAACTCAAACTGTGTATATCTTTGCTTCAACTCGAACAATATTAATAAATGAAATCAAATTATTTTTATTAAGATTTAAGCTTTCATGGTCACTGACATTGTTTTTATGATGTGTTACGTGATATTGAGCATGTTCTTTAGAACTTAATACAGAAAAGTATGTATATTTACCACGTTATGTTACGTTTTAACGGTTAGTATACATTTCTCAGAGATGAGATATTTTCCCGCAGTAAAAAGAATCCTATACGTTGACCCGGATAACCAGCTATCATCATACCAAATTTCATGAAAATCCAGTGGTTTTCTCGGTATGCGTTTCCAGACAAACAGACACAGATAAATTCTAAGAACTATAAATTCGGCCTCTTTATCGATAATAATGACTATTTCAATAAAATTTTCCAAAAAATATTTAATGTACAAATTCGACTTAGAATTTTATTATATGTACGGTTGGATATCCAGTATAGAAATAAATCTGAGCTTCGTTTTTAATTTTTTCTTTTTTTTAATTGTATGTTTGGCTTCTATATAACATGTTACATAATACATACAAAACATTTTTTTTCAATATATTCAGCATACCTGATTACTACATGTAAAGTATTTCCCTTGACCCTTTAACAAGGAACTTGTTGTACGAAAAGATTAAATACAAATATGAAATTTATTACTAAAATCAACAAACCAAAAGCAGATGCTATATGTATTTTATTTTAAGTAACTTTTACCCGTCACTCTTTATTTAGTTGTTTATTTAGCACTTGTCTTTAAGAGAACATCTCAAGATTTTCATATGCTTATACATACATATGTTATGTATCTGCAATTTTGTCATAATATCTTGTATATCCGACCTCGTTTTGAGCATCTCGATTATTGACACGTTTTATAAAGTGTTATGGTTATTAAGGAATAATATACAGTAACTTTTCTTGAAATTGTAAGTGTTTTCCTTAACTAGATGCAATTTATAAGTGAGTTGTGTTATTTATGTAGTATCATAATTATTCGAAGTAATAACATGTGATATATTATGTATTATGTATACGGGCCACCCTTTGATATGAGGGGTTCAGGCCATAGTTCACCACGCTGGCCAAGTGCGGGTTGGCGGACTTTTTTTTTTTTTTTTATGGTATTCAGTGATAAACGAGCAGACAGTCCACCTAAAGGAAAGCGATACCTGTCGCCCATAACACCTACGGTTCATGCACTTAAGTTTTATGTAACAAAACTGCAGAACCGCCGGTACGTTATCACTGTGAGGACTAAGATGTTATGCCTCTTGAAACTTACATGATTTGAACATTTAACTTCACATGTCTTTCAAAAACTTGCTACGTTCTCTCAGACATGCAGGTTTACTTACGATATTTTCCTTCACCGTAAGGCAAGTGGTAATCATTTTTGATGAAATCGAAGCGAAGGTGATTCGCACATGAAAATATCAGAGGTACGAGACCCGGGATTTGAACCCGTTTCACTCCGTTTTCCAAGCTAGCGCATTACCACTGGGCTGTTTATTGAATGATAGCTTATATTAAATTCGAAAATAATTTAAATATTTATCTTGTAATATAGTTATTGACTAAACTATTAATATATATTATGTATATCTATACAGATATATAAAATTGAAGTGTCTGTTTGTAATGTCAAAATAACAGCTTTTTACTAAATGCATTATGTGTAATCATATACTTATAGTAAAAACACAACTTTTAAAAGTTTTATCTGTCTGTCTGTCTGTTTATTCCGGCTAATCTCCGAAACGGCTGGACTAATTTTTTTGAACGAAACAGGACTTTCTTTGGCAGATAGCTGATACTATAAGGTGTAATTACACCTAGTAGGCTACTTTTATTTTAGAAAAACAATTAATTCGCTCAAAAAAATTAAAACGTACCTAGGGACGAACCCGAGCGAAGCGAGGGTAAGTCGCTAGTTGCATATAAAGCGATTTATTTCGTGGAGGTTATCTTTCACTAATGTAGGCATGTTTTCCAACCCCTGTACAACTACCGCCCTGGCTACGAGCCACCCCCTTGCAAACGCGATTAATGTTTTTTTCCCTTTTAATAAAGTCTGCGCTCTCGAGTGCCTCCGACGAGGTTTTAAAATTCATCTCTACTCATATTTACGTTTTGAAATTAATGTTTTACTGTAGTTTATATCTCAGGATGTTGACCTCGCTTTGAGTTAATGTTATGACTTTTAATTGCTGACTTTTATATTCTTAGTTTGTTTGCGGAATCTGTCGAGTATTAGCATATTAGAATTATTTGTATTTTATTATGGTAAAACCGTGTTATGCACTAGCGACTTACAAGCTTACTCTCGTTTCGCTCGTGTGCGTAAGTTTTATTATATAAATACTTAAATAATATACATAATATTAATAAATAGCACCATGCCTTAATTGGCAAATTTTATTTCTATTAGTACCATATATGTTACTCCAGATCATAGTCTATCTGTGTATTAAATTTCAACCATATCGGTTCAGCCGTTTCAGCAAGAAAGAGTAACAAACATACATACATACATACAAATTTTTGTATTGTATTACCTAATGTATTACCTTGTTTGTTGGCTTGATTAATGTCACAGTCAGTAATATCATGTACTCATTTAATTGGACTGCTGTTATACTTGCGAAAATTTGTATGTGCGCATGCACGTTTATTTCTTCTACACATTGAAACGGCTGGACCCATTTGGATTAAATTTAGTTCACAGATAGGTTATGACCTGCAGTTACACAAAGGCGAGGGCTTTAATTTTTAATGTTTTTATTTATATTTAATATTAATCATATAAAATTCAGGTTATGTATGTATTCAGCCCTTTTTAACGTGCCACTGCTGGGCACGGGCCTCCCTTCTATACGAGGGGAATCAGGCCATAGTCCACCACGCTGGCCAAGTGCGGATTGGCGGACTTCACATGTCTTTCGAAAACTTGCTAGGTTCTCTCAGACATGCAGGTTTCCTCACGATGTTTTCCTTCACCGTAAGGCAAGTGGTAATCATGTTAGAAAATGATTCGCACATGAAAATATCAGAGGTGCGAGACCCGGGATTTGAACCCGCTTCACTCGGTTATCCAAGCGAACGCGTTACCACTGGGCTACCACTGCCTTAAAAAATTCAGGTTAGGTACTTATAAAATCTCGACCTACTTATCCCCAGCATGTGAATTTCAGCACCCAACAAAATCGATTCGGGTTAATACTTAATACATTTTATATGTTATCTTGTATTTTTCCTTGAGTGGTCAAATTGGAATTCATATATTATTTTGTTTCTTATTTTGCCACGAGTTTTAGGAAGAGATAGTAAGTGAAGCCATTACCATGTAATACTTACTGTACTTTGATTCTCAATTAAAAATAAATTAGTTTAGTTTCGTTCCTAGCGTGCTTCCCAATACAAACTTTCATCCTCATTTTCACCCTCTTAAGGGAAGATTTCCAGGATAAAACGTATTCTATGTTCTTCCCAGGGTCCCACTATCTTTTTACTAAATTTTATCTAAATCGGTTCAGTAGATCCAGAGATTACCTCCTATAGCCTCACAAAGCACAAACTTACAAACTTTACCTTTAATTTATAATATTATTATAGAATTATAGATTAAAATTAGTAGCCTCTAATATTTATTTATCTATATAAAAAATAAAAAAAGCTCAAGTATATAATTAATAATTTCAAAAGCACAAAGATACGTGTAATAAATATGTAAGCCTAATACGAAGCCTACATATTACGACATATTTACTTTTGTTTCATAACCTTAAGACTGGGAGGGTATACTGAGTCTTAAATGAATTATTCTACGCTCTTTTTATAATGATTTTCTATCGATATATATATATATATATATATATATATATATATATATATATATATATATATATATATGTACACATATATTATGCGGTTGTGAAACTTGACGCCCAAGCGTTTATCCTGCGCGGAAGTGTTGGGCGTCCTCCGCCCGCGCACGTCCTGACTGTCATTGGTATGTGCCAATTGTTCTACTAATGTTGCTTCATCTTGGCATACTGTTGAGGATATATTTTAAACTAGTTCTTGCTCGCGTTTGTGTGTCTATGTATTTCTTTTTTTGCTTGATTTCGTCGTTTTAGCGTTGCGTGATAATAGTAACAATTTCGATATTCAGTAATAATCGTACGAAGTGACTTTCTGGTATAAAAGTATCGTGTACTAGCGACTCACCCTCGCTTCGCTTCGGGTTCGTCCCTAGACAGAAACAAATCCTATCCTATCCCACGGAACCCTTACACTTTTCCGGGATAATATATAGTGTATAACCTTCCTCAGTCAGCGGGCTATCAAATGCAAAAAGAATTTTTCAAATCGGATCAGTAGTTTCTGAGATTAGCGCGTTCAACCAAACAAACAAACAAACTCTTCAGCTTTATAATATTACAGCTTTATAATATTAGTATAGATTTAGTCCAGAATATAGATAGCATCTACATACTTGTTTGAGAAGTTTCATCTAATTCTGTTTAATGGATTCGGTTATCGTATTGTATTTTCAATACAAAACTAAGATAGAAGCGATAAAAAACAAACATGGAACTTAAATTATAAGCTTGACAGTACCAATACGACTAGGTAAATTAACGCAGTGCAGGCGCGATTCCATGATCGTAACATAATAATTAATAACACTAGTTTCTCTCGTTTCCTGTGAACCATTTAAACGTCGGAAATAAAAAATCAAAATAAAAACCCTCCATATATCAAATAATTGAAATCAAATAAACTTTGTAAATTATATTTACTTCGTTTATTATCAATTAGTTTTTAATTTTGTATGCGTTGTTAAACCCTGTTTGTTGTACGTCGTAGCCGGAAGCGTAAAGACAGGCGTCCTCACTTCCGTCTCGATTGACCGATACGTGCCAATTGTTACTTTCATTGCCGAATGTTGGCAATACATTGAGGATGGATCGAGCATTTTATAGTGCATTTCATTACCACTGAAGTGAATCTGGTGGTTTCGTTGTTTTGTTTGTGGTTTTGTTCAATCTAGTGTTTAATCAATAACCAGTTTCTCTAGACTTAGCTGTCTGTTTGAATTATATAAAACAAATGTAGCCATTTAAATTATTATTATAAAAAAGGTACAGTGAAATCCATCCAAATAATTTAATAATATGTTGTTCTGAATATTATAGGTACTCTAAATATTCCTGGGATACATGTTTTTTAAATAAAATTTCTTATCAAACATGTGACGATGAATATGAGAACTTTGCTTGATTATTTTCCACAAGCGGTAATTGAAGATGCGCTCTCCAGCTATGTTGGAAGTACACTCCCATGATTGCGATATGTCGTGGACAGGACACAGTCACATGTCCTTTGTGAAATAATAACCATGAATATTTCATCGATTATTGGGTTGTAAAATTTGTCGATTTGTTTTCCTTCCTCTTATTGTTTATCAGCTTTTGGAATTAATGTAAATGTACTTTTGAAGGACTTGGCGGAGGCACTTACGCATTTTCTATATAAAACTAGCGACTCAACCTCGATTCGCTCGGGTACGTCCCTAGGTTGATTCCCCATATAGACTTTCATCCCCAATTTTACTCTATTAAGGGATGATTTCTGGGATAAAAACCATCTTATATCTTCCCCATGGTCTCAAACTATCTTCTTACCTTTCATCTTAATCGGTCCAGTATTTTCGGAGCCTATTCAGTGCAAACAAACAAACAATCAAATCCTTCCTCTTTATAATATTAGTATAGAAGTATAGATAATTTTTAGTTTTAAGATTTGTCTGTTTTATTTTTCTTATTTTGATCAAAACAACACCTTATAACTAATCTTACTATACAAAAATGGAACTCATGACTCGATTTATCAAACAGGCACGCTACTATTATTATTTTAAATAATAAAACGATGGAAGTGCTAATTGAAATTATTTCGTTTCCTTAGATATAATTAGATGTAAAGTATTATTAGACGTGAGTACTAACATGGCGACAATGCGTGTTTTAAAATAACTTCTTTATCATGTTGCGTGTATGCGACCGTACGCGACGTGTGTACGCTTAGCCTATTCACCAATTTAATCTGGCCACACTAAATACAATCTTTGTGTCATATTATTAAGTATGAATTTACTACGATTAATTAAGCTCCGACAAAAGTACAAAGCTGCCAAGAGTGTCAGAATTGAAAAATCCAAAAATTTCAGATCGCAAAAATTAAAATTGGTGCCAAAAGTCATACAACTGTTTGTGTAATGAGAAACATGACTAGGACAAGTGTGGAGATTGTGATTTAAGTGCGTTATTGTGATGTGGATTTTAAAAATACTATACAGCATAGTGTTGAGAAAAGGATCGTTTATAACGGTTGATAAATGAACACAACAGTGTAATCAACGTATCAACGGTGTCAACCGTTGCGTTTCGGTTCAAAAGGACAGTTGAACCTATGGTCGGTATGATGTGGTTTAAACGGGACCCCAAGGTCCCAGAGAAAGTGGATAAGGTTGACAACGGGGTTGTCAACAAGCTCAGAAGGAAGAAACCCACGTTGTTGAAGCCGACGCGCGAGTCTAGTGAGCGGGAGACGTCAGCTGACAGTGACAAAGAGAAACGGAGATACTCTGATATACTAGATATGAAAGTATCACTCGGTATGTATGTGTATATAGAATACGTTACTTATGTTGGATTGTTAAGCATTTCCTTGCCCATTATATTCATATATTAGTTACCCTATAAGCTAGAATTTACATAAACAAACACACAGGTGTTCCATTGTATTAATTATGTTAAAAGATAATAATACATATGAATAGAGGGTTTCAGTTGTTTGTAATATTTAAATGTAGATTTAGTTTAAAACACATATCGCTAACTTCATTAAGTAGGCTAAATGTTATTGGAACTGTTTTAAGACTTCTTTAAAAAGTAAATCTTTCTAAATACTATAGTTGATTTTTGTTGGTTTCGCCATGATTTATTAAACGTTTTCCGCGTTCTGACGAGGCTTATCGCGTTATGTAAATACTCGCATTTGAAACAATTTGCTGCGAATGTCACCGGGTCAGATGGCGAGGTCGGGTGTGTCTATTTTTAGGCATTACAATGCTTGATATTGTTTTCCTTACTGCATCCTTACATTTATAATAAATTTAAATTGAGCTTAAATTGAGTAAAGGTAAATAAAAAAAGTTATAGTCCCGCTGAGTTTCTTACACCGTTTTTTTCTCAGATAGGTCGTATTTCTTTCGATCTGGTGGTTTGGTTTTGGCATAGTTTTTGCCATTTCTGCGCAGAATAGCTCACTATTGTAACTTATTTTTTATATTACACAAAATTAGCTACGTCATACATTATTTCGCGTTTTAAAAAAGCTAGAGTATGTAGTTTTGAATCTTTTAGCAAGCTGTAGTATACAAACAAAGTGTTATGTGAGATCATATCCTTAGTTCATCGCTATGACTAGACGAAAAAAAATCCTACATAACAATTTCGAATAACTTTCGTATGTTAATGTATTATTATTTAAAATGTTTAGGTCTCAGAATATTTTAAGGAAAATTTCACTTTTTGAAGGGAGGATAGGATTTTTAAAAATTATAAGGTAATTTTCGAAAGTCTAAACTCTAATGCTTTCCTTTGTATTAGTTACTTACTGGTTAATGGTTCATTAAATTTAAAAGCTTCAAACTTACATTAAGTAATAAAAGCTTATCATATGTTTACAATACTTACGATCCAGGCTTAGGAGATAAGCGATAAGTATATACATACATAATACATATGTTTGTACATAGACGCAGTAGCATGCCCGATAGCGTCTGTTTATACTAGAAACCTCAAGATGTTGTAATACAATGAGTATTAATTGAAGATAAATTAAGAATAAAATTTTCTAATTTTCGTCGAAATTTCGTTGTGATACATATCATTCTTTTTAAGGATTATTGCGTGAGCTTAGCTTTTTTAAGTATGATATACTTAAAAATGAATTCGATTATTAAAATTGCTTTCATTATTATATATATATATATATATATATATATATATATATATATATATATATGTATATGTATTATGTACACAGTGTCACAGTGATAAACATACGTATACATTTATGCTCTTTTAAAGTTAGACAATATAGTGTATTACTCTCGTAGTTTACAGCCGGTAGTATTTTTTGATTGTGTTAAATGATATTGCGTGCCGTAAAAATGTACATTAGCTCCATTAACCTAATTTGTCGATGGCCCCACGACAGGTACAGACAATTAGAATAAAAATTATTCGTTGATATTTGATTCTGTATATTTTGATGTAGAACGTGAAAATCTTTAGTCTAATCTTTTAATTATGACTCTTAGTATGGAACAGGTAGAATATACATATATATGTACATAGGTATGATGAATTTAGTAACCCTTACTTGAGAAATGATTGATTGATGATACAATTTCCACTCACCTTTTCACACACTTAAGGGATGGTTTCCGATAAAAACTATCATATGTCCTTCCCAGGGCCTCAAAATGTCTCCATGACAAATTCCATCTAAATCGGTTCAGCGGATTAAGCGTGAAACGGTAACAGACAGACGGTACTTTCACATTTATAGTATTAGTATGGATTTAAGAAATAATGAATATTTTATTGAGCTGTGAAATATATGCATGAATCTGTCATTATCAGTAATTTTTTTTGCTTCTACAAACGATAAGAAAATAATTTAAGTTTCATGAATATTTATGGAATATTTTAACTTTGAACTTTATAATCAATGGCATATGAGAATCAGTAGTGACAAATAAATTAGTTCAATAAAGATAATCGTAGGTTCGATTACTGTAGGCTCTGTTTTCATTATTATATTAAATAATAATATCTCATTCAACGAGTTAATTGCAAGAATATTGAAATATCTTCTAGGCAATAAAGTAACTATTACATAAAAAAATATATACGGTCGAATTGAGAACCTCCTTCATTTTTTGGAAGTCGGTTAAAAAACCTATGTTATTTAAAATCATATCTCAAGATTTGCATTTGTATCTTTTTTAATAAACAATTTGTAATGTTTATACTATCTCCTTTTTTAATTACATCGTGAATGATGTAATAAAATTTGGGTAATATTTGAACTCTCGGAATGGAGATTTAAGTGAAAATACTTTCGCGTTACGGTTTTTTCCGAAACAATCATTATATTTACATAACTTTACATTCCCGTCGCTAATCTGTTCTTTTGTTTCATAGAAAGTTAGTTACACCGTCACCAAAGTTTTTGTTAACCACTTTATTGTATGGAAATTACTATATATGTAATCGTATATATATATATATATATATATATATATATATACACGATTCACTTTTAACGATTTTTTAATAGATATTGTTAAACAAGCGGTTAAATGCCATAATTTTCTTATTAAGTACCTGAAGTAAAACTTTGTTAAGATATTCGCAGTAAATTGTCTCAATATAAGTATGTCACTGCTATACCTATATAATTAATTATACGTGATATCATCAGCACTATATATATTTTCTATACGTAATCTTAGATTGAATATCTCTTACTTTTTGTTCCCTATACGATTGTGTTGTTTTTTCTAATGTTAGTAAATGTCATAATTATTGACATTCCAAGTCTATGAATACATTTTTATAATAAAGAAGTACAGCAGTTAATTATAATAATAAGACCTATTAAATCCAATCATTGTGGAAATATAAGCTTTGAATATTACACAATCAACGATATGTGTTTGAAACAAATAAATGTAAGTGTTATTATAAAATATGATATGGCAAGGAAATCTTAACTGACATGATACGTAGTTATACAATGTAAATTAATCCGTAGAGCGGCGTGATGAAAGCGACGAATCTTTATACGAGTCGGCGGACTGTCACAGCGACGCGATATCTGCCAGCGATGACGCCTTACCGAGGCTAAGTAAAACTCCCACTATAAGCAAAGAATCTCTAAAACTGGCAATAACAGATGAGGAAGGAGAAGCCAGGACGAAGAAAGGTCACAGGAAAACTATGTCGCTATCGAATCCTATAGAAATTGTCAAAAGTTTGGGTGATGAGTGGTTCGACCACACAAAAAAAGATGCTGAAAAAAATTGCGATAAAAAGAAATCAAGAGAAAGCCTCTGGAGCGAAGAAGATAGAGATTCTATTCACGGCTCCAGTATGAAACTAGATCAAATCAGAAAGAATAGTAAAAAAGAAGATAAAGCAAACGAGAGTAGAAAGAGCAGTACCGCTGACGCGCCGAAACGGAAGAGTAGTAAAGGATCATCTGTAAGTGCTCTTAACTTTTTAAGAAGAAAGAAAACGCCAACTTCTATGAAAGCGGTTGAAGCCGTAGTCGAAGTTGTTGACGGTATTGTAAATACTGACGAGATATTAAACTATACTAAATTCTTCTTAGAAGAAGAGAAAAGGCATGCATCGTTATGCCAAAGCAAACCTGCGGTGGAAACCGATTCCGATGAAGACATGCCACCGCCTAAAGTGATAGGGGAGCACAGACGAAGACTGAGTCGGCAAACCTCTAGAAGTAAAAGTAAAGTCAGAGGTAAAAGTCAAAGCGTTAAAGTAAATACGCTGAGGAAATCTCACAGCGGTACATTGAAAAAGGGTAAAAAGAAGAGTGTGAAGACACCACTAGTGGGCAGGAGTCGCCAGACTAGCATCGTTGAACCGAGTCCATTGGTCAAAAAGAAGAATTCGGATTCACCCAAGCAGAATTCGTGGCTCTTCAGCGGCACTAGAGGTAAGTTTTTATTTTAAAAATAATTTTAAAAGTTAAAACCAATTCGTCTCAATTAATTTGCAACTTTCAATCTTATTTATGTTAATGATATACAAATAATCGAGCGCGTATGTATAATACATATGTATATTTCGGCGCGTCCAGTAAGATCGATGGTGCGCATAAATCGTTATAAATGTCATTTTGATAAGTGTATTTCGTTGTGTTGATTTTTTTATTTAATCTACATGAATCATGAAAAATGTTTTCATAAATAAAATACAGAATCAGAGGTAAATTATATTAAGCTTCAAGTTCAATACAATATTGTCAAAGTATTGTCATTATTTTCATAGATCTTTAATATTTAAACGCAACAGTGTTTCTTTCGAGGATCATGACCGTCATCACATTCTTCGGTGCTATAACACTCTAAAAGTCGGACTTATAGATTTGAAAGTTGGTAGTACCCCGGTCAACATTTTAGATAATTTTCATCCCGGAAAATTAAAGAGTTCCCGTGGGATAGTCAAAAAACAATAGTAACTTATACAGCTTAGTATCAGTACAGATAGTTCATACATCAGAATAACAAATAGACTACTTTTTATCCCGGATAAATTAACGGTTCCCGTGGGATAGGTTTGTTTTTGTTTGTCTAGAGGCGAACCCCAGCGAAATGAGGGTGAGCAGGTAGTTCTAGATAATTCGTTATACTAAAAGTTTTCATAAGTTCAGCTCATGAGTTCCCTGTACGTTCCACACAAAAGCTATTAATCGGCACTGTGCGATGTCGTCGTATTTATCAAACGCTGACCTCAGCGGTGTCGCTCGCCTTGCCGCTCAGGGTTGGCGGGTCGGGCGGGCTTAGGGCTTAATGGATATTATTTGTACGCGATGTGGACATGTAACATGTATTTTGGATACCTCGTTCGAGTATTAATGGTTAATAATAAATCATGTTTCACGACCTTGGTGTTTTTTATATGTATAACACTAATGACTTAGCCTTGCTTCGCTCGGGTGCGTCCTCAAGTGCCTAACAGTTGCCTACATATATGTTACACCAGGTCATAGTCTATCTGTGTACTAAATTTCACCCAAATCTGTCCAGCCGTTTCAGCGTGATGGAGTAACAAACATACATACACACTTATAAACTTTCGAATGTATATATTTGTAGTCCAATGTTTAATGGGTTCGAATTTCCAATTTTACTTAATTACAAATATAAAATACAAATGAAATGAAGTGTGACTTTTTATATATTTTGTTTATTATTATATTTTACGTTTTAACGTTTAAGTCAAAGATGAGATATTTTCCCGCAGTAAAAAGTATGTTGACCCGGGTAACCAGCTATCATCTCACCAAATTTCATCAAAATCTGTCCAGTGTTTTTTTCGTGATGGGGTCACAGACAGACAAAAATTCTAAAAACTCTAGATTCGGCCTCTGTATCGATAAAAATGTCTATTTCGATAAGATTTTCCAAAAAATATTTTATTTACAGATTCGGCTTAGCTACAATTTTATTATATTTATGTTTTAACTAATATTTCAAATGATATTTTGAAATAAGTATTTTTATTGTTTGCTTCGACAATCTATGGGTTGTATGGAGACCGATAAATGAATTCGTGATGTAGGAGCGGTCAATCAAACGTATCGTTTTAAATGCTTAATTAATATGCCTCTATAACCTTAGATCGTTCGTCAAGCCACATTCGTCCGTCACGAACGTAACATTCTATTCATAACACACGCTATATTGGTCACGCCTGGTGTTATTAGCTCTTTGATTTATATATTGCTGAATTAGTTCTCATGTTCCACCCATTTATCACAGAATCTAAGTTTTAGGTACAGTTTGCCATTTGCAAAAATTTATCGATTTCTTCCAATTTCTGATAAAATTAACAGTATTAGTTATTTATTTTGTTTCCTTTGTTGTTACAATTCAGTCTTTACGTGACGTGTTTATGTTAGCATCATACGGGAATCGATTCGGCGACTTTCAGCGTAATAAACGTTGCTATATATAAATCTTTTAAAGCATAAAACATATCACTTACGTTGTATAGTTTATTATTCCTATGAAATAAAGATAAAGTGTCGACAAAATTAGGTTTAGTCGTTTCCTCTCCAAGTAATATATATATAGGTAGATTCTTCATAGGAGTAGATAACCACTAAGAAATGTAAATCCCTAGTGGTCTATAAAATTTTAAGTTTCAAAAATTACACCCTCTGGGGATGAAAAATAGGGAATGATATGAAACTTAGAAGCGGAGCAATTGTACATAAAATGAATCTTCGCAAGCGAAGCCGCTAGGAAACGCTAGTAACTTAAATAATAGCAGTAGTTAGTAAGTTAAATAATAGCAGTGTAGAAGCTAAGTCATTCATTCTAAAATTACAGGCAGTTTTATGTGTATATGTACACGTTATGTTTGTTTTCGTTTTTTAACATTTTATTTATTGGCAGTCTGTCAACCCTATTAGTCATTTCCATCAGTCACATTTATACGCACACAATATGCGGTCGCAAGCAGGATTCTTTCACGCCATACATGCTCTTTAAAAAGTTCAATTGCTGCGGACTATGGCTTGACTGTGATTTATTGCCACTTGTATGTGTTTGTATGGAACAATTATAATAAAGCTGCACTTCCTAATTCCCTATAAAGCTTTGTTACATATATAATCATGTAGTATTTGTTGTGCTCGCTTTTGGCGATTTGTTTTTGGTAAAAAAATAGAGATGTCTCTAGAAAGGGAGTCTATTTTCACTGTGACACTCTATTTCCGCTGGCATAAATATATTATACCTAGCAGAACCCGCGGCTTCGCTCGCGATCAAACTACGAAAAATACGAAATTTGATGCAAATATGTTCAAGGAATAAAAAGTTTCATACAAACTTTTGTCCCCTATTTCACCTCCTTGGAGGTTGAATTTTGAAAAATCCTTCCTTAGTGGATGCCTACGTCATATGAGGAATACGTTTGCGCAATTTTAAGTTTCTAGCCTTTAAGGGTTTGGCCTGTGAGTTGATACATGATACCTAACCTTAAAATATAAATTGCCTTTTATACTATATATAGACAGAGATACACATAAAATTATTTAAATTTTTAAACAACTGTCTGTCTTTCCTATTAGGATGCAAGGATTTTGAATATATAAATTAATCACTAATATTATTAAAGCTTAAAATGTGGCTTGACAAGATACATATTGGTCTGTCAGAGTCGACTAGAATTTGAGGTCGACTCACTAGTTTTCTAATACAAAGTACTCGTGTATATAATTCTAGATTTCGATCGTGATGGATCGTTTAAGAAGTCATTTGATTTAATTTCATCGCTGATTCTCAGCTGACATATAACGGAACAGTTTTTGCTACTGACCGGTTCACTTAGCTCGAGAGACTTGGACTGTTGGTTTTCGTCTAATTAAGACCGATTTTAAAAAAGGAGGGACACATAATTTGAGTGTATGCGTTTTTGTTTGTTACACTATATCATTGTAAATTGTGAATCGATCTTCTTCATTGTTTCTTCACTGTGAACTTTATTTCAGTTGAATTTTCAATATTCATTTCAATAGACATTACTAATGCTTCCAGCATTAGTGACTCAGTGTATTATAAATATATTTATTACTTTATTACAAAATAGCTCGGCAACCCTGTATACAGTCGTTAAGCAAAATCGTTACACGACCGTATCGTTGGAGCGGTATTAAAACTGCGTTTGCAATTAAAACATCTAAAATCTAAACTCTTTGACCGTGAAATCTTACATATGGGCGATGGGGAATAAATAAAACTGTCTGCTACGGCGATAAAAACCCAAAGCGAGCTTTAGCCGGACTCCTTATTTATTGCTGCTAATATTGTTGCGGATTGCTAATCATTTATTTGATTTAACTTCTTAGTCACGATTAAGCTTGTAGTATCTCACTTTTTACACCGTAGATCGTAAGTTTTTTTTAATATATTTTCTTCTTAATAGCTATTTTTGACCGACTTTAAAAAGAGAGAGGTTTAGTGGTACGAGGAATACATAGTGGCGTGATAATGTGTCTCACCCTATCTTTATTTCTTTTATATATGTACATATGTTTTCATAACTTTAACGTATTGTAGCTGCTTATTACATGTAAGAATTTTATGCAGGAAATTCTAAGCTAGAGATATGGGTGGGCGGCGATATAACGTACCTCTAATTAATTGCACATCGCAAGACACGACAAGGATCAAACAACTCGACAGTAAAATTTCAACTAGCGATCAATTAAGTATTCATTGATGCAACAGTTTCTCCGTTCATTCATATTCTGCCCATGACCTGCGCGTGCGCATATCTCAACTATGGTACGCTGTGCACAATTATTTAGAACTCTACGTCCTTGTAATAGAGTGAAAAATGGTTATCTTCGACATACTATACTGTTTTGTTAGTTTTATCACTAAGGTAAAGATATGGCGTATCTATATTTTTTTGTTTAGTGCTTTGAAAGTTTAAATCTAAACCAAAATATATGTATATGTTATCGTTAATGTCCCTAATATCCTTATTTTATAGAACGAAATTTGACAAAATATGTTAACACTTTCATAGTACCTAATAGCACCAAATATTACAACATATGAATTATGAATTATGAGTCCGCTAAAAGGTTATTATTATTAGATCTAGGTTAATAACGTGGGCTAAGTTTATTATTTAAAATAAATGTTTTTGTCCCTAATAGTTGTACTTAAGTCAAAACTAAATACGAGAGCAATCTAATTGCAATTTATCAATTACCAGTTTTGAAGCTGTTTTGTTGTTTTAAACATTTTTCTTTTCAGTGTAAATAAATGCTTTATATACGTTTAATATTTAGGTATTTTAAAGAATGCCGGTTTCGTCCACATTGCCAGTGACATATTTATAAATGAACGTATTGATGCATCGCCTCTGCATTCCGAGGGCGGTCAATGGGCCGGTGGGTCTCGCTACCGACTGCACTTTGTTCAATTTACGGTTATGTTTCAAGTGATAAACTTGGAAACTTTTGAAGTTTTGTATGAATACCGTTTTGAAAGGTTTTGGAGAAATTTAGTTGGTTTACTTTTGAATTTAAGTATGATTTAAAATGTATATACATACTAGCAGAAACCGCGGCTTCGCTCGCGCTAAAACTTCAAAAAAAAAAAACGCTATATAGGTAGGTTTCATAGATACATACTTTGATTCCCTATTTTACCCTCTTATGGGTTGAACTTCGAAAACACGTATTTATTTAATTGTATTGAAGAGCATTAATGCCAAGTTTCAAGTGATTCTGATCATAAATATTTTTTTGGGTTGTATTATAACATGTTTTCCCGTGGGAATGACATAATCTCTCGCGTTAAAAAAGAGGGATGTCACTGTCCAGTTCTCCAACTATCTCTACACAAAAAAATCACGCCAATCCGTCACTTTGTTTTGACGTGAAAGAATGAGGAACAAACAAACACACACACTTATATTTATAATATTAGTGTAACTACTAGTGTAATTGATTCTTATATAAATATCTTTTATAAGAAGTACGTCTGTTTTCTTGATAAATTTTTGTGACCTAGTATTGTCATATACTTATATTTTGCGCGCGTCTTCGCTTGTTTGTTTGTGTTATTTCTTTGTTTCTAAGGATCATAATGTTGTTTCTCGATAAAAATGATACAAAAGGGATCATTTTCAAGTCTGACTGGCAGTTCCGAAAATTAATTTGTTTTAACAATACAAAACTATCTTTTCATAAAAATGAGTATAGATTTTACCGAAATAAAAATAAATCTGATTTATATGAAAAAATGTGACCTTCAGTTTAATTAGTGCGTTCTTTTTTACAGCAACTTAAGATATAAATAAAGATTTTTTTTTGTCGAGGAGTAGTGGATTTTTGCCTTCATCTAAACTTTTGAAGCTTTCCTGATTTTATTGTAAAGTACAATTTAGAATGCTCAGTGAGCTTCTTTTCTCTAAATATTTAACTAGTAACATCTCAGCTATCAGTATGCCGTGTCAGTGATAAGGGGTCACTGGCAGTACATTATCAGGGCGTCACCCTCGGCCTTGTGGGTCATGCATAATAATAGATACCTATGTATATACATACATATATGTATGTACATTTGATTTTAATAAACATATGTTGTCTTACAACATCGCGAGGAAACTTACATGTCTGAGAGAACCCAGCAAGCTTTCAAAAGACATGAAGTCCGCCAACCCACACTTGGCTAGCGTGGTGGACTATGGCCAGACCTCCCTCGTATTGAAGGGAGGCCCGTGCCCAGCCTGCCCACCAGTGAATAGTGAATACGTATTGTTTTTGCGTTTGTTTGGGAGCTTAAAAATATTTCTTAAAACGTTTTTAATGAACTTTGTTTTTTGTTTGACATAGATTTTAGCTAGTACTAATAATTAATTAATATTCAATCGACATAGTATATAAGATTTTTGTCAAAATAAGAATACATATATAAATATTTACATAATGAATATATATATATATATATATATATATATATATATATATATATATATATATTGTTGGAGGTCACCAATAAAACTCCAAGATGTTGCTCAACTTTCTATGTATATTCAGTACTTTTATATTCGTCAGTACGTTTGTCCGTATAAAGCTACCACCGGCTCGGAAAAGTGTGCTGCTGAGAAGAGCCGGCAAGAAACTCAACAGTTAATCTTTTAAATATAGAGTTACATATTTTACAATCATAATTTTCAGCATTACACACAATCTATGGCTAGTCACTACAGGATGGTATCGAGATCTGCCCCTCTGTCAAGCGCGGGGAAAACAACCGAATATCAGCGTTCTATTTTATTTTTTTTAAATCCATTCTTATCGGCCAACATCATATAATGACATGCCATATACATACATAAATCATTAGAAATTAATTAAATGTATTATTTTCCATTAAAACGCTCAAATATAAAAGTGCAACCTTACACTCGTCCATTCTGACAACGTGTATGCCCTCATACACGCCTCCCGTTGGAAAACATTACACTTAACTAAAAACTTAACTTTACCAGAGTCGTGTATGCCCTCATACACAACCCTGATGTAACCTTACACACGGCAAAATTTTACATATCAAATTATTATCTGATGAGTACATTTAATTTAAATCATTTATTTAGCTCTCTATTCAAAAATAATTCTGATTTAAACTTACAAGGATTTTATTTTAAAAAAAAAAAATTTCTCTCTCAAGAACATCTATGTATCACAATATCTAACTATCTATATTTAGCGGACTATCAATTTATCTATTTGAATTTATCAATTTATCCAAATTTCCATAAATATAAAATTCACTAAAAATCAATATTATCTACGAATCAACAATCACTTAATATAAAACCCATAGGTAACCAATATCACCTATGGATCAACCATCTATTAAAATAAAACCCATAGACAACCAATATCATCTATGGATCAACCATCTATTAAAATAAAACCCATAGACGACCAATATCATCTATGGATCAACCATCTATTAAAATAAAACCCATAGACAACCAATATCATCTATGGATCAACCATCTCTTAAAATAAACCCATAGACAACCAATATCATCTATGGATCAACCATCTCTTAAAATAAAACCCATAGACAACCAATATCATCTATGGATCAACCATCATTAAAATCTGTAAACCAATCCGTCTTTTAGGATGTTACGGCTTAACAGATCAACTATCATTTTGGGCCCTCGGCCCCAACATGACATTTACTCCCAGGTACTTTACCTGAAACAACACAAACAATAGTCATGTAAAGATCCTACAACAATAAATATAAACAATCAAGCTGGTGTTACTACAGTAATATTTAAATACTCTCAATGAGCTATCACATTATTATTCCGACATAATATTGTCTTCATTCAGAGAACATAGTGTGGACAATGGTGTATTTAATAACAACAAATTAACGATAGTAGATATAGTTGGTAGAAAGTAGAAACGATAGTAATATATCAGTTACGTTTTAACATTTAGCATAGACTTTTCAGAGATGATATATTTTCTCACAGTAAAAGCATCCTATATGTTGACTCACATAAGCAGCTATCATCATACAATTTTCATCAGAATATGTCCAGTGGTTTTCTCATGATATATTCCCAGATACACATATAATCAGACAAAAATTCTAAAACTTCAGATTCGATCTCTGTATCGATAATAATGACATGAATATTACAATAAATTTTCCAAAAAAAATATTTAATGTACAGATTCGACTCAGAATTTAATTATATGTATAGATAAAGAATTCTGCTTCACGTCGTAAATACACATCACATACTAATTATTGTATTTAAGCTTTCATACTATGTCTTACATTAGCTAAATCGATAACCTTTTGCATGGCAAAATGTACTAACTGCCTTCTCATCACAGCCGTAAACATTTGCATATTTATTCACCTTTTGAACCATATTTGAACTATACGTTGACTCTTTTTCGATAGATTAATTTTGGAAATAATGTTTCTATACTATGGAGTATTACGTTTTGGTATACAGGCTGCGATGGTAAGACATCTTTAATAGATTGATTTTTTTTACAAATTAAATCTCTAGAAGAAAAGGTAAGACTACATGACCTTTGTTAAGATGCTCTGGACTCGTGGAGGCTTTCTCCTTCCTGCAGTGACAACCCGGCAGCCCATTATGACATCGATGTCTGCTGCGGCTGCGTCACTGGTAGCTCCTCCCAGGGGCCGGTGAGCCTCGACGTTCATTGCGTCGACGTTGTTCATGGTTACGTTCCTCTTATAGGTCCATCTCGATTCGACGAACACGCTTCTATTCTCGCATCAGCGCCTGTTCCTTATCCAGCAGGCAGTAGCTGTTACTCCTGCTTCTACTTCTCTGGCGAATACCGACTTGACTGCGCCCGCAACGCGAGCGTTCTCGTCGAGGAGCTCTCACACAGAGAGTAAACATAAAATAATAAATATTAAGGTTAATAAATAGAAAGACGAGAAAAGAAAATAAATAATTATTCTATAAATAAATCTTATTCCCGAAGTGAAGAGATTTTAATATCCTTTGAAATAAATGATAAGGCTCATTGTTTAAAATAAATTATAATATTTATTTAAATGATCTAGGTATTGTGTTTTTAAATTAATTTTAATTTAAGAACAAAATAATTACTATATTTAAACCAAATTATCTTTTCTATTTAAAATACCGTGATTCAGTAATTAGATTTTATAACTATTATTTTTTTTTATTATTGTTATTTACTTATTCATTTAATTATTATTATTTTTTTACTTGAAATCTTTATAGGTATGATTAAGTCCGCGTCATACAAAATTATTAAATTAAAAATCCATTCCTAGAACTAACATTTCTGAAGATAAGAGATTAACGGATTCAATGAACGATATAAATATAATTTTAAATTATTGCAAATTTCAATAATAATAAATTAATAAAAATGACATTATCGGTACTTATTAATCAATACATCAACCAACAACATTTTAAGGGTATATCATCATTATCCAGTTCCACTAATAATACGTACATCTAGATTTGGTCAATATATATATCTATACTTTAATAGAGTTATATATATTTATAAATTATAAAGCACTTAATATTACTCCAAATCTTTAAAATACCTTTTTATATTCCAAATTCAGCATATTAACGGTATATCGAAATACTAAAATTAGCAGTTTAGCACCAATTCAAATTAGTCTGAAACTTAATTATAAAATATCCTATTAATAATACAGATTTTAAACTTCTTTTTCTTTTTTGGTTTTTATATACCTACTTCGTACTATTATAAAACATACTAATAATCTGTGGTAAAGTGAAGCGATATGACAAAATCTATCATTTTGTTATACATCTGTCTGTTTTGTCAAATTAAAATAGATTTTATTTACCACCTCCTGGTCAATTCGAAATCAATTGTTAACTGGCACACCGGTGTGCCCGCGACTCTCGACAGGATAATCTTTCTGCTTTTTTCTTTTTATTATACTATTGAAGCTTTGTATTTAATTACTGTACAATTTATATCTACCACATTATATGACCAGCGATATTTCATATTGTATACGGACTATAACATTTCAAATCGATTTCATAATTCTATAATAATCATTCATATAAGAATTACCTACTTTTGTGATGCAAGTATTCAAGTAGGTATATAATTATATAATAAATCCTTCACGTGATCATCATGATTTATGTAAAAACTTATCAACTTAAATATTATACTTTTAGAAAACTGCGGTGAACCAAGGTTCATAATAAAGTGATAGCATTCAAGCTTTAAATTATATATACAGCTCGAAACATAATGTAGTATCTAAACATGATATTCATTTCAGAACTCTTCACCCAGTCCATTACTCATCTATGATTTAAAATTACTTTTATTATTATAGGTATTTACATTCATTATACAGTTCCAGGATAAGGTTCTTATTGTCTTTTAAATCTTGAAACTTTAAAGGATACTTGCTTAAATTTCTTTAATTAAAATCCAATTAGAGTATTATGCTTATTTTTTTACTTTATATGCCTACTATATCAAAATAATACCTTTTTTTATTATGACTCGTATCTTTATTTGGTTTATATAATTAAGTGTTAAAGTTCAAAGATTGTATGTAATGTACTTACTCAACACTCATATTTTTGTCACTCAGGTATTTTGTCTTTAACTCCTAATTAATAAGTACTATAAGTAATCAAAGTATAAGACAACTAAACAACCACTAGGTCTTTCAAAAGTTCAAAACTGAAATATACATATATATTACAAAGTAGACACTTGATGAGCATATATTTAATATCAATGCAGCATATGGTATACAATACCTTCAAACTTAACATCCTCTATAGACAATATATACCTATTGGTATCACATATCAAAGGAATCTCTTTTTTTTTTTAAAGTGACAACAGTTTCAGCTGTAGATCTTCTAAATATAAGTTGATTTAATTTCGTTTGCTACCATTATAATTGATGGCTTCAATATTTATATATTTATATATTCATTCATATCATATATTCATTCATATCATATATTCATTCATATCATTCATTTATTTAAATATGAATATGATAAATAAATTTTCAATTTTAAAACTACATATACTCGTATGTAAATTTAAAGTGTCTAATCTAGATCATTTCTTTTTATGTCATTTCCTAGAAACCTAACAATACCAAATATCTCTTTTAAACCTACAATATCAACTGTGAAGTGATTTTAAAATTACCTTTTTTTTTCTTTTTATGTAAGAGTAACTTGTCTGATACTACCAAGCCTAACTATGCAACTTATTGTTTCACAAATTGACTATTATAAATCCTCCTGATCGATTTCGACCACGGCGTCCAATCTCATAGAGACTAGCCAACTGCGCAGGAGATTTTATAGTGTACAAGTGTACGCGCAGACACAAGTGTGCTCTCTATTCCTGTCACTCTCATACTCCGGTGGGGCGACTACTCGACACAATCGGTGAGAGTTAAGGAGCGCAGGACCAACGGCTTTACGTGTTCTCCGAGGCACGACGGTGGAACACCGCCAATTTCCCAACTTCGGGCTGTTACTGAGCCTTACTAAACAAAAAGACTCAATAATTAAACTTAGCCCGTCCCGGGACTCGAACCCAGGACCTCCGGATATGCAGCCGTACATGCTAGCCACTACACCACCGAGGCAGTTATTTGACATTTATACAAATTGACTAATTCTATAAAGAATAGCAAAAATTACGTCAACCAATGTATCCACCAAGATTGTCCACGATACCCTTGATCTTGAACATGGTCCTGTGATCGTCAATGCGTCATACACTAAGCCAAAGTGATACCTTGAGATTCTTGAACGTGAAGTTTTCTTAACGGATCTAAACTTAAAAAATATATATTAGTATACATGTATAACAGCTAATGTTTTATACAAAATTATTCATCCTATCACCGTTTATATTAGATTCAAATATCCAGACAAACATCACAAAATTAATTAGAATTTGGGTTTTTGCAAAATTAGCAGTTTCATTTTCTTACACGTGTTTTTTTTTTACAAAACTACTTTAATGGAGACTAAATAAAATCAAAACAAGCGCAAATCAAATCTTTTATCATTTTTGAATTACATAAGTATTATTATACCTACGTTCAACTTTGTCAACCCCATTCTCAAATGAGTAATAGAAATTTATTTTATTTCTAGATAACTTCATGTATATTATAAATACAAAATATTCTTTCGAAAATTCTAAATAGGTACAACTCCGTTTTAACTAATTTACTCTCATAAAATATACTCTCAAAAATATAATGATAATGTATTTAAAACACACTTAGCTTAATTAATTGATTGAAGCTTCCAAATCCATTTTACTCATACCATGATGATTGAGCGTCATCGGCGGCATGGGATGATGGCACTTCTGAAGTGTTGGAGGTCACCAATAAAACTCCAAGATGTTGCTCAACTTTCTATGTATATTCAGTACTTTTATATTCGTCAGTACGTTTGTCCGTATAAAGCTACCACCGGCTCGGAAAAGTGTGCTGCTGAGAAGAGCCGGCAAGAAACTCAACAGTTAATCTTTTAAATATAGAGTTACATATTTTACAATCATAATTTTCAGCATTACACACAATCTATGGCTAGTCACTACAGGATGGTATCGAGATCTGCCCCTCTGTCAAGCGCGGGGAAAACAACCGAATATCAGCGTTCTATTTTATTTTTTTTAAATCCATTCTTATCGGCCAACATCATATAATGACATGCCATATACATACATAAATCATTAGAAATTAATTAAATGTATTATTTTCCATTAAAACGCTCAAATATAAAAGTGCAACCTTACAATATATATATATATTATATTATATTATATTATTGTATATTAGCTTCCGGGCTATAGGTAAAACCCACTTAGATTACATAAGTACCAACAAAAATAAATGTTATCAAAATTAAAAATGTCCAGAGGAGAGAAGTTACGAACAAACACACAGAATTTTATATGTACCTATATATGAAGATGTTTGTCCCAATTTAGATTAGATAAAAGAGGAGGATAAGCACTTTGTAGCAATTTTTTTAATATATTATATATATCTATAAAAAATATCACTATTTTATGTTCGATTTACCAAACATTGACTCATTAGACAGTGATCTAAATACTTTGCGAAAGAAATTAAGCGAGAGTATTTGTTTAATTAATTAATGTAATCAGTTAGAATTGAGATTTAATGTTAATTAAATCTTGTCATAATTGAGCTGTTAACATTCTAATACAAATGAAAGTCGAACTTGGGTGGTGTAGGATAATAAATAATCGTTATATGGGACTAGTTTGGTAAATGCGAATGTTTGTTTGTATGTTCGTTACGTTAAAACGGCTGGACGTATTTGATGAAACTCATTTATGAGATAGACTATGGCCTAAAGTAATTCTGACTGGTTAGGTATTTCGGGATGTATCCGAGCGAAGCTACGGTAAGTCGCTAGGTTGAGTACCTATGCAAACTGTTACGCCCATTTTCACCCCTTAAAGAATGATTTCCGGTATAAAAAAATATCCTATGTCCTTCCCAGAGTCTTAAACTATCTTCTTACCAAATTTTATCGAAATCGGTCCAGTAGTTATAAAAATCTTTTCTCTTTATAATAGCAGTGTAAATATACCGTGGTCAACCGTCTTACCTTTCATACATTATAATTTTGGCAAATATACATATACATATGTTCGTAAGTAGCGAATGTAAAACGTAATAATAATATTCTAAAACAATAACGTGACGTCCTTCACGGTGACAAAAATTAATTAACAACTCACGATGAAAAAGACGTTGCGAAACCCTATACAACATGTGTTGTTGATATATTTCTGTACATGAATATTGATTGGTGTAAGAGGTGACTAAAGTAAGGAGGTGATATTTAAGCTCAAGCTATATACATTGTTTAATTAAACGATGGAAATGCATTTGAAAACCGTTCCATGCCATAATGTGCCCTAAAATTTCTATGAGGAGTGTCCCTTTCCAACACAGTAATGCGCTGACCTCGATCAGGCCAGGACAAATGTGATTGATTTATGATTCTCGCTAAGCGGACATCTCTCACTCACTCAAAACCTCTTAATTAGTAAACGATGCCGGCCAAGACGCTGCCATCGCGCTAGGTCGTGCGAAACTGCCATATTTCTAGACAAAGTAGGTTTCTGCAATCGATCTCCTGACTGTCCTCGGTTACGGTTGTAGATACAAAGTAGGTTTCTGCAATTGGACTCTTGGACTATCCAATTATATGGCTTACCTTAATATGTCAATCGTCGGTGACATCAACCTCAAAGATGTCCGTTAAACGAGAAAAAAACGGAAGCGTATATTTCACGTACATTGATATGCGCGCGCGCACCGCGACGGGAAACGCGTATTAATAGCTTATCCTTGTGTTGACTCACTACCACATTGTCTCTAAATCCTCGGTTTCTTTTTTATATGCGGAAATATTTTGTTACTTATATTTAGTTCGAAACTGTGTTGATGAGTATATTAATGAGGGTTGTTGGAATGGATATTATGTATTTGGGTTGTAGTCCAAGATGTCTCGGATTCGAGTTCTGTTTGGAATATTTGTGTTTTGATGATACGTTTGGCTCAGTTTGTAGTGACCCTACTCGCTATGCCCGCGGTCGCGGGTTTGAGTCCCGCTGGGTGCATTAATTTGTGTGATGGGCAAGAATGTTTGTACTCCAGGGATGGGTGTATTTAAAGTTACATATGTGTAGTGTATCAACTATTTCAATATATTTTATTTCCTATACATATGTACATACGTGTATGTGCATATATTCACGTTATATGTGAGTATTGAGTGTGTTTGTGTGAAACCCAATTAAACTTTTTGGCAGATTAGTGTTATTTTTAAGTCCCTAAATTGTAGCATGAAGCAAGTAAAGGAAAAAATAATTATTGTTAAATAAATTCTTTATCTATATACTAACTTTTAATTAAAAATATCATTACCATTCAATGACAGCGAATATGAAGCATGATATATTAAAAAAATGATAAGTGATTTTAAGAACTTTCTTTTTTTTAAGTCGGTCACATATTCCAAGAGTGGGTTATCACTTGAATAAAAGTCAAGACGTAACGTAAAAGAATCTCAACATATGACATTAGAGAGATTACATTGAGAGCTTACGCTCGTAATCGGCAATACAAGTTCGTTGTACTCGGCGTATAAATATAAGAAAATTTGCAATAAATTTGCAATTTAAAGGCCGGTTATGCCTTTGTGGAAACAATTTATGTAAGGTTGGATTGAAACCTGGTACCAATTGTGAGAGTGCTGGTACGTTTTAGTACTGTTTTGTTTATGTTTTGAGTTTAAAGATTTATGAAATGATGGAAGGACGTGTTGGTAATGCGGAGTATCGTTTTTTATGTACATGAGTGTTGGCCTGTTGGGTAAAAGTCTCGAATTACGTGTATTTACATGTCTATTAACGTTTTGTTAACAGATTACTATCCCACGGGATTTGGAGTAATAAAGAGTAATATTTGTAATTTAGATCCCTAAACTATCTATATGCAGAAAATCACATCAATTTCCTTCAGCGTGAAATAAGAAGAAATTAACAAATACATTTAATAATTATAATATTAGTTAGAATTATACATTCGTAGATGAACGTACATACGTACAAATATAGGCAATAAAAGATTGTCGTCTCACGTACATTGAATCAATCACGCTCCACCAATCTGCACATGCACTGGTGGGTCGATACGTAATAGACATATTATAGCTTACTAGCTCCGGACTCTGATTAGATTAAATTATATTGCAGGCATAAGCTTTTAAATAAAAAGTTTTGTAAAGAAAAAGTATAAAATAGGTTTCTTAATGTGAATGATACGATTTGTATGTAAATTATTTTTATTTCAGTATGTTTGTTTTGTTCTTTGTTTGTTAGTTTTTGATTTTCTTAGAATTTCAGAGAACTCTGAGTAAAAAAAAAACACAAAGAGACAGACTGAACAGACGGGCTTCATAATTAATATTATGTAGTATAGATAACACTTTACCTTAAACATATCTCAGTAAATAGCATCCAGTTATTAATTTAGCAGTGAAATCTCGGTTTTTTGTCAAAGCCGTTCCCGATGATTCAGTGATGACGTCAGCGGTCATTTACCCCGCCCGAGGTGTCTGCACGGTCCCCTCAGTGCTTGTTCCTCGCTTTGTTGTAATCATTTCGGAGGTGTGAGAAATTATTATGATATTATCTACTTAACAATCGCTATTGACTCTACTTATCTATATCTATATTAATAATTGAAATTGAAAAGTCTGTCTATGATAGCTATGCCATATAGGTAGAGCCCTAACAACCATTGTAAAATGTATGTTAGTTGTTTTATATCTGCTACCCTTGGGAACGGCTGTACCGAATATAATGAAATTGTCACTGTCGGAACGAAAATTTTGAATATGATGTTGTTGTATTCAGCTCTTTTTAACGTCTCACTGCTGGGCACCGGCCTCCCTACAATACGAGAGGGATCAGGCCATAGTCCACCACTCTGGTCGAGTGCGGGTTGGCGTCACATGTCTTTCGAAAACGTTTCTAGGTTCTCTCAGACATGCAGGTTTCCTCATAATGTTTTCCTTCACCGATATGATATTAAGACAGATAAAGTTAACATATACTTATTAGCGCCTCCCTCTTATGTCGCTCAAACTAATTAAGTGGTTTTAGGGCCAGAGCGAAGCGAGGGCATATCACAAACAAATATACCTACATATATAAATAAAAACGAAATGCTATTTGTCGACTGGATAAGGTTGTCGGATCAGATAGTTTTTATTAATTTTCATATATACATAGTAAACAAGATTAATTTTAAACTTTGCAGTCTTAGGCGTTTTTGCAAATACAATACTCAATTAACGTCGCCATAAAAGTATTGATGACGGGTATTTAATTTCACAAAGCTGTAAAAAACTAAAAGTCAAAGGAAACTCGACACCAGTGTCCGAAGCACTCGCATCTGTAGATATAAATAAACTTAATTAATGTAAGCTTCCGAGAAAGAAAAGCTGGTTCGATCGATCAAGACGACTAGTATTGACGAACTCTCTCTGAAGGCAAACGTCTACTTACACTATTTTTAATGAGACTATAAATAATTCTACTATATGTAATACTTTCTTAGATTTACGCGAATAATTGACATTTTGAATAAAACTTATCTTTTGTGATTTTTTTGCGGCTTTATTTTGATTTTTGGTTTCCGACGTTTCGAATGCTTTACAGTAATCATGGTCACGAGAGACTTTAGGTATTCGACATCTTAAAATGTCAAATATTCGCGTAAATCTAAGAAATTTTTAGTACCACTTGTATTCAATCGACGCTTTGATCTTAAACTGTAAGTATGCAAAATTAGGAAAATAAACAATACCATCGTTGAACGTATGTAGATATGATGGAGACATAATACTAAAAAAGTTTCAAGTAGTTATTTTTTTTTACTAGTAATATACGTTATAGTTAGTCAATTCAGTTTATGATTATTTAAAACTATATTTCTAAAATATGTAGTACATACCTATTTATGTTCTGTGACCGTTGTGTGTGACATTCGGACAAGCTCTATTTAGTTTACATAAACTATATATATATATATATATATATATATATATATATATATATATATATATATATATATAATTTAAGTTTATACGAGAAAAACCCTCTAGATTATAGAATTAATATTTTTACGTTCTTAAAATCTTATTTATGCTATGTACATACAGACACTTTTAATAATTTTATTATACGTATTAAATAATACGACTAAAACAGTATACACTGAATGCCTCCGATCAACTATTTACTATGTAGTGTATTGTAAACAAAACATGTTAGCCTGTAAAATATTTAGGTCAAGCAAATCGGGTCGTTGGTAGTCGTCATTGTTAGAATACTGTTAAATTGGTACATGGGAACGTTTTTACTGTAGCTGTTATAAAAAAACACTTTTTAGGATCAACGTTAGTACTAATTTGTTTGTATTTTAAAACTTTTTTAACTGTGTTATTCTTGAAGATATTGGTGTATTACATGTATTCTTTTAAAGAATTTATTATAGATATTCTGCAAACAAAGATTTATAATAAGTAACTAGCGTCTTACCCTCGCTTCGCTCGGGTGCATCCTAGGTACCCGGATTTTGTTCACAATTTCATGGGTTTGAATTTTTTTGCGCAAAAAACTGATGATATTTTAAAAATAAAAGTAGCCTAAGCTACTCCATATAACATGAGCTGTCTGCCAGCAAAAGTACCGTCAAAATCAGTCCAGCCGTTTCGGAGATTAGCCACAACAAGTAGACAGACAAAAATTAAAAAAAAAGTTTTTTTTAACCGACTTCCAAAAAAAGGAGGAGGTTCTCAATTCGACCGTATTATATATATATATATTTTATGTTTGTTCGCGGATTTTTTCATCGTTTATGAACCGATTTTGATAATTCTTTTTTTATTGGAAAGGAGATATTCCAAGAGTGGTACCATGATAAGGAAACCAGGATTTGATAATGGGATCCCAGAGAAATCGAGGGGAACTTTCGAAAATTGTAGCGGCGACTAGTGCGTTTCATAACATTTTCATTAGGTATTTTAAAGCACTACTATTTAATGAAGGTCTGGAGTCGATCTGATGATGGACCCGAAAGATAGTCGAGGGAACTCCTCAACGATTTACAGCAATTACCTGGTGTTTGGGCTTGATTAATTTGTATTGATGATACGTTTACACTAAAAATGAAAAAATAAAAACTTAAAAAAAAAAAAAAAAACGACTTCCAGGCACTGAAAAGTAAAAAATAACTAAACGGGGGTTTTCATTTAGAATAGATACTTAATCAGAATTTTTCGAAGTCGGTGCCAGCCAATACAAATCAAAGCACACCGACTTCGAAAAAATCTGATTAAGTATCTATTCTAAATGAAAACCCCCGTTTAGTTATTTTTTACTTTTCAGTGCCTGGAAGTTGGTTTTTTTTTTTAATTTAAATTTAAATTAATTTTAAATTTAAATTAGTACCGTATATAATTTCATATGTATTAAATAAAAAGTTATTATTTGGACATAACAAAGTTTAATTTCTTTTATCTGTACAGATAAATCATTTTATTACATGTAAAGTTTTATATCATTATTTAAATTCAACTAAAAGTATACTCTATATTTTACTCAGTCTTAGTTATATTGTATTGCTTTTGTTAAGACTAGACAGTAGACAGTTTTAGCTCTTTTTGTTAAAGAAAAGAGAGTTATTGATAAATTGTAGCTAATTTATTCCTAACCCATATATTGATGTCTCATCACAGTCATTCAGTATGATCACGTCGGTACCGAGAACTAATAGGTATTCAAAGCGATACAATGGTTTAACGGCGCGTGCGCATACATCGATATATACGTAGACTAGTGACAAACCCTCACTTCACTCGGGTGCGACCTGCCAATCAAAATCATTTCAAAATTAGTTTCGGAGATTAGCCGGAACAAATAGACAAAAAAATAAAAATTGAGTTTTTCTTATAATTACCGTATATGATTTGATGATATGCATTTAGTAAAATGCTGTTATTTTAACATAACAAACAGCCACTTCAATTTTATTTATCTGTATTATCTGTAATTATGTAGATATTACGTAACTTGTAATAACATAACTGTTAGATTATATAAATGACTTAAATTACTTGACATTACCAATTTCTAAATATTAAATATACAGATTAAGATATTTACTAAAATTTCTAGATTTTCAGTTGATTACAGTGTTCTAATTTGTGCATAGTTTTTATTTGATGTTTTTTATTTCACGGCAAATAAAAGTTATTGGATATTAAACTATGAAATTCCACATACGTTAGTGAAGGTTTATAGCGAGCGTTGAGAATTGGCTTTGAAATTACTTAATAGGTAGGATTTTATAGAGAAAAAAGGATATTTCGCAAGAGTTTATCGCAGTTAATGAGTAGGTATACTGAGCGATGATCTCACTCGTGCGCAGTTTCAATTATACGCACAACTACGTACTAACTGTCCCGCGAGTGAAGAATCCATAGTGACAAGAGAATATGACATGTACAATGTCATACATATATGGGTATTTAAAAAATGCAAAAAACACATTTTTCAATTATTTTTCTCGTTTTTGAATGTCTTCTATTGATCTATAAGGTAATGATACAAATTAGATTTTTATCTTAGTTGGTAATTTTAATAAATTTTAAATCATCTGCAATAGACGCAAGAAGAGCCTATAGTACCTAGTAGTAGATGTATGGTACTTAGGTATAGTTCAACAATACAAACTGCTGTATCTCTTATCTTATGAGATATTTAATTTTGTATGTCAATATTATATAAAAAAGTACAATTATTTGACTCGAGCGAGTTCAAACCCGCGACCTCTGATACAGAGATAGGTGTTTAGTTTACTTAACCAAATGATTGTAGAATAATAGGTACGACATAATTAATTAATGCAAACGTGATGAATAGCAAATAGATAAAGTTTCTTAGAAGTTCTCAAGAGACGTCTGCGCTAGTTTCCCATAAGTCGAAAGCTATTGTTTAACAAACGTACCCACGCACTGACATCTTCGTTATATGTCTTTATAATGTAACTAAATGTATATAAAAACATGGACGTAAATTACGAATTAACTTGTTATATTGTTAATTGCTGTACCTAATGTGATGGAATCGCGACACGAATTGTTATAGTCCCATTAATATTATAATAAATAAATAAATATGTTGGGACATTAACACACAGCACCATCTAGTTTCATGGTAAGCTAGGAGGCTTGTGTTTTGGATACCAGTTAGTTGATACACTACACCTATATAACTATAAATACATACATATTATAAATATAAACACCCAGAACTAGAGTACAAACATTCGTGCTCATCGCACAAATGAATGCTCCCAACGGGACTCGAACCCGCGACCAACGAACGAGCCAAACGAATTATTAAAATAATTATAAATGCGAAAGTTAGACCTATTTAGATGAAATTTCGTACACGGATAGACTATGAAATAACAAATAGGCTACTGTTAGTAGTAAAACTTGTCAAAAGGTGGCGCTATATAATTTT
Source organism: Argynnis bischoffii washingtonia (assembly GCA_033884665.1). Lineage (NCBI taxonomy): Eukaryota > Metazoa > Arthropoda > Insecta > Lepidoptera > Nymphalidae > Argynnis > Argynnis bischoffii. The sequence continues at coordinate 9,146,022 of JAEMGE010000029.1, forward strand.
ATAAATACAAAAGGTTTTACATAACCAATTAATTATCTAAATATAATAATAGTTTCATTTGCATCACATTGGCAATATAATATCATATTTTATAGCTTTAATTCTGATTAAGTTTCAAACGCGCGCTGTTATCCTTTAACAGGATGAAGCGGTCAATGCGTCATTCTACGAGGTTGGTTTATTTCCGCCAGAATTAACCGTATGACATTGAATACTTTGTAAATGATTAGTAATTTTAGTGACTTATTATAGGTATATAGCTAAGTGACATAAACAAATTAGTTTGAAATGGAAAATTTGTGGCTTAAAGTTGAAAGCTCTTTTTGTTAAATTATTGTCGCTATAAGCACTAGACACAGTTAAGTATATTTTAGTACTTATAGGTACGAAGTATTATGCTTTAAAATAGGATATTCTGTCGTAGTTTATATATAGCTAGATATCTTATTTGAAAATAGTTCCATGTATAATTTAATTTTTCAAACAGTAGAAGATATTATAGTTACTATTTACGAGTCATATGTTTTAGAATGTACATAGATATTAGATACCTATAATTTATGCATAATAGAATGATTAATAATTGTGTTCTTTTTTCTTCTTTTTGCAGGAGAATCGAGAAGAGAGGGATCTACTGAAGAGCAGTCCGCTCCAGATGTAGATGTCGACACCAACGATAACACGCTCAAGGAGCCTGAGAAGGAACAGAGGTCGGTTCACTGTTGTAGTATTATGAAATAATAATATTATGATTATAATGAGTTTCGGAATGAAATAAGTAATGTTTTCATCAGACAAACTTACATTAAAAAAAAACAAACTCCGCTGAGTTTCTTTTGTCAGTTCTGGTCAGGACAGAAGATTTTTCTTTCCGAAATGTGTGTAGGACGTAGGTACTACAGATTATAATTTCAAGTAGTCCACTTGAAAAAGTAAAACTTAGGGTAAGTTTCAGAGGGATGTAATTTTTCATCTAGTTTTGTAATTTCGCTTTTTATTATACAAATTGATCTAATTTAATAAAAAAAAATACAAAATTTTAAGAGCTTTTATATGCCAAGATGAAGAGATAAGGGGCGCATTTGTCCTGAAGCTAGCCCACTGACCAACCAAACCTCCTACAGCCATCTATCTTCGGGCATACGAAGTAAACGTACCCTATTTCTCAGTTAGATGGCGCTGAAAAGTTTTGTTTTAATATAACAGGTTATATTGGAAGTTCTTACAATTCATATCATTTGTTGTAGTTAAGTAATCTATTTTAGTAGTTTTTTTGTCAGTTTTACTTTATCATTTAGTACTAAGTACTGGGATGAGTCGATTAGAATAGTCCGTCTACTTGACGCTAGATGGCGTTTTTATATGTAGTGTATGTGCAATTTTTATTTTTAAATATTTCATCTAATTGAATAGTTTTAGGTATATAAGTATTATAATGAATACAGTTTTTTTTAATTATTGTTATTATTTATATTTTCATAATTAAAAGTTCAAGAAATGTTCCTTAGATACTACAGTTAGAAATAACAAATAAAATGAAAGGTTTTAGGGAATATTTCAGGTTTATTATATATAATATATAGATATCTTTTTAAATTCAGAACGACACTGACCATGTTTTAGATAATCTATCAAGTAACACTCGAGAGTCAAAAAATATTATTTGCGTTTAAAATTGGCATCTTCATTTTAGAGCTACAACGCCAAAAACAGATTTTGGCGTTGTAGCTCCAAAACGGATGGACTGATTTATTAAACTTTTAACTTAGTTCAAAAAAAGAGGAGATATTCAATTTAGGTGTACCTTTTGATGTGTATATTATGCAATATTATAGTTAATTAGTATCCGATTTTTTTTGTTTTATCCCTTATATATACAGGTATTTGAACAATTAAGTTTTTGATTTGATTCTGTAGTCAGTGAACCCTATACGTTTTTATGGGACATAAAAATACATAGTTATAACACCTTATAAGGTAAAAATAAGTACCTTTTGTATTAAAATGTAGTTATCATTTCATATAATATGTAAGTAATTTTAGTCATCTCCTCAGTTGGAAAGGCGGCGCTAGAGGAGTCAACCGCGCGGAGAGTTGCAGGGAGAGGGACGCGCCGAGACGAGGCAAACATCGCAACGCGTCCGATCCCAACCGACTGACAGCACATCCCAACCAGTGAGTTATATTTTCTTTACTAATTACATCGATAATTGTCTAGTGGCTAGCATTTACGGCGGCAGATCCGGAGGTCCTGGGTTCGTGTCCCAGGTCGGACCAAGTTTAGTTATTGAGTTTTTCTGTTAAGAAAGTCCCAGTAATAGCCCGGAGTTTGTCACCCCACGGGGATAACGTGTCCCGTCGGTCCTTCGCGCGATCGAGTTACCATGAGTGTCGAATGGTCGTCCTTGCGGAGTGTTAAAGTGTCATGAAAAAATTATTATATAATCGCAGAATCCGGAGTAGGTATAGGTACTCTAAGGAAAATAGATTGAAGCGTATACTGGGCTCCCAAAATGTTTTCGTTTTTTTTAAATAAAACTATCTTTTTTGGTTTCTTATGTTATGTGATTAGTCTATAGTAATTTTGTCTTTGTGTTTGTGATATTATTCGTCCTTGTAATTTTTTTTTACTTTTTTTTTAATTTTTCATGGGTATTTCGGTTTGAAATATATTAATAGAGCCATCTAGTGGAATTTAGTGTGAGGTGTTTGAGTTAAGCTTTCGCTACACGCCGCTAGGTGACATATTAAAGAAAGCATACAGTTTGTAAGGCAAAACTTATTATGACATATCAAGTTAAGACATACATACATACGTCCGATTGTAATTATTTATATAGTTTTACCTACATATTGATGATAGATTTGAAGTCTTTTTTTATTTTTAAAATGTAGTATCACGATATACCTTTAATTTCTTATCATTTCTGAAACATACTTTTTTAACAAGGAAAAAAGCAAGTTATTTTACTTGTTTTTAACATTTACGATTCAATTAGCAGAATTTGGATTGGACCTGTTTTAAAATATATACGTTTTATGTACATTTGTATTAAGGACGAATGTTTTAGTTTTGTTTATATAGCTGTATATATCTTTAAAATTGGAATAAGTTGTAAAATATCAATAATTAGTTCATAAAAACAGTTCCTGTTGACAAATTTAATGTTAATAAATGAAAAGTAAACGGGTTACTCTCGAAGCGTGCGGCCGGGAGGCGGGAAATTTAGTTTCTTTCGATAATGTCCGGAAATGTCGTGTCATTTAAATGGGGATACGTTAAATATTTAAAGAACATCGTTCTTTTTTGTGCGGACTATAACTTGTGTAGTCGCTGAGAATAACTGAATTGCTCATTTTCCATTTACTAGCATTCTTCCGCGGTTCTGCTCATTTATAATATGCAAAAAAAAATATTTGTAACAGAAAAAAAACGACTGTGTAAAATGCGAACTAAAAAGATAGAAAGGAGCTGGCGAAGGAACATTATTTAATTATACGCTTAGCGACATACATCGAGTTTTATGACACGTTTGACTTAGTTTGTACTGCTATTACCTACTTTGCTGTGTCAGCGGCCGCGGGTTCGAGTCCCGCTGGGGGCATTCATTTGTGTGATGAGCACGAATGTTTGTACTCCAGTCATGGGTGTTTATATTTATAACAAAGTTATATATGTGTAGTGTATCAACTATCTGGTATCCATAACGCAAGTCTCGTAGCTTACCATGGTACTAGATGGTGTTGTGTGTTAATGTCCCAACATATTGAATCTTGCATTACATGTATGTCAAACACATACCCCACATTTAGAGTTTTGTCGCAGTCGGGTAAAATGATGCAGTTAAAGTGTTTTAGAGTAAGGTTTAAACTATACACATAATAATCATATTAAAATTTAATTAAAATTGTCATTGTTGTTCCACAAAAGTAGCGAAATTTCGCTTATGTCAATAATATCCGGGTATATGTATGATTTAAATGCGATCGCGGGAGATGAGGAAATTGAGTGAATGTAAAAAATATATTATGCTGCCTAAAAAAAATCATATATATGTTTAATAAATCGCGTTGTTTTTTGTATGATTAAAACCGCTCGAAAATATATAATTTGAAGACATATTTGTATTATTGCTTCCGTTTCCGGCGTGAAATTTGCTACTTTATAATTTTTAATAAATCTTTTAATGATTTTTTAATAGTGGCAGTGTATATAATAGGTTCGATGCCCAGAAATGGCTAAAGAATTTTGTTATTGTGTCAGTATGTTCTCTCTTCTTTTCTCCGCAAAATGCATAAAACCGTATTATAATTTCGTATTGTGTTGAATTTTTGTAATTGAAATATGCACCAAATAAAGCTAATTGCTCCCATTCGCACTATGATCAAAATTAATTCGGATATACCTAGACTTCAGAAGGACTTAAAATTCTTTAATTGATTTTCTACCTTATTAGCTAGAACATAAAATTCATATTCGTCGAACGTTAATCTATAGGTATATTAATTCTTTCGAGTTTTTTTTAATCTTTATTATTCACTTGGTAGAGTTTATTTTTATTTGTCAGACTTATTGTCTTATAGTATAATTTATACAAATTTCTACCTTACGCTAATAATTTTAAAGTTTACATTATATTAGCATATCGAAAACCTATAATTGCATTCCCGTACCTTATTAGAGCACCAATTTATAGGGATCTCTGCGCTAACTCTAAATATACGATGGGAGGTGTCACTTGTATTTTGTTACACGAAATTCAGTCTTATGTTTTCAAAATAAGGCTCACAATAGTATAAATTATAAGAGAATCCCAGCCAAAGTATTTTGACCTCTAGTACAACGATAGCGCCGGTCAATGCAGGGGCTTAGCTAAAACCATTGTTAAAAGAACTCTTCGAACGATAAAATTGTATGGGTGCGAGGGGTTTTGTTATTTGGTCCTGCGGAATGAGACACTGTTTCGTATTTCAGTTGAGTTTCAGACGCGATACGAGACGTGACATTTCGTGAAAATTTTTGCGATTTTTAAGTTTTACTGCGATTTGTTTTATTTTGTTTTTGTTTAGTTGTTTTTGGCTTAAGTGTTTAATTTTGATTTGTTTTGTTTGTGGGTAATTTTTGTTTGGAATTGTTTTTATAATTTTATAGAATATAGGTGTGACAGGTATGTTTCTCATTTTTATTTAGTATTTATATAAAGTGGATTGTCCTGATTCATTCAGTAAAGCCTAGATCGCAGGCTAAAATCTATTCTCATCTGTCTCTACAAGATAAGCTAAGATTGTTTTTAATTTCATTCCTCAAGTATATAAATTAAATGAAAGAAGTGGTCGAAAGAAAAAAGCGATAAAATTGGATATGTCGTTATCAAAATATGTCAAGTGCTTTAAATTTTGATTGAAAATATTATATTATGATCGTAGTGTCTTGGTTAATGAAATTGTAAGACAGTGCGTATTATTTTTATAACATACAGATAACTTTGTCGCATTTTTATTCGTAAGGATTTGCTTTAAGTAAACAAAATTGTTTCTCTAATGATAACTAGGTATTATTTTTTGCGATAATGCGTGAATATAATCGTTTCAAATATAAATAGAAATTTTAAAATAATTATCAAGTTATTTAAACGTGTCATTTGTGAATGTATTTTATATAAAGTAGGGTAATTTGTTTTAAAATGTTATATTTTGTTGGTTTCGAAGAAAATGAAAACGGGTTTCAATTTAAAATATAAATAAAAAGTAATTCTAACCTTTAAATGGGTATGATATTACTATATAGTATAACTATACAGTATTGTATGTATGTATGTATGAACGTCTCTACTGACACCTTTAACAATACCTATGAACAATTCGCTTCCAACAATGGACGATCGTGAGCTTCTGCATTCCGAAAATATAAACATACATAGGTACGTAACGAAGTATAATATCTTTCTAAGATTATATGATTAGTGTATGTATGTATATATCGGTCATTACCCGTGACCGTGTACCTACATATGTTACATAATACAAGTAGTTTAAACGTACAAAACAAACATACACATGCACAAATCTTATTTATAATAGTAGAACTATTTTTATCTAAATATTCTAAACCGAATCCCATGGGGCCATGGGATCGGATTCCTTTGCAACAATATAAAAGCTCATATGTCTCCATACAGCGATCTATTTCCGTCTTGAAATTTTATAAGAAAAAAGACTTCCAGTACTATCTAAAAATAAAGTTGCATGCATACACAGACTTTGACGCTTTTAAGCTATTTTTAGTATAGAGATATTAGTTGCATATTAAGTGTGGACTATTATTGAGTGGTGCTGCATACAGATGTTCTTACTTTAGTTATCAACAGAAAATATTTTTTTCTATTCGCAATTTCTCTAGTTTTTCTGAGATATATGTATGTATTGCAAACTTATTTAAATCATTTTGTTGCTCTTTTTTAGGGAATTGAGTTTTCAAAATTCTATTTTTCCCTTTTTTCCAAAAGTCTGCATTTTAAGTAAAACATTCTAAGACTGCGCTACCTGAATTATTTAGGTGTTTTTTCCATACAACATGTTTGTCCAATGTAGGTATAACTTAGGGTTTAAAAAAATACACTATCATAGTAATATAATGTACTTATAATAATTTAAACGTAAACTAAATAGCGCTAGTTCAGACGAGGCGCTTTCAATGCGGCTTCACGTCTGTGAAGTTCAACAAAGAAAACAATGTTACAGTCCGCGTGCAATGAAACTAAATGTTGCTTTAACTGACACCCCAGACACTCGATTTCCGCATCCGATGGGGGTTTCAGGGGGTAGATATGAGGGGGGAGGAAGGAGGGGTGATACTGCGGAATTTCGCTGGTATATGGTCGATCTATGGTGTTTGCGGTTATGCTATAATGATTGCGGTTTGTGAAATTTTAGTGTTTATGGGGACTATTTTCATTTGGTTGGAACTTGTTTATTGATTATAGTTGTTATTTTAGGCGTTTTATATCTAATTTATTATAAAACAATCTGCCTGTTATTTGTCTAGTCTCTGTGTTGTCCATTCATACCATAAACGTTAACGTTATCGCAATCGTTTCGAGCAAATGTATAGAAAAACTCATACTCTACTAAGCGGTATAGTTTATATCTATACGTAATATTATAAAGCTGAAGAGTTTGTTTGTTTGGTTGAACGCGCTAATCTCAGAAACTATTTATCTGATTTGTGTTTTTTTTTTGCATTAGATAGCCCGTAAATTGAGGAAGGCTATAGGCTATATATCATTCTGGAAAAATGTACGGTTCCCGTGGGATAGATTTATTTTTGTCTAGGGACGAACCCAAAGCGAAGCGAGGGTGAGTCGCTAGTTTCAGATAAAACATTACTTTCACAGTCGACATTTAATATGTATTAAATAAAACGTTATGAAAAGTCAAATAAAATAACTATAGAGACCAGCTGCCAACATTATTTTTATCCATCAAATTGTATACCAACTGTAATATTAATGCTATCGCAAAATATAATTAGAATGTGGGCCATACAAAAATGTAACAGTGTTTCGAGATTGTGCGTTATGTTTTCCTCACTTATGCAAATTGAAATGCATCGTAAATATTTTGTATGTGATGGCGTTATTCTAAGCAATGAAAGCTATACTAAATGATTTCTAACTATTTTTTGATAGAAGATCAAAAGTCATGTCTATAGATCATTAGTCAGCGTAGGTGCAATGCGATTTATTATCCAAATAAATAACGGAAAATTTCCTTTTTGATACCGATATGTTTTGTGATATATATAGTTATTAGTATCTATACTAATATTGTAAAGAGGCAGAGCTCGTTTTTTTGTTTGTTTGTTTGAACGCGCTAATCTCAGGAACTACTAATCCGATTTCAAAAATTCTTTTTGCATTAGATATTCCGTTTTTTGAGGAAGACTATAGGCTATGTATCATCCTGGAAAAATGTTTGGTTCCCGTGGGATAATTTGTTTTTGTTTAAGGTCGAACCCAAAGCGAAGCGAGGGTGAGTCGCTAGTCACTCGCTGAAGGGTAGATGAATGATTTTCTTTATTTCACATGTTCATGGTTTTTTCCATTCTGGATGCGATGAAAAAATAGTAATATTTTGTAACGTAATGGTGTCTCACGGGAAACACATGATACACCGGAATAAGATATAAATTATAGTCTTTATATTTTAACTAGCTATCTTTATACAAAACAACATGTCGATATATTGTTATATGAAAAAGGATAAACACATTGTCTCATTGTTAAGTCCTAGATATTCTAGTTTATGACAGACGTGTGAAGTCTGCCAATCTGAATTACGCTAGCGTGGTGGGTTAATGCATCTTGTATGGGAGAAACCACACCCAGCTGTGGTATTGTAAGAGGGCCGAATAATATACATATTTATTTTATAAGAACTCGCTCATGAAAATAGAGAAATATATCAATAATTTTGGAGAAATTAAAGTGCAAAACGACCTTCCTTTTTTACGGTAACAAAGTTTAACTTTATGATTGTTCTCTGTAAAATGTAATTGACGTATAAATGAAAGTTAATTTCGTTTGCGCTATAACAATACTAGGAAGGTCAATATTGAGTAATGAAGCTGGAAATTTTCATTTGCCGAAGCACCCAGTTAGTGAAGTTGCTTCATTCATTACATTAGAAATAATCATATTTTGTCTTACTAATTTCATATAGTTTTAATTACATATATTTCACTAGGGACTTACCCTCGCTTCGCTCGGATATACGGGGATGCGCCCTGGGGAGGTACACGGATTATAGTCGCAATTTCATGGATTTTATTTCTTTTGCGCGGAACCCTAATACTTTTTCTAAAATAAAAGAAGCGTAAGTTACTCCTTATAAAATTAGATATGTGCCAGTGAAAGTCCCGTCAAAATAGGTCCAACCGTTACGGAGATTAGCCGGAACAAACAGACAGACTACATAATGCTTGTTTTCATCTTCGTCCGCTTTTTACGCAGTCTGAATTTTTATTTATGTTAACATATTTTTTTTATTTTGACATTACAGACACTATAATTTTATATATCTGTATAGATTGGAGTCTAAGATTTAAATTAGTTTGCAAAACAAGTATTTAATAAATTAGGAACAATATGTCTATTGATTTAACGTTAAGATTGCATCACAAAGCCATATCTAGGGCAGTTTTATCCCGTCCAAAAATAGTATAAGCTAAATGGACAAACAAATGAGCAAACCTACATATGTTTATACCAGTACTTGCGAAGAGAAAGAATAAAAGTGATACTGCACTCAAATACGTTGCATTCTGACGCGATTCTCGTAAAGCGTCTGGAGCGATGCCAGAGCTTACATCGCGTTCTGTACTTATTGTGTTGAACTAAACAGTGATATGATTGACTAAGGGAAAATGTTTCCACGAAAACTTGTTATTGATGTGGTATTATGGTTATAACTTATAGGTTATTCTATGGAAAAAGATTTCCTAGAACACATACTTATTATATCTATGGATTGGCCTAAATGGCAATTTCAACTTTTTTGTATGTTTTTGCGGTTGAAGATCAAAAAATTGAATTATTTTGCTTATGTCATGTTGTGTTTTTCAAATTGACGTGTTTTTCTCCGTGGATAAGAGTATTTTCATCCTTAAAAACGTATATTTCCTGTGATAATTGAAAGTAGTATAGTGTTTTATAACGTCCCTTCGATAGATCTTTTTAGTTAATATAGTCGACTCTATTGCTGTCCTGTAAACGTAATAAGACAGATATCGCCGCTTCAATCTTCCTGAACTACCTGTCGCCCGCCGCCCGCCGCCCGCCCAACAACATTGTATATTTACAGCAAACTTTATATCAGACTGTACTTGCTTTATACGTACATACACATATGTATGTATGTATGTTTTTGTTGTGTATATTTTGAAAACCTCGAATTCGAGTTCATTGATGTTGTTTAAATATTTTCGATCAGTTCACACGTTATTTTAGTTTATTGGTTCATTGCTTTTTTACATTTTTTCGGTATATACGAATATACGTATTGTATTTCTATTTTTGTGGATGAATAGAATGTAACTTGTTTCTATATTAGGTTATCTATACAGATAAATAAAATTGCATTGTCTGTTTGTAATGTCAAAATAATAGCTTTTTACTAAATGCATAAGAAAGTTTATGTGGTATTTATAAGTAAAAAACAATTTTTAAAATTTTTGTCAGTTTGTTCCGGCTGATCTCCAAAACGGCTGGACCGATTTTGACGGAACTTTCACTGTCAGATAGCTCATATTATAAGGAGTAACTTAGACTTATATTTTAGAAAAATAATCAGGGTTCCGCGGAAAAAAAAATAAAACCCATGAAATTGTGAACAAAATCCGCGTATGGCGTACGCACCCGAGCGTAGCGAGGGTAAATCGCTGTATAATTTAATAAATGAATATCTTACTCGTAGCAAGCTACTATTTATGTATACCTAAACATAACTAACCGTGAAAACGTACCTAGGGACGAACGCGAGCGAAGCGAACGTGAGTCGCTAGTTATATATAATGTATGAAATTTTATTGACTGTACCTACTGACTTTTGTATTGTAAACATTTGGTTTTGTATAAGTCGCATATGACATTTTATTTTATGTTAATAGTATTACTTAGTAATTATTAATCGTATATCTTATCCAAGATATAAGCTTATCTCCATTGCGAGTTTCACTTAAAGCCTTTGAGTCGTTACAGCGTGAAGTAACAAATACAAACACTCCACGCATAAGTCTTTGAATTTATGATGCTGTTATGATTTATGTGTTTTTTAAGTATTGTATGTAGCCCTATTTACATGGCACGACACGGGTATGGTCCTACAAGGGGGATCAGGCGCTAGTCCACCACGCTGGCCAAGTGCGGGGTGGATTTCACATGTTTTTCGAAAACTCTAGATTCTCTCAGACATGCAGATTTCCTCGTGATGTTTTCCTTAAGAAAAGTGGAAATCAAGTTGAAAATAATTCATGGAGAATATCAGAGGTGCGAGACCCGGGATTTGAACCCACTGCACTCGGTTTCCCAAGCAAGCGCCTTACTACTGGGCTACTATTAGCTATCTATTTGCTTGAAGTATTATCAAAGTAAATTTCACCTAGAATTACTTCATATAATATTCGTAATTAAAACACGTTCAGGCATTTCTAATCATCGTTAGGATGTTAGCTCTAAACAATGTTAAAGCTGCGGTAAAATTTGTATGTAAGCAACTTGTGAAGTTATTCGTCTTTGAATTAATATCACGTCTATATGATTTAATATATCATATTATGCTGTCGTATATAGTAGGTATGTCTTATGATACTTTTTTAGATTTACGCGAATATTTGATATTTTAAGTAAAATATATCTTCTCGGATTTTCCGCGGATATATTTTGATTTTTGGTTCCCGACGTTTCGAATGCTTTACAGCAATCATGGTCACAGGAGAGACTAAGGTTTTAGAAGTCTAAAACCTTAAAATCCGAAATAATAGGTTTTATTTGTTCTCGCTTTGCTCTGATGTGTTCCTAGATGTAAATTTCATAGCTAATATTAGCCTATGTGTTACTTCAGACCATAGTCTGTCTGTGTACAAATTTCATTCAAATCTTTTCAGCATTTATTTAAAAGGAAATTTACCTACTATATGTTAATGTAAACCATGTCGAAATCTCTTGCGTAGTTTAAAACTACGCGTACAAACAGATAGACGCGGATATCGAGTTTGTTTTATTACTGATACGTTTCTAGAGATTTATATTATATTAATATATACTGGATAAGAGCGGATGTAGAGATAGTTTGTGTAGGACATAAGTGTTAAGGTTAAAAGAAAAATTACAGTTTGCTCAGAGTACCTACCTACTGGCTATATTTAGTACCTACTTTTAACATTACAACATTTGCATCACGCGATGCAGTCATACATCAAACATTTTTAAGATAATCTCAATTGAACTATTCCAATTAACAGAATTTCGCAAATCGAAATCACCTCATATAAATATAACGCTATAAAACCTCGTGTAAGCAAACAGCAGCTTCGATATAGCTAACATAAACAAACATACTGTATTTAAAAACACCTACTTTATTGCTAAATTGTGGAAATTTTTCAATATAAAATTAGATTATCGTTTTGGTATAGTAATTGTGTTTAGCATCGGCTCTTATAGCGGGGCTCTTGGGTTCGATTTTCGTATGTAATCATTTTTTCTTTTTATTATACAGATTTATTGTTTTGATCAAATATGCAGTTCGTTCAGTAACGAAGAGTGATGATAATACTATAAGTAATAAAACTTGCAAGCTATGTGTGATGTGAATGATCTTCCTTCTAAGGTATTTCTTGAACGCTATTGCACGAGGTTTTTCAAGAGTTACGTCTTCAGGCCTCTTAAAAGCCGGCAACGCCTTCGTAATTCGTCTTAAGTTGCAGATGTCTATGGGCAATGATTGCTACTTAAATAAGGTGGATTTTACGCTCGCTTGCTCCTTTTTTACCCGATTGCGCGACGCTAAGGAGGATAATGTGTTTATCAGTCTATGTATGTATGTTTGTTCCTATGTGGCGTTCTTGAGACCAGACGCGTGGACCGATTTTGATGATTCATAAGTCGTTAGATTCGTCTTGATAACGCGAGTGTCATAGGCTATATAAAAATAGTTAAAAATTAAAATGGCGGATTTCAGGCACCAATTTGGGTGCCTTTAATAAAATCTTCTAAACCAATCGTGTGGCGTATCAAAATAAGGGTTTTTAAGTCTAAGACATACATGTTTTATTCTGTCGTGAGATGTACAATTGTACATAATTGTTAACATAATTATACACAATTGTTTTATACACTTTATTAATTAAAGCGAATTCTTTAAAAAATACGATCTTTACAAGTTTAATACAACTTAAGTATCTTGCTTCATTAGAAACGCGTATAGTGTTACGTTTGGAAAGTTTTAATGAGTAAGATCTGAGTGGAATTAGAGATCGAGACTCTTCACTTGCAAGTATATCGAATTTATTATAACGTTAATATGAGTAGATTATAAAATATCAATTAAATAGATATAAATAATCTATGTAGTCACTACATAGTATAAAACAAAGTCGCTTCTCACTGTCTGTCCCTATGTATGCTTAGATCTTTAAAACTACGCAACGGATTTTGATGCGGTTTTTCTTATTTGATAGCGTGATTCAAGAGGAAGGTTTATATTTATAATATATGCATAATATAGTAGAGAAACACTGATAATTTTAGAGGTTTTTAATGTGATGTCGTAAATGAATACATTTCTTTTGCACTTACATTGCAAACGCTGGCTGAACCCTACGATATAGATCAAAATAATGTATTTAGTAAGTATTGTACACCTTAAATGGGTCTACAAAAAAGCTCTAGATCTGGATAACATACTATATCCATTTTACTATACCCAAGCTAGTTACGAACCCAAAGCAAAGCAAGGGCGAGTCGCTAGTATGTATATAAAAACGAATAGTCATTCAATCACAGATTAAACACGAAATTATTTGATTGATGATGCTGAAATTTGGCGGGGAGGTGGATTTACCCATAATCTAAGGGGACGTTTAAAAAGTCATATAAGAATTTTGCAACAAGGCGGTATTAAGAGGGTCTCAAACCTGTCATAAGTTTTTATGAAAGTCATAAGCTTTTGTTAAAAAAAAAACTCAAAAACGCGGGCGACGTTTGTAATATTATGAATGCAAATGTCTTTGTTTGGTCATAATTTTTTGACTCCGCAACGTAGCAAAAGATCGATGTAGTTTTTTGTATAGTCCCTAGTTTATTAGAGAGCTGGAGAGTGGCATAGGGTTTCCTTGGAATTTTTGACTCTAGATGCTACGCTATGGTGTCCTAGTCAATGAAGCTTCAATTGTACAAAATAAGGTGGCTTGACATCAATATCAATTAGCGGTCCGTACTTGAGCGACGCACGTATCTACAGATAAGCTCTAATCTCGTAATAAGATATCGAGGATCAAGTACTGTTTCAAAAACACACGGATTTCACTCTGAAAGCTCTGATATGTCTGCCCTTGAACCGAAAAATTATTCATGTCTATATGGTGGTACTCCCTTATCAGTGACCGTATTGGTGTAAAATTGAGTTTACTTTTACTGTGTGTATGATGATGGTCTAACGTTCAGTTCTCGCTAAGATCTCGAAATTATACAATACTACATTAGGTATGTACGTTTTAACGGTTAGTATAGAATACATTAAATGTATGTATGTACATACACACTTATAGAAAAGTAGGTAAGTACTTTTAAAAAGTTTTTTTTATTTCACTTACTTGAGAAATGATTGATTCCCCATACAAATTTCCACCTTCCTTTTCACCTCATAAGGGATGATTTCCGGGATAAAAACTATCCTATGTCCTTTCTATGGTCTTAAAGTATCTCCGTACCAATTTTCATCTTAATCGATTAACAGATTAAGCTTGAAAAGGCAATAGACAGACAGACGGAGTTATTTTTGCATTTATAACATTAGATTGGATATTTATTAACTATGTACGTAGGTGCTTAAAACGTTCTAGGAGACGATTGCCGACGTCATAATTTTTATCTTTGATCAATTTAAACATTTGTTAGGCCAAAACAAACATTCGTCCCGCCTTAATTAAGACGTGACCTTACAGCACAAAAGGCTGTGTCAACAAAATAAACTGAATTCTGGCTAGAGATTCAAAGAATAATTTTATTAAAATTGAAATTCTACGCACTCTGAAGTTCTCATGAAAGCATATAAATAAATATGTTGAGACATTAACACACAGTACCATCGAGTTCGATAGTAAGCTACGACTTGTGTTATGGACACCAGATAATTGATACACTACACATATATAACTTAAAATACATACATATTATAAATATAAACACCCATGACTGCAGTATAAACATTCGTGATCATCACACAAATGAGTGCCCCCAGCGGGACTCGAACCCGCGACCGCTGGTATAGCTCTTGCTGGGGGGCATTACAAACTGAGCCAAACATAATAACATCTAATGATAATACAATTCTCAAATAAAATACACCTGTAGCGATAGGGAAGACATAAACACGCATGAACCATTCCAGCTTTCATCATCCAATATTATGATTCATAGACTCGCCGCCCGCCCCTGACCCACTGCCCGCCCTATTTCCAGCCGCCCAAATGACGAAATCTAACTTTCATCCGAAACGTTCATTGCCGAATAACGACTGAATCCAATATAAAACACACGATCAACTGTGTGAAGGGCAGAGAAACCTTTGATGACGGTTTCATGGTGAATGGGCTTAATCGTAGTTAAATTTAGTGATCGTGGGTAGTGTATTATCTTTTTATACTTTCAAATGACCGAGTGTAGCAAAGCTTAATGGAGTTTTATGTGTTTCACCTGTATGTAGTATATTTTATTATAGTTCCTTGGTAGTAACTAAAAAGGTTAATTAATTTAATAAATTATAAGTCGTTAGATTTGTCTTAATAACGTAAGTGTCACGGGGCGTATTATTTTACAAAAAAATCAAAATGGCCGATTGTGGCGCCAATTCGGGCAACTTGAAATAAACTGTCATGGTTAGAACATAGTATTGACATTGTGACCCGAATTTTATCTGAACTATAGAGACGAAGTTTCAAACCTACTCTTAATCCGGATACATCCTAGAAAACCTAAAAGACAAAGCCTTTTTATCACGCCAGATGTTCATTGAAGTATCAATTTTTAGAATTGCATTTAAATTTAGCCAAACATAAGTCATTCACAGTATTTATACATTAAAGTATTCTACGGGAAATACCAATCATGTGACACATTCTGTCAGCATCTGAGGACCGCTCGTCTCGTGCCAACAAGTCACTTTTCTCACTTTATATTTTTAATGAATCTATTAACGGTTTTATTAATTTGAGGTTTTTCCTTGACGGTTTATTTTATTTTTTTCTATTAAAGTGCATTATAATAGTTGTGTATTTTTCTTAGTCAATTCGAAAGATGAAGCAGTAAATATTATAAATATTATTATGAGATCGTTCTTAAGATATTTAAGCTTTTCCTTTCGTTCCTTGGATTTTACGAAAATTGCAAGGGATGTAAACTCTATATAGGGAAGGAAACCCACCTAAATTCATCGATTTCAGTTTCAAGTGAAGCCAAACAAGTGTATAATTACCTTAATCTTTTACTTCGAGGGTGCGAACGCCACATACTTTAAAACTAAAAAATAATTAATTGACTAATTTGAATATATTTATGTATTACGACATTATTTATTTGATTTTATTTTAATATTATTTTATTATTACTTTTTTTTAACTCAATAGTTTCATGATTCTTCTGTCGTAGAGATGGGGTCGTGGTGACTTTTTACCATTTTTTTATTTACTAGAGATATAGGTTATCACGACTTCTCTAAATAATTTTCTTTAGTTTGCCTTAGTGATATGATTAATCGTTGTAAAGCTCCAAAAAGTTTTTTTGTTTGTCTTACGTTATAATATGTATTAGCGAGAACTTCAATCATTCAATTCCTGTTTATGAAAAGAGAGCTTAAAGCTCTCAATCTAAATTTTTGTATTTATAAAAAGATAATTGAATTTATAGTGTTTGTAATAGAAATGGAACATGGATGAAGTGTAATGTCGTGTTGTAAGTAAACGTATAAATGTATACGATACACAAGTATATTATGTAGGTTGACATTTAACGTGTGACGAAATTGCAGTACAATTTGACCTATTTGTGTTAGTAAGGCGTAGCAGATGACATCGGTCACCTCCATCAAGTGATACGATGTAGGGTTGTAGTTTATAGGCTGTGGTCGTATTAGAGGAGTAACGATAGATATAATATAACTATAGTTCCCACAACTGCTGTTTAGACAAGTGATGCTTCTAGTATCGATATCGCCAATAGAAAATTATAAATTAATGGGATGAAACAAAATATTTAAGGGGTATATCAAGAATAACATATGTTATTCTTTATTTTTGAGTTTTCTACAGTTTGTCTACCTCTGGCTTATCGATATTGTTGGAATATTCCTAATTTGCGACTTGCGTTCTTACAAATTGCATAATTAAATATTTAATGGCATAGATTTGTTTTCACTGTATTTAAATGAGTTTAAAATTTTAACTAGATATGTCTGTTAATGATTTTTCCTTGTTCTTGTTATATACTTTAATTTTAATAAGTTAACATGCATTATACTAACTTTAAGAATTTGTAAACTGTGAAGACTTACTTGATGTATGTGTATGTATATCTTTGTGTTTTATACGAACGAGTAACTCCTTTTTTTCTTCTAAATAAATAAATAAAATATAATCTGTGCTATATAAAGTTAATATTGTTATTAAAATTTTGTCTTTATTAGTTGTCTAATACCAGTTAAACATTTTAAGGATATAAAGATATTAAGTTTCATATTATTTCTAAGTAGAAACGTATAGAAAGAAACAGATCAATAGTAAGTTTATTGTTTGTTCGATCACATATTTAAAAAAATAACAATCGTCACTAAAAGAAAGCTATACATAGATCTTGTCCTCGTAAACGTGGACTAACTCCTTACGCTTTGTTAGGAGTGGCTTATTTGAGCAACCCGCTGTTTGTATACATACATACTGTATGTAATGTACGATCGGTACATAAACGATAAACTACCCTAGCATTGAGGATATAGGTGGGAAGTTTTCTTGTAATTGTTTATGAATTCGGTTTGGTTTTCAGCTAGTTTACTAGTGGTGTGCCCTAGCTTTGGTTAAGTTTGGTAAAAACTAGCGTATATAATAATACAAATGACGGTTTGTCTGTGTTTCAATCTTAATTAAAATACAAATGACGTTGACGTTAAAAAACACAACACTTATTATAGGAGGTAAATTAATAAAAAGCTCTTTGAAAGTTTTCACTTCATTTACAAATACAATTTAAATGTGTTAGTGCTTTATTGAAAAAGTATAATCGTTTAAGTATCTACACCTTATTATTTTTGTTTTATAAGTAATTAATGGGTTTGTCTTTAAAGTTTTTGTTCTATTTTATTTCGTTCGTAACATATGTAAAAAAAATATTCTTAGCCTACCGAAGACTTTACACTATGAAACATTATATATTATGTTTTTAAACTGTAGTCTCTAGTCTCTAGAACTCCAAGCTAGTTGGAAAGATATGATTTACTTAGGAAAAAAAATGGGTTTCCGCGGGATAGGACTTAGATTTTATGAGGTATAAAGTACGTGGGATAAAAGCGGGGGTGAAAAACTAGTGTTGAATAATTATTTCAAATACATGATTTATTACAGATAATTTTAGTAGATCTATATAGTGATATGAAATATATGAAAAGTATTTAGATAAAGAATTAAAAAATGCCATACTGTTTATGAACAAAGTGTGTATTTTGAGGTCCTAAAGCTATTAATATAAAACGTTTGATCGCAACCAATCAAACGTTAACCTATACATTCTAGTATCTACTTCATAATGGTAAGACCCACGTCACGCCGAGTGAGGTGCGCCGTCTATACAAACGTACAAGTTGTAAGCAAGACGTACATAGTTATGGGTCACTATTTGTTGAAGAAATACGTATATAAACACACTTACATAGGTATGTTTCAGTTGTTTTGGCTTTCGTTTACGATTATTTAGCTTTAGGTTCTAACTTATCTTAACTTGTTACCTGGAATTCTAGACTACAGTTTTGATGTACTATGTATTGTTATTTATTGAATATGAAGGAGTTTAGTTACAGGATTATTGGCAAAAATCTATCGACACTATACGTACTATATGCCCTCACTCCGCTTGGTTTCACCCCTTTAAACGTTTTAAATGTCAGTATTGATTTCTCAGAGATGAGATATTTTTCGGCAGTAATAACTATCCTATATGTTGATCCGGATAACTAGCTATCATTATATTAAATTTCATAAGAATCTGTCTAGTGTTTTTCTCGTGATGCGTTCCTAGACAGACAGACAAACAAAAATTCAAAAATCTATATATATAGATTCGGCCTCTGTTTCAATAATAATGACTATTTTATTTTTAGTATAAGAATTTCCAAAAAATATTTAATGTACAGATTCAAGTTAGAATGTATAGATTTGATTTTTAGACTATTCTTCAATCGGTTCAAATTATTTGATTTTTAGCGTATTCACTCGCGTCGCTCCACTTATCTAGAGTTTGCCAAATTAGACGACGTTTATTGTTACTGGACACTTTTCGTCGTAGTGTCATTTTATAGAGCCTATACTTTCCACAATAAAAGTGCTCTTAACGCAAGGGTTTTGTAAAGTATTGAAATTAGTGGGTTCAACTATATGATAATTTAGGTTTGTTAACACATATAGTCTGGTGAGTTTTTGTTATATATTATATTGGTGAAGATATCACGTGAAATACTCTCGTAAACAAAATACAGCCGAGCAGAGTTGTTTTTGTTTTCAAATCTGGTTGAAAATACTATACATATGGTATATATGTATGTATTAATTCCTTTAAACAATATGTATATAAAAATTATATCATTATGTTGTTTCATGCCAAGTAAAATAAGGTACGTCACGTAATATTATAAAAACTTTCCTCCAGACTGTTGATTTCATACAGGTTTGTTTATATTACACAGTGATGTCCACATGTTTTATTGCTGTTGAATTAGTAGAACTGAAATTAACGTGTAATGGTAGTATGGTAGTTAAACGCAGCTCGCCCTGCCTGCCTAACACCCGCCCGCCCGCCTAACGTAAATAACATCGGCGGAAATAAAATCTATGTTATTCCAATACCGATATGCTCTAAATATATTTTATTGCTACAAATTTATTGATTTCTTAACCTTAAGAATATTTTCATATTTTATTGAGAATGTCATGACTATGACGTTGGTTATTTTTCGTTCAATTCTGACGCTCGGCAATATTAAATTTGTATAAAACTTGCGACTTACTCTAGATTCGCTTCATCTAAAAGTAGCATATGTGTTACTTCAAGTTATAATTTATCTGTGTACTATAATCTAAATTTGACGTCCAAGTCCAAGCCGTTTCAGCGTAAAGGAGTAACGAACATACACACATACAGTTAAACGAGTTGATATTACTTAATAAAGTACACAAGAAGTTAATTTTATTACTTAAGTAAATAGCTTACCATTTTTAATTGAACGGGTCGTAAAACTTTGCCGTTTACGAATTTTGTACTTGCGTAACTCATGCTTAGCTCTAGATGGCATTTGATTTTACTGTATGGTACAAGTGATAAATGAACTTTAAAGTTTAAGATGTAATTATGTCCTTACTAATGTTACAAAGCGGAAATTATGTGGGTTTGTTTGTTCAGCCTTGACGCAACAACTGAGTAACAGATCGACGTGATTTTGTTGCATATAGATATGTAGATCGGCCGGAAATTGACATAGGTCATAAACTAGATAAAGTTTTTTTTTATTCCTATACATAAAGTAAGAACCAATAGGTAAAATCATTACATAGTATAAAACGAAGTCGCTTCCCGCTGTCTGTCCATATGTATGCTTAGATCTTTAAAACTACGCAACGGATTTTGATGCGGTATTTTTAATAGATAGAGTGATTCAAGAGGAAGGTTTATATGTATAATACATGCATATTATAGTACAGAAAAGCCGAGAAATTGAAATATTTGTATTTCATACTAACCGTTAAAACGTACCTAGGGACGAGCCCAAGCGAAGCGAGGGTGAGTCGCTCGTATTAGATATTGCGTTAAATCATTGAAGAGCCTCAGCGTAGCGAGGATGGGTCGCCTGTGTCACATAACTTGATCCAATTTTCCATAACTGAAGTGACTTAACAAAGTCCTTTCAGCGTCTCCCGCTCGTCGCTCTCAATCTATCTCGATGGCTGCTATTATTGAATGCGACGCTAAGCCTAATTTATATTTTGTTTTGAGAATGCCAACTCTTTGGACGACATTTTAAATGAGTAAATTTTTAAGTATTACTACTAGAAGGTAGATTATATAAACGTTTAGAAAAGATGTGAGGAGTTTATTTATTTATTATATTTTTTTATAGTAATGTATGAATTATTATCTAAATCTGTTCAGCCGTTTTAACGTGACAAACATACACACATATATAAAAATTTTCATATTTGTTTCATGTCTGTGTTGTTTATTTTCCTGTTGATCGATTTTACACATTATTGTTTTTAAGACTTATACATCAATCTTACATCGTTTCAATTAAACAGACGTTTTAATATATCTATATATTTTCTATATTAGATTGTTTCAAAACGAATTACTGAACCCTCTTCATAGATATCTCTAGCCAGTACATTCATTACTTGTAATGGGTTCATAAGTCATAGTTTCTGTACGCGGTGTATATTTGGAAGCAGGATGTGACGTGAGGGTCTTTATCTATAAACATATATAATATTATGTAATACATACATAAACCTCCCTCGTGTTGAAGGGAAGCCTGTCCCAGCAGTGGGACGTTAAAAAAGGGCTGACTACAATACATAGGTATAAAAAAAAAACTTTACTCACTGATTAATCTTAAAATTTAGCAGATAGATTCCTCATAGAGACTAAGTACCTAGAACTTTTGGAAATTCGATAGTATATTACATATGAAAAATAGATCGCATCATTTAATAATAGTGGGAAATGTTGGATGAATACTTCATAGAATTAATTACCTGAAGAGCATGCCTTTCATAATTTTAACATACTAAAACGTTTTATTATTTGCAAAGGGACACTCAGTCTATATATAAATAAACATAAGTGCAATATTTCAGTACGATTGGACTAATTGAAATACTTTTTACTGAATACTGAATAACACCATATCGCAATTACATAATATGAGACTCAACCAATTTTCCAGTAAAGAAAAATATTACATAAACGTTTTTACTAAAGTCCTTCAGCAATCATACAGGATGATGGTGTGTAAACGAATTCATTAAACCGATAACGGTTTTACGTTTTTTACAGAGGAAAAATATTCGGGATGGCGTGAACTACATACGAGTGTGTGTCTTGTTTTGTTTCTAATTTGCTTGTTGATAATGGATGTGTATATTTAAATAGCAAGTTTTGTGTATTTAAGCGTTTTTGTCCTTGGAGTTTGGAAATATTGAATGGTATGTATCAGTTTAAAATAGAAGTTACTTCACTATGTACCTTTTATCATATACAAATCTAAAACTATGTATTGTACACTACTCGTATGTATCGTATCGGTCAAGTGGCTGAATATCCATAGATCTTGGGTTCGAGTCCCGAGACGGGTTAAGGAAGAACTTGTATTCAGCCCTTTTTATCGTCCCACGGGTTTCTCTTCAATACGAAGGGATGAAGAGAGAACTTATAGTGTAGAAATTAGTAATTTTTATCTCGATTCAATCGAGATGAATTATAATACTTAACAAATTAACTACACTTAACCTAACTTAACTTAACTTAACTTAACCTACTAAAGTATTATGATAAATGTTTGAAATTCAAAGAATTTTGTTACTCTGTGTTGTTTCGATAGATTTTACTGTTTTCGAATGTCATTAAAACTCGTATTCACTATGAATGATCCTTTTAAAGGCTTTTGCATAAATATGCAGTACTTTAGATACAATTACTTGCCTGGAGATCGTAGACTACGTCTCTAGTTTTTCCCTTTCGATAGCGTGTATAGTAATCGTCTTTTTGTTTAATATCGAGTCGGGACTTGGGGTGGATGGGGGAGATACAGACTTCAGTCCATCACCGACCGCGGTCACGTACAGACGTGTTCCTGTAAAGAGTTTGTTTACGTTAGATACGGATTGATATTTAGATTTTCTTTTTATTTTTAGTTTGAATTAAGCAGTAAATTTTTTTTTATTATTTTTTTTATTATTTTGTGTGTTGTGTGGAAGTTTTTGATAACTTTTTATTTAAAACGTTGAGTTTAAAGTTATCTTTGTGTGTGTGTGTGTGTTTAAAAAAGGTTTCATGCTTTTATACAATTTACGCTTTATTTATCATACAATATTTTTATTATTAAGAAAAATAATTTTGGCTTTATGAGAGTTTTTAGTTCTAAATATTCAATATTTTAATTTTTTACATGAATAGGAAAATGTTGCCTTGTTATTGTTAGTCGTAGTCTGGAGTCTGGCTGCTTTATAGAACTTAACTTTGAATTCCTTATATGGCATTCGTTGCCCACTTTTAGACCGACTTTATAAACAGAAGATGTAAACAATTTGATCTACCTAATACTATTTTTCTTATTAGTATTATATTTTTTGTACATTTGTAATAATGGTACGCGATATCTAAATTGTGCATGTCTGAGAGAATCTACATAGTTTTCGGAATGCGTGTGTAGTCCGCTAGGCCGCACTTGGCCAGCATGGTGGACTATCCCCCTGGACATGGGGCATAATCCCCCTTGTAGTAAAGGGAGCCCCATGCCCAGCAGTGGGACGTTAGAAAAAGGCTAAATAAATATCTTATACTTTGATTCGGTCCAATTGAAATACGAGTTACGTAGCTAACTAAAATTTCAGTATTATTTATAGTTTTAAAAAGCGGATAACGTGACGGCATTGTGTGAGTAATGGTGTTTTATCTCATGCACTGCTAATAGTGCTGGCAGTGTGCAGTCGGAAATAGATACACTGGCTGTTGATTGTGGAGTCTCTCACGTTTTAAATTTAATTTTATGAATTTTCTAGTTTTTATTCGTGGCTCTTTTCTCCTATTAGATATGTCTGTAAAAAGCAGCCTATGTATTTTATCCAGGATATCAGCTATCTCCATTTCGAATTTCACTCAAAATCGATGCATCCGTTACAGCGAGAAAAGGTTACAAACAAACACACACTCTTTCTCATCATTTACATTTATAATATTAGTATGATAATGCATTTTTTACCCATAATTGAGTACAAACATTCGTGCTCATCACACAAATGAATGCCTTCAGCGGGACTCGAACTCGCGGCCGCTTGGCACAGCAAGTAGGGTCACTACACACTGAGCCAAACGAGTCGTAGGTTCGGTCGGTCGGTTGCCCATATTGGTTTGTTTTGACTAATAAGTTTACATGTAAAACTATGCTTACATCAGGTGTGAATGTCAGCAATGAATACTCGCGCCGTTGCTCTCTAATTAGACATGTGTTGAGTTAATAAATGACGTTTAAAGGCTGACAAATTTAAGTACGGTGTTACGCACAATCTTTCGGGGGAACAGCTCTGTAGTTTTATATTGCTAAGAAATGAGTATGAAGACTTTAGATAATGAAAGATATTGCTATGTAAAGAGAGAAAAAAAACCATACCTAGTTATTTTTAAAGAAAATACTTATCGATATTAAAGCTACGCGTAAAATTAGCTTGATAATTTAAATATACATTATACAGTAGGTATTTGACTCGGTTACAATATGCTACTTGTTATATATCGTAAAAGTCATATATTTTAATAATTGCAAATTATATATAATACACACTAGACTATTATACCTACATAGACTAAAAATTGTAAATATAACAACAATATTCTAAAAATAATACTTTTAAATTAAATCCTTTGTAAAATTAAACAACATTCTAATATTGGGCCAAAACAATGTATCGACAAAATCCGCCGCGGAATTAAAATGTTAAGCAAATAAAATGTGTTTCTTATTCATACATATATAGTAGTATACATATATTATAAATAACTATTGATTTACTTTCTCTCTCTTTGATGGACTATGTCGCTAGTTATATCTTGTAGTTATAACGTTATTAAATACTAGCGACTCACCCTCGCTTCGCTCGTGTTCGTTCCTAGGTTGATTCTCAATACAAAAATCCATCCCTATTTTCACCCCCTTAAGGGATGATTTCCGGGATAAAAACTATTTATCTATGATTAAAATTCTCACTATTACACAATAAGTCTATCATTATTCGTTATTATAAACGGATTCTACTTATAAATTATGTTACGGCGTATTATATACAAATATGTCTGTAATGTCAGAATAACAGCTTTTTTACTCAATATAAAAGTATACTTATAAGAAAAAAACAATTTCTAAAATATTTGTCTGTCCCCCTTCTGTCTGTTTGTTCCGGCTAATCTCCGAAACGGCTGGACTGATTTTGACTTTCACTGGCGGATAGCTGATGTTATAAGGAGTAACTACGGCTACTTTTATTTTAGAAAAGGAATTAGGATTCTACGTAGACAATTAAAATCCATGAAATTGACGGACGCACCCGAGTGAAGCAAGGCTAAGTCGCTTATTGCATATATAACTAGTAGCACTAGACAGTGCTAAACGCAAAATGTATACGTTTAAAATATTTTTTTCATTTCCTATATCTATAAACCACATTGTTGATGGTAAATAATAATTATGTATAACTACTTGAATCTATTCGATGGATATCGAACATTACTTGTCCATATAAAGACGACCGAGTGAATATGTTATGTTAACTCCATAGAATCATGGTAATACGCTTCGCTAACTCGCACGTCTCGAAGGTGGTGCAGATAGAAATTATCATGTGTCAAGTCCTTAGTTACGGATTTGTAGCGATTGTGAATATATAGGCGCTTCTTATATAAGTATATTAATATAAAAGTTTATACTACGGGACTTAACGCGTGGATAAGCGGCTATATACCTTGTTCCCGACGTTTCGACTGGATTACACCAGCCGTGACCACGGCTGGTGTAATCCAGTCGAAACGTCGGGAACAAGGTATATAGCCGCTTATCCACGCGTTAAGTCCCGTAGTATAAACTTTTATATAAATATGAAACGCGATAATTTAAAAAGTTATAAGTATATTAATATTATAATGAGGAAAGAAAATGTTTTTTTTTTGTATGTTTGTTTGTATTGCACAAACTAATCTGCTGAACCGATTTAGATGGATATAAAGATAGTTTGAGACCCTGGGAAGGATAGGATTTTTGTTCCGGAAATCAGACCTTAAGGGGATGAAAAGGGGTATGAGAGTTTGTATGGAGAATCAATCATTTTTCAAGTAAGGGATATGAAACTCGTCAAACCTATGTGTGCATAAGTACATGTCTGTCTATCTATTCTATACTAATTCTTAAAACGTAACTAGCGTCTGAACCTATAGATTTCTTAGAGATGACATATTTTCCTGCAGTAAAAAGTGTAAAAAGTATCCTATATGTTGACTCGGATAATCAGCTATCATCATACGAAATTATTTCAAAATCTGTCCAGTCGTTAACTCATGATGCTTTCCCAGACAGACAGACAGACAGCCATAAATTCTTAAAACTGTAGTTCGGCCTCTATCGATAAGAATAACTGTTTCAATAAGATTTTCCAAAAAATATTTAATATACAGATTCGACTCAGAATTTTATTATATGTATAGACGATTAATTTTACTCTAAATATTCTCGTTACGAGATTTACTAAGAAGAGTGTCAATTGACACACAAAAATTCTATGAAACCGTGCATTGCCATCTTTAATATTATAGCGA
Organism: Argynnis bischoffii washingtonia; assembly: GCA_033884665.1. NCBI lineage: Eukaryota > Metazoa > Arthropoda > Insecta > Lepidoptera > Nymphalidae > Argynnis > Argynnis bischoffii. Next base: position 9,172,631 of record JAEMGE010000029.1, read on the forward strand.
ATATTAATAAGCACAAAACTACTGTCTAATATATCATTGTATCAGACAGACGTACTGATTATATATAATTGATTTATTGTAAGCAGAAACTTCGCCCAAACTCGTTTTGAAGTATTCGGTCAAACAACAAATAGGTATATGGTACAATAGTTAATGAGGTCCGCACTAATTATATTTAATACGTAACAGTAACCTTATTAGCAATGTGTATATTATGTTATATTTGACTAAGAAATGTCTTAATATTCCAAATCTAGTTTAGATTACGGGTTTGTACGCGTTTTTTTTTCGCCAAATTAATGTGACCTTAGCTGGTGGTTGTTTAAATATGTGCGTTATAGATATGCGATTACAATTAGATGGTTTTCTTTTATAATAACCATTATCATCTACTAGCGGCTCACCCTCGCTTCGCTCGGGTTCGTCCCTAGGTACGTTTTAACAGTTAGTATGAAATACTTTGATTTTCTCGGCTTTTCTGTACTATAATATGCATGTATTATACATATAAACCTTCCTCTTGAATCATTCTATATATTGCTGAAAACTGCATTAAAATCCGTTTTGTAATTTTAAAGATCTAAGCATACATATGGACAGACAGACAGCGGGAAGCGACTTTGTTTTATACTATGTAGTGAATATATATACGAGAATTCTTCTATACTTTATTCTAAATTTCATTCAAATTGGTCCAGCCTACAAGAATAACGATCATACACACATACAAACTACTAAATATAAATAAATAGTAGTCCGCAAAAAAATATTTCATCTACTAAAATAAGTTAATGCTTCGTTAAACCGCATATAAATTTTCCTTACGAGTGAATTATATACATTCATACACGTATACATACTAGAGTACATACAGTAAAATTGACACGAAACATACGTAAACAAATGTACATTAGACGTGTACATTTAGCTCTTTGACTTTTTAATGATTTCAGACTTTATATTTTAGCTCGTGTTCTTACGCGGTTTCTCTCGCATTATAAAATATCTAGTTTTTAACTTCTATTTCTAGATTTCTCCATTTGATGACTATTTTACGTTAGCAAACGGTAAGTTTCATAGTGCCTCACTGAGGCTTCTCAAAAATTTTGCACTTAATGTTAAAATTTGTAAAAAATATTTACATGAACAGATAACACTGTAGACCACCATAGATTAATATTAATAAATTTTTAGAGCTCTATACCATAAGCTAAAATTAATAGCGTTATACCTACCATAACTTGAAAAATGACTTAAGTGACGTGAAAGTGTTACATGTGATACGATATAAGTGTTCTGCGAACTGAAGTGTTAAAGTGTCTAAGTGTAAAGATGGCCACACAAGCCCCTCCCCGAGTATCGAGGAACGTGTCTCTGCCGGCCGGCAGACAGCCGCCGCCCGTGAGCGTGCTGGCAAGGCGGACTATGTCCGAAAGGTACCTATATGCCAAGAGTATCCAGGATGTATGAGAGCTTTCTACTTTTCTTTATAATAGTATGATATTATTAAGTTAGGCTAATGATAGCCCAGTGGTGATGCGCTTGCTCGAGAAATCTAGGGAAGCGTTTCAAATCCCGGATCGCGCAATGAATGAATTTCCTTCACCGTAAACCACTTGGTTTACGGTGAAGGAAAACATCGTGAGAAAACCTGAATGTCTGAGAGAACCTAATAAGGTTTCTAAACACATGTGATGTCGGCCAACCCGTACTTGGCCAGTGTGATGGGTCACGATTAATGATTGTTTTGTTGTTAAAGTATTTTTAAAATAGGCAACTATTAGTTGACCTAAATTTTTTTAGTATCTTTTTGTTCCATTAGGTCTAGGTCTTCGATTTAATTAATTTAAGGAATAAACATTTTTTCTAGATTTTAATCTTACGTTGATAACCTCTATTAATTTTGAAGTCTTCAATAACAATTAAAAACGCTTCGTAAAAGTGTTATTGACATAGAATCACTTTTTTTTATTAATATGTGTATTTTAATTTAATTTAATATTGACTGTGCATTTATTATCATTATCTGTCAAAAACATATCTTACTAGGATATGACTGCAGATCGGTACTATTATTGTTTTTTTTTTATATTTAAGTCTGTCACGAGCGGTGTAGGATGTGTGTTATCATGGACATAACTCGGTCGTCAATTATGATAAATTGCTTTATCTCTCGCTGGACTAACTATACATTTTTGTTCGAAACGTGAAATATAACTTGACTACTTAGTATTTTTCTATTACCTATGACATGTAATGTGTCCTCAGAGATATGTAATTTAGTATGAAATACGTATTATAAAGCCGCTGAGATTGATATTCGTCTTGGGTTTAGTAAGTTACATATTTTTTATAAAAAACAAATATAATCAAAGAAAGAGAAATTAATAAGGACAATAATAATGAATCTGATACCTCATTCATTAAAACGGATGAGTAGTTAAGGAGATATGGTAAAATATATGTACGTAAATACAAACATACATTAGAAATACTTTGATTGCTAAAAGTATACTCCTTCCTTCATTTAGGCTTTGGCTTTGGCTTTTGTCTAGTCAAGTAAAAAAATATACTAATATAATATTGGTAATATTCATTCATGTATGTTGCTTCAATTTATATCCCAACGGTTAAAATATACATATATACTCGTATCTAAGTGAGGTAATATGTATGAGCGAAGGCTAAGTATAGTTGTAAAATGTAGATAGGTACTTTTTGATAAAATCTCTTTGTACGGGTAGTTTTCAATGTCAAAGTTGTTAATTCAAGTAAATGATCCATTAGTCCACCTTCAGTGAGTTGTGCAATTTTCCCGTAGTCCATTAGTTAAAGCGCGGGCGTAATTAAAACGTTTATGAGCTATTTGCTACCCTAGGGACGTTCTGAGAATGACAAGAAACTGATGTAATCTATCACAGATTAAATATTTGCCACAACACTAGTTGATGGATGAATAATACATTTTTTTTATGCCTAAAATACTTAGACTTTCGTGGATATTTGACATTATAAGTAAAAGCATTTTTGTTTTTAATATTTCGCGGTTTTATTTATATTTTTTTGTATTTCACGTTTCGATTGCTGTATAGCAAAAAGGTCGCGGAAAAGACAAAGCTTTTGTTGTCTCAGAAGTTGTATAACAGGCGACGTCTGACTATAAAAATTAGTTTCGGTCACAATTTTGGTTTCAGATTAATTATGACATTAAAGTTTTGAAGAAAAATGTAAGAAATAACAATATTTCATATTACTTTTCCTTTCAAATTGCTATATTTTATAATATCTTACTCCAGATATATGATAATGTCTCTAGCGATTAGAATATTAAACATTTGTCCGTCGTTAATCGTGCATACAATACTTCGATGTGTACTTTTGTAGCGGCACCAGTTTTAGCCTTTTACAACTTCCTCCGTGTGTTATGAATTGCATTTCCTTCGACCTTTGAGTTGAACCGTTTGCATCTATTTGTTTGTGCGTTCAAGTTTAGATGAATATTCAGTCACTTCATTGATTGTAGTTTAGTAATAAATTTTCAGTTTTTTGCTACCAATGACAATTATTTGATTTTTTCTAATGAATAGTTGGTAAATAAGTTATTCGTTAAGTTTTATAATAACTTTACATCGATAGCGTAAATGTCCTCTTTTGAATGGTAATATTTAATTGTATTTTATTTCCCGCCATCCATTATTTATTCACTTAATTAAAATTTAAATCCGGCTCGAAGGACCAAAGCAAAATGCTTATGGCTTATTCAAATGATTAGCCTTGAGAAGCTCGTTGTATTCGATTTAATTAAATACATTATTTTACGTTTAATAAACGTCCTGTTATTATTTATGTATTCTTAAACCATTTTTATTTTATGTTACAGTGACTTGGAACCAGGTGCAGCGACTGCGCCTTCAGGAAGCTCGAGCAGTTCGAGTTTGTCTTCTAGAAGCAACGAGAGTAATACCGTCGCTGCTGAACAACAAGGTACGAAAGAAACCCCTGGCTTTTAATTATTTTTAGAAAACATACCTTCGCTTCGCCCAAGTACCTTCCTAGTTCTCTAAGAGTAACATATGTGCTCCTGCATGTCAGAGTCTATCTATATTTTAAATTTTATCCAAATCCCTCCAGCGTTTTAGCGTAAAGAAGTAACAGATATACACAAACACACATACAAACTTTCACATTTTTAATAGTAGTCCGATTGATTCACTTCTTTACAACATTAAATAATAATCAATAAAGGTAGCATAGATTTCGTTTATTCATTCCAAAACTTATGTTGTACAAACATCCGGCAGAGATAGACAGTTTTTTTTTTATAATGACTATAGATAATATGAGCTATGTAGAAGAGGAAGTCTCTCCCGTGACCGTGATTGCTGTAAAGCATTCGAAACTTCGGGCACCGAAAATCAAAATAAATCTGCGAAAAAAAAAAATTAAAAAGATAGTTTTATTTAAAAGCTATTTTAAATGAGAAGATACGTTGGAAGAACTCTCTTTATTAGACTTACGTATATATATATATATATATATATATATATATATATATATATATATATATATATATATATATATATGTTTTTATAATATTTACTATTTCCAATATCTATGTTAGTAACATAGATGATTAAATGATCTGGCTTATGTATTACAAAAGCACAACACCTCGCGTGCTAGCAAATATAATGTTAGGTCTTGCGGTGCATTACAAGTGTTTAGTTGTAATGCGACAAGATATCATTATTACAATAACATTCGTCATATAAGGTGATTCAACATTAAATAACTAAATCAAAAGAAGATCATAAATTCGTCCGTTTGGACAACTTGTGTATACACTTAGTAAAAAAGTGATCTCTTCGAAGATTCATTTATTTAAACATATAAATATGAGCTCTGAAAATATAATAGTCCAAAAATGCGTGGAAATGAAATATATGTAATCTACACAAAATACTATAGTATAATATAAATTAATCAATTATTACTATTTCATATTGTAATTAAACTTATTTTTTGAATGTTTTTGCGGTCTAATTTAGATTTTTGGTTCCTGATGCTACATATGCTTTACAGCAAACATCTCCGTATACGCTCTCCCGTGACCATATTTGAAGAAATAGTTCCATAAAGCTAAAAAATTAACTTATTTTGTACTGTTCATCATCACAGCATTAAAATCATTGACCTTTCTAAGTAACATTGATTATTTTCACAGGATCTCAATCAGATTGGTCTGAAGAGGAGGACCCTCTTGCAGCGCAGTGGTCGGAGAGTTTGCCACCGCATATACGGGACTCTATTATATTATCAGCGCGCATAAGGAAACGTCAGGAGGTCATCCATGGTGAGTGCTATGGGAAGTATGTGTAGGGGAAAGATTTAGTTGTAATCTTATTTTCTATAGCTCAAATTCATGTACTTTGCTGTATAGAAAACAAACGTTAAAACTATATTCGTTTGAAATAATGCATTAATAAAAAATACATATTGTGATTCAGTTGAAAAACTAGATTTCCCGAAATAAGTGTAAAATTAGAAGATTTATGTATATGTTTTTCTTCTATCTATTGATTAACAAAATTTCACGCAAATTTTTCCAAATTTCAGAATTGATAGTCTCCGAGGGGTCTCATGTGCGTTGGTTGAAGGTATTAGGGGTTGATTTTCTGAAACCCCTCGAAAGGCAACCCTCACTTCTACCCCCTGAGGAATTACGTGCGTTGTTCCCAAATCTACCAGGAGTTAGAGAAAGACATACGAAGTTGTATGCAGATTTACGACAAGTTAGAAACGAAGCGATAAATCATGTCGTGGAAATAAGACCTATAGCTGATGTTATGTTAAATACGGTGAGTTAAAATTATTATTGTATCTATTTTTTTTAAATAGCAATAAATGTAAAACCTTTTCTTAAAATGTTAATTTTAGTTGTAACTTAAATATAATACAAAGGAAATGTTGCAATAAAAAAAAAATTAAAATTGTTTACCAATTGGTAAATATATCGACTTATTAACACTAAACTACAATGTAATTAATTTAAAAATGAATTAAATCCTGATATTTGTATGATATATACTTTGTGCCTTCCACGAAGACGCACCCCTTTCTTTATTGACAGTTGTAATCGCGCGCCTTCGTGGATGGTACTATCTATACTAGCGACTCACCCTCGCTTCACTCGGGCTAGTCCCTAGCTTGCTTCCCAATACAAACTTTCATCCCTATTTAAGGGATATCACCCATTTAAGGGATGATTTCTGGGATAAAACGTATCCTATGTCCTTTCCAGGGCCTCCAACTATCTTCTTACCAAATTTCATCTAAATCGATTCATTAGACCTAGAGATTAGTACCCCCTAGAACGTCACAAACTCACAACATTACAAACTTTACCTCTTTATAGTATTAGTATATAATAAAAAGTGTCATTTAGAATGTAGATGATTATTATTTATCACAATATGTCATACATGATCGCAGCTGGGTGAAGCCGGTTACGCGTCGTGCCTGTCCAAGTTCTGCAGCGGGCAGCGCATGGCGCTGGACGCGCTGCGGGAGAGGCGGAAGAAGAACAAGGAGCTGCACCAGTTCCTGGCGGGCCGCGAGCAGCTGCCGCGCTGCGGCCGCCTGCAGCTGCGCGACCTGCTGGCCTGCGTGTGGCAGAGGTGAGGGGGGCGGGGAGAAAGGGGAAGGGAGGGTACCCTTCAATAGTTGTAAATACGTAGTAGTAGTAGAAGTAAATAAGTAAGTTGTCCTGTACTGAGTTCAAAGGTACGCGAGGGAAAGCAAATAAAATGGTTTCTTTTTGAAATTTTAGTAAAGCCTAATAGATTTTTTTATTTTTTGTCTGAAATATTGAAATCGAGTTTTTGGGATAACTACCTTTATCTTATCTTATATATTTAAACGAGCAATTCTTGTATATTTATATCTTTATATATTTATACCGGCGATCTCGGAAAGAGCTCTAACGATTTCGCTGAAATTTGGCATGTGGGGGCTTTCGGGGGCGAAAAATCGATCTAGATTAGTCTCATGTCTGGGAAAACGCGTGTTTTCGAGTTTTCATGCCGTTTTCTTTTGCATTATTCCACGCAGAATATCGATAATTTCTTACACTCGATTGTAAGCATCATGGTCAAGCGTTCAACGTGTGAGTTAGACAACACATATGTCCGGAATCGAATCTCAGTTGAAATACAGAAGTTTTTTTTACTTTTATTTTTGTATTGAATTATTATTATTAATTATTTTTATTTTTTTGTGAAAATGAATTCGCGAAAAAATTTGAATAGATTGTTTTATTTTAAAGTGATAAGTCCAGTCCACACATACGTCTTAACTTTAGTATTATTCCTCAGAAAAAAGTCAAGAGCGGGCCTTAGCAATGCTGAAGCTAATAATATTTGAACATTTCCAGGCTAACCAAGTACCAGCTGCTGCTGGAGAGCATCCTGAAGACGACGAGCGAGGAGGGCGCGGAGCTGGACCCGGCGGAGGACGTGGCGGCGCTGCGGCGAGCGCTCGCCGTCGCCAAGGACGTGCTGCACTCCGTCGACACCGCCATACGCACGCAGGAGAATTATCACAGGTTTGGGAGATACGATACAATAGGACTGTAAGATAGCTAAAGTTTTGTTAACAATGTGTAATAATACGCTTCTTGGCTTATTTCAAATATTGGTTTTTGGTTGAACACTTAAAAGTTTTAAACTGTTGGAATAATTTAGAACATATACCATAAATTATATGGTTTATGGGTATTCTGAGAGATGTGATATATTAGAAGGCAAGCTTTTCAACACCCCACTTCATCCATTAATAGACAGATTACTGGAAAAAAATTGAATAATTAAACATCTCTTATCAATGCGAAAAATTCAAAACCGGTTTTGAATTATTTTGATAATAGAAAAAATCTTTATCAATATTAAGACATTACTTAGCAATACTATTATATTATGCGCCTTAATTCTTAACGTGTCGAAGTATTGTTCCATCGGTATTTAAAAGGCATAGAAATAGAGAGCGGACGTTGTATTTGCGCGTACACTTGTGCACTATAATATCTCCTTCTAAGGCTAGTCTCAGTGAGATTGGCCTCCATAGGCAAAATTGATCAGGAGTACATCATATATTATTATATTATGTATAAATTTCTATGAAACAGATTGTGCACAATACAAGACAAGATAGAGGTCCGTATCCCGAGCGGCGCGGACGGGTTCGAGGAGCTGCGCAAGTTGGAACTCACGACGCACTCGCTGCGCCTCGAGGGCGAGCTCAATCTGCGCACTGACAATAAAAAGATACGGGTTTTGGTGAGTCTAAATGATTCTTTTTCTTTGTCTCCTTCTTTTGGATTGTTTTGCGGATCTATTTGGATTTTTGGTTACCGATGTTACGAATGCTTTACAGCAATCGTGGTCACGGGAGACGCGAAAATCTCAAATGTGAATCTAAGCAAATTCTTCTTATTCTCTTCTCGTCTTTAAAAATACTTTATTTTACAATTTCTCTCTCAGCTCTAGCAACTCTAGTAATATTTCAACAAACTGTTAAAGTTTTAGTTGCTTTGAAGTCAATAAAGAGTTATTTAATTGAGTATGTAATAAGCGGCTTCACAGGTTGCTTATATAAAACAAGCGTGGGAATCGCGCTTTGATCATTAAAATTAAAAATATGTCAAATGATAGTAGGTTCGATTTGCTTTTGTTTATCTTCGACTCTTCTTAGCAGACATGCTAAACGAGCTTCCTCATGAAGTGTGTGAAAAAATATAAATAAATATATTGTTTCTTGGTTTTTTTTAAATCATTTGTAACATTATTTTAAATTAAAATATGCTTTACTATTTTTTTTAATCTACGAAATAGTTTCCAAAAAATTTTACTGTCCATCTCAGCGTGTAATACAAAAAAACCCACAAAAGATGAGTTTACACCAACCGAGAATAATACCCGCTAACACAAACTCAACATTTCAGGCGCTTATGCTAGAAGACAGCCTCGTGTTGCTGCAGAAGGAGGGAGAGAAGTTCATCTTGCGGCCTTTGGCTCAGCCGGGACATAGTACTTACCTCACGCCTATTATTAAATGGTAAGAATTCAACCCATTTCAATATCCCATAGCTGGATGTGGGCCTCCCTTCAATATGAGGGGGATCAGGCCGTAGTCCACCACGCTGGCCAAGTGCGGGGGGACTGCACAGATCCTTGCTAAGTTCTTTCAGACATGCAGCTTTATTTACGATAACGCCGTAAGATAAGTGGCTATTATGTTGGAAATGATTCGCATATGTGAATGTCAGAGGTGCGAGACCCGGGATTTGAACCCGCTTCCCGAACCCGAATGATTTCCCAAGCGAGTGCCATTACCATTGGACTTTTATAACCTTTAAATTACATTTCTACAGAAAAGTTTTAGTGTATTAAAATATTCTTGGAATAATTATAGGATATAATATTAATTTAACATATTATCAAAAAAAAATTAACAAAATAATGCTTAGATATATTTTTTTGTAATAATATGGTATGTTAGATATTGCTTATAATAACAAAATATATAATTATCATAAAATTTTCCCTTTAAAGTATGTTAGTTATATTGTTGAGAATTCATACAATTATAACCTTTATCCCATAGGGACAAAGTCCTGTTTCGTCCGAACGCGGCGGTGCGCAACACTTTCTTCCTCATGAACATCAACAGTGTACAAATGCATGAATTGTCGGCCAACACCGCAGCAGAATATGCCACGTGAGTTTTATTTTGTGCTCTATTTGTATTATGATAAGGTTGATTTTTGATGTGAAACATCTGTTGGTGCGCCTTGGCAGTAAAACCGACTCGTGACTCTGTTATGCTTTCGACTGCCTTATGTACATTTTAAAACAGGCTCTATTAAAGATACTTACATATTTTCTATTCTATTTATGAATATTTAATATATTCTGTAATCTATACATATAATAATAAAAATGTGATTGATCGCTGTCTGTATATAGATAATATTTGAGGGAAACTATTGTTTGGGGTTTTTAGAATTTTTGCCTGTTTGTTTGTGCATTTGTGCGCGTTAATCTCGAAAACGGCTTAACCGATTTGGGTATTTTACTAATGTATTGATGTTTTTGTTATTTTAATCGGTTCATGAATAAAAAGTTATGTTAATATAAATAACCACCTATTATAATATAAGATTTTTTTATTATTATTATAGTTAAAATAATAAGAGAAATAAATTGATTTTATTAAGGAAACTCAATTTTTTCTTTATTTTACTCCATATTTAGTTATAGGTTTTATCAATTATGAATTCATTAACATAGATGTTTCACATCTGCCGGGCGCCCCGTGCCGTCCAACAGTTTTCTTTTATTTATTATGACTAGTGATCGCCGCGTGCTTGAAAATGAACCATAATTCATTAGGTTATATATTTATTGTCTCGCGTATATTACAATATTAATTTATTCTCAATTTGACCACAGACTTTAACAATAAACAAAAGAGTATTTTTGTGTCGAATACATGGTAGTGTGTGTAATGTTTTTTTATTGATTTAATGTATTTTTTATGCATAATTTTAAAAAAATATTAGTATTCTGCACTCCTTCCATATATAAACTGTAAGTGTTGGAAATTTCATACTCCTCCGTCCGCGCAATTTTCGTAAAAAGGGGTACAAAGTTTTTGCTTCGTATTAATATATGGATTATATGTCAGGTGGGTGAAGCACATCCAGGAGGCGCCGCTAGTGCGGCTGGCGGAGGCCAAGTCGCTGACGCCGGCGCACCAGCACGCGCGCTCCGCCGACGACACCGCCAGTATGTATACCTGTTTGTTTGTTCAAGTTTAAATTTTCTTAGCCACGTTGTGATTTGATATTCGATGAAACAAAAAAGCGACATTAAAAAGAGATGAATACATACATTTGTAACATTTAACTTGCGAGAGAATGAGATAGACTACATTATAGTGTTTCTTATCTTTCGTTGAAATTCGGAGTTTGTATAATGTTATGTAATACGTGTTTTGTAAATATTTTTTTAAACTTGGTATCAATATTGTATTATCATAAATAAACCGAAATTCTACATTCGTCTTATTATCATGAAGTTTGCTTTTTTGAAGGTTTCACTTCTACCGCGTATGATTTGCACCCTTTTTCTCTCCAGCTTATCGCTGTCCGCTGCTGGACTAACCTAACCTAACCTAACCTAACCTAACATGTACCTACAGTTAATTGTTTGAAAACTGATGGTTTATGATTAAGAATTCTTTTTTGTATTGCTAAGTTTAAAGGTTTTTAGAATTTTTAAAACTTCATTTGGAAGTTATTTTTCTAAAATTTATTTTAAATTATAAATAAAATGATAGTTCAATTTAGTTACTTTTAATGGACAAAAGTTTAACTGTAAGTTATGTCAAATTATATGTAATTTTAACCGTTAAAGTCGAGTTACAGTTACTACTGTCTTGAACTACCTAGGTCGAGTAGTAGCTAACATGTACCATGCAGAGCCGGACGTCCGGGGTTCGAGTCCCGAGTCGGGCCAAGCATAGATATTGAGTCTTTCTGTTAAGAAAGTCTCAGTAACAAGCCTTGAGCCTTAGTAGGATTGGTCGCCGTAGCCGGAATCCATTAGGGGAATCTCACACCAACACTATTGTGTTTTGTTTATATAATTAAAAAAATCAAAAGTATAATAATATGCGTTTTTTTATTTAGCTGTAAATGTATCAAGAAATCCATCGGACGCGTCAGAAAAGTCGACATCTAGCGCGCCGCCCGACACTTGCGAGAGGGAGAGGGAGAGAGCGTCTACGGAGAGAGAGGAGAATGAGAAGGAGCGGGAGATGGAGAAGGAGAGAGAAATAGAGAAGGAAAAAGAGGAGAGGGAGGAGCGAGCGGCGTCGGGGGAGAAGGAGGGTGAAGAAGATAGCATGAAGCATAAGTAAGTAAACGCTATTAATTATTTTTTTTTTGTACTTTTAAATATATTTTTTTATTAATTAATAGCCAGTATGTATTTTTTTTTCAAAGGAAATACTTATGTTATAGCTATTTAAATATTTTTTTATGAAGATTGTTACAAACCTGTCTTATTGTTATTTGTCTTAAGTCGTTTATGGAAATAAAGTAATATACTTCGTTTTAGTAAACATAGTAATACATGGAATATTTATTTATAAGTATATGTTACATGTTACTATCAATACATGTGTTGAACATTGATAAATTAAAACGTTAACACGTAATTGAGGCCAAGAACTAAAAATTAGATTACGGTTATTTATATTAGCGGATGTTTATATGTGTCTGTATGTTTGTTACTCTAACACGTTAAATCAGTTGGACGGATTTGGATGGAAATTAAGTATACAGACAGACTATGATTTAGAGTATACATAAGATGTAAGCATCTAGGACGTTCTCGAGTGGGGCAAGGTTAGGTCGCTAGTAATATATAATGATTATATTATTAGTTATTTTAAATAATATATATATTAATGTTAGTAATAATAATTAAAGTGTATCATACGAGGGTGAAGCTAGTTCAATTCCCGAGTCTCACACCTCTGATGATGATGATTTTTATATGCGAAATGAGAATCATTTCCAAAATGATTATCACTTGTCTTACGGTGAAGGTAAATATCGTGAGGTAACTTACAGTTTGAGAGAACATAGCAAGTTTTTGGAAGACATGCTCAGTCCGCCCGCACTTGGCCAGCGTGGTGGACTATGACCTCGTTAATAAGGGCTGAATGCTATAATTGATATATAATATAATTAAAATAATGCTAATTGATAACAGAGCGCGGCAGCCGGCGGTGGGGCGCATCAGCACACACGCGGGCGCGGGCGCGGCGCCGGACGCGCGCGCAGTGTGCCTGCGCGCCGCGCCCGTGCACACCGCCGTGCGCGCCTTCTCGCATCAGGGTACGTGCTCACACACACACACACACATACACACACACACACACACACACACACACACACACACACACACACACGCACGCACGCACGCACGCACGCACGCACGCACACACACACACACACACACGCACACGCACACGCACACGCACACGCACACGCACACGCACACGCACACGCACACGCACACGCACACGCACACGCACACGCACACGCACACGCACACGCACACGCACACGCACACGCACACGCACACGCACACGCACACGCACACGCACACGCACACGCACACGCACACACACACACACACACACACACACACACACACACACACACACACACATACACGCACGCACGCGCACACACACACACACACACACACACACACACACACGCACGCACGCACGCACGCACGCACGCACGCACGCACACACACACACACACACACGCACACGCACACGCACACGCACACGCACACGCACACGCACACGCACACGCACACGCACACGCACACGCACACGCACACGCACACGCACACGCACACGCACACGCACACGCACACGCACACGCACACGCACACGCACACGCACACGCACACGCACACGCACACGCACACGCACACGCACACGCACACGCACACGCACACGCACACGCACACGCACACGCACACGCACACGCACACGCACACGCACACGCACACACACACACACACACACACACACACACACACACACACATACACGCACGCACGCGCACACACACACACACACACACACACACACACACACACACACACACACACAGACGCACATACACGCACATACACACACACATAGACACGCACATACACACTTATACACTTCTCTCGCACATAATATGTACTGACGCACCCATTCACATATACTTACACAACACACACCCTCTTACCCATTTTATCTCTAATACTAGTACTGATTCATTCTTACAAACTTTCCCTCGATCATTCTTTTGCACACGTTACAGACTACATTACATTGTTCTTGCTTCCTACATAATTAGGATTTGATTTCACTTGCGCTGTTTGTCTATGTATGTATATATAAAAATATATCCAACAATTGCTATAAAGAAATAATAATAATAAAGTGTACAATACATTCATTAAATAACCTTAATTATACTAAGTATAAAAATGAAAAATAAATTTCCGTTCCATCTGTTGGTACCAATAATGTGTTCTAAAAATGTCTTTAACCCACAAATTCCCCCGATATAGTTCACATAACATATAGTATATCCATAAAAAAAAAAACAAGGAATGACAATAATATTTATAAAACTTCAATCAAGAATTAAAAAAAAATCTTTAAGTATACCATTAATTTTATTTTTTTTATATTCACTTTGATACATTATCAATCTTAATTACCAACACTGATTTTTTTATTATTTAGTGAACCCTTTAGTTTATTATTGCTTAATTCTATTATTTTTTGAGTAAATTTAAGTATATATTATATGTGGAATACGGTTTGGTTCTCTAAAAATAAATAATAAAATCAATAAACGACGACACGTTTGACTCATTTTGTAATGATCCTTACTGTGCTGTGTGGTCGCGGGTTCGAGTCCCGCTGGAGGCATTTAATTGTGTGGTGAGCACGAATGTTTGTACTCCAGCCATGGGTGTTTATATTTATAATATGTATGTATTTAAAGTTATATATGTGTAGTGTATCAACTATCTGGTATCCATAACACAAGCCTCGTAGCTTACCATGGAACTAGATGTGTTAATGTCCCAACATATTTATTTATTATTACAAACATTTCCAGAGCGTCTCCGTCGCCTGGACGAAGCGATATCGCGCGCGCTCAAAGCGAAGAGCGCGGTGGTGGCGGAGCTGCTGGGCGTGCCGCCGCACGCGTACGCGCACCTCGCCGAGCTGGCCGTGGCCGAGACGCTGGGGCACGTCGGTGAGGCTTATTTGTATGGACATAGGGTTCAATTTGCTTTGTGGCTCATGGGACGAATGTTGGGTGGGTTGGTGGTTGGTATTGGATTTTGGACTTTATTCGTGTGAGGGAAAGGTCCAATGTAAAACACCTCGCCGAGCTGACAGACACGCTGGGGCACGTCGGTGAGGCTTATTTGTATTTGTGAAATATAGTTCAATTTGCGTCGCGATGTAATATATATAAATATAAAGGATAAATAATGGGGGTAACGAGTTTTCGGTGACACGTGTGTGAGTCTTATTTGTATAGCAATAAGGTTCAATTTGCTTTGTGGCTCATGGGATGAATGTTGTTTGGGTTGGTGGTTGCTATTGGATTTTGAGGTTTATTGTGTCTAGGGAAGGTTCAATTTAGAGCTACCGTTGGTGTAGAGATGCTGGAGGAATTGGGTTTTTAGTTTTGTTTGTATGGACGTAAAGGTTAATTTAGAGCTTCCATTTGAACTGCTATTGACTAGCATGAAGCTAGTGATATGAGATGAGACAAAGTGTTAAAAAATGTAAATTGTAGGAATTTATACAACATTTCTAAATCAATTTTATTTTTTGTAAACCGTACAGAGAATTTCTTTTTAACGATACCTTTCGATTTAATCTTGACATTATTTTTTGATTAACACTTTACCAAATATTTAATTAAAAAAATGATTTTTTTTTAATTTCCCTAGATATTTGCGGTGAGCTGAACGCGCCGCGCGAGAGCGAGCCCGCGCCCGACGTGCACCAGCTGCTGCTCGCGGCGCAGGCGCAAGGTTATTATAAAAAAAATGTTATTATAAAAAAAAATATCTTTTCTGGTTTTTTCACAGACTTATTTTGATTTTTGGTTCCTGAAGTTTTGAATCAGCATCGATTTTGAAGTCTAAAATTTTAATCCATCCCGTCACCATGATCACATGTCACACACACGTCACAGCTACAATTTTATCTTTTGTACTGAAAGATGTACTTTGGTGAATTCTGACGTATTACGTACGATAGCAATGTGATCAATCACTTTACATAAGTGAACAATTGACTTTTGCTTACGTGAAAATGAAAAAAAAATATGAAAAATGATGTATTAATAAAAGAGTATTTCAAAAACATTAAGTCCGTTGTTGGGACATCGTTTTTAGTAAATATATATCTGTCAGGACATGTAACATGGCAACAAGCTGAATCCGAATATCCGGTCATTCGGCGTTACAGCTCACCGGGTATCCGGTATCCAGCCAAACAGTAATCCATGTCGTCTGTAGTTACTCGTATAATTATTATGGTCGTTGCAGCAATATTCGATTGATTAATCTATTTTATTAAAAATAGAAAATAAAAATCGTGCTTAAAATTATATGCCATTTTAATGTCAATACTTTTACTACTCTTTTTTTATTGGAATTTGTCACAAGTGTAATTTATAAAAAGTAAATGAAAAAGGTCTTAATTAAAAATATAAAAGTATACAAAGGATGTCTGTGTGTGTATATATTTGTGCCTCCAATCATTAGTCCATTGTATCGCAGCCAACCAGCTGACGGAGACGCTGAGCGCGGCGCTGTCGCTGCCGGAGGCGGGCGTGGTGGCGGCGCGCTCCGGCCGCTGCGACGCCTGCCGCCGCCGCCCCGCGCACGGTACGCTTATACTGCATATTAAAATACACACTAAAATTACACTAATACTATATTAATTTATACATATAATAAAACTGTAGAGGTCGAATGTTTATACATGGAAAAAAATGCTGAAAACCAAGTCAGAGGGATGTAAGAAAAGAAATAGAACAAATCCAGTTTTTTTTTCTCTGTCTTTTTGTACGGGCTAATATCCGAAACTGTTGGACCGATTTAAATGAAATTTTTGTATGGTGGTACCTTATACCTCTGGTCAATATCTTAGATACTTTTTATCCCGGAAATTAAAGAGTTCCCGTGGGATAGTTAAAAGCTATAGTAACTTATACAGCTTTGTATACAAAAACTGCTAATTGGATTTTAATGAAATTTTACAATAATATAGTTCATACATCAGAATAAGAAATAGACTACTTTTTATCCCGGAAAAATTTACGGTTCCTGTGGGATAGATTTGTTTAGTTTCGTTTGTTTAGAGGCGAACCCGAGCGAAGCGAGGGTGAGCCGCTAATACTAAAATAATATCACACTAAAACTAATATTGCACTAATACTACACTGATACCATTCTAATACTCCTTTTTTTAATGTTATGCATTTGATACGCATTTGTACATATTTAATTTTTTAGATGTCTACATTTAAGCTAAAGCGCTGTCTAATATAATATGTAGTTGTTTGAAGCCGTGTTTATTTTTAGTTTCTATTAATATTGTAAACATTTTTTTTTCAAAAGAGCAACTGAATTTCTAGTCGGCTTTTTTCAGCGGAATTGTTTTTTGAGGCGGTGGTAGCTTCCTTGCAATTAAAATTTTAATAAGTAAAAATTAATACTTAGAAAGCGCTTGTAATTTTGATTTGATGTATATCTCATCGTGACACTATCGCCACGACAGACGCGGAGCCGGCGGACAAGACGCCGGAGTTGTCGGTGGAGACGCAGCTGCTGGAGAGCAGCGTGCTGAGCGCGCTGGCGCCCGAGCCCGCCGCCGCGCCCGCCGCCGCCGGGCCCGCCGCGACCGCCGCGCCCGCTGCCGCCGCGCCCGCGCCCGCCGGCGAACACAACGGCACCGTGCTGGAGCCCGCTTTTGGTGAGATGCTTGTCAATGTATTATCCATAGTTTTATAATATTATTAGCAATAGATAAATAACTAGCTATTATCATAACAAATTTCATTAAAACCTATCCAGTGGTCACAGATAGACAGACAAAAATTCTGAAAACTATAGATTCGGCCTCTGTATTTATAATAATGTCTATTTCAATAAAGTTTTCGATTAAATTTTTAACATATAGATTTGATTCAGAATTTATATATATATATATATATATATATATATATATATATATATATATATATATATATATATATATATATATATATATTTAAAATATTATATAAGTGTGTTTGTTAGTTTGTCCCTCTTTCGGGTCAAAACAGGGTGACGGCTTGGCGTGATATATGTATGTGTGTAACAACGAGGCGTGTCTGTCCACAGCGCCGGGGCCGGGGGCGGGGTGGGGGGCGGGCGCCGCGTCGGCCGCGTCGCTGGCCGCGCGGCTGGCGGCGCCGCTGTGCGGGCTGCAGGCGGCGCTGGCGGCGCTGCTGGCGGCGCAGCCGGCGCCGGCCGCGCCGCCCGCCGTGCGCGCCGAGCTGGCGGCCGCGCGCGACCGCGCCGACGCGCTGCGGCGGCTGCTGTGTGACGCGCGAGCCGGGGGGGCAGGTCGGTGCTCTTTGTGTTATGTATAAACTATTTTTTTTTTCTTTAAAAAAAAAAAAAACAAGTAAATAATCGAAAAAAATGTCAGTTAATCATGGGACAGACGTAAGAACTATCCGCCCTGGGCTTATACATTAACTCATACACATTGTCCCGACTACCAGGGTAGCGTAGACATCGATTATTGTAATTTTACGTACAGCATACACTTATGATCGCATTTTTTTGAAGCGAGCATATTTTTTTTTTTAATAAATCTTGAGCCCGTTATATTTTGTTTTGTATTGTATTAAATCATTTCATTCATTTCACATTCCAGATTACCAAATGACGGAGGAAATTTTCCAAAAAGGTGTTGACCAATCGATACAGGTATGTTTAATATATATGAAAGTTTATACTACGGGACTTAACGCGTGGATAAGCGGCTATATACCTTGTTCCCGACGTTTCGACTGGATTACACCAGCCGTGGTCACGGGCAGACTGCCCGTGACCACGGCACGCTTATCCACGCGTTAAGTCCCGTAGTATAAACTTTCATATAAATATGAAACGCGATAATTTAAAAAGTTATATGTTTAATATATATAAAGTATAAGAAATAATCGACTTTATAGAAATAAAATGAAATATTGTAAATGTATACTTTAATTTACAAAAAAAGATAACGATAAAATAATAATATCTAGTTCCGCGAAGTTTCTTTCTGAGGCTTCTTCTCTCCAAACTAGTGCTAGATTTATGACTTTCTATAAAAAAAATGTAATAATTAAATGCTGAATAAAATATTTTCTATTTGAATTTTGATTTTTTTGTTATACATTTGTATTTACATATTACATAGACAGTTCGAAAAATAGACATTTAATATGAGCGACTTACTCTCGCTTCGCTCGGATGCGTCCCTAGGCGCTTTTTGTAGTTATAATATTATTAGTATATGTACAAGTTTCATCCAAATCCGTTCACAAGTAACAAATATACGCACACAAATTTATAATAAAGGCGCTGTTGTACGTAGGTCGAATTTATCAATTTGATTTTTTTTTTCCAGGAACAGCCGAGCAACGGGGGTTGATCCCAATGTTTTATATCAAACTAGACGTAAGTTAGTCGACGACGTAGACAACGTGACATTCTACAATCGCTATCGATAATGGAAAACGAAAAGATAATATGCAATTGGCATATCTAAGTGTTAAGTCACGTGATCACAATATGTCTTACTTATGACAAAATCAAAAATCAAAATATTTTTTTTTTATAAAGAACTGTTGAATCGTTAAATTTATTCAAAGAGCTTGAAATGCTTTTCCTGAGAAATTGCTCTTTTAAAACGATTTGTAGTATTTTAAATACGTAATTGCTTTTTGTCTGATGTCTATCTTCATTATCAATCGATTTTGACGATTTATGATATGAATCTTTTTAGTTAAAAATGATTTATCTATTAGCGATGTCGATTGTAGAAAGCCAACCTGTCTAAGTGACTGGGTTTAAGTTGCATCGCTTTGTTATTTAATAAGTTGTTACCTTTCTAAGTAGTATTAATTCTTTTTGTTTCTTTAACGCATATTCCATTTAAGTGTTTTTGTATAGAAAATATATTCTCGTACATATAATGTGTTTGTAAATAATGTCTGTACGTCTACTGTATGGTGTTTGTATTTTAATAAATAGAGCCTTATTAGTTCGACAATATTTATATATGAAAATGTTTTTTTTTGTTTAAATATTAAATAAAAAAAAAATAAAAATAAACACAAAAGCGTAACGTTTGTTAAGATTTTTTTAAACGATTTTTGAGATTATTAATAAAGAATTTCTCAATTTTTTGATTCATTGTTGAATGTCTTATACAAATGTGCGCGAGCGTTGCAGAGATGTTTATATATGTACAAACAGACACACATACATAGGTTAATATGTATATGTAGAAGTGCCCGAAGTAACCTAGACCTTGTTGTAGTAATGTTGATGCCATATTCATAATTAGATTGATTATTCACTTAATTTATACAGAAAAAGGTTAAGCAACACTCGCTGTTGCCGACTTTTGGATTACAATACGTTACGAGTATAACATAGCAATGCTTATGTACATATTAGATACATGTACCTTATAACGTGTAATGTAGAATTAGAGTATTGGTATTCTATATTATATTATAAATGTTTTTTTTTCTAATGCAATCCTTCGATTTAAACGTAATCGTGACGTTTCGGTGGTTTTTGGTATCGTATATATATTTTTCGGGGAATACATTTTGTAAAAAGATCTCTTTGATTGTTATAATGGCTCTATTTGGGTGGTGAAATGGTTTAACTTTGAATGCGATATGTTTTAATTGACTTTCTAATGTAAAAAGCTAGAAATCAATAAGTTTTCAGTGTTCATACATATTTTGTGTCCCTCAGTCTAGTTTAGACAGACAGTCTGACAACATTTTTATATATTATATATCATGTTACGGAGAGTGTACAAAAAATTCTTCTTTTTTCCGCATTTTAAATAGAGATAAGCTAGAGAGTAGTTATTTAATCTTGTGCCAGACCTCTACATAAAACCTTAAACGTTTTTTTTGCATCAGATGGTCTTAGTTTATCTTATAATTGGCAAAAACAAACGTATCCAGAGGGCTTAGCGAAGTTGATGGTCTACAATCGTTAGCGATAATAGAAAACTAAAAGTCGGTCAAGTTTGAGTCGTAACTCGAGTGCGAGGTTTAATTAATTGAAAAAGTGGAACACACTCTCGGTTAGTTTTATTATGTCGCTTGTGTTTTAAAGCTATTGTTACAGTCACATCAAGTTTGATTTTTTTTTGTAAATGAAACAAAATGAAAAAAACATACTTTTGTTATCTGGATATCCCACTTATTTTTTTATTTAATTTTTTTCGGTCCTTTATGTATGTAATGTAATTTAAAGTCAAGACTGACAGACAGACAAACAAACAGTAGACAACTTGTAATAGGAGCATTTTCATTTGGCAATTTGTTTGAACGATTTTCGATATTCTTTTTTAATGAGAAGGTTCGTTAAAAATATCCACTTCATATGGCGGAATATTTATATTTATAGGGATTTTGAAATCGGTGTTAGGTGCACCGATTTTGTTAAAAACTTCGTTTTCTATTAGCGATATTGATTGTAGAAAACTACTTTGTCTAAGGGGACAGGGCGTTTACTGTTTCATACGTAGTCGTCTTCATATTGAGACGACTCACGCTATGAGATATCATTTCTATCCTACTAATAAATAAGGTTTCGTTTTAATAAATCAAAATTTAATACTTATTTAACCGATTTTAAACAAAATGTAGTAATTTATTTAATATAATCTTTCATTTTTTTTATAATTAAATAATTTATTTAATTTACTCTTAATTTTTTTATTTAAAAGTTGATAGTATGTGATATCAATTTGATCAGTATGTGTTAGTTTGGTTTTAGCTTAACATTTCTCTTGCGAAGAAAATAGAGAAAATAAAGTTATTACACTCTCCGTTTTTGTGATATGATGTGCTAAAATATGGCTTCCAATGACATATTTTTTCTATATTAGTAATAAAAAGCCTTGTCGTTTGAGTTTTTTTTTTTTAATTTAACTAATCATTTATACATATCATATATTGATGTTGATAATGATAACAGAAATTAAAAAGTCTAAATACTTTTAAAAATAAATGTCTTAATGCTTAGAAAGAGCCACTACATTATATTGTTAAAAATAAAAGGGAGGGGGCATCCCCTTCTTACATTTGTACCACAGAAAATAAAGGAAATAACCTAAGTTTCTGGAATTTGAAAGGTTTTTTATGTAAAAAATAAAACATCTAAGTGAATTCCATATTACCAATGTAGGACTGATAACTTTGCTAACCATTGATAACCATTCCTATTATATAACCATAATCAATTTGCAACCTTATACAAATAAAGCTAAGGGCTCTTTTTACAATTGTTCCCTGATAGTAAATTATTGAATTGATTATTAAATTAATTGATAAAATCTCCATTGAATTGCATCAACCAATTAACCAATTAAATTATATATATGTAGTAGTTATTAAATAGTTAAACTATTTAATTAAGCAAAAGGACCTCTAAATTTGTAAAATATATTTTGTATCTCTAGGCGATAGAACCAAATAACTCCTTCCCGTTTTCTAAACTCGGGACTTTTTGATATTTACCTCGAATTCGTAACCAAATCAATACTAAATTATATTTTATAATCGATTTATATATAACAAGTGTGGGGTATGAAGATTTGAATCCTATGGTTGATAAGAATCATGAATCAATTCATTGTTAATAGCATGTAGTGGTTTAATCGCATTTTTTCTATTATTTGTATAAAATTTATAATATATTAATCAATTTTGGCCCATTTTTTGTAAATTAAGTATTATATACGTTTTTTTCGAAATATATATTTTATAAGAATTTTCAATTTTTGTCTACGTGTTATTTAATAGTAAAAAGGTATATTATGTATGTAGTAAATTGATGTGTAAATTTGGTTTTCTGAACGTTTGTACGTCTTCATACCCCCAATACAAATATTACTGGATGTTCCCTTCGCTTATGACAAAATTGTAACACGTAGAAATAAAATAAATACC
This sequence comes from Argynnis bischoffii washingtonia, assembly GCA_033884665.1. NCBI lineage: Eukaryota > Metazoa > Arthropoda > Insecta > Lepidoptera > Nymphalidae > Argynnis > Argynnis bischoffii. The sequence goes on from JAEMGE010000029.1 coordinate 9,195,555, forward strand.
GTTATAAATATACAGATTTGTTTTATTTGACCAATACTACATCAATGATTTGGTTTTTGGCTTTGTTTTTGAAAAAGGGAAGCTCCTTTTTTTTTTGTAATGTTAAATATTACATCTCAAAAGTGGTGAAAAATTACTCCTTTGAGGGTGGAAAAAAATTATTAAAAACTAAAGTGTTATATTAGTGTCTGTCTGCGGTTTTGAAATAATTCCTCCATAATAACCTTATAATAAGGCAAAAACCAAACAAATGTTTATTTTTTTTGTCTGTTTGTTTGTACTCGCTTGTCTTCAAATGGCTGAATAGATTTAGATTATTGATAGACTTTCACGAGGGAAATAAACCTTCGAGAAAGAAAAAGGGTTCACATAGCATTATGGTTGGAAGAATAACGGTTCGGTCAGCAACAGGATATACGGAGAAGCTGATTTGATTGAAAGGTACATCTGAGGTTACTATTTATGTATTCTTAATTACAAATTAACTTAGTAATATAAACAAATAGATTCCAATGTGGGTAAAGGTGGTCTTATTTCTAGATGAAATCTCTTCCAGCCAACCTATGAGAGTGAGAAATAGTGTTTTAATCCCAGTAAAAGGAACACTTTTGTTTCCCACGGGATAAAGAATTGAGAATTTTAGACACGAGATAAAGTATGAAAGAAAACAAAAACAGTTTAAGTATTAATACAATATATTATTTCATAAGTACAAACAAAATAACAGTACTTTTATTTTATATAATGTTACAATGCCATATAAATAGCTACGGCAGCGAGGAAAGGGGACAAAGCCGCGGCGCTCGCACTAGCTCTTACGCCGGTCATCCAACTGTCCATCTGTAAGAGAATGTCCCTCTTCACTCGCTCTAACTGTACCGTTTCACTTTGTCCACTTGGTCTGGAATAAAATATGGCGTTTTATCTTGATTTGTCTTAAAAATATATGTTTTTACTAATACTATAAGATGAATGTGTTTGTTTTTTTGTCAGCAGGTTCTTATTAGACACAACCCAAATACTCCCTCACTCCTCAATTCATGGGTTTGTTTTGGCTATCATTGTGATGGGTATCAGAAGTAATAATTAATGCTATTGCATACAAATGTGTGAGTAAATATAAAGTCCAGATATAATTTAATTTACCTCCCTGTCCAAGCTCATTGAATTGGTATTTTATTTATTTATATTCATATGTTTAATTTTAAATGTATAGTTAACAGGAAAGCGTCTACTGAGATCAGATTCTAGATAGAATATAGTTTTGCTAACAAAATTTAGTTTAAATTTTACAGTGTCACTTTTGATTTAATGTTCAATAAAAAAAATGGCGCCATTCAAAAAACTATCTTGCACTAGAACAAAACTTACCTAATAGCCCTACAATGCGAAACCCCATCAACAACAAACACAGGCGCCAACGCATGTGCATGTGAAGCATTAGGTCCCATTGGTGACCAGGGGTCCAGACCTCCCACCGCAGAGACCACGTGGTCTGGCAAGTGGTTCAGACCAGCGAACAGATTGTTAGTGCGCGCTATTCCCGCTCGGAGGCGAGATTCGTTGAAACTGGAAGAGATATTTGGAAAATCAGAAGATAAATATATTTGTTTGCATACTACAAAATATTTAGGCAAATAATAGAAGGTATAATTAAACAAAAAGTCATTTCGAAGTTACGAGGGAACAGGATTGGTATGTGTACATACATACATATAATTCAAATACATAACCCTCCTTTGAGCTTTGCCTCAGATAATCTTAGGGTGAAGGAATGTACGTAGTTTATATTGCATTTGTTGGTTGAACTGTCCGTATTTTATGTTGGATAATAAAGTTGAGTTTACACATAAGATGTTTTTTTATTATTCTATTTTAGCGCAATAGAATTCAAGAAAGAAGGGTTTTAATTTTTTTTTGCGTTTTTATGGAATATATTTTCTGTATATCTGTATCTGAAGATACTGCAAAAGTACATTTTAGTGTAAGATAACTATTAATATGCCTATTCCAATTTAATAATACAATTAATTGTATAAAACAGAAGACTCACTCAATACCAAAGAAGTCCTTACACATCTGGTGGAAGTACTCCAAAGGTACAGCGTTGAGGAAGGGCTGCCTGCTGCTGGAGGTGGTCTGGTACCAGCCGTACTCGACACACGTTTGATACGTCCAGAGACGCACTGGAAATTAAAACAAATATTACAAACTATCGACTAACATTCGCTTCGCTCAGGTGTGTCTCTGTGCTTAACCTACGTACAAAACAGCCTATATATTGCTCCAGGTTATAGTTTATTTTATACTAAACTTCCAAAACCGCCCCATTCGGTTCAGAGTAAAGGAGAAATGATACACATATACAAACTTTCACTGAGAACGGTGTACTTGATATTTTACATACATATATACTTCACAGGATCACCCACTGTGTTAATCTGGAGATTACTTGAAAATTTCATCAAAATCGCTCCAGAGTCCATAGGGAACATACATACACATCGATTTCAATATACATATATAATATATAGACAGATTTTTCCTTAACATGGAGATGTACGTGCAAAATAACATTCCCACAGGTCAGAAAACAGCTGAGGCATCCATGAATGAAAGATTTAATTTCAATTTTTCCTTCTAACGCTAGTTATTGTATATTTCATCATTCTTTTTATTACACGTGTTTTGAAGAAGACGAGTAAATCGTTTACCTTATTATGTACCTATAATCCTGCCCACATCTAGTGTAGGACGTAGGTAATAGGTAGTATATGTATGACGTCAACCTTTATATACTCATGGTATAATTGTAGAGGGGAAGTCGTCTATATCGTGGATATAGACCACATAACTCTTAAATCAAATTAAAAAAAACAACACAGTAACATATTCATTGAGGCTATTTCAATGAGCCTAAACACTATCTCTGTAGTATTTTAGTAGAGTTGAGTATCTTGCTGATTCCAGGTGATACTGCAGCATCAGGCCAAGGTTACCATATCGTTACAATGTCACTGAATTAACATTTTACAGGAAACCGAGTGAAGTGGGTTCAAATCCCGGGTGTCGCATCTCTGATATTTTCATGTGCGAATCATTCCTAACATGATTATCACTTGTCTTACGGTGAAGGGAAACATCGTCAGGAAACCTGCATGTCTGAGAGATTCCAGCAAGTTTTCGAAAGACATGTGAAGCCTTTAGGCTGAATACATATATAATAAATAGTAATTGCATTTAATTTTAATCAGTCTATTTTTTGAAAGAGGAAATTTTCTTAAAAACTTAGAAGTCCTTTTTCATAATAATAGTCATCTATACTAATATTATAAAGAGGTAAAGTTTGTGACTTTGTGAATTTGTGAGTTTGTGAGGTTGTAGGGGGTAAACTCTGGATCTGCTAAACCGATTTAGATGAAATTTGCTAAGAAGATAGTTTGAGACCCTGGGATGAACATAGGATACTTTTTATCCCAGAAATCATTCCTTAAAGGGGTGAAAATTGGGATGAAAGTTTGTATGGGGAACCAACCTAATTTAATAAATTCGATTTTTTTTAAGTTACTTACAAAAGGTGGAGATCAAAAATTATATTATTTTTGTTGTATAGGGTAGGCTATACTTCAAGTTTGTTTTATACATCAATATATATATATATATATATATATATAAATAAATAAAAATAAATATGTATTTTATATGCTAGTCCTCTATGCGTTCTTAAGTCCCTACAGACGCAGCCGAGTGAAGTAGGGGTTGTTGTTAGTATATTATAAATATGCTACAATTAAAAAATATACATAAGTCTATTGTTAATATAAATAAATAACCGAAAGGCAAGCAAAACCCTACTCACAAACTAGTATATCCGTACACAATAATACTGTGAAGTGGGCAAATATTATTTCTCAAATCCCGACTATTCGAATGCAAATTTTGCCCGAATTTCTAGTAGGTACTTAGTGCTTAAGAGCTTTTGAACAACGTATAGCGATCTTAGCGTTATTAATTATGTCATTTGCATATAGACGACTAGCGTTTACCCGCGGTTGCGTTTGTTTTTAATTTTTTTTCTAATACTGACTTCTGACTTACAATTTAAGGTTATATATTATATAGTAAATAAAAAGAGATGGGTCGTATACTGATTTTTGATTCTACGACATTCATTTAAATGAACATTATAGTCTAAGATCCCGATCTATGTGGACTCCTCACTCTTTTTCCAGGCGAAATATATTTTTTGAACCATAAACTATATTAACTAACACGACCCAGCGGAGTTGAAACCAAAATTAGCTCCAGACTATATTTTATTAAAAAAACCTCTAGTCTTGTAACAATCGTATTAATTTGTAATAAATTTATTAACATTTTGATACTTGGTTGCTGGCGGAAAATATGATCCGATGCGAGCAATTAACTACTTCAATTTACCTGTTTATACCTAGATGTGTTGGAAAAAGGCTGCCAACAGTATGATGGCATTTCGACAAGTCTTTTATTTTCGATTTCAATGTTGTTACAGGAAAAGAGTTCCTGTACTTCTATATAAAAAAAAAATATTAAAACAGCCTGGAGCAAATGTTGGTGACTCTCTGGATCATGTTTGTTATTTTATTTTTTTTATGACATTCAGTGACAAACGAGCAGATAGACTACCTGATGGAAAGCAGCACCTGTCGCCCATAACACCTACGGTTCATGCATTTAGGTTTTAAGTAACAAAAATGCAGAACCACAGGTGCGTTGTCACTGTGAGGACTAAGATGATATGCCTCTTGCCTGTAATTGCGCTGGCTACCTTATCCTTTAAACCGGAACACAACAATGCAATCATTGTTGCTTGGCGGTAGAAATAGATAAGGGGGTGGTACCCATCCAGTCGGACTCCTCAGGCTTGACAGAGTCCTACCACCGGTAAATATGTTAATATGTTTTTCGCCTGGAAAAAAGAATAAGTTCCACGACATACATCGGGATCTCCTACTATTAGTTATTTCCAAGCTAAATTGTTTGTTACATTCTAAGGAAGTTACATTAAAAATTACGTAGGCAAATAGGATGTTATATATATTGTGTGCTGTCTGTCTGTTAAGGTGTGAAATTTGTGAGGAGAATTTTGATTGGGGTTGGTACAAAGATAAAATTCAGCTTGACGCTTTTACTTTTTTTAGTATAAACTTTTATACAAATTATATTGAAATAAGGGAATATAGTATATTTTATCAGTATATTTTTAAACTAGCGACTTACCCTTGCTTCGCTCGGATTCGTCCTTAGGTTGCTTCCCTATACAAAATTGCATTCCTATTTTTACCATCTTAAAGGATGATTAAAAAACACAGGATAAAAAAACTATCATTTGTCCTTCCCAGGGTCCCAAACTATCTTCTTACCAAATTTCATCTAAATCGGTTCAGTAGTTTCGGAGCTTATTACACTCGGTATTAGTACTCGGTACCAACAAACAAAGAAACAAAAAATCTTTCCTCTATATAATATTAGTACAGACTAATATTTTTCTGCCAAACACCCCGAAATGCGTGTTCTATGATTTATGTATGACTCACGTCACGTGGACGCGGTGCGCATTTCAAACGTTTGAAACCGAAAGTTGACTGGTGTGGTAATTTACACGTTTTGCATATTTTTCTTGACCTATAAAATATTACGGTTTCTAAGTTTAATTTTTAACTGTTTGGTTAAGAATTTAGGTAATAGACTTAGGAGAAATGAAAGAGCAAAAATGTCTTTCGGAGATGAGAAAAATGACAGAGATATGTGCACATGCTGCTGCTCTTTTGAAGTTAAACACTTTAAAAACTTTAAATGCAAAAGTAATATAAACTCAATAATAAAAATTGGCTCGATCCCGGAGTCGAACCAAGGACCTCCGAATGTGAGGCAATTACTCATTTCACTCTTCTATTACCAGTAAATATATGTATATGTATTTATATAATAAAGTAGATCCCAAGAAACTGAATTACTTATTAACAAAACAAAATGAGTTATTAGGTATTGGAACATTGTACAATACATTATTTATGCGTCTTCCTTAAAATATGTTAGCTTTGTCATTAAAGTAGTAGCAAATCATCGTTACTGTTTGCTTAAAAACGATAGTTAATTCTATGATGAAATATCCATATGTAAAATAATAAGCGATTTTTATGTTTAAAATATTGATGTCTGGAAACTATGAAACGTTTGTTTGTACATTCGTGCAACATTCGATGTTGTACCAACGTTGGTGCAGGTTCGAAGCCGATTATTGAAAATAGTTGTAAATTATATTTGTGGTTGATAAGTTTATTACTTATTTTTTTACTGAGTTCATTAAGGCTGTATTTTGTGTGTGCGTATGTCATGCGCTATCTTTGTCAATTATTATAAATCAATTTTTATAATTTTTAACCGACTTCCAAAAAAAGGAGGAGGTTCTCAATTCGACCGTATATATTATATTTTTTTTTATGAATATTTGGGTTGTAGTCCGTTTATATTTTTAGTAAAAACGTATTTGTTACATAATATAATATGTTATGATATTTAAGGCAATGGTAGTCCAATGGTAATGCGCTCGCTTGGGAAACCGAGTGAAGCAGGTTCATATCTCGGATCTCGCACTTCTGATATTTTCATGTGCAAACCATTTGCAACATGATTACCATTAATAAATAAGATGAAAGAAAACTTTGCATCGTGGGGAAACTTCTATATCTGAGAGAACCTAGCAAGTTTTCACAAGATATGTGAAGTCTGCCAACTTGGCGAGCGTAATGGACTATGGAAAGATTCCTTGCAGTAAAGTCAGGCCCACGCCCAACAGTGGGATATTAAAAAAATGCTGATTACATAAACATAATATAATCGTTGTAGGGTGTGTATATGATAATGTAACTATGGCACCACTTGACTGATTGAGGTTATTCACACACACAATATATTTGTTTTATCGAAAGGATATTTTCACTGTACAAGGACCAATCAATTGAACCGGATATTTGACATTTTAAATGAAACTATCTTTTTTTGAAAATCCGTAAAGACATTTTTATTTAAAAATTGAACCGAAATTAAATATTTAATTCACATCTGGTTAGCGGTTTAATGCCGAAAAAGAAAATTACAAAATCTGTCCTCGATATGTGGCTGTGCTACTTATTACATTCGTCCTAAAATTTTTGTTCTATATGCATACCTCAAAGTAAGGATCATTACCCTTTTTTGGTCATTTTGTGTTTTAGGAGGAAATACTCGTATTTCCTGTACTTTGCTGTTATGTTTTTATTTGAACCGATTGACATAATTCTTTTTTTAATTGATGAATAGGTTATCCCTTAAGGGTGTTCCATTATAATAATGTCCTTCCAACCGATTTTGGCCACTGCGGCCAATCTCATTGAGACTACCCAACTGCGCAGGAAATTTTATAGTGCACGGGTGTACGCGCAGACACAACTGCACTCTCTATTCCTGTCACTAAACAGAAAGACTTAATAACTAAACTTGCCCCGACCCGGGACACGAACCCAGGACTTCCAGATGTATAGCCGTACATGCTAACCACTACACCAACAAGGCAGTTACAAAGCCTCTTATAAATATTAAGGGAAAAGTCACCCTTAACGCTAATTTAAGTCGATTTTAGTTAAAAAGTTATTAAACTTCTACTCACTAGTGGCTCCAGGAGAGTCGTAGCTAGTATTGGTGTGAATGGCCACCTGCTCGGAGTACCGGGATTCGATGCAAGGCTGAGTCCATGTCTGATTAGTGATCCAGGTGGCGAGTCGCTCCACTGAATTCGCTGAAAGAGAAAATTCTAAATATAATACTTATCTTGACAAAAATTCTCCTTTTTGCGCTCGCATGGGAAAACAAGTGTTCAAATCCAGGGTCTCCTACCTCTTATTATCATGTGCGAATCATTTCCAACATGATTACCACCTGTCTCACGGTGAAGGAAAACATCGTGAGGAAACCTGCCTCTCTGTGAGAACCTAGCAAGTTTTCGAAAGACATGAAAAGTCCACCAACCCGCACTTGGCCAGCGTGGTGGGCTATGGCCTGATCCCCCTCGTATTGAAGGGAGGCCCGTTACCAGTGGTGTTAGTGGGATGTTAAAAAGGGTTGAATATAACATATGTATGTACATAACAGTTATACCTGAACAGTTATACCTGATTGGTCTATTTCAATAGATTTAATGCTTTATTCTTTAAAATAACTAATATTTAGTATTCGCCCACTGGTGGAAATTCGACCAAAATTATTTTTAGGTTTCCGTACCTGAAGGATGCCAAGATATACTACGCCTCCGCTGTACGTCCGTTTGTCAGAGGACTGTATCTCATGAAACGTTATAGGTTGACAGTTGAAATTTGTGAATGTTGAATGATGTGTGTTAAAGTGTGTATTTCTATTGCCGCTATAACAAATAATAAAAAATCAAGATGGTGAATTTCAAAAAGAAAAATCGATTATGGTACGGAACCCTTCGTGTGCAAATCCGACTCGCACTTGACCGATTTTTTTTTATTATTCACACTAAAGCTCGTCAATGGCTTTGAAAATCGGTTGAAAAACTGAGGAGGAAAAAGTAATCTGTTTGGTTTTTGCTCTATACATGTATATTTTAAAGAGATATGCGCATACATATGTGTATTTAACGTATGTCCTGTATAAGAATTTAAGTGAATGAAGTATTTTATAAACAAATAACATTCTATAGAAATAAGTATTAAATAGTCATATCGTTCCAGAAGTGATACAGTTCTTACTAATGAACAGCATTTAGTTTTTATTTATATAGATAAGGAACATAGTATATTTTTAAGATAAAATTTGACAAACAAAATAATAAAAATACAATAATTATAAGTAATAGTTATTGTGTTTCATTTTCTTACTAAGCCGATAAGGTATTTCAACATCTTACGCATATCCTCGGTAGTATAGTGGTAAGTATCCCCGCCTGTCACGCGGGAGACCGGGGTTCGATTCCCCGCCGGGGAGAGCTTTTTGTTTTAAATAAAATAATCTAGTGTTTGCCCAGTGGTCGAAATTCGGCCATAATCTTTTTTTTATCGATGACACTAAAGTTTGTCAGTGGCTAATGGCTATTAAAGAAAAAAAACTGTTGATACTGTTTGTAAGGAGAAAAATTTTTGTCTGTCAATACTTTGTTTCGGCTAATCTCCGAGACGGCTGGACTGATTTTGACGGGACTTTCACTGACACATAGCTAATAGTAGTAATATTAGTAATAGTAAGGGATAACTTAAGCTACTTTTATTTCAGAGAGAAGAAAAAAGAAATGAATTAGGGTTTATTAAATAATTAAAATTATTAAAATCCATAACAAACAAAAACAAAATTCTGGTACTCAGGGACGCACACAAGCGGAGCGAGGGTGAGTCGCTAGTATTTATAATACAAATAATTGTATTTTAGGGATTCGATCTCGTCGTTTTCTTAGTAGGCCATACACACGTATATGTGTGTAAAATGAAATAAATTTTATTCAATTAGACTTATTAGAAGCACTTTTGAATCGTCAATTCTCAGGAAGCAACCACCGGAAGCTATGTAGGTACATACATGTCAAAGCGATGATTAGGTCTTTTTTAATGGGTGTTTTCGGAAGTAACGACTGTGATGCACTTTACTTAGCAATAACCGTAAAAGTTTAATTTAGCTTATGGTCTGTGGATATTTTTTTATAGTAAACACATAGAAGCATCGTTTTGTTCGTGTTTCCTTAACTAAGTGCCGCAATAACCTTTGTGTTGCTCCAGGTCATATTCTGTATATGTACTATACTAGCGGCTCATCCTCACTTCGCTCGGGTACGCCTCTAGGTCTAGACAAACAAATACAAACCTATCCCACGGGAACCGTACGTTTTTCCGGGATAAAAAGTAGCCTATGTGTTATTCCAGACTATAATCTACCTCTGTGCCAAATTTCATCTAGAACCGTTCAGCCGTTCCAGCGTGATAAAGTAATAAACGTACACACACACATACAATATCGGTCGAAGTTTGTTGACTAGCCAAAATGACCTAATGTAGGTACAGGTACATTTAATAAAATTTATTGAAATATTTATTATTATCGATACAGAGGCAGAATATATAGTTTGTAGAATGTTTGTATGTCTGTCTGGGAACGACTCACGAGAAAACTACTGAACATATTTTGATGACATTTAGTATGATGATAGCTAGTTATCTGGATCTTCATATAGTATACTTTTTGCTGCGGGAAAATATCTTATCTCAGAGTTAATTTACGCTAAACGTTAAAACGTAGCTAGGGCCAAACCCGAGCGGAGCGAGGGTGAGTTGATAGTACGTATATAGATGTCGATATATTTGCTAATTCGTTGGCTAAATTCCGCAAAATCATTTGCACCAACATTGGTATGATTGTTAGATTAATATAAACAGTCTACTCATAATAAGATAATAATTAATTAATAAGAAAAACATTGTTTACAGAAAAAATATATTTTGTATAACATTTCAAAGACTATTTCTGTGCATGCTGTGTTTATTTGTCACTCACTACATTTACTTTCTAGTTCTTAGTTCTATTTTTTATATTTGTGTGTATTATTGTAAGTTATTGTAATAAACCAAATAAATAAATAAATTGTTATGTTATTTCAACATACCGTTTAAAGTAGCATTCGAGATGGTCTGACACGCGCTAGCGATGTCCCCCGGCAGTGCGTACTGCACTAAGTACGCGAAGGTCTCAGTAATGCCATACCAGAAGAAAGTTGCGAGATCCAAAGGAGATGAGGCTTGAAGAGGGGAACATGTGCTGGAATGTAATGAAAAATAGATATTTACCCATCTTATTCATTTAGCAAAAACGATGTCCAAAAAGTTTGAAGTAGTCGTCTTTTATATAATGTTGCTTCTTTTGGATGAGACAAGATATATTTAATGTGGGTATATTATATTCAGTTGTAAGCTATAAATCTCCAAAGTTACAGCACAGCTTTAAAATTTTTGAGCGACGAAGAATGTACGCTTTGATATGAACCCCGACCCTTTCATCACAAGAAGAGTTAATAACAAGCCATGAGTATGAGGGAAAGAAACAGAACACTTTTCAGAAAGTAATTCAAATTATAACAATGTTTTGAATTTTCTACAGATTGTAAAGGGTGACTGTAGGTCGAATGGTCAGTTGAAGTTTGGAGTTAAGAAAAATATGAAGACGTAAAAAATTGAAAAAATCGGTTCAGTACATCCAGAGATTACCCCCTACAACCTCACAAACTCACAAACTGTACCTCTTTATAATATTAGTTATAGTAAGTAAATATTAAAATATTTTATATCATTATAATTAAAAATCGTTCTGACTTAAACAACTGTGACACTCTCTCTGCACCAGCTGGTGTCTCCAAAAGCTCCACAATACGTCGCATAGCGTCCTCTATTGATGAAACGCAAGCTGCTCCGCCTTGTTGTCGTAACGCTTCGGTTATCACTTCAAGATATTCTGAAACAGATTATTTATATTAGACTAGTGACTTATCTCGGCTTCGCTCGTGTCGTGTCTAGGTCGAACAGTATCCTATATGTTATTTTAGGTCATTATCTGTTTTATTAGTGTATTTTATTAGTAGTTTAAGTATTTTAAAACACTGTTTTTTAATATTACATAGCTAATGATGTGTTCTCCTGTAATTGGTAATACATAAAAATATGAGTTAGATTTAAGTATATTGTAAATATAAAATATGTATACTGTTGAAGATCCGTATAAATAAAAAAAATAAATCTGTGTGCCAATTTTCGCCCGTAACAAAATAAAGTAACAAAACATATTAGATTAACTGTAAGTAATCTATACTAATATTATAAAGAGAAAGGATTTGATTGTTTGTTTGTTTGTTTGTTTGCACTGAATAGGCTCCAGAACTACTGAACCGATTAAGATGAAATTTAATAACAAGATAGTTTGTAGCCCTGGGAAGGATTCGATGACTTCAGGGATAAAAACTGGATGATTTCAGGGATGAAAACTATCCTATGATAGTTTTTATCCCTGAAATCGCAGTGCTAGCCCAGTGGTAACGCGCTCGTTCGGGAAACCGAGTGAAGCGAGTTCAAATCCCGGGTCTCGTACCTCTGATATTTTAAAGTCCGCTAACCCGCACTTGGCCAGCGTGGTGGACTATTGCCTGATTTCCCTCGTATCGAAGGTAGGCCCTTGCCCAGCAGTGGGACGCTAAAAAGGGCTGAATACATCCCTGAAATCATCCCTTAAGAGAATCAATCTAGAGACGAATCCGAGCGAAGCGAGGGTGTCTCGCTAGTATATAGATAAAAGTTGCCACAGGTGCCAACAGGTGGCGCTACCGACATATACATAATATTACGAATACAAAAGGTCCTTAAGGATATACCTTAGCGAAATGAGAGTAAGTCGCTAGTATATAACTATATGAGTAGCATAGTCAATTCAATTCAATTGAATTTTTAAAGCGTGCCAGTTGAGCACAGATTACTTCGCCAATGTCACGTAGAATGGAGAAGACATGAAGGAGATAGACAGAGAAGAATAGCAGTATCATAATTTAGATCTATATGGCTTCTCATAGAAACAAAATCCAGGTAAGGTGCCGTAGCTAAAATGTACATATTATATTTGTATTATGTTATAACATATTGAGGCAGTGGTAGCCCAGTGGTAACACGCTCGCTTGGGAAACCGAATGAAGCGGGTTCAAATTCCACTTTCTCGCATCTCTGATATTTTCATGTGCGATTAATTTCTAACATGGTTACCACTTGTCTTTTTTTTTTTATATAAGATTCAGTGACAAACGAGCAGACAGACTACCTGATGGAAAGCAGTACCTGTCGCCCATAACACCTACGGTTCATGCACTTAGGTTTTAAGTAACAAAAATGCAGAACCACAGGTGCGTTGTCACTGTGAGGACTAAGATGATATGCCTCTTGCCTGTAATTGCGCTGGCTACCTTATCCTTCAAACCGGAACACAACAATGCAATCATTGTTGCTTGGCGGCAGAAATAGATAAGGGGGTGGTACCCATCCAGTCGGACTCCTTAGGCTTGACAGAGTCCTACCACCGGTGAACCGGTGGTTGTCTGACGGTGAAGGAAAATATCTTGACAAAATATGCATGTCTGAGAGAAACTAGCTAGTTTTCGAAAGACATGTGAAGTCAGCCAATACGCACTTGGCCAGCGTGGTGGACTATGGCCTGATCCCCATCGTATTGAAGGAAGGCGCGTGTCCAGCAGTGGGACGTGAGTAAGGGCTGACTACATATTATAATACAGAATAAGCTATGTATATTAGGTAACAATTTTACAGAAAATGGTCAAAAATATTTTATTTCACTGTCTTTTATTAAAAATCACTTTTCAGTTATAAAGGCATCACTCCTCGATTACATTGCGGACATAAATTGAAACTGTAAATAAATCTCGCCACATTTTTTTCATAAAATATTAAAACATCAACGTATAAAATGTTTTTACTTGAAGTCAAACGAAAAAACGCGTCAAAACGGATTTATTTTTCGCAGAACTGTATTTGGGAGAGCTGAAATATGTATTTTTGAGGTAAAAATTTTTTGTACAAAAGTGGAATATTTAAAACGCAAAGCCAGTTAAGCGATATGATGTAAAATTTTGGAGTTATTTGGTTTTTTTATCACGCGGAAGTAGCTCGGGGCTGCGCTTATTGTAATTATAACATTTATTCATAGCCTAAAAATTATATACATTCGTAACCACTAGTGAAACACGTCTCTAATATTTTATTACAATGGGTGTTGTAAAACATTATTAGAGACGTGTTATAGGGTTCATAAAACATAGAAAACATTCGATTTTACGGTAAAAAACAACCTTATTCGAATGAAAGCTTTCACAAACCACGTAGAACCGTTGCTCACTCATCAGGACGATCAATGACCCAACAGGTGATATTGTACAATGTATGTTGGGTGACGGTCCTCGACCTAAACTGGGATAAGCAGTTATACTGAGTATGTATTCGGGTAATTACGACAAGTACCTGGAGTACTCGAAAGTCAAGCCGGTATTGGAATGCACTAAATGTCACACCCACCATCCATTAGAAATGAGCGTAAACTTGGTAAATCATCTAAATTCTGAAGCTGACTATGTATATTAATATTTCCGTTGCAATGTAGTAAAATGTTTGTTTATTGTAGTGTTAGCTGTTACATAGTTACATTTACCTTCGCTACTGTCGGGCGCGTGAGTGCCTTTTGTACTTTTAATAATAGGGGCATGTAGTACCACATTTAGGTATATTTTATTAGTAATAAAATACACTATACACTATCCTAGGTAGTACTGAAGTACTAAATTTCCAAATTCAAATTTTACCAAGCCGTTTTCATTGTGACCAACATACATATATATGTATGTACCTATACTCGTACAAACACTAATATTTATAATACATAGAAGTGAGATCTGTGATTATGAAGGAATATAAAAGTTAAATAAATATAATTTATTTTCAAACAGTTACCTGGAAAGTCTTCCTGGGCGTGTAAAGGTCCACTGTCTGAGAACGCAGCGGTGATGAGGTGGGGGTAAGCGAGCCTCATCCAGGTGGCCATGCTGCCTGCGTAGGAACACCCCACGAGGGCGACGTTACCATCCCTGTATAGGATAATGTATTAATTGGCATAGATATCAATATCAAATTAGGAATTGTTCCAAAAATTCGTTTTGGTGTAAAGTAGCGTAGAAAATGACATACTAGGGTTTACTGGTATGACTCATTAATTAGTATACTTATAATTTGTATCCTCGTCTTTTTCTACTATTTTTTGTATGAAAATGGACAAACAAGATAAATAGATAGTGTAATTTTAATTCAAATAGACTTTTACAAGCATTTTTGAATCGTTAACTTAATTTAAAGAGAGTTAGTGTAGTCAGTCAGTGAGGAAGCTACCACCGGCTCGGAAGATGTGCTGACAGAGGAAGTCCCTATTTTAAATGTTAAGTTACGGAATTTTAATATAATATTAAACACACAAGTCTGGTCCGTTCTGTTCTAGATTTGTTTTTATAGAATTAGAAAACATATGTCGTTTTACTTCTTTTCTGGTAATTAGAGATGAAATTTTATCATGAAATTTATATGAGACCATAATCCTTATTCAATGAAAAAGGGAATGTATATCTTTCATGACGTCAACCAAAGATTTTAGATGTTACTTATACGACGTCGTAAGAAGACGTCTACTATCCAAGGGCCTCGCACATGTCTCTCCTGACGCTCGGTAACGGACATACAGCCGGAAACGTCCACAAACTTAGAGCTTTTGTTGTTTTAAGTTGTGGTTTTCACAAAAATCAACAGTAAAATGTATAAGAAAAGGTGAAATCGCAACATTTACAGTTGGAACGAATCCAAACCCAGACAAGGATCTTTCAACCTTCGTAAAGTTTACTTTGCAATTTATCTCTTTGGAAAGCATTGTGAGGAATTTTGTAAAAATGCACCGATAACAATTTTTTAGCAGGAAATAGAAATGATGAATTGGCGTAATAAAGTTCGCTTTTGCGTGAGATCAATAGAAACGTTCGCGTCTTGTTGTTTAGAAAAACATACTATACTTTTCTAAATGGCATAATAGGGAGTTAGTGAGTTACTACTATTCTTAGAAACTAATAATATTAAAAAACTAGGTTCTGTCTAGGTTATTTATGTATAATTACTCCATTACTATGGGTTAAAGAGTGGTGTTTGATTATAACATAGGGTACAAAATGTAAGAAAAAAGTAGATTTTATAATTCAAATTGGTAGTTTCGAAGACTACTTTGTTCAAACACACAAAAAATATTCTCTTCAGTTTCATCAATGTTAGGTATAGATATAATACTGCCTAGTATAGAGTAAATAACTCTCTTATGGCGACACGCATGGCTGTTTGTAGTGACCCTACTTGCTGTGCCAGCGGTCGCGGATCCGAATCCTGTTGAATCCTGTGATTTGTTTTACTCCAGTAATGGGTTATATTTATAATATTTACTAGCGATTCATCCTCGCTTTGCTTCGGGTTCGTCCCTAGACTAAAACATATCTATCCCACGGGAACCGTACATTTTTCTGGGATGATATATAGCCTATAGCCTTCCTCAGTTAACGGGCTATCTAATGCAAAAAGAATTTTAAAATCGGATTAGTAGTTCCTGAGATTATTGCGTTCAACCAAACAAACAAACAATCTCTTTAGCGTTATAATATTAGTATAGATGTATTTAAACTTTACCTCGTAACTTACCATGGAACTAGATGGTGCTGTGTGTTAATGTCTCAACAGATTTATAGTATTTAACTCTATGAAGGAGCAATATAGGAGAATTATTCGGATCTTATCTTATTCATTTGTGTAAAACGTCTTAAATAAATAGTGCTCTAATTTATTTTAACTGGATGTAAATCTGCATCTTATAGAAATTTTCAATATCGTGGGGAATCTCCTTTAAGCATTCAGAGTGTCTGCCTCCGTGGCGCAATGGTTAGCGCGTTCGGCTGTTAACCGAAAGGTTGGTGGTTCGACCCCACCCGGGGGCGGGTTATTTTACCCTATTATATAATATGTATACCTAGAATAATATATATGTATACATGGAAATTGTCTCTTTTTATAATAAATTATTTCTATTGTGATCAATTTTTAGTTAAAATATAACGAAAAAACGTATAGAAATATTAGAGAGGGATTTTTCTATGTATTCTTCTATTCTTTTTCTAAAATAAAAATAGCCTAAGTTACTCCTTATAACATCAACTATGTACCAGTGAAAGTCCCGTCAAAATCAGTCCAGCCGTTTCGGAGATTAGCCGGAACAAACAGACAGACATACAAAAATTGTAAAAAATGTTGTTTTGGTATATGTACCGTGTATACGTCCATATGCATTTAGTAAAAAGCGGTTATTTTAATATTACAAACAGACACTCCAATTTCATTTATCTGTATAGATGTATCTTAAGCGTGAAGGGACGCTGACGCTATGACAGATGATATAAAACAGCTAAAGGAATACGTACTTATAATGCCCATTTTCGAATTCATCACTCTTCACATACTGTATGAACTGAGCCAAGTCCCCCAGCGCCTGGTCCACGTTGAGGTATCGCAAGTCGGATACGTTCGTGTCACTGAAAAATAATATTATCTTAATTAGATCACTAGTTATTGACTTTGGGTTTGCATTTTCATTTTATCAAATGGAAAGATTTAGTAGCCCTTATATACTTGTTAATTAAGCCACAAAAGCCAGATTTAAAAAATATGAAAAAAAAAAACAAAATAAAACCAGTTTATATTTTCTTCATGTGAAAAATCGACTACGTTTGCACAAAAATTTTCATATTAATAAGAAGGATTTGGAAAACTTTCAACATTCAAATACGAGTGTGCGCCGACTCGCGGGCCTTTTGGTAACAATCCAGGTTTTTAAAAAGTTTTATTCAAATTATGCAGTAGTAAGATAGGTATTTACTGTCTTACTATTTTTTACTTTATCTTTTGTAAAACGTGTTAGGTAACAATTTTTAGAGCCACACTTTTGATATAATTTGCATCTAATATAGATATATTAAACGTTTGTGTGGGAAACATTACTCGGTTTCGTAAGTATACATTTGTACGCTTAAATTCAGCACTTTTTAACACCCCACTGTTGAGCTCAGATCTACATTTAATGTGAGTTACTTCATCTACTTCAATGCAAACAGACCACAGTCTACTACTGTAATAATATATTATATATATATATATATATATATATATATATATATATATATATATATATATATAGTATGGTGAAACATGATTGATGATAACAGACCCAGGATTTGAAGCTATTCTTAATTTTCCAAGTTAAATGGTCAATATTTTACATTGAATGTATCTTGAAATAGAAGTCAAGAAAACAATTTGTCACTTTCATTTCCAACCAAGTTCTTTCGTTTAAATCTGGAGTTAGGAATAGCTCTGTACTTAAACAATACAGTAGTTACACATTTAACTTTATTATACAACATTTACAAGCAAATGATCTATCAGCAATATTACATTTCAAATGAAAAGAATCGATAGAGAATTGCAACTCGCGTATCAGCAGCAGCAAACTTGGAGCTATAATAACAAACGTGGATTATTGGTTTGATTTGAAATTTCATAAAATTAAAAAAAAAATTAAAGAATTACTTAAAATTTTACAATCATAAGAATGTCCAACTAATAATATTACATTAGGCGAGCAAAAACGTATGTATAATATAGCAAAAAAGTAATTTTCTTGGAGAATGCAGTATTACAATGGAACGTTCGTAGCTGCGTCGTGTCATCTGTTGACCGCGGGTCATTTGGACAATCGACAATTAACCTGTGACGCGTTAGGGCTGTCACTTATGAGTTATTTATTTATATCATAGGCACGATCTGATTGAGTTATGTAAGTACTCTAATTTCGTCAGAAATCGAGGGTTTTATTTTTGTATTAGACGTATAGATTTTTTAGATATTAATGTTCTTACTTCAGTTAAGTCAAAATGTGTCGTGCCACCAAAGTCGTAGTTCGATACTGATTTAATATGCTAAATAAGAAGTCATTATGTCTAATAGGATGATACTTAAAAGAAAAATCCAATATCCATGTTGGGTCCGATTAGGGATTCAAACTCAGGAACTCTGGATTTGCAATAAACATAAATTCATCCATGACAAAGAAAAACCACGTAAATATAAAAAATAATAATAAATATAACATAATAAGATTTTCATATAAAAATGAGCACTCTTTTATATTGTACTAGCGACTCACCCTCGCTTCGCTTCGGATTCATCCCTAGACAAAAACAAAACTATCCCACATGACCCGTATACTTTTCCGGGATGATATATTGTCTATAGCCTTCCTTTGTTAACATGCTATCAAATGCAAAAAGAATGTTTCAAATCGGATCAGTAGTTCCTGAGATTAGCGCGTTCAACCAAACAAACAAACAATCAAACTCTTCAGCTTTATAATATTAGTATAGATAAGGGGCATAAGAAACAACGCTGAACATAAATATGTAAATAAATAAATAATATTTTGGGACATTAACACACTATCTAGGCTTGTATTATGGATACCAGATAGTTGATATACTACATGTATATAACTTTAAATACATACATGTTATAAATATAAATGCTCATGACTGGAGTACAGACATTTGTGCTCTTCATACAAACGAATGCCAACGGGTTTCTTACGAATTGTTGGCTATTTTAAGATTTACTAAGCTATTTTATAGTACTATAAATAAAATATTTATTATTTAACAAGATCTTATTGAAAAAAATACTTTTATAATTGCAATCGACAACCCTACGAACAATTGTACTTGACGCCCAGACTGCTCACATCTACTTAAGAGTAATTGAGATTATGAACGAAATTGCTAAACTCGCTTCAGATTAGGAAATCCTATATGTTCGGGAACTGCCCACAGCAACGCTGACTTCACAGGGAGGCTATTTATAAGTAGACCTTATTACAATCGTCTGTGTCAAGAATAATTTGAAGAAAAATGAAAGAAAAAAAAGAGAAATAAAGCACTGTATTATATAATGTAGATTGTGGGTTCGATTCCAATGCGATGTGAATGTTTGTATTGTCTGGTTGAAGCAATATAAGACATAGGGAGGAAAAATCTAACATGCATAGTCTGAATGTTGCACTTGACTCTAACAAAAATTTGTACCTTAAAGCTTAATATTTCACAAACGGATCCCTTAATCAAAAAATTGTTTTCACAAGCCCACAATATTTTTGAAAGATCTATCCAACGACACCCTATACCATGGGGTAGACGAGAAAAAAAATTCCCCACTTTATGCCTAGAGAAGGTACCCTAAAAAAGATTTTTATTTAATACTTTCTTAGATTTACGCGAATATTTGACATTTCAAAATAAAACTATCTTTTCGGATTATTTCGCGAATTTATTATGATTTTTGGTTCCCGACGTTTCGATTGCTTTACAGCAATCATGGTCACGGGAGAGACTAAGGTGTTAGATGTCTCAATGGCATTATACAGTTGTTACAGACAGCCTACCTACTATTTTACAAAATGATTTTAAAAATTCAAAAATGGCATCAAAGTACCTTACAATATAAGTTGATTTTAATTCTAAACATTTTAAAAATTTTAATGTTTTTAATAATTATTATAATTAATATTGCAATATTATTTACTTAATTTTAGCTATTATAATAAATATTACAATTTATCTTAATTAATTACTAATCTTATTTAGTGTTGCTATTATTATATTATCTGTGACTATAAAGATTTATTAAACATTTTTTAAATATCAATTATTTATTTAAGTAATATATTTGTTTTATATGTAGTTTAAAAAGTTTAATATTATTTTAGATTGTTATTATTTAAAGTTAAAATATTAAGCAACACTATTGTTAACTTTATAGATAAAAAATATATTAATTAGGATTACTATTCTTATTGCGATCCACACAGTATGAACTAACTACTTCTACTGGTCTGTTATGTTTGTTTTTGTTGTTTGTTTTTATCATGTTTATTACAGGATCCCATGATGATGGTAGTACCCAGCCATCTTCCCTATTGAAGTTTGGATATTTTTTAATTTCAATAGCTTCGCGAATCATCCTGGGGCGATAACGGTTTTCTTTCGCTAGTATTTCGAATATAGTATTCGAAACGTCGGGA
Source organism: Argynnis bischoffii washingtonia (assembly GCA_033884665.1). Classification (NCBI taxonomy): domain Eukaryota; kingdom Metazoa; phylum Arthropoda; class Insecta; order Lepidoptera; family Nymphalidae; genus Argynnis; species Argynnis bischoffii. The sequence continues at coordinate 9,216,375 of JAEMGE010000029.1, forward strand.
ACCAAAAATCATAACAAATTCGCGAAATAATCCGAAAAGATAGTTTTATTTTGAAAAGATTTTTATTTTCAATATTTTATTTTACCACTTTATCGGCGTAACTAATGTAAAATAATGTATATTTATGCTAAATTACAGCTTTCTAGTTCTAAGAGTTTCGAGTTAACCTGCGGACGGACGGACGGATAGACATGATGAAACTATTAGGGTTCCTCGTTGACTACGGGACCCTAAAAAGATTTTAGACTAAAGTATTTAAATTTCCATGATAATTACTTTGCCTATTTAAAGTTATGTCTCTAAATTTCTCATTTCCTAACTAATCGTAAAAATGAGGAAATACGTTTGTTTGTTACTTTTTAATACCTAGACCGTTATACCAATCACACCTACATAACTTTAGACATATAAATTTTGCGATGGAGATCGATATATGTTATTTCTTAACGTTATAATAAAATTGAATTAAAAATTTAAAAAAAAACCCCTACGCAAAAAATACATATAGTTTAAGTAACAACCCTTGAAAAGTAAATAATTTTGGAAAAGAGCTGATACTCTTACACTGCTGGACCGACATTAACCAAATATAGCTAAGAACAACCGCAAGGAAACTAACTGGCTTTCAAATGAAAAAAATCGCATCGTAATCGGTCCATCCGTTTGAGAGCTACGATGCCACAGACAGACACACACACACACAAAGACGGATAGACATTGACGTCAAACCTATAACACCCCTCTTTTTGCGTCAGGGGTTAATGATCTGTGGATTAAAATTTAAAATATAATGTATAATCAGCAAAATAAAAGATTTTCAAAATCAAAGCGTAGTGAGGGCGGTTCGCTAGTATTTTATATTCAACATAAACAAAGGCAGGGGGCCGAAGGTGCCAATGCATTAGTCTCCGTCACATCATTAACCATAATGGTCGCTATAATGTCCGCTGGACCTCTGCCAACGTGACGTCATATCAAGCGCAAGCCCTTGCCAACTTTGTATTGGTTTTAGTTAATGTTTATGAGACGATATATGGCATTGGAAAATGGTAGATACATTTTTGAATTTAATGTGAAGCGAAACTAGCGATTGCTAGTGGCTTTGTCTGTCATGGTTTGTAAGGTTTTGCCCCCTTTTTTACCTTTTATATTATTATAGTTTAATAATCTTATTTCGTGTCTTCTTTAATCTACGTGACATTGGCGAAGTAACCTGTGCTATATCTAAGCGTGATTATAGGGTAGATCAAGGTATACTTAAAATGTACAAAAAAGCTTAATTTTCTTCAAAGCCTGTAATTTTAAATTTGCCTCCCCATAAAAATATAAAAAAAGTGAACGGTTTAAGATCATTGGTTGAAAGAACACATTTACATACACAACAAGAACATCATTAATTATAAACATTATACTCTTTATCCGTTCATACTTGCTAATCTCCGGAACTGTTTTACCGATTTTAACGGGACTTTCACTAGTGGATAGAGTATTTGAGGCCGATATAGGCTTTTTATTATTTTTGCACGCGAGCAAAGATGCGGGCAAAAGTTTATAATTAGAAATCTTTACTATACAAATACTGAAATAAAAACTATGTCATAGCTAAATCACTGAGGATTCCAAGCTGTTGATCTCCAACTATCGGTTAATTTCGAATGCAATCAAAACAACAACGAACAGTGTAGAGGTTTCAAACAAACGACATCGAGGCTGTACGCGGAATCGCAACCTACTAATTACTCGAATACTAGATACTATTGGAATGTGTGTCACACCGTAGTTTTGTGGTCACTTTTCACTGTTATGGGAGATTGTAGGTTCGAGTTCCGATTGAGGCAGATATTTTAAGCGAGGACTTTTAAGACTTGTCCAAGAAACTGATGGTAGCGGTCTTTAGCAAAAAAAAAATCCGGTTATTTTTTCAATGTCATGAAGGCAAGGCTTTTAGATAGTTATTCATTAATAGAAAACATTGACCAAATCAAAGGTCTTCATAGAATGAGGGCGTTAGAAACCTTCGCTGTCTTATTCAAATAAAAAAATCTTGTAGATTTTATCGTTCTTTTGTTATTTCTTCAGCTGATTATTTTACATGTATATATCAGGTTGGACGGATGGAAACATTTATATGATTTCATCATCATATTCATAATTTTCATATATATGTATAGTATATGTTAATAGTTAATTTTGACCAACGATACAACTAAGCCACAATAAAGAAATAACAGCTTTTAATCTCACTGTTCTTCTCTTATAGTCTAGTTATTTGTTTTAATTAATATCCCTCTGACCGATTTCGGTCGCAGCGACCAATCTCATTGAGACTAGTTATCAGGAGATATTATAGTGCACAAGTGTACGCGCAGACACAAGTGTACTCACGCAGTAGTACGCAGACGCAAGGGATAAACCTTTTACTCTCAAAGTTTGATGGGAAGATATTTTGACACGACCAGTGAGAGTTAAGACTGTGCTCTCCGAGGCACGGGGGCGAAACGCCGCCAACTTCTCAACTCCGGGCTGTTACTGAGGCTTACTAAACAGAATTACTCAATAACTAAATTTGGCCCAACTCAGGACTCGAACCCAGTACCTCCGGATATGCTAGCCACTAGACCACCGAGGCATTTAATTATTCATTGCTTAAGACGCCTCTTATTAACACTTCCTAACTTAAATCCTTAGAGTTTTGCGAGACGAAGACTATACTCTACCTCACGGGAGAGATCATTGTTTCTAGTATCACCTCGCGGGAATTTGTTCATACTCAATTATCTAGGGAGTGATTGCTATTATTGTATTATGTACACCTGTGTCTCATATTTTAAAGTTACAGTATCCATACTAATATTATACTCGTAATATACGTGTAAAATGCACACTATCTGTCTGTTTGCTGCCATTTATGCTTAAGCTGCTAAATCAATTTCGACGGTTTTTTACAAATACATAGCTTACGCCATGGGTACAGGCATATGTTATCTTTTATAATAATCGGTTTTTTTTTGTTTAGTTTTCAATTTTTATATGACCTTTACTTAAGAAGTAAGTAAGAAGTCATTATATTAATAATAAATCATCTGTCTAATTCTTTATTAGTCCAGTCAATTAAACAAAAATAAGGGGTCAATCTCGAAATGAGAGATAATAAGCTATAAACTCGTATACAGCTTCAATTTGGTGTTCTAACAGTTGTCTCAAAAGTCTCATAAAGTCCCGTGTCTGCGCCGTAAGTTATTCAAAGTCAAGGGTCACAAAAATCAATTTTTCACGATTATCTCAGTTTCTATAGCTCCAATGATATTAACATTTATTATAAAAATTGTAGAACATAAAATTTGCCACAAATTTTGTCAATTTTTTTTTTCATACGCCAAAACGTTTTTGCGATAGAGAGCAGAGAGTCCGCTTTGACCTTGAATAACTTACAGCGCAGACACGAGATTTTATGAGATTTTTGAAACAACTTTAAGAACACTAAAATAAAGCTGTATACGAGTTTACAGCTTATTATCTCTCATTCTGAGGTGAAACTCCTAATTTGACTGGACTATATGTCTATTTGTCCACACGTGATTCCATAATTTTCGAATTTCCATATGAACTTTCAAACTAGTTTTAATGGTTTTAGAGAATGATAGCTAAATTAAAATAAGATTGGCGCATAAAAATTTCAAAAGTACAAGAACCGAGATTAAACCCTTACTTATTACTCAAACAAGTGCATTAGCTAAGAGCTACCTATTCTATATACATACATACTTAGTATCTTTAGTGTATATAGAATTAATTTAAATATATAAAACAGTATCACAAAAGGCATAGGCTTTAAAACAGTTATGTAATATGGTAAAAAGCATTTACCAAAAGGCATCTTTAGTCCTACGGTGTATATAGCGACAGCACAAACACGTGTTAGGTCCCAACGTCGATATAAACTGCATCGCCCCGATTATTATTGTGAGAGAGGTGAGACCAATTTTACGACGTAGATTAAAACGTAACTTACGAACGTAATAAAACCAATCTATTCGATTGGTGTATTGGGAATAACAATGACAAATTTAAGAATAAAGATTCTTACTGTACTAATTAACTTATGAAAAGTCAAGCGAGGTTAGAATATAGATATATTTTGGCATATTACATATCTATTATAAAATAACACCTTCGCTCCTTTCCTCCTTCCCGCCACCGCGTCAGTCTGTCTGTTTGCCTAAATGCGATAAACTCAAATAAAAACCGGCCAAGTGTGAGTCAGACCCGCGCACAAAGCGTTCCGTACATTATCTATGAAAACGGCAAAAAAATCATGTCGGTTGTATGGAAGCCCCTTAAATTTTTGTTTTATTTTAAATTAATTATTTATTTTTAAAGTGAATATATAAATAATTCTGTGAATATTTCAAGCGTCTACCTGTTGTCGTTATCAATATCGAACAAAAAGAGCAAAAAAATCACGTTTGTTGTATGGGAGTCCCCTTAAATATTTATTTTATTCTGTTTTTTAGTATTTTTTTATAATAGCGGCAACAGAAATACGTTATCGGTGAAAATTTCAACTGTCTAAGTATCACGGTTCATGAGATACAGCCTGGTGATAGACGGACAGACAGACGGACGAACAGCGAAGTTTTAGAATAGGGTCCCGTTTTACCATTTGGGCATGGAACCTTAAAAATACCAAACGGATTTTCATGCGGTTGACGGAGTGGTGATTCATAAGGTAGGTTTAGGTGTATAATTCATTGAAGTTTTGTGTTTATTGGCTGAAATATAGCGATGATTGTTGAAGATGTCGGAAAAAGTCACGCTGACTAGAAGCTGTATTGATGTGCGGCATATACACCAATAGAGTTAGGTATATGATAAAAAATAAATTAAAAAATTAAAAAACCCCTACGCAAAAAATACTTTAGTTTAAGGAACGACCAATAAAAAGTAAAAATAATTGTCCTTTATTGTCGTTAGAAACCAAATAAACAAATGTTTATCGAAATGTGAATTGAAAAATATTCAATAAGCCGTCTCTAAATATTATATTTTCTGATGAAACTTAACAATAAACTGTATATACTAAATTTAACGACATTTGTTTTTCAACATTCCGAAATATACCTAGATTTTCTTGTAGTGATTTAAAGTCGCGGCGGGGGATCAGGCTATAGTCCACTACGCCGGTGGACCATATCCTGATCCCCCTCCAATTGAGGAAGGCCAGCTGTGGGACGTTAAAAAACGCATATTCTGAGATTTACTTCATACATTTAAACATATTTATTAAAGTACAGCTATATGTATCTTATTTTTTCCTGCGACACTCGCTTGTTTAAGGACTCCGTAAACTTATGAATTTATTATATTAGAAGGAATAGTTCTAAGTATCTAAATGACTTCACATTAGAAAGTTTGGATGAAATCATATCAGACGTGAAGTAGAGCTTGTGTGAGTTTATGAGTGTTTGGAAACTATAGTTATTACAATAAGTACTATATAAAATATCTTTATCCGTATACATAGCCGTATTTATAGGCTAAAACCTTAACCGTATCCTATAACCTTGTCCTTATTGTCATTGCAGTAGAATTTATTTGAGTAAATTTTAAGGTTTTTTTAAGGTAGATAAATATAGTATTCTGCTCAGGTTCAACATGAGAGAGTAACAAATATACAGACAAACTTACTAAGTGTCATTTTTTGTACAAATAATATAAACAAAATAAATATAGGCTTAAAAGTATAGCTGTTAATATGCTGTACGTAGCGGACCTGACATAGGTTACCTTTCATCCTGTCCAGGTTAATTTTACTGCAAAACTGTATAAACTTACTTGGTAGGCCTTGATTTTCCATAATATCTATGTTCTGTATAGAATAGTCCCGCGTTCAACCGCTCTGCGAGCTCGTACGCGAGGCCGCCCTCCACCCACCCGGGAGTGATGGTCCATTCGCCCCCCACGAAGATCACTATGTGGTTAGATCCTCCGTGTACACTGTTGTAGTAGTATCGCTGTAATATATAATTTTAATCAGCTATAATAATTATCGCTTGCCTTACGGTGAAGGAAAACATCTTGAGGAAACCTGCATGTCTGAGAAAACCTAGCAAGTTTCCGAAAGGCATGTGAAGTCCGCCCACCCGCACTTGGTCAACATGGTGGACTATGGCCTGATCCCCCTCGTATTAAGGACGGCCCATGCCCAGCAGTGAGATGTTAAAAAGGGCTGAATACAATATTAAAAACTAGCCATTGCTCGGCTCTACTTGAGTAATTTATTAATGTGTTTGCCCAGAAGCCTAAATTCGACCATCGTTCGAGGATAAAATATATAAATAGAATTTACCTATTTATGTATGTTTACATAAAAAAATGTTTCCAATTTTATTGTATTTATAACACTAAAGTTTGTCAAACAAAAATTAAAGAAAATCGGTTGATAAACAGAGGAGAAAAAGGTATTGAACAGTTTTATCTTTGCTTATTAATATAATAAATAAATTAATATGTTGGGACATTAATACACAGCACCATTTAATTTAAATTAAAAAACATTTTATTGTACACCATAGTAATGAAGTAAATACATTAAACAAAATATCAAAAATAAAAGTGTGTACAAAAGGCGATCTTATTGCTAATTAGCGATTTCTTCTAGACAACTTTTTGAGTTAGGAAATATGGAAGACTAGACAAGACATCTAGTTCTATGGTAAGCTACGAGGCTTGTGTTATGGATACCGGATAGTTGATACACTACACATATGTACCTTTGAATACATACATATTATAAATAAAAACACCCATGACTGGAGTACAAACATTCGTGCTCATCACACAAATGAATGCCAGCGGGAATTGAACCTGCGACCGCTGGCACAATGGCACAACGAATAGGGTCAGTACAAACTGAGCCAAGCGTGTCGTCTTTATTCTTAAAAGTGATAAAGTGATGTTAAATACCTTTGATCTTCAACATTCAGTTCGTAAAATGCAAAAAAACTTCTCAATTCTGACCTGTACCTAGCTCTAGAGATTGACGCGTTCAAACAAACAAACAAAAAACTAGTCATCAATTTTATATCATTAATATAGATGTAATTGGTTGTATATAGATAAAAGTTATTATGATAACTGGCGTTGAAGTAATCTATACAGATAAATAAAATTGGAGTGTCTGTTTGTAATATTAAAATAACCACTTTTTACTAAATGCGTATGGATGTATACACGGTACATATACCAAAACAACATTTTTTACAATTTTTGTCTGTCTGTCTGTTTGTCTGTCTGCTTATTCCGGCTAATCTCCGAAACGGCTGGACCGATTTTGACGGGACTTTCACTGGCAGATAGCTGCTGTTATAAGGAGTAACTTAGGCTATTTTTATTTTAGAAAAAGAATCAGGGTTCCGCGAAAAAAAATGAAAACCCTTGAAATTGTGAACAAAATCCGCGTACGGCGTACGCAATAACGTACGTTCGTAACGTAAATCGCTATATAATTTAAATAAATATCTTAGGAGTAGCAAGCTACTATTTATGTATACCTAAACATAGCTAACCGAGAAAACGTACCTAGAGACGAACGCGAGCGAAGCGAGCGTGAGTCGCTAGTCCTGTAATATTAAATGAGCAATTCTTGCACATACATATTATATACGAGTATATACATTTATTGTGTGTATCTCATAAACAGCTCTATTTGGATCAAATTTCATATTAAAATAAGGTTTGGCTTTTTAAATTTATCTATCTGAAAAAAACCCAAGTAAACCTTTTAGGAAAAATGCCGAGAGAAACTCGCTTGCCCGGGTACCATATGTTATCACCGAAGCAGATTTCCACATCATAATGATTACATAAAATTACCTATTAAAAATATCAACTATAGGGAAATATTGTGTAAGTTAACACATAGTTAGTGTAAAGAAGCTATGGCATGATTATTCAATGTTTGAACTAACATTTAGAACACTTATCAGAATATGTAATCCTCCAAAAAGGTTAAGAACGAGGAATATCTATGCTAATCTTGCAAACTCAAAAAATAATCGAATGTATGTTCCTATGTGTTTTGTTACTCCTTCACGCTAAATCCGCTGGACAGATTTGGATGAAATTTAGTACACAGATAGACTATAATCTGGAGCAATGCATAATATATCGCTCTAAGCACGTCTCGGGAGGATCTAGGCAAACCTAAGTCGCTAGATATAAAAAAAATTGATTTAATATTAATAAGTTTGATTTGAGTATATTATTGAACTTTTCTATGTTCGCTCTCTGCTCGCAATATTTTTTTTTTAAATAGAACCATGGATATCTTACTTAGATCAGTTAACAATCTTTAATAATTTACAGTTATATAATACTATTTTTATACAAAAATCTGCGTAATGTCGAGTTTCTTTTAAACATAATAACATAAGGGAAAGCGCGAGAAGATGTAGCGGCGAAACACTCAAAGAGTATGTCAGCTTGTTTCACCCGATTCGATTAAAAAATAGAAATCAAGTGGTATGTTTGGTTGATAAGAAATTTTAAATTAATGTGACCCAATTTAGAGTATGGGGTAAATATCATATTATCTCCATGAAAATATGATGTTACACCATTTTAATATAACGAACCCTAATAAAACTTGTCAAACATAAACAACATAACTTCTTGACTTCATGATCTTTTTAATCGAATCAGGTGATACAAGCTGACATTTAGCATTTTCTGAGTGTTCCGTCACAACATGACTGAAAAAGAAAGACAGCGAATTTTAAAATATAATATTACTTAAAAATCTTCATCGCCTTTAGTTTAATTCTGTGCGAGCTTCGAGAACAATGACTATAGGTACATAAATGGCGCCATTATGAATAAATTATACATAATTAACTATTATTGTGAAATAACACGCGATGATGATTACATTTTGTTCTATTTTAGTAATTCTTAACGTTTTTTCATAGATTATTGCTCGCGACGCCAATCTCTTTGCTAGGTATCCTATGTTTTTCCAAATGATGTAATCTATGTCCGAAGCGAATTTCATGAAAACCTGTTCAGTGATTTAGACGTGAATAGGTAACATACAGACGGAGTTACTTTTACAATTATAATATTCAAAAAATATATGATTGTTAATGTATCCCCATTATATGCTGTACTTGTATTTAGCCCTTTTTAACGTCCCACTACTGGGCACGGGGCTCCCTTCAATACGAGGGGAATCAGGCCATAGTCCACCATGCTGGCCAAGTGCGGGTTGACTTCACATGTCTTTCGAAAACTTGCTAGGTTCTCTCAGACATGCAGGTTTCCTCACGATGTTTTCCTTCACCGTAAGGCAAGTGGTAATCAAGTTAGAAAATGATTCGCACATGAAAATATCAGAGGTGCGAGACCCGGGATTTGAACCCGCTTCACTCGGTTTCCCAAGCGAACGCGTTACCACTGGGCTACCACTGCCTATATGCTGTACTTAATATAATGAAAAGCGAACAGCTACGAGTACATCATATTGTCAAGAACTTAACAGTTTAAGCGGGATTGTGTAACAAACATATAAAATTATTACCAAGTATATTATTATTATTAGAGTTAATATTGAGTGACAAATCACACTACTATTATAAATGAGAAAGTTTGTGTGTTACTTCTTCACGGACGAAACTGGATGCAAAATCTAGACTCTAGTCTACATAGATAGATCTAGATAGGTCCTAGCACACTGGCTACTGTTACAAATAAAATTGCTAAAAGGTAACACTGCCTGTATTATCCATAGAGATAAATAAAATTGTAGTATCTCATTATACTTAATGTTTAAATAACAGCTTTTTACTAAATGCATATATACGGTAGGTACCTATAAGAAAAAAAAAACAATTTTTAAAATTCTTGTCTGTCTGTTTGTTCTCCTCAATGCCTAGATTGATTGTGATGGGACTTTCACTGGCAGATAGCTGATGTTATAAGGAGTAACTTAGGCTACTTTTACATCAGAAAAAAATTTGAGTTCGGCGCAAAAAAGATATAAAAATAATTTTAAAAGTAGAAACTATAAATAAAATTATGAATAAAGGCACCTTAGGCTTAGTACATAAATAAACAAAATATTGTATTACCATTTGAAAGGTTTCAGTGTTGGAAGCATCGAAGTGATTTAGTCTTACAGTCAGCCATTTTTCTGAAGGGTTTGTTCTGCTTGCAGGTGCAGGAGGTGGAGGCTCTATTGTACGTAGGGTTAAGACGGGAGCTACTAACAACAGCAGACGCCCTGAAAAAGAAACTCAAATTAAAGACTTAGGTTAAGTTTTCCATTCATCCCCTAGATTGTCTGTTTACTTTGTCGTGATACTGAGCCCACCAGTAGTGTTTTGCAATATAGTCAGACGTAAAGCTAAGGGATGCACTTGAGAGGTGGTAGGTTTATTTGTTGGTTGCTACTGGTACGTTAGTAATAGTGGTATGGACTGTGGGAACAACATTTTAAGTTATTCTGGACCAGGAGTTAGAGCAGAGGTAGACAACAAGTACCTCGACAGACTAGCCGTCGGGGCATCGTGGTTGAGTGTGTGAGCGATCCTGCGATGCCCCATTAAGACGGGGAAGGTTCTGTTGGGTATTAGAGGGCAGTACTGACTTCTCTAGTCGGTGAGTTCTATGTAACCAGAATAAAGTTTATTTTAATTTATACATAATACACGTTTAGGTTCACCTGTCAGGTACTTGTGCTTATCGAAAATGTCTGTCAATTTTTTTTCAAACTTTATAACGAATAAACAAAATGGTATAAAAATTTCAAGCTTGCAGGAACAAGATTTTTTTCAAATGTTTCCTACACTTTCAAAAATATAGGGATTGATGTCGTGCAGGGCTAAGGCGTGCCACGTGATGGTTATTGTACTTAGCAAGCTATGACTCATCACCATAAGAATTTCTAGCCTTACAAACATACCTTTACTCGGAGGGTCCACTAGCTTTTGGTCTATTACGCATGTATGTGAAAATGGTAAGCATTTCCCAACGTTAAAAAAAGATTTTTACATTTTATTTAAAAACACGCACCGAATCTTCTATATACTAATATAATATCTATATCTAAAAAAACACTTAATAACGACAAATCATGAACACGTTAAATTATAGCAAGAATACTAGAAGCATTTCCCCGTTGAGTGGTAATTCTGTGGGTGAAAACGAGTCAGCCCTTTTGAGACCGGTAAAGGCGATAAAAAGAGGTCTTTTAAGGACTCTTTTTAGTGCTTTGACTCTAGAGACTAAGTGTTTCTTAAGGGTTAGGTCAAACATTTAAATTTAAATAATATTATAAATCTAGTAGTCTTAGCTATACCTTGTGAACTATTTAAGTAAAATATAATACTATCCCACGGGTTTTATTTATTACACTGGGAAAAACCTATGCTACTCTTCAGTCTATAATCTCACTTTGCTAGGGTTCGTCTCTGGAAAAACAATAACAAATCTATCCCACGGGAACCGTACATTTTTACGGGATAAAAGTAGCCTATGTGTTATTCTGTTGTAAGAGCTATACTATTGTAAAGTTTCATTAAAATCCATTCAGTAGTTTTTGCGTGAAAGAGTAACAAACATCCACACATCTATACACCCAGACACCCTCACAAACTTTCGTATTTATAATATTTGTAGGTTACATTATTGTGTGACTAATATGAGTATTTAAAACATTTCCGTACAAAACAATTTCAGTAAGACATGGTAGCTAAACCACAATATTTAAATAATAATTAACAATATCCTCTTGACTAATGTCGGTCTTACTAAAGTTATGCAAATACCAACCTATACAAATACGTTTTATTTAAAGTCGTCATTAGTAACTTTTTGCTTAAAAATCGAACTCAGGACCTGACGATTTGCTAATTATAACTCAGTCACTATACCAATATGGTAGTGGTAGCCCAGTGGTAACGCGATCGCTTGAGTAACCGAGTGAAGCGGGTTCAAATCCCGGCTCTCGCACCTCTGATATTTTCATGTGCACATTATTTCTAACATTTAACTGCCTCGGTGGTGTAGTGGCTAGCATGTACGGCTGCACATCCTGAGGTCCTGGGTTCGAGTCCCGGGTCGGGCCAAGTGTAGTTATTGAGTTTTTCTGTATAGTAAGCCTCAGTAACAGCCCGGAGTTGGGAAGTTGGCGGTGTTTCACCCCCGTGCCTCGGAGAGCACGTAAAGCCGTCGGTCCTGCGCCTTAACTCTCACCGGTCGTGCCGAGTAGTCGTCCCACTGGAGTATGAGAGTGACAGGAATAGAGAGTGCACTTGTGTCTGCGCGTACACTTGTGCACTATAATATCTCCTGCGCAGTTGGCTAGTCTCAATGAGATTGGCCGCCGTGGCCGGAATCGGTCAGGAGAACATCATTTCTAACATGACTACCAATTGCCTTACGGTGAAGGAAAATATCGTGAGGAAACCTGCATGACTGAGAGAATCTAGCCAGTTTTCGAAAGACATGTGAAGTGGTGGACTACTGCCTGATCCCCCTCGTATTAAAGGGAGGCCCGTGCCCAGCAGTGGGACGTTATAAAAAAAGGACTGAATACATAAATACCAATAAGTAATTATTACTAATTATTATCTTTATTCTCAAATATACGGATATGACGTTAGTATGAAATAAAACGAGTCAATTCCCACAAGAACTAACAACTAACAATACCATACAAGGATAACAATGTTGTATTCTACATGAATAAAATATTAATGATAGACGTATATAGGTTACTTATAAAATGTGTGTTTCCAACTAAGTTATATGCCATTTCATATGATCTATACAGATAAATAAAATTGGAGTGTCTGCTTGTAATATTAAAATAACCGCTTTTTACTAAATGCATATAGATGTATGCATAGTACATATACCAAAACAACATTTTTTACAATTTTTGTCTGTCTGTCTGTCTGTCTGTTTGTTCCGGCTAATCTACAAAACGGCTGGACCGATTTTGATGGGACTTTCACTGGCAGATAGCTGATGTTATAAGGAGTAACTTAGGCTACTTTTATTTTAGAAAAAGAATCAGGGTTCCGTGAAAAAAAATTAAAACCCATGAAATTGTGAACAAAATCCGCGTACGGCGTACGCACCCGAGCAAAACAAGGGTAAATCGCTATATAATTTAATTGAATATCTTAGGAGTAGCAAGCTACTATTTATGTAGGAACATAGCTAACCGAGAAAACGTACCTAGAGACGAATGCGAGCGAAGCGAGCGTGAGTCGCTAGTATGAAATGAAATGAATAAATAGTAAAAAATATGTTGAGACATTAATACACAGCACCATCTAGTTCCATGGTAAGCTACGAGGCTCGTGTTATGGATAACAGACTGACCAGTTGATACACTACACATATGTAACTTTAAATACTATACTTTTTTAAATATAAACACCCATGACTGGAGTACAAACAATATTAATGTCCTAACATATTTATTTATTTATTATTTATATAAAAAACAACACAAAAATATAATGTCGCAGAACCTCGAGCCCTCCGTCGTCACGATTCGCTACACCAGGCAATACACCCCTATACTTGACGAGCATATTTTCTGAATTGCCCCTAAGAATATCATGCCATATTTATCTATACACCCAGACACCCTCACAAACTTTCGTATTTATAATATTTGTAGGTTACATTATTGTGTGACTAATATGAGTATTTAAAACATTTCCGTACAAAACAATTTCAGTAAGACATGGTAGCTAAACCACAATATTTAAATAATAATTAACAATATCCTCTTGACTAATGTCGGTCTTACTAAAGTTATGCAAATACCAACCTATACAAATACGTTTTATTTAAAGTCGTCATTAGTAACTTTTTGCTTAAAAATCGAACTCAGGACCTGACGATTTGCTAATTATAACTCAGTCACTATACCAATATGGTAGTGGTAGCCCAGTGGTAACGCGATCGCTTGAGTAACCGAGTGAAGCGGGTTCAAATCCCGGCTCTCGCACCTCTGATATTTTCATGTGCACATTATTTCTAACATTTAACTGCCTCGGTGGTGTAGTGGCTAGCATGTACGGCTGCACATCCTGAGGTCCTGGGTTCGAGTCCCGGGTCGGGCCAAGTGTAGTTATTGAGTTTTTCTGTATAGTAAGCCTCAGTAACAGCCCGGAGTTGGGAAGTTGGCGGTGTTTCACCCCCGTGCCTCGGAGAGCACGTAAAGCCGTCGGTCCTGCGCCTTAACTCTCACCGGTCGTGCCGAGTAGTCGTCCCACTGGAGTATGAGAGTGACAGGAATAGAGAGTGCACTTGTGTCTGCGCGTACACTTGTGCACTATAATATCTCCTGCGCAGTTGGCTAGTCTCAATGAGATTGGCCGCCGTGGCCGGAATCGGTCAGGAGAACATCATTTCTAACATGACTACCAATTGCCTTACGGTGAAGGAAAATATCGTGAGGAAACCTGCATGACTGAGAGAATCTAGCCAGTTTTCGAAAGACATGTGAAGTGGTGGACTACTGCCTGATCCCCCTCGTATTAAAGGGAGGCCCGTGCCCAGCAGTGGGACGTTATAAAAAAAGGACTGAATACATAAATACCAATAAGTAATTATTACTAATTATTATCTTTATTCTCAAATATACGGATATGACGTTAGTATGAAATAAAACGAGTCAATTCCCACAAGAACTAACAACTAACAATACCATACAAGGATAACAATGTTGTATTCTACATGAATAAAATATTAATGATAGACGTATATAGGTTACTTATAAAATGTGTGTTTCCAACTAAGTTATATGCCATTTCATATGATCTATACAGATAAATAAAATTGGAGTGTCTGCTTGTAATATTAAAATAACCGCTTTTTACTAAATGCATATAGATGTATGCATAGTACATATACCAAAACAACATTTTTTACAATTTTTGTCTGTCTGTCTGTCTGTCTGTTTGTTCCGGCTAATCTACAAAACGGCTGGACCGATTTTGATGGGACTTTCACTGGCAGATAGCTGATGTTATAAGGAGTAACTTAGGCTACTTTTATTTTAGAAAAAGAATCAGGGTTCCGTGAAAAAAAATTAAAACCCATGAAATTGTGAACAAAATCCGCGTACGGCGTACGCACCCGAGCAAAACAAGGGTAAATCGCTATATAATTTAATTGAATATCTTAGGAGTAGCAAGCTACTATTTATGTAGGAACATAGCTAACCGAGAAAACGTACCTAGAGACGAATGCGAGCGAAGCGAGCGTGAGTCGCTAGTATGAAATGAAATGAATAAATAGTAAAAAATATGTTGAGACATTAATACACAGCACCATCTAGTTCCATGGTAAGCTACGAGGCTCGTGTTATGGATAACAGACTGACCAGTTGATACACTACACATATGTAACTTTAAATACTATACTTTTTTAAATATAAACACCCATGACTGGAGTACAAACAATATTAATGTCCTAACATATTTATTTATTTATTATTTATATAAAAAACAACACAAAAATATAATGTCGCAGAACCTCGAGCCCTCCGTCGTCACGATTCGCTACACCAGGCAATACACCCCTATACTTGACGAGCATATTTTCTGAATTGCCCCTAAGAATATCATGCCATATTTAAAGCAAATTAAAACTTTTATTTTAAAGCAAATTATTTTACGAAAATCTCTCTGTAATTCCTTATCATAATCAAATATCTTTCTTTCTGCACCACCTTCTATTACATTACAATGTATTTATATTACTTGGGGATAAATATTTATATGTTTTTGTATATCTTTTGTCAAATTTTATTAAGAACAGTAGCCTATGTGTTACTCCAGGTCTTAATCTATATGTGTACTAAATTTTATCCAAATCCGTCCAGTCATTTCAGGTTTTCAGGAACTTAGGCATTTAAACAAAATTGTGATATCCGAATTTTTTTTTTTGGACTTTTGACCTATTCAATTTAATTTTCTTGTAAATATCGTCAAAGCGTGCCAGTTGAGCACAGATTACTTCGCCAATGTCACGTAGAATGGAGAAGGCGGAGATTGGTGGGTGCTTCACTTTTGATCGAACAGAGGAAGTCTTTAAGTGACCACGTGTCATGGTGGTTATTTAAAAAAAAAAAATTTCACTAAAACTTACACATGTTTTATTTAATCACAGCACTGAGTTACTAATATACTATCGGGTGTAATTGTAATGTGAAATAATGATATTATTATCATTTAAATTTTATAGAAATTATTTTCTACAGCGAAGTGGTGTAAGTACAATATTATACATTTATTTATTTATTACTTTTAATTTCAATAATAGTTTTTTGTTCTTTCATTATAATTATTCAAGTAAACTAGAGGCCTAACAATATGAGATTTCAAAAATGTTAATATTTTTATAGTAACTTCTTGCTTTACTCCAATATTGTGTTTCTATTAAGTCCACATTTACTAAAAATAAGGGTAAAAGTTTTAGATCTACTAGCTATTGGGCTAGGACATTAAATTTAGATAAATTTTAATGGCAATAAAGGTAGTGATAGCACAGTGGTAACACGCTCGCTTAGAAAATCAAGTAAAGCAAGTTCTAATCCCGGGTCTCGTACCTTTGATATTTTCATGTGCGAATCATTTCCAACATGATTATCACTAATCTTATGGTAAAGAAAAATATCAACATGTCTGAGAAAACCTATCAATTTCTTGAAAGACATGTGAAGTTCGCACGCACTTGGCCATCGAGGTGGACTATAACCTAATCCCATTTGTTCTAAAGGTAGGCCCGTGCCCAGCAGTTAAAATGGGTTGATTACAAGTTTTGAGGTTATGAAATAAAAATGCAAAATTGTGTATTGTTACAATATGTCTGTTTCGTCCCATACAAATTGCAAAAAATGTAATATATAGACTGACTCCAATGAATGGACAATTCTAGTAGTATTTATTAACAAAAGAGGGAAATTTCTTTAATAATTGTACTTGATTTTGACAATTTCGGACTTATACACCTTTGCTTCATACATATAGAATGCTCTATAAATTAGGAGATATCATTAATATGATAATATTTATCAAAATGGAGATAAACAAAATGCCAAAATGATATTTATTTACGCGATAAGATAAATCTATATTAAATATTAAAACAAAGACTGGGGTATTTGTTTGTTCATTTTACTAGCATTACTAGCGACTTCGCCTCGCTTCCTTTGGGTTGGGTTAGTGTGGCAGGTTATAGTCTATCCGTGTATTAAATTTCATCCAAATCCGTTTTTTTACCCAACTGCGATTAAGCCCAGAGGAAGTTATGTGTTTGACTTGTATGTATGTATGTATGTTCGATCATGCTCTCTCGTAATTACTGAATCCCTGAACCTGTTAGATTTGTCATGATAATGCGAGTGTCATAGGTCCGAGATATGCATACACATAGCAAGACTCGCGGCATAAATAAAACATATGTGTCTTCGACTGCATAGTACTATGTTTGTTCGTCAACTTGATCACATGTTTTAAGCTGATTTCAAGCCTAAGTCTATAAATATTTTTTCTCTTACATAATGGGACTCTATAAAAATCTTTATTTTTAAGTTATTAGTCTTTCTTACTTCTTACTTAAAAAATATATAAAATAAGACACGAATTTATTTTGTTCATGCCATACAAATAACCCCGCCCCCGGGTGGGGTCGAACCACCAACCTCTCGGTTAACAGCCGAACGCGCTAACCATTGCGCCACGGAGGCTTGTGCTCTCTTTACTCAAAATTAGTGTAACACTTCTGAATATGATCTAAAATTTATAGATTCAAGTAGAGACAGCTATACAATAATTGGGTCAACATTACAAATACGACAATTTGTATGTGAGAGTGTTTGTTGAAACGGCTTAGTTGGTTTTGGATGAAATTTAGTACATAGAGACTATAAATAAATAAATAAATATGTTAGGACATTAATACACAGCACCATCTAGTTCCTTGGTTAGCTATGAGGCTTGTGTTATGGATACCAGGTAGTTGATACCCTACACATATATAACTTTAAAAACATACATATAATAAATATAAACACCCATGACTAGAGTACAAACATTCGTGCTCATCACACAAATGAATGCCCCCAGCGGGACTCGAACCCGTGACAGCTGGCACAGCAAATATGGTCTGTACAAACCGAGCCAAACGAGTCGTTAAAAGAGACTATGACCTAGAGTTAAACATAAGCTACTTTTCAGGCAGTAGCTACTTATTACTGTACAGTTAAAGCTATTATTCATTCAGGATTACGGCAACAAAAAAGTCATAGTATTCATTGACTAGTGACATACCCTCGCTTCGTTCGGCTGCATCCCTAGATACGTAACGTTATTACAGTTTAATATATCTTTTTAAGAGGGATAATTCCGTAATAAGGCAGCAGTGGCCCAGTGGTAACGCGCTCGCTTGGGAAATCGAGTGAAGTGAGTTCAAATCCCGGGTCTCGCACTTCTGATATTTTCATGTGTGAATCATTTCCAACATGATTACCACTTGTCTTAACGGTGAACGAAAACATTGGAACGAGTACAGAGGAATCCTGCACGTCTGAGAGAACTTAGAAAGGTTTTATAGGATATGCTCAATTCGCCCGCACTTGGCCAGCGTGGTGGATTCTCCTCGTAATAAAGGAGCCTTCCTCGTGCCCAGCAGTGGGATGCCCAGTGATCCTTAATACATTATTTTCATAAAACTCTATTTGTTTAGGTGGAGTACGCCAATAAGTGCCCAGTCAGCATGATTTTTACCAACATCTTCAACATTCTTCGTCATTTTCAGCCAATTTACACAAAATTTTAATAGATTATATATATAAACCTTCCTCATAACTCACTCTGTCCATTGGTGAAAATTGCATGAAAATCCGTACAGTGGTTTTTGAGTTTACCGCGTTCAGACAGACAGTAGGGGAACTTTATTTTAAAATATCTACTACGTAGTGATATGAGATTATTGAAATACTTAATATGCTTAAACATAACTTATTGGAAAACTTGTAAACTATTGAATAGATTTTGATGAAACTTGATAATTATATAGCTCTTAATTTAATTATACTTGATAGTTAAGTTACGATTAAGTACTGCTAAAAGGCTTAGTATTTACGTTGAAATATAACCCCCTTATATTCATTGTACCCAAAATACTCTTAAATTTCTGTCACAAACAAGCCATCCAAATTGCGTACCGAGGACAGCGTGCGACAAATAAATCATCATAAATCCACCAGATTAGAACCCCCTACCCCTGTGCAGGGGTAGATTACAGAGCTGGTTTTAATTGAGTTAAGTGCAACCCTTAAAGTCAAATGCTGTTGGGTCAATTTATTTCATCACTTGCCTGTGTTTAGGGCTCTATGTAAAGTTAGTTTTAATTTAACCTACTGACTCTAAAAGAGTGTATATTTTTAGGGTTCCGTACTTCAAAAGGTAAAAAAGGAGCCCTTATAAGATCACTGTCTTGTCCGTCTGTCCGTCTGTTTATATTTGTGTATGTTTATGATTATTTTTGTAGCTTATATGTATGACTTTTGATATATGGTGGTATATTAGGTAGTCCCTGTGGCATATTAGTTAAGTTCTGAGCGAAGAAAGTCAAAGTATTACTATAAAGTTTTATAAAATATTTATTATTTTTTTATAATAAAGATACTACGCCTTAATAATAAATATGAATGTAATTGTTCCTCCCATATATTATAGATGTATGGAGGCAGGTTTTTTCATTAAATTTCTATAGAGGTAAAAACTACATAAAAAAACATATATACCTCGAATTTAACACCTTACCTTACTTTGAAAAAACTAAATCCATCAAATAACCATCCCCGCCCCCGAGTGGGGTCGAACCACCAACCTTTCGGTTAACAGCCGAACGCGCTAACCATTGCGCCACGGAGGCATGTGCTTTACCGAAGTGTTTTCCTGCAACTCCCAAACAATTGGATCAACGTACTAGTCACATTATTACTTTTATAATTGCGACAGTTTGTATGTGTGTACGTTTGTTACTCTTGTACAATGAAACGGCTGGATCGATTTGGATGAAATTCAGTACACAGATAGATTATGACCTAGATTTTTCATAGGTTAATATAAAACAAAGGTAAGTGTAAATATGTAGGTGATTTGCGTAAATGAATTTCAAATTAAATTTTGTTAGAAAAAATAAATAAAGAGTGCGTGTATGAATGTGTACACGCGCAAAAAGTACAACTTCTGTAGGTTATCGGTACTTTTTATGTAGGTAATTAAATTTATGTTTCTAATAATTAGGATAGGTGAGATACTAAAAACAACGCCTATTACGTATATTACAATCATATATTTATAGAATATCGTTTAAGGAAATAACATAATATTATATATCATTTGTCAGACAATAACAACGGTTACCATGGCAACGAATGTACGTACATGTTTTCGTAACGCATTCACCAGCTTACCCCCCAAGTCAAGCGTGCGTAAAGAAGTTTTACTTCAAAAGTTTACTAACATACATGACATAAATATACAATGTCATAATGATTTCAGTTCGTTGTTATTGTTGAAAACAGCAGCACTAGTATTTTTGGTGTAATATTTTTCTTATGCACCCGAACTGTACAGACAGTATTCTATTACTTGGCCCTACATTGATCGTCGTGTCTGTCTGTCCTAAATAAAGAAGTAATGAATGAAACTGTATTAAAACTTTTTTATATAAAATTACAATTTTTTTTACATAAAATTTTAACTTTTATCCACTGAAACGGCCTCAAGCGATCACATCATTCCCAAAGTAAATTATCTTCTATAGTCTTTTAAGGTATATTAGCTTTTCAGAATACATTAACATTATTTATATATTTTTTAAAGTCTTACAATAGATTTTTCGATTTTTGAGATTATGTTGTAAAAACTTATATAATGACCAAGAAAAAAAAATACTAAGTAGATGCAACCGTCTTAATTCACATAATTTATTCATTATCTCAATTCGTTCATTTATATGGATAACTAGGGAATTACCCTGGCCTTATTCGAGGACGTTACTAGGTGTATTTGTAGTTTTATAATAATATAAGTAAGGGCAGCGCCATTTTTTGATAAGAGCAATTGTGTACTAATTTTTATCCACAACGGTTCAGCCGTTACATCGTGAAGGAATTACTAGCATGCAAATATTCGTATTCATAATCATAGTGTTTTTTATTACAGCTCAGGCTGCTCTCATTATTATCTTCATGTCTTGCTACTTTTATTATTTTAAATTTAAAATATGTTTTAAATTACAGTCGACTGTTAAAATTCCTCTATTTATCGTTCAATGACACACGCGGTGTACAGCGTGAGAAAATAAGAACAAACACATACTATACATATATCATAATTATGTAGCTGCACAGTTCCGCATAACAGCAATGTGGCGATTCATCGTCTTTTGCACGTTTTAAATATCATAATAGATGATAATATTCACTGTGATTTGTTTTGTGTTGAAGGTAACAGGTTTTTTGTAATTTAGGCTCTAAATCGTATTGCTTGATTAGTTCTATTTAGCCAACTGCAGCTACCATAAGGAGGGTTATGCGTTTGACTTGTGTATTGGTATGTACATCAATCTGACCATATGTTTCCCCGTAACTCGTAAACGGCTAAATCGATTTGGATGAATTACCTGCTTATAGTCCTCTTAATTACGTGAGCGTTACAAGTGTAACGTTAAATGATAAAAAATTATAGTTATGATAATGATAAAAAGTATATGTTAATAAAAAAAATAACTTAATTTGTTTTTAATTAAAGTTAACATACGTTAATAAATAATTAAAATTAATTAATTTCGCATTTCGCGTAATTTAAGTAAAAAACTATGCGTTCTTTTGCTTTAAAATTTAAATTATTTAATTAAATATGTATTTAAATAAAAACTGTAAGAACAATTACTTTTTTTTATTATTAAATCAGTGAGCCCGAAGGTATTCCCCATTGATCTTATGAAGAGAAGCTTAATTATCGACTCTTCTATTTAACTTAAAAAAGGATGAACTTCTAAATAAATTTTATTCTCCCTATTATCTTTTTAGGGGTGGAGTTTTCAAAAATTGTTCAAAAATTCTTATACAAAACTTTATGCTACCAGGCGCTTTTCTGTAAGCTGAAGTCTATGATAGAATTTTATTTTGAAGCCATATAACGTATATGTTTTTTTACACTAATAATTTGTTCATTTACGCGTTTCTAATCGTTTCTTTTTAAATATTAAAAAATTACTAATTGTTAATCAAAAATAAGATATCCCCGCCCCCGGGTGGGGTCGAACCACCAACCTTTGGGTTAACAGCCGAACGCGCTAACCATTGCGCCACGGAGGCTTTTGATTCCTGTATTTAAAAAGGTATAGCCCACAATTCTGATAATAAATAATAATCTACATTTAGAAAACGTATCGAATATAACCGAAGTTAGGTCATGTATTGTCTTTAAAAACCTACCATAAATATACAGGCAGTGCTAGCTCAGTGGTAATGTTGCAAAACAAAGTTAAACGGTTTCAAACCACGGATTATTGAATTTTTTATGTACGAATCATTTCCAACATGATTATCACTCGTCGTATGATGGAAACCTGTACATCAGAGTGATAGTAACTAATCTATACATATAATAAAATTGTAACAGATCGCCGTCTGTACATGGAAAATATTTGAGAAAAACTATTATTGGGGATCTTTATTAACGCAATAGAACCCAAAACAATGATTTTTAGGTTTTCGTCGGTTTGTCTGTATGTCTGTGCGTTTGTACGCGCTAATCTTAGAAACTCTTAACCGATTTGGGTGCGGTTTTCACTAATGTATTGTGTCACGTGAAACCCGCCAACCGCACTTGGCCAGTGTGGTGGAATATTGTATAATCTCCCTCGCACTCTTCAATTCAGGGAAAACCCGACTCCAGAAGTGGAGCGCTAAAAAAGGGCTGAATGAATTAAAAAAAAGTCAGGGCAATCTACGTTAAGAATTTTAATAAAAACAATATATTATTAATATTTTTATTCTGTTCTTATTTTTTCTTTTACAAATTATTTAGTTGTTTTATAAGAAGATATAAGATATAATTTTATTACTTTACTCCTTTATCCTTCACTTGTCATTTTACTCCTTTTTTACCCGACAAAAATCAAATGAGAGCAACTTCCCTAACTTCTTTCATTAGAACTGTAATCAAAATTAGATGATAGGTCCAATGTCTAGTAAGAAGTTAATGTGTGTAGAATGAAGGACTTCCTCTTCTCAGAATGTACTCGTAGTTACTCCATTATAGCACTTATATTTGACAATCTGTCTAATTTAGGCTGTTTATTTAGTTTCAGCATTCGTTATCTGTGTCTAAATATAGTTATCGACAATAGAGTCCCATTAACTTTTATTGCCACCAAATTCATGACCTGAAATGAAACGTTTGACGTCTAGTTTATGTCACAGCTTAAATTTTAGATTACATATTAAAAGAGCAATTCCTGTACATATATTTATTTCGTGTATCTCGGAAACGGTTCGAACGATTTTGATCGATTTTTGTGTTCAAGTAAGGTTTTGCTTTTAAAGTTTATTTATATTTGTGTTTATTTCTCTCGCTCAAATGCTAAAATCTAAAGTGAACCGAATGTCAATGTCATTTATTCAATTTGTACCATGAACTCTTTTTCTAACTTAATCTGGAGTCACGTTTCTGTCAAAATTTAATAAAAATTAAATAGTGTGTGTATGAATATGTACACGCGCAAGAAGTAAAACTTCTGTGGGTTATCGGTACTCTTTATGAAATTGAATTTATGTTTTAAATAATTAGGATAGGTGAGATACTAAAAATATCGCATATTACGCATATTACAATCATATATTTATAGAGTATCATTTAAGGAAAGAATATAATATTATATATCATTAGTTAGACAATAACAACGGTTACCATGGCAACAGACGTACGTACATGTTTTCGTAACGCATTCACCAGCTTACCCCCCAAGTGAAGCGTGCGTAAAGAAGTTTTAATTGATATTATTGTAGCGTAATTTGAATAGTTTTGATCAAACTTACAACACTATTGATGGTACGATAGGTAACTAATGATTTAGTTTTACAAAACTGAATTGTATTGGAAATAGACCAATAAATAAAAGTTGGTGGTAGGCTCTCTGAACATTATTCGATTTGTTCCTTCTTTTGCTCTGTAGCAAAGATTTTTTCTCTACTATTAGATAATTGTGGGTTAATCCTTTTAGTATGTGGCAAGAGTTTGATTTAAGTAAAAAGTTATTACACCCTCTCTTCTTATTTTTAAGGGGTGTAAATGTCAATTTTTTAGAAATTTTCAATATCGTTGGCAATCTTCTTTAAACATTTAGAGTGTCTGCCTCCGTGGCGCAATGGTTAGCGCGTTCGGCTGTTAACCGAAAGGTTGGTGGTTCGATCCCACCCGGGGGCGGGAACGATTTCTTTTCACACTAATCCTCTCCATTCATAATTTCCTATAATTTTTAATAATGATATTTAGTCAAATTTATTTTATCTATTCTTTTTTGATAATTTTACAGTTTGTGTTGTATTTTTGTGTAACCACCATACAAAATCGAAAAAAATGACCTTATTAAACTATGTAGTAAAAAGTAAAAACCTGTACTTATAAGTACTTACTTCAATCAATGCAGTCTGACACGAAAATAGAAGATAAATATATTGAGACATTAACACACAGCACCATCTAGTTCCATGGTAAGCCACGGGGCTTGTGTTATGGATACCAGATAGATGATACACTACACATATATAACTTTAAATACATACATATAATAAATATAAACATACATGACTACAAACATTCGTACTCATCACACAAATGAATGCCCCCAGCGGGACTCCAACGCGCAATCGCTGGCATAGTAAGTAGCTCGTGGCCTACATGGTCGTAGTAGGTGACACTACAAACTGAGTCAAACGTGTTGTCATAATAACAATAGATAAAGAGAGACAAGGCAGTTAAGAGTGCGACTCAGCCGTCTTTAACTATATTAGTCAAGTTGACTCGTTTAATAATATTTTATCTAAACAGATTAAGCGTTTTAGTACGTAATAAGCACGTGCCTCCGTGGCGCAATGGTTAGCGCGTTCGGCTGTTAACCGAAAGGTTGGTGGTTCGACCCCACCCGGGGGCGGGGTTATTTTATTTTAATATATATATACGGAAATTCTGTCTATTTATAATAAGTTATTTTTTAATTGTGATCATTTTTTGGTAAAAATATAACGAAATAATGTACAGAAATTACAAATGTTTGAGAGAAGTTTTCCTAATGACAGTGATTGTTTCTGTGATTGCTGTAAAGCATTCGAAACGTCCGGAAATGAAAATCAAAATCAATCCGCGAAAAAATGGAAACAATGGTCATATTTTATCTTAATAATAGCTTCAAGCGTGCCAATTGAGCACAGATTACCTACTTCGCAGATATCATGTAGAATGGAATAAAAACATAATTTTGACTAAGGGAAGCGTATTTACGTAACTTAAATTTAACTGAAATGTCAGTATGTAAGTCCGTGAGGAGTCTAGCACCGGCCCAGAAGTCAGTTCTGTTGAGAAGACCTGGCAAGAATACGGAATCAAACCCGCTACTTTGTAAAGTAATGACCCACAAATGAATAACTTATACAAGTTACAAACCAAAAGCATCATTTTCTCCTACGCTTAATTCCGGAAGTCTTCTCACGTACGTATACATACTCGTGTATGAGACATATATATATATAACTGTTAAGGCACAAGTAGGTTTCCCTTCGATGATTCACTATTCTTAATCACCACGTTGATATTTCGACCACGAATGTTTTTGTTTTATAGATATTGTATTTCTAGATGAACTATAGTTTAGTACAATAAAGAAATATATATGAATACAAGCTTACCGAAGCCAGAGTAAGTTACCCTGACTTCGGTCAGATGGTGGCTTTTGTATTTATAATATTATATACAGATAACATCGCCTTCGGGCAAATTATATAAGTTACAGTAGCTTATATCTTACCCCACGTCATACTAAACTACCTGTGTACTAAAGTTAATCCAAATCTGTCCAGCCATTTCAGCGTGATGGAGTAACAAACATACAAATATTTATGTATATTTTCGCATTTATAAAAGCGCTTTGATTTAGCAAATACCGCATTAACGTTTTATTCAAGGAAAGCAAAATGACAAAGAAGTTACATCATTTAATAAGTAACATTCATAGATCTAACATCCCCAGGGATTCATTTCCTTTCTTAGGGTCTGAAATCATTGTATTACCTTAAAAATCTTTCGTAAGAATTATTCTCCACATAAAAACAAACAAATAGTTTAACTATAGTTATGTAGGTTTAACTTATAAATTCTACAACGCTTCCATGAATTCTACATCGCCATGAGTCACTCGAATCGCGCCATTCTTAAACAATAAAACTGAGCAACTGTATTGATAACGTTGTATTTGACAGGTGTTCAACAGCTGGGACGTTCATATTTATAATACTACTATGTTTCCACGTGGTTCTACTTGCATTGTTATGTTTATTCGATTATGTATATAACTCTATATATCACTATATATAGAGTTAAATACATAAGATATCACTATAATATCTTTATAAATTATAGCCTATGTGTTACTCTGACGTATTATTAACGACACGTTTATTCAATTATTGCTCCCGTATCGTTTGACGACACGTTTGGCTCAGTTTGTAGTGACCCTACTTGCTGTGTCAGCGGTCGCGGGTTCGAGTCCTGCTGAGTCATTTGTGTGATGAGCACGAATGTTAGTACTCCAGTCATGGGTGTTTATATTTATAATATTATGTATGTTTTTAAAGTTATATATGTGTAGTGTATTAACTATCCGGTATTCATAACACAAGCCTCGTAGCTTACCATGGAACTGGATGGTGATGTGTGTTAATGTATCAACAAATTTATTATTATATTACTGCAAAGTTTTATCAAAATCCGTTCAGTAGTTTTTGTGTTTTCATGATACATCCATACATCCTTATGAATTTTCGCTTTTATAATATTAGTAAAATTGCTCAACTCCCAAACTTTGAATGAGAATAGTTACGATTTTTAATCAGTGAGGTTATTTCCAATTTTGGTCATTGTAGCTTTAAGAATACATATGTACATAGGTTGTTTTATACAAATTTCCATCCCCTTTTTTACCCCTTTAGGAGTACTTTTTGCAATTTCGTGATTAATCGGTCAGTGTTATTTCGCTTTTATATATTACATAGACCTTCCCTTGGGACAAAGACTGTTTTAGAATGTTTATTGATAAGTAAATAACTTTTAATTAATATAAGTAAAATTGAAATTATATTCATATTGATGATCTTGGTGTGGAAAATGCACTTTAATACGATAATCAAGGGATTACGAGTTTCGCTCAAAAAATTAAAACGTAGGTACCTAGGGACGCACCCGAGCGAAGCGAGGGTAAGCCGCTAGTTATATATAATTTAGACAGCGTACACTAATAAAATCTAATAAAAATTTCCTCTTTTCGCACTAATTGTCACTTTTTATTGTTAACAATGAGTCAGTGACAATATTCCTTTGCAAATATTAGAAAAAACATATCGTTACTAATTATAAAGCAAACAACACCTTTGCCATAAAAGAATATAACATGCATACATAGGTATAAATAGCTTAAAAATCTTATGGTGTCATTATTAACGATATAGAAAATTTGCCATGAATCATTATAATAATATGGCTGTCTGAGTCATTTCAACGACAGTTCTATGAACATTGCCATTATGTGATTAGAGTCAACATCTTCCTATTACTCAGTATATTTTCCTACTCAATAGTCTAAACTACTAAAACGTTCAAAATGCCTCGGTGGTCTAGAGGCTAGTATGTACGGTCGTAGATTTGGAGCTTCTGGGTTTGAGGCTCGGGTCGGGTTAAATTTAGTTATTGAGTATTTCTGTCAAGAAGAATTCTCAGTAACAGATTGAGAAGAGAGTAACAGCTTAAGAAGACAGAGAGAGAGAAGTGAAGAAGTTGGCGGTGTTTTACCTTCGTACCTCGGAGAGGCATCTGGCTAGTCTCATTGAGATGGGCTTCTGTGGACGAAATCGATCAGGCTCACATTACTATAGCTCAAATAAAAAATCATACGTAAAACTCAAATTCTATGTATATATAAAGGTCATTCACTCACTAATTATACAAGAAATCTCGACTTGACTTTGAAGCGAAAATTGGGCAGGTACTTTTTAAGTTCAGACCAAAAATTTTTGTTTAATTTTAATACAATAGCTTACATCGTTATATAATTGTAAAAAAATATCCAACGCCAAAAAAAAAAACTAAAATTTAGTATAAAAAAAATTAAATATCATACCGTTACGGATACTTCAAACGCTCGCCGTGTCGCGCTTGGTGTGACGTCACAGTATGATAAATGACGACTCAATTGGTAGCGTCAAAATCGCTAATTGCTCTGTTATGATAATACTTTGTTTTGTTTGATATTCGGTCTGACCAATGGCCTGCGTTTCAACTACTTTGAATTTCCCACCTACATTTGCACTATTTAATAATATTATTTTCTAAATCTAAAAAGAAATTGCATTAAAAACATTGATATAGGCTTAATTCAAAAGCAATAAAGATTATAAAAAAAATTGTTTTGACTATTTGATGATACGTTTGGCTCAGTTTGTAGTAACCCTACTTGCTGTGCTAGCGGTCGCGGGATCGAGTCCCGCTGGGGGCATTCATTTGTGTGATGTAAACACGAATGTTTGTACTCCAGTCATGGGTATTTATATTTATAATATGTATGTATGTGTGTGTAGTGTATCAACTATGTGGTATCCATAACACAAGCCTCGTAGCTTACCATAGAACTAGATGGTGCTGTGTGTTAATGTCAAAAAAAAACACCTTTCTATAAATCACATGCATATTCCCTATTATATATATAGACAGAACCCGCAAAAAAAAGTCTGTCAAAAATAGTAGCATGATTTGCTGTTTAAGCTACTATTCTCGGTTTTTAAAAACTTTTATTTTACTTGCCGAGTTTGGTGTTAGTTAGGGTCAAATCTTGCAACTAAATTTTAAAGCAGTTATCCTCAAACAATTGAGCTGAAACTTTCCATACCCCTTAACTTTGGATGACAATGCATGGCTACAGTGCTAAATTCAACCTTAGCGACGCCCCTGGATATAGTAAAAATGTCGCCCTATTATCGAAATTTTGCATAAAATAGGTAAAGCTTCGACAAAGTTTTTTTTAAGCACTAAAAAAAATATAAATCATATCAATTATTCAAAAAAAGACGAATAGTTTATGTACCGTAATAATTGGAGACGCGCTCGTTTAGGTAACTGAGAGAATCAGGTTCGAATCCCGGTTCGAAACCTCTGATATTTTCATATGCAAATCATTTTCCACCATAATTACCATTTGTCATACGGCGAAGAAAAACATCGTGAAGAAACCTGCATGTGTGAGAGAACGACATGTGAAGTCCGCCAATCCGCACTTGGCCAGCGTGGTGGACTGTGGCCTGATCCCCCTCGCATTGAAGGGAGGCCCGTGCCCAGCAGTGGGACGTTAAAAATAGGGTTGAATACAACGATAACAACTACAGTAAAAACTAAAGTATTATGATCACTAATTAAAATGAGATTCAATTATGAATATATTATTAAATATAAATGGATAAAGAAATTTTGCCGTTTTCGAAGTTATTTTGGAATGATTTATAAAAAAAAGCATTTTCGATAACGCGAAAAGATATTTTTCCCCACCCTCTGAATTTTGCTGCCCCTAAAAATTTGCCACCTGGGCACTAAAGTGTGTATATATAAGAGAATTAATTTAAACTAATATTACCTTAACCTCTCAGTTGACACCTACAATTTACTTAGTTAATGTCAGTAACAGTTTAAAATAAGCGAGATCTGGCATAAAACAATTTAAGGATTTATCATTCGTAAATCTAGGTTTTCCTAGAAAATATTAAAATTAGCTGCTTTTCCTGGTTTTGCAGTAGCATAATCTATACATATAATAAAATTCTTCATTTATCGAATATGTGCATTTAATATATTTTGGAAAATCTTATTGAAATAGTCATTATTATTGATATAGAGGCCGAATCTATAGTTTTTAGAGTTTATGTCAGTCTGTCTCTCTGTTACCGCACCACGAGAAAACCACTAGACAGATTTTGATGAAATTTTGTACGATGATAGCTGGTCATCCGGGTCAACATATAGGATACTTTTTACTGCGGAAAAACATCTCATCTCTAAAAAATCTATACTAAACGTTAAAACGTAACTAGGGACGAACCCAAACGGAGCGAGGGTGAATCCCTAGTATGTAATAAATAAGGCGTCGACTTATATGTGTAGGCGTTTTAACAAAATATTTTATGTAAAATGGTCCACGTAAATATTTTAATTTATCAAATTATAAATTGAAATATTTGTGTCAAAAACATACACTATTTAATTTTCATGCATTTTATGTTTATCCAGTCAACTAAAGTATATTCATATTTTTAGTTTTACTTACTTTAGTCTTTAATAATAAAAATCCTGCTTGAAAAAATAACTTAGATCTATCTAAAAGAGAAGTTAATTAAGTTCAAAATATGTATTACCTTTAATTTTTATATTTATGTGAATTAAAAATTTCTTTGTAAAGTAAATATTGAAAATGTACAAATATATTCGGTAAATGTTATTTTAATACGTATTTTTATTTTTTGACTACTATTTTAATTGAGAATGTTTGTATTTGTGTGTACATAGAAATATATAATTGAAATCAATTCAATTTTATTGTTAATGGCTTCAAAGCGTACACATGTATATTGTACATATGCTTGCTACTCCTTCACGATCAAACGGCTGAGCAGATTTAGATAAAATTTCGTACACAGATAGATTATGACCTGAAGTACCTCATAGGTTACACTTAGGCATTTAAGTTAGTTGCTAGTTATACTTAAACTTTTAACTTGAATGTTTCGATAGTTTTAATAAGTATCTACTCAAAATTGTCTTTAAAAAGGTTTTAGTGTTGATGACACTCTCTCGACCGCTTAAATGAAGGAAAAAACTTTTTCGATTTCCGTCTTTTGTTATTTTTTATGACTCGTCAAGTCAATTACCTTCCATTGTTACCTTCTGGAGATTTTACAATGATTTATAATAGATCCACGTATAACCGGTTAGAGGAAAACCTAAGAGACTTGAATGTCTGAGTAAATGTGACGGTTATATATATTGCTATATTATGTATCACACATTATAAGACAAAGTCCCCTGCCACATCTGTCTGTCTGATTGCGATACACTCAAAAACTACCAAACGAATTTTTATACTGTTTTCACCAATGGATGGAATTCATGGGGAAGTATAATTCATTAAGTTTTTATATAAATTGGCTGAAAATATGACGATGATTATTGAAGATGTCCGAAAAAATCATGCCGAATGGTAACTTTTTTTTTATGCGATTCAGTGACAACCGAGCAGACAGACCACCTGATGGAAAGCAGTAGGTACCTGTCGCCCATAACACCTACGGTTCATGCACTTAGGTTTTAAGTAACAAAAATGCAGAACCACAGGTGCGTTGTCACTGTGAGGACTAAGATGATATGCCTCTTGCCTGTAATTGCGCTGGCTACCTTATCCTTCATACCGGAACACAACAATGCAATCTCTGTTGCTTGGCGGCAGAAATAGATAAGGGGGTGGTACCCATCCAGTCGGACTTCTCAGGCTTGACAGAGTCCTACCACCGGTAGAAACTGTGTGCGCCGCGTACACCTATAGAGTTATATGAAATCAATGTTTTACAGATTTATTCGTACCTAGGGATGTCTCCGAGTGAGGTGAGGGTTATTATCGTATATGTATGTATGTATACTTAATTTAAGGCAGTGGTAGCTCAGTGGTGATGGGCTCGCTTGGGAAACTGAGTGAAGCGGGTTCCAATCTCGGGTCTCGGGTTCTTTTCGAAAATTATTTCCAAAGTAGTCAATACCTGCTTCCTACAAGTACTACGTTATTTAGAAACAAATTAAGAGGATATCTATATTTTTCTTGCATTTTTAGGAAATTCGTGGTAACAATATTAATGTGTATTTTCAGTAAAAATATAATTTATGAATAAAACTATCGCGGATTTATTTTGATTTTTGGTTCCCGACGTTTTGAATGCTTTACAACAATCATGGTGACGAGAGAGACTAACCTTTACACGTCTCAAAGGTCATTATGTATTTGTTAGAGACCAAAAATCAAAATAAATCAGCGAAAAAATCCGAACGATAGTTTTATTTAAAATGTCAAATATTCGCGTAAATCAAAGAAAGTATTATTAAATATTATTATTAAAAAGTTTAGCTGACTGTTAGTGTGACGGACGGACGTAGATAACTTATAAAATCCTGAAATTCTGTGTCAAATTAAAATTATTTTGAATTCTAATATGTTTATTTGTATTTTAAGAATTAAACCATTAATATACATAGTAAAGCACATGCCTCCGTGGCGCAATGGTTAGCGCGTTCGGCTGTTAACCGAAAGGTTGGTGGTTCGACCCCACCCGGGGGCGGGGATATTTTGTTACATTTACAGTAATAAAACTGTTTTAAGGATTATTTTAAGTAATAAATACTATTTGCATATTTATTGTAATATTATGTTTCAAAATTATATCAAAATTTTTGAAAATGATATCTAAATTTTTATTTAAAAAAGTCTGAAGAACCTACTCGTAAGTAGTAGCTGAAGACGTATGAAGGTCAACCACTCGAACTTGGCCAGCGTAATAGACTATGGCTCGGGCTCCCCTTGCAATGAGGTCAAAATCCCCAAAAAAGTCCTGCTTTGTCCCCAACAGTATAAAACAAAGTCGCTGTCTGTGTCTGTTTCTCCGCTTATTTTTTATTAACCACGCAACAGATTTTGATACGGTTTTCACTAATAGAAAGAGCGATAAGCGAGGAAGGTTTTTTAATATAATTTGTAAATATTTTGTACAAAATGACTAACCCCAGATGGTGTTTTGTCAAAAAAAAAACTGTTTTCCTACGATTACAAAGCTGACGCTAGCTAAACCTTAAACATAATTGTAGGTCTTTAAAGGCTTACTCAAAAGTCTATGAAAGCATGTATGTATCTCCTAAAGTACACTCGCAATAACAATTTTTACCTACATATATAAAACGTACTAAGGGAGGCACCCGAGCGAAGCAAGGGTGAGTCGGTATTATTATATATATTACATATCGAGGGCCACTCAAATACAGTTCACTGAATAAAAAAATGACCTGAAACCTTTCATTTCTAGATTAGTACTTTTATAGGTTAAAAATTAGATTTTAAAAATTCGTACTCAATATCTAAGCTGTTAAAGAATTGATATGTTAGAGGTTTCTTCCGTTATTGCTAATTACATTTATTAGTGGAACGTGACAATGTTTACGTAATGTGTCATTGCGATGAATCAAACTCGTTATCACTGCTCTGTACGCGTGGTCGTAACCTCAGTTTGCGTATTATATTACTAGCGACTTACCCTCGCTTCGCTCAGGTGCGTCCCTAGGCACGTTTCAATGTTTTTGAGCGAAAACCTAATTCTTTTTCTAAAATAAAAGTAGCCTAAGTTACTTCTTATAATATCAGTTATCTGCCAGTGAAAGTCCTGTTAAAATTGGTCCAGCCGTTTCGGAGATTAGTCGAAACAAACAGACAGACAGACAGATAAAAATTTAAAAAAATGTGTTTTTCTTACAAGTACCGTATAATTCAACATGCATTTAATGTAAATCTTTTATTTTGACATTACAAAAAGACACTTCAATTTTATTTATTTGTATAGACTATAGATAAATAAAATTGAAGCAGCGCTTCGCTCATGTTTGATGATTTAATTATAACATTTTTTTTTAATTGTATGATTATATAACAAATTAAAATTAATTAGTATTGTAAGGTATTCATTGCCATTTCTCTTTTGCTCTCGATGATTGTATAATTTTGTAGGTAGAAACTGTTTGTAATAATTGACTTTTGAGACTTTAAAAACTTAAGTCTCGACTGGGACGCTACGAGTACTTGGAATGCTTTACACCAAACAGGTGTAAGAGAGATAGCAAAATATTGGCTTATTTATTTATTTTTTCTTCATTTTAATAAAATCCGTTAGCTATTTATATTTACCAGTGATCGCCGCGTGGTTGAAAATCAACCATAATTCATTAAGTTATATATTTATTGTCTCGCGTATATTACAATATTAATCTACTCTCAATTTGACCACAGACTATAACAATAAACAAAAGAGTATATACCTATGCATGTGTGTGTCAAATACATTGCAGTGTGTGTGATGTTTTTTTTTATTGATTTAATGTATTTTTTATGCATAATTTTTTAAAAAAATATTATCATTCTGCACTCCTTCTCTATATCTATACTAATATTATAAAGCTGAAGAGTTTGTTTGTTTGTTTGTTTGGTTGAACGCGCTAATCTCAGGAACTACTTATCCTATTAAAAAAAATCTTTTTGCATTAGATAGCCTGTTAACTGAGGAAGGTTATAGGCTATATATAATCCCGGAAAAATGTACAGTTCCCGTGGGATAGATTTGTTTTTATCTAGGGACGAACCCGAAGCGAAGCGAGGATGAGTCGCTAGTAAACTATAAGTGGGGGAAATTTCATACTCCTCCGTCCGCGCAATTTTTGTTAAAATTTGTACAAAGTTTTTTTCTTCACGTATTAATTATTATTTATTTACTTATCACAGCAATTAATATTCTATTAATATTTATATTCTGTTTTAAAATATTATTGTTTTACTTCATATTTAGTTCCATGACACTCTGTCAATATTATTCCGTAGTATGTCTTTACGTAGTCTTTCTACTTATTTGTATATTAGTGTTCGACCGCATCCGGTCAATAATTTTGTTAGTATGAGTCAGACGCTATTTAATTACGAATTTCCTCATAAAATTAATAACGTATGAATATGGCGCTTCGAACTTCCGGGGCTGTTACGTTATATTTAAACATGAACTTACGTAGAACATTTAAATAAAACTATCTTTTCGGATTTTTTCGCGGATTTATATTGATTTTTGTTTCCCGACGTTTCGATTGCTTTACAGCAATCATGGTCACGGGAGAGACTGTCTAATATTCGCGTAAATCTAAGAAAGTATTAACTTACGTAGAAGCTACTGTACTATATTGTGCAATAAGATTTTTACATTTATATGATTTTATAGGTAGTGGTAGCCCAGTGGTAACGCGCTCGTCTAGATAAAAACAAGTTCAAAACCCCGGGTCTCTTCATGTGCGAATAACTTTTTAAATTATTGCGTTTCATAATTATTACGTGGGTTTTTTTTGGTATGATTACGACTTGCTTTGCGGTAAAGGAAAATGTTGTGAGGAACCTCCATGTTTGAGAGATCCTAGCAAGTTTCCGAAAGATTAGACTACAGTCTGATTCCCCTCGTATGGCTTTGAGGGGAGGCCTAACCCCTTCAGTGGGACGTTTAAATAGCTGAATGGGAATGATATGATGTTATATTTAATTTGGTTCAAAATGAAAAGAACACTAGTGACCAGTCCCGACTTCATCTGGCTTTTTTAAATACCTTCTGGTTAGGTTATTTTATTAATAAGATTATGGCTACTTATTTTCGTTGTAAAAATAAAAATGTTAATAGCATGGATTATGCAAAATAATCACATTGACTCATTAAACCAGGACAAATTGACAAACTTGTACTCCTATTTACAATGTTAGGAAAGAACAATCCATTTAAAGTAATATTATACCAAATTGGCTATTCAGATCTGTATCTAAATCTAGATTTCAAATTAAAACATTAAAGATACTTATCTCAAAATACTATACAGTCGCAATAAGAAAACAAAGAGTAGGGTCAAGTGGGAGACAAAAAAGTAATTTTTAACAAAAAATCGTTCATTAAATTGTCTTCTTATTATAATACATACCATAGAATATACAGTCTATAACTAAATTATAAATTATACTTAGGATTTTTATTAGTTATCTGAGATCACTAGTGTGCCCCAAGGTTCCCCACCCTACTACCAGTATACCTATTACCTACCTAGTATTATTCTTCAAGGAATGGAAATTATAGATAATTATATAGAAAAACGTATAGAAGGCAAAGATGGAAGGTTTATCAAGATTATATTTAGGATTTTTTTTAGTTTTCTGAGATCACTAGTGTGCTCCAGGGGTGGGGTACAATATACCTACTTATTATTATTCTTTAAGGGATCGAAATTGTAGATAATTATATAAAAAAAAACCTATAGAACGCAAAGATGGTCGATTTAAAAAATCATATTATTAGTATTATGATTTATGTGTAATCAGAATAATTCATTTTTTTATTTCTAGCAGCAAAAACAAAGGACATACGATACAATTATTTTTGTTATTATTATTAACCCTTTTATTTTCGTTCTGTAGCAAAGTACATTCTTAGCCGATGTCTTCTACATTTAATTCCACGGCTGTCAAATTCCAGCTTCATAGTTTTCAGGATTTTGTGTGTAGTCAGTGAGTTGAATTTTTGTTTTTGTGACAATTATATAACTGTGACAGTTTTTCGCGATGCGTGTATGTTTGTTACCCAATTACATATAAACCGTTGAGCAAATTTTAATGAAATTATCTCTAAGATAGGCTACTACATAAATTGATATGTTTTTTATTACAGTATAGTACAGAACTTATGGATAGTTGGCGTTATCTAAAAATTTGATGTCACACATGAATATTCTTAATTATTACCTATTTAGAGGCACTTTTTTTCTTATAATCATAACCCCCTTTACTGTAACGTCAGTTAAATTCGATATCCCGACATTGTTCGATTAGTTAAAAGATAAAGCTCGCGTGTTTCCCCATAGGGCTAAACCCTTTCCACCCCATGCCTTTAATTATATAAGTGCACGACATCATGCGAACTGGAGTACTGACAATATTATATTAAATATACATTAAACTAGTTTTTTCTCGTGACTTTGTTCGCGAATTTTAAAAGTCACGTTAAAACTTGAATGTGTAAAAATATAATTCATATATTATTATCTTATAATTAAAAAAAAAAAACAATTTTTATAGCTTTTCCGAAAAAAACATGATTTTATAAAAAAAAAAAACGCCGAGCAAAGATCGATCGTTCAAGTTCTTTGAATTTATTAACAGATTGAACTTTTTATGAATTATCTTACTGATCTTACTATTACTTATATTATAAATGTAAAAGTTTAAATGGATGTTTGGATGTTTGTTACTCAATCACGCCAGAACGGATGAACGCATCTGGATGAAATTTGGCACAAAGATGGATTATAGTCTGGAACAGCACATAAGCTACTTTTTATCCCGGAAAAATTTACGGTTCCCGTGGGATAGATTTGTTTTTGCTTTTCTAGATTCGAACCCGGATGAGCCGCTAGTAAGTAATAATTATTTACGTTAAAATATCAAAATAAATATAAATTAGGTATCATGCGTGTCTTTTTTTATTAAATTAAAAATATCAAAATGGCGTTTTTTATGATAAGAACTAATGTATATGACATTACATTACTAAATTTTACTGTAGATAGTATATTTTACTAGAAAACTGAAGTACATAATAACATTTTTTTATTTTTTTGCAAAAACACTGATTTAATATGTAGAAGGTACTTGGGATTACCACAGTGTTTTGTTATCCATGCATGCCTCATACAGTAGTTGCAACCGGAAACCGAAATTGTGGCCTCCAAGCCATTGTTCCATTGCACAACGTATTCTATTTAAAAAGCTAAATAATATACATATAAACCTAAATTCTGTCTTTTATTTGTTTGCATGCTAAATCACTTATGTCCGAAACTACCAGTCCGATTTAAATAACCATTTTACATTTTATAGTATACTAGCGACTCACCCTCACTCCGCTAGGGTTCGTCTCTGCTTACGTTTAGTATTGATTTCTCAGAGGTAAGGTATTTTCCCGCAGTAAAAAGTATCCCATATGTTGACCCGGATAACCAGCTATTATCATACCAAATTTCATCAAAATCTCTCCAGTGGTTTTTCTGTGATGCAGTAACAGATAGACAGACAAAAATTCTAAAAACTATAGATTCGGCCTCTGCTGCTAATAATGTCTATTTCAATAAGATTTTCCAAAAAATATTTAATGTACAGATTCGACTTAATTAGAATTTTATTATATGTACCTATAGATTTTTTGAGAAACTACAATATTTAATTAAAATCACGGTACGAGCCCTTAATAAATAAACTTTGCGAGCGATGCCGAGGGCAAAATCTAGTATACAAGGAAGAAATTTAATATTGACAAGCAAGACAAAAATTTCTGGCACTCTGGTATTGTAAACAAACTTAATACAGGTAATTTATATTAATAACAGTAATTACACCATAATAATGAGTAAAGCCAGTAAGTTTTAGGCTCAGCAAATTCTAAAAATGATGGCGGCTATTGTATTTGTTTCGAAATAAAACTTAAAACTATATAATTTAGTTTAATAATATTATGACGATCCGTACATTAAATTTTATTAACACGTCCAATAATATATGTACATGTTATATACTTTCTGCAAATCCTGCTTCATATAATATTAAGTCCCTAAATAATCTTGTTTCTATCATTTTGCATTTTGACAGTCGCATTTTTTATTTTTATAAATTGTTCTTTTATTGATATATTTAAATTAAGTTTTACGGAAACACGAGTCCTTAAACATATTGTAAAGGTAACGTGTAGACATCAATAACAAACAAAAATGTATAATAATACATTAGCCAAACATGGAATAAAAGCAGTCCTTAGAGATGTGAAGGAGACGTTACGTCTGTCGCTAATCTTACTCATATACATATATGCAGCTTCCTAGATTCCATATAAAAATAGCACTTTATTAAGCAAATGAACAAAAAAAATTATTATAAAAATGTATTACTCACACATTAGCCTAAAGAAGACAAGGAACCATTCACCGAAGGTTCTAATGAATTCTTGTCGTGTGACACAATTGTGTTCTATATGGTTTAACAATGCCATTCAATGCTTTAAGTAGCTGCTAGTAAATTCACTTGGTAAAGAAAGGAAGTGGACAGACAGACACACCTGCACCGTTATATATCTATCTATAGATACATTGTGGTAAACCACTGGTTAGATGCTTGCTTAAAAATTTAAAGTCCAATGACTTTGATATTTTTACTCGTGAATCATTTTTAACATACTACTTCTTACGAGGAAGGAGAAGATCGTGAGGGAACTTATATGTCTGAAAGTACCTAATTTTCGAAAGACGGGTAAAATCCACAATCCCACACTTTTGGGCAGCGTGGTGGAGTGTGATCCCTTAGATTTGTAGGCCCACGCCCATTAGTGGGATGTGTGTGTGAGTGCGATTAAAAAGGCTCAATTAAATATACACAGACTTCAAAATTAAATGTAATTATTATACCATCGTTAAAATTTAAAAAAAAATCGTGTTATTTCATTTGACATTTATCTATTTGAGCTATTCATTAAAAAACAATCAGTTAAATGGTTTATCAAAGATTGATTGAACTCTAAAAATATATTGAAGTACTTCCTCTTTTTGAAGTCGGCAACAAAGTAGCTAATGACGTGTCGCTAGTAGATAAAAGTATAGTGTAGAAATCTAAAAAATAGCCAATTTATCGATAATGTAGGAACCTTGTAGAGCAAGTGGATGATCGTCGTCCAATCAGCTCAAGGCTGTCTTCATTACAACTATTACGAGTCGATTTCCATTGACTTAAACTTTATTTATCTAGCTCTTGCAGTTTCCGGACTTTGAATCTGTAAAAAGATCTAGTTGTTTCTACTTTATTTCTAAGTGAAACTTCTTAAAGAGTAAAATATCAAGTTCGCGTCACGAGAAATCGTCACGAAAAACCGTCATACTCGTGACGCTTGCTTTGAGTTGCCATAGTAACCGTTTTTACAGTCTGACAAATCTTTATATATAAAATTCCCGTGTCACGATGTTGGTGCACGATGAACTACGTAACTACATAACTGATGTTAACGTATTTTTTATCAAAATATGTGATTTGTTCCAACTTATAAGAAAGGATAGTTTTTTATCCCGATTATTACCCTTTTTTATTGCAATTTTTTCACAGACATGATAACCACAGCTACGCGTGGCCGGGTCTACTAGTGATATATATGATTTTTTTTCCGTTGCTATCTTTAAAGATTACTATTTTTCCTAATTTGTTTTCAAATATGCGCGGTTAGGGTTCGTCCGTTAGAGTATATTTAATGATAGATGTACTCATAAAAATCTAGCTAGTTAGAAAGAAATAAAATATTATTCTCTCCTCTTTGTGTGATAATTGTTTGAATGTTTTTTTTTCTGAGTGAAATATTATTATTAAAAGTTTTTATTTATTTATTAATCTTACAGATTTGAAATATAGATAAATAATAATCAATTAAGTTTCACTTCTAACACTTTCGATAAATCTTGATTTTTTTGTTAGATTTTGACCGACTTCAAAATAGATTTTGTGTGTTTTTGATCTCAAAAGTCCAATCTTATGAATATAATTACAAAAGACGTGACAAATATATAGTGGTAAATAGTTTTGGATATTTTTTGTGTCATACAAGAATCAAATGCATACAAACTACGTATGTAGAAAAACATACTATCTACCTACTGGACTATGGTAGATTAACATGTATTTTTCATTATCAGAAAGAAGTTTTTTTTTTACTGAGTTCACCATACAAATTAATCATTAATTTTAACTAAAAAGTTCCACCGATTCTAAAATCATTGACAAAGAACAGTCATGAGGACTGCCGACAGAAGTGAAAACTTAAAACTATAAACAAACAAGTTGTTATTTTTGGCTATTCAAATTAATTTTTTGATCTTAAATTAAAATTTTTAAATTAAAATTGTTAACATCTCGTTTTGACATCTATCAACACTCTGAGTGTAGCGTCAACACGTCACGTGACCATGTCGATGACGACTCACATGAATTTACTTCACATCCAAACAAACCTTCAAGTTTTCACTTCAATAAAAAAGTAATTATTTGACCGTTAAAAGTGGATTTTTTTAAATTAGACTAAAATCGAATTCACGACCTATCGTATTTCTGTATACATATATATAAAATTAAAAAAAAATCTAGTTTATTTCCTGCTTTCGGGCTTTCTACTCTTAGTCATTTCAAACTGGTTAATTTGTACCTGTTTAGAGGAAGCCAGATCACATCACTAGTTGTATGAGTCATTTCATACATCCATCTCAATTTTTAGTGATGTAAATAATTACATGACTATATAAATGATATCAAAACTGTTCGTCGTATTAGCGATATAGTTCGTTGAATTTTGGTGACTCAATATTCTTACGAGTACGTCGTATATTTATTTTGTAAGCTAATAGGACCTTATTACAATGGGTTAAGATTCATTTTTATTTGTCGAAGCTTTAAATAAGTTATGAATGGAGGTGTAGTGGAATATTATGTAGTATTTTGTAGTAAACAATATGTTACGTCATTTCAAGGGTTTCAGTTCAACTTTTAGGTGCGACTTTTAAAATCTATATATATAAAAGGTAAAAGTGATTGACTGATGTATCAACGCACAGGACAAATGATTAAGGCTAGGAAATTGAAATTTCGCGCACGTATTCCTCATATGACGAAGGCATCCACTAAGGAAGGGTTTTTCAAATTTCATCCTCCAAGGGGGTGAAATAGGGGACAAAAGTTTGTATAAAACTTTTAACTCCGTGGACATATTTGCATGAAATATCGTATAAATTGAGTACGGCAAAAATAATGAGTTACGTATTTCAGCATTTTCTAAAATTCAAGCCCTAAAATGGTAAAATAGGGGATGAAAGTTTTAAATAAACGCACAGGCCAAACCCTTAGGGTTAGTAACTTAAAATTTCGCAAACGTATTCCTGTTATGATATAGACATCCACTAAGGAAGGATTTTTCAAAATTCAACTTCCAAGGGAGTTAAATAGGGGATAAAAGTTTGTATGAAACTTTTTATTCCTTGGACATATTTGCATGAAATTTCGTATTTTTCGTAGTTTGATCGCGAGCGAAGCCGCGAGTTCTGCTAGTATTAGATACTTTGAATACAATTTTATAAAATTGTGGTCAAAGTCCTAATATTGGTTAAAACTCTTTTCAACCGACTTCTTCAAAAAGGAGGAGGTTCTCAATTCGTCGGTTTTTTTTTGAAAGCCTTTTTGGTCGTCATAATCATTAAAAAAAATTGAGAAAAACAAATATGAATAGAATTTAGCCATCTATATTAAAAAAAGAAACTAGCCGATTTTATTTATTTTTTAATAATAACACTAGAGCTCATGAATATCTACAATATAAAAAAAAAAAGAAAATCGCTTGACAAACAGAGAAGAAAAATGTACTGAACTGTTTTGTTTTTACCTATTTATTTAATACATAATTTAACCAACAATGAGGGTCATGTATTGACACATCATTGTTTTTCCTTATAGCTTAGCACGTGCTAAGTATGACTAAATATTAAATTTTAATTATTACTTTAATTTAGTGAAGTACGTCTTTAAACATAGGATAACTGTGACTTTACACAAACTTTGTGTAAAATCGTTAAAATTTTGTTTCATTTTAACACCAAATATAAGAAAATGATGGTTCCTTTATCAATATATTTTGTACTACTCTAGGAAAACAAAAACAAACCTATTTCACGGGAACCGTAAAACCGTACATTTTTCCGGGATAAACAATAGCTTATGTGTTATTCCAGACTATAATCTATCTCTGTGTCAAATTTCATCCAGATCCGTTCAACCGTTCTGGCGTGAAAGAGTAACAAACATACATCCATACAGCCTCTATACATACATACTCACAAACTGGGCGAATACTGGAATAAGGAAAAGACATGCGAGGCATTAGAATTTATTAATCTCATATTAATTTAGCTTATGTTCCCCCTACCCCCCTAACGTGCGTTTAGCTTGTAGTGGGGGGCTCAGTAGTGTCCGGCAATCCAGCCGGACGCGAAACCAAGAAACGCACAGGGAGGTGGCCCACTTCGGTGGGCGGTGTACCATGTGGGTTGCTCCTGGTACTTCTCTGATAGCAGAGTGGACTGTGGAGCAACCCCATGGTTCTTGTGGTCTGCTATGGCAGACCTGCCGTCGGGGCTTCGTAGTTAAGTGCGTAAGCGATGCTGCGACGCCCCATTAAGACGGGGGTTTTATTGAGTTTTAGTGGGTAGTACTGGCTTTTTCAGCCAGTGAGTCCCTCATAACCACCTGTATGTCTACAGGTGGTATGCGTAAATGCATTTCCTAACATAAAAAAAGAAGTGGTAACTCACTCGTTTGGAAATCGGAAGGAAGCGGGTTCACTTTCGGGTCTCGCACCTCTGATATTTTCATGTGCGAATCATTTCTAACATGATTACCACTTACTTTATGGTGAATGAAAACATTGTAAACAAATCTGCATGTCTAAAGAGAACCTAGCAAATTTTCGGAAGACATGTGAAGTTCGTAAACCCGCACTTGACCGGCATGGTGCACTAAGGCTTGGTCCCCTCGTATTGAAGGGAGGCCCAGCAGTGGGACGTTAAAAAAGGCTGAATATATGTATATTATATGTATATTATATTTATTTTAAAGTTTCTATTAGCAATATCGATTTTATAGAAAATCATCATTAATGAATGAAATCACGCATAAACCTACCTACACATATGTAGTTAAAATAATTAATCTAAATACTTTTCTAATGAGTTTTTAATTTTTTTTTGTTTGACATGAGATCATCGGATGAATTTAATATAAGAGTTTTTTTTTTCGATTTGTCATCGTACTATTCATTATAATAAAGTATCCACGTACATATATTTGTGGTATTGTCATTTAGTTTGTCTATGATAATAATTTGTACGGTGTTTTTACGCTTATTGTTATCTGAATTAATTTTAATGTGTAATTGTATGGTGTAAAGAAATATTTTGTATAATATGTAATGTATCCATTTTTACTAATCTTATCTATATTATATTGATATTAGGAAGCTGAAGACATTGTTTGTTTTTTTGGTTTGTTTGAACATGCTAATCTATGAAACTACTAGGAACGTTAAACATTTTTTTTTTTTCGTTTTAAAAAGGAAGGTTCGAC
This sequence comes from Argynnis bischoffii washingtonia, assembly GCA_033884665.1. NCBI lineage: Eukaryota > Metazoa > Arthropoda > Insecta > Lepidoptera > Nymphalidae > Argynnis > Argynnis bischoffii. The sequence goes on from JAEMGE010000029.1 coordinate 9,260,799, forward strand.
TTGACTAAAACAAAGAAAAAAAAATATCTTTGAAAGAAAAAAGGTGATTGAACACACTTAACAGTATTTAAAATGTTGGTAAAGTTTATTAACTTTTTTTTATAATTGTAGACATTTTATATCACACTATATATTTCTTTCCTACACACTATACCTACGTAATAGAACATCACGGGTTATTCCCCTAATTAACCTTATTTTTTATTAAAAATAATACAATGACCATTGTGTTTCCTCCAAAATATTCAATATTTGTTTTATTTTATTAATTTATTATTTACTATCATATTTAATTATTCATCCGAACAATAATGATACATTAAAATTCCCCATCGGGCTCAGTTTTTGTCTATTCATTCGACAATGATTTTCATTTCATTTTCACTAATAGAAAGAGGAAATGTCTAGGAAGGTTATCCAATATCCATAATATTATATTAATATTAATATTATAAATTCTGTGTGTCTGTCTGCCTGCCCTGCCTGTCTGTATGTCTGGTATCTTTTCACACTCATTCCGCTGAACTAATTTAGATGAAATTTAGTATAAAGATAGTTTAACCCTGGGAAGGACATCAGATAGTTTTTATTCTGAAAGTTTTTTCCGGAAGTATTATTATAAGTATAAGGGATATATAACTCATAATACCTATGTATATATAGTCTATCTATTCCATAGTAAGCATCACAACGTACCTAGGGACAACCCGAGCGAAGCAAGGGTGAGTCGCTAGTAGACTAATTTATGAATATTTTGCAAAAATAAGGGAGCGGAGTGATGATATTTATAATTCAAGTAACTTATTATATAATTCTTTCACCTATCTTTTTCAGTTTCGAATAAAGTAACTGTAAACGTACAAGATATCATGTATTCTGATACAGTTTGTGAAAAAATGTAAAGCAAGAAAAGAATACTCAAGATGCAAGATCAAATGTGAACTTGACCGTAATTTCAATAAGGTAATCAGTACTGACTGACCCATTAACCATGTTTTACCGAACATTGGTTTCTTACTCTACATTCCTACTTAGATTATAAAGTGTACTTTAAAGAACAATCAATACGTGCGGCTTTAAAACATTTACAATAGTAATTATAAATCCTAAACACACTATGTAATATTATAAGATGTTTTTTCTTTTCTTTTGAATTCTGTTATTCTATCTATACATACATATGTATGTATATGTTGTTGGGACATTAACACACAGCACCATCTAGTTCCATGGTAAGCTACGAGGTTTGTGTTATGGATACCAGATATTTGATACACTACATATATATAACTTTAAATACATACATATTATAAATATAAGCACCAATGACTGGAGTACAAACATTCGTGCTCATCGTACAAATGAATAATGCAATAGTCCCGCTGGGGCTCAAACCCGCGACCGCTGGCATAACAAGTAAGGTCATTACAAACTGAGCCATACGTGTCGTATTTTATGAATACAAAGGCTCCATGGTTGCAATCGAGCGAAGCAATGGTAAATTACTATTGCTTATATAAATGTGAAATAGCTAAGACAATTTAATGTATTAATTATCACTAGCAAAACCCGCGACTTCGGTCGCGCTAAAATTACAATAAAAAACTTTAAAAAGGTAGGTTTCATACAAATTTTCATCCCTTATTTTATCTCCTTATGGGATGAATTTCAAAAAACGCTAAAACACGTTATTATTTAATTGTACTAAAGAACATTAATACCAAGTTTCAAGAAATTCTGATCATAAATATTTTTTGGGTTGTGTTATAACGTGTACTCCCGTGGGAATGAGAAAATCTCACTAAAAAAGTATCCTATACGTTGACCCGGATATCCAGCTATCATCATACCAAATTTCATCAAAATCCCTCCAGTGGTTTTTCTGTGATGCGGCAACAGACAGACAGACAGACAAAAATTCTAAAAACTATAGATTTGGATTCTGTATCGATAATAAAGTCTATTTCAATAAGATTTTCCAAAAAATATTTAATGTACAGATTCGGCTTAGTTACAGTTTTATTATATGTATAGATTTATACTTAATGAGTTATTTTTTTACATTAAATGTAAAGACTAACCACAATAATGAAGACTAGTCATCTTCGGTATACAACAAAATAATTGTCTTAAGGTGTTTCATACATTATATAGGTATTATATATTAGTGGTTTTGGCGGAGATTATAATTATGTATTTAGTCGACTATTTTTAGTGGATAAAATAATCGGTTCAAATCGTGCCTAGCTAAGTCTAGTAATAGTATTCTTTGTCAAAAATTTCTTAGTAGTAGCCTTGAGTTTGAAAGTGGATGGTGTAATACCTCCATACCGAGTCTTGCATTTGATCTCACCCTAGTCGTAAAAGGACCCCGCCGGACTATGAAAGTGAAAGGGATAGAGAGTGCGCGTTGTGTCTGTGCACATATGCACTCCTGCGCAGTATTTAGAAGTCGTGTGTTGAACAACCATAGCTGAAATTCGGTAAGTACATAACTTTTTTACCTTATTTAGTCGAAAATCTCTATTTAATATAATTCTTCTTTTTATATTTAAGCCTGCAAAATGAAATGCTTAATTATATCTGTATTTACTTGATCGATTAAATTGAAAATTAGCTATTATAATTTCAAAATTTAACCCCCAAAGGGGTGAAATACATGTTTGTATGAAAATTTTTAGTCCTTGGACATATTTGCATGAAATTTCGTATTTTTCGTAGTTTATTGCGGACGAAGCCGCGGGTTCTGCTGGTTTTTAATAAAATTATACCTTTCTATTACTTTTAAATATAATTTCTTGTTTGTTTGTTATTTAATGTTACTTAATTTGTATGTTATTTAAACATTATCATCCATCAAAGTGAATATACTGTATTTATTAACTCATTTCTCTTAATATACCACATCTTAGTGTATAAATATGTGTTCATAATAAAGTATAATGTCGAAAAAGTAAACATGGAAACAAATAACCAAGCAAGTTTATAAAGAAATCGTTTCTTATGTAACTGCATGCACAGTTCAAATGATAATCTTCAACGTACTCTCCTGAGTTATAAATATGTTTTCACAAACATAATACAAGAAAATTTTAATTTAAATTTAAGAATAAAAGTATTTTTAATAAGGGAAACTAAGCAGTATAAATGTAATAGTATTATGTAATTCTTGTTACTTGTTAAATATTATTATTATTGTACAGATATGATTTTACCCAGTTCTACTTAATTTATAAAATTTAGTTCCTTTAATTAATAATTTATGACGTATTTAAATAAGACTCAGAAGAATTTACAGCTAATTTAAACTATTTCAATACTGCTCTTAGCTCTACAATTGATTATCCTGACTCTATTATTTCATCATTTCAAGGGCAATAACAAGATGTCATGAACGAAATAGCGCGTCACTGATCCTTATGAGTCAGCTAGGAAGTTTACTTTTATAAACACTACACGCCCTGAGAACGCCATTCAATTCTGTAACGTTACAGACGACGCACGCGCAAAATGGCTACCGGAGTATATCGTGTCGCTTTGCACATTTTGAACTCGATTCATCTGATTTTCGGGTTAGCTATCGCATCTGCTTCAATATGGTTCTTCTGTGAAGTGCACGACTTCACGAGCCTAAGGAATAGTAACCATTATCTCCTGGACTACACAGTATATTGGCCTCAAGCAGTACCATGGATGTTCTTCATAGTAGCGCTATTTTCCATCGGCGTAGCGTCCTGTGGATTCGCAAGTACCAAGAAGAAGAGTAAATCACTTCTCACAGCGTACATAATTGTGCTATCAGTAGTGGTGGTGTGTTTGATTGCAGCTGGTATAGTTGCTTTAGTTTTCGCTAACAGTAAATCTACAGATGACTTCGTCAAAGATACGGTATGGGATGTGTATTTCCAAGCGAAAGGGGATAACGATGTGGCGCAGTCCTTTGGAGTTATCGAGAGGAAGCTTCATTGCTGTGGAGCTGACAGCCCCCGGGATTATAAAAATTGGAAGTCAGAGTTCCCAGTTTCGTGCTGTGATGTGTATTATCGCGGCTGGTTAGAGCCGTATGCGCTGGACTGCGAATTCACAAACAAATTAGCGAACGAAAGACACGGATGTTCTACAGTTGCTGCGCAATATGCACGTATAGCAATCATCGCTTTATCGACCGTAGCCCTCCTTACAGCTATAATTGGTATGATATCGATTGCATACGCCGTTGTGTTCTCCAGAGCTCTAGAGAAGAGAAGTCGCCCGCCACCCCAAAACGAATTCGAAAGCAAAAAGGTTCTATTGTAACAGTGACGTAAGTGTTTTTATGATCTTTGATCTTTAAGGCGAGGTTACAATTATGACGTAATCGCTCGATGGTAGAGTCGATAGAGTTTTAGAAGTCATTTTAAATTATTTATGAATTATATTAAAATTTCTATGTTAGTAGTAAATTGAAATTTTGTATGATATAGTGTGCATGGTTGTATAACGTGAAACCTGTCGTAACCACTAACCATGTTATTGAACCCATGACCCACTTTCAAAAGGTTATTATTTACTATTACTACGAACGTAAGGTGCACATTTTCTTTCGAATACTATTTTTTACTACAAAAATATTTATTTTTGTTTAAAGAATCTCCATTTTATAAAAAATTGATGCATGAATCTCTTTTTTTTACTATATATGATTCTTTTTTTAAATTTGAAGTTTTTTCTTTCTCATTTGAGAAAGATAATTAACTTCAAATAATATTTTTCAAGAAAATTCGATTATTTGTTCTAAATATTTACAAGTAAGTGTGAAATTAAGGATGTTTTAGTATAAACTTTATTATAATAATATTTCATTATAATATAACTGTTAATTGTGGCTTTGTTTGCATTTTGGCCAAAGACGGGTATTACAATATAAAATCTTTGTCCGTCTTTGCATAACAAGTAGTTTGAAGGTAGTCTTTGTGGAACTTTAAAATGGCGCGGCAGGCAGATTTTTCTTTAACATTTATAATATCGATATGTATATATCTCTCTATTTATGTATATACCTATGTAAAATGTATGTTTGTCTCTTTGTGACATATAATTTTTTGTGTGCTGAGTACATGATTGAGTTTTTCGAACGTAGTACCATCTATGTACAATAGATGGCGCATGGGTTGTAGGCTTTAACAAGCAAAGTCAGAACATGTTACTGCAACATTAAATATTTATATGTTACAACATATAGAAGTTAATTAATATTCGTTTCTAATCAAGCTTTTACTAAAGATAAAAATAAAAAAAAACATGAATGTTTTCCGTCCAATAAAATCATAGGTAGGTAAATGTGGAGACGTTTTTTTAGAGATATGATGACTGTTTTGGGATTCCCAGACGTCATTAAAGATCTGATGACTAGTAGTGTGATTTTTTAATAAATAATGAAGTAGCCAGAAAGAGATGTAATGTCTAACCATTCTGTTATTTCTCTACATTTAATGATACAAGTATGATTACGCAATTCAAACATTTTCTTAATGCCATATAAGGAGTGATAGTTCACTAATTAAATTTAGTTAATGATTTCTTTAAAAATAAGCCCTTTTAAGTTAAAATAATAGAGTTACAGGAATAAATGTTAGTCTATAATAGGTATGGTAGCTAGTCTTTTTGATACAAAGATACGTATATTATGAATGCGAAATAGAAAGTCTGTCTGTATGTAAGTACAATTATTATATATAGTTAGGTTTATATGCAAGCAAAGCCATAGTTAAAAGCAGACCAATAAAGGCATAACAGGATATAATAACACTGCCACAGATGTGACTCACATAACAAGGGTTTAGAGATATAAATCTAAAATGACCCCTTGCAAGTATAAACAATTTTATAGGGGTTTTTTTAATAATTTGCCCTAATTAATGCAACGTGACATACTTTCTACGAATTTTGGTAAAGTAACTAAATTTGGCTCTACATTATGTGATTAGTCAAGTTTAGTTGGCATATAGCGACAGTAAAGCAATATGAAAATTGATACTGTTATTAAATTATGCAAAATTATAGTGTACCTGCTAGTTTGAATTATTTGAAACTTATCCAAATGGCTTTACATTATATAAAGTAAAAAAAACCCTTATGTATCATTAAAATGACATAAATTGCAATATGTATACGTATAATATACCTGTTAAGTTATTCACGCTTTGAAAACTTTGTTAAGTTAGCTTTGTGTAATGTATTTGATAAGTTATCGATAAGAAAGTAGAGCACTACTTGTTATGTTTTGTCCCTTTCCAACCCAAAGCTTACTGATACGACTGAGAGAGAAAGGTGTATTATTTTTACCACATAAGTATAATTAATTACGTTAAACTAATTTGTTTTTAATATAGTATAGATTAAGTTTCTGATTAGGGGTTACATTTTTGAAATATAAATTATTTATTAGATTTTTAAATTAATATTTCAGTAATATCTTGGTAAAGTTTATTTTATATATCACTTTTATTTATAAAATCATGACTCTCAGTATGTTTGTATGTCACATAAAACCAAAACATGGAATAAAGGAAAAGTTGAGTACATGCGAATGATAGTTATAAAAATATATATCTCTTTTGTAAATAATTAATATTAAGTATGCACTGTGTGTTTGTTTGTTGTATTGAGACTGTGTACCTTTTCCGACCAAAATGTGTTATTTTGTACATAATTATTTGCATTTTGTGAAGGCTATGAGCTTTAATTATAAATATTTTGATATAAATGTTTGTTTAATTTCTTCACTCCATTTTCACCCTCATTTAAATATATAATTTTAAATAGACTCTACATTTGTAGAGTATCAGTTACTTTTTCAATGTAATTAAGTTAATTGGTTATTTCAAGTAAAAGTTGTGATTGTTATATGCTAATTATACTTTAATGGTTAAACCAATTAAACACTATCAATTATAAATAACTGTATCATTTGTGGTTTAATACATTATTATTTCATTAATGCAAAAATAACTATATTCTAAAAAAATATTAAGATTTACATATACATATACATATATTATAGTATATCTGACGTTGGCCTTGTATTTACATACGTGATGTGGTCACGTATAACTTAGGAACTGTTTATAAGAAACTTCATATTTTAATATTCACAAACATATTTTAGCGATTTTTCAAGGCCAATAATAATCATCGAATATATAGTTTTTTTTTATATTTTAGATTTTGTAGAGCTTTGAATCTACCGCTTGCAAGGAATTCACTGATAGCAGCATCCACTTTAGGAGGAAAAGGTAATTTTTTATTATATTTTTTACATAGTAAGTAAAGTAAAAATAATCACATCCTATGTGTATACATTAACCATAAAACTGACCATTTCTCTTGAGATCTCAAGATTGGTGGTCGAATTTCTTTATAAAAAATTAGACAAATAAGTAAATTCTGATGTTAATACGTAATAGATTCTTTTGTGCACTACAAAAACATAGTTTGAGCTCCGCGCTCGAAGTGCTGTCATATAAAGAAGGGGTCATACTTTTGGTTGGTCATGCATATTGAAAATCAAAACAAAGGTGACGCCACTAGCGTTAGATAGTAAAAAATAAATACCCTTGAAATAATATTGAGCTGAATTCCTTAACATATCAAATCAATATTGATTGCATATATTGATAAGTAAATTCTAATTTATGACATATTTGGTTAATAAGTGCCATTTAGTGTTAATTAGACAAGGCCCTATAATACCAAAGTGAATGAAAGTTAAATGAAGACGGAAAGCAAAAGCAGCTTTGCGTAACTTAATGGCATCAGCAAAGTGTAGAACGAACTATGTCATCGATAACCGGTAACATGTTAGTTAAATCACGTATAGTAGTTTTGTATTATGCGGTAACATTTTTACTATGTGAGACGGGTACGATACGATTATTGTGACGATAGTGGTGAAACTTTTTGTGGTCGAAATTTTTGGTTCTTTTTTATTTTTAAAATTATTCCTATTACATATTTAAGCATCAATAGGTAACAATTGCGTGGCACCTTTATGCTTAGAAAAGTAAATAAGATGAATATGAAATTAATGACAGGAAATGTCACCTCATGAAGCTAATCAAATCTTAGTCACTCTCACGGGACAAATATCGTTATCGTGTCGTGTCATCTAAATCCTACCTAAAAGTCCGCGCAAGCTGCGCACGAGTTTATAAAAGGCTTCGCGACGTTGCAACGTTTCTCATTCCACTGCCAACCTTCGAACACGTTAGACGTATAAAGATGGCGAAAGAAGATTTATACAAGGGAGTGCTTTATGTACTAAATGTTGTTTACGCGATATTCGGTCTCGTTAGCGCCGCGACCGGTATCTGGTTTTTCGTGCAACTACAAGAGTTTGTATCATTGAGAAACACCAACCACTATCTCTTGGACTACAGAGTGTATTGGCCGCAAGTGGTACCATGGCTCTTCATATTATTGGGACTGTTTATTATGATCGTCGCATTCTGTGGATGGTGTGGCTCCAATAAAGAAAGCAGAGGATTACTTGGGATGTATAGTATATTCATGATCCTGATTGTTGTGGGACAAGTGATTACAGCTACACTGATATTTATATTCGTTGATGGAGAACATACTGACAGGTTCATAAAGGATACAGTGTATGACGGTTATTATAACTCACAGTCTAACCCTGACGTCTTCAAGTCATTTGGAAGGATTGAACGGAAATTAAAATGCTGTGGTGCCAACGACGCTCGTGATTACAGAAGCTGGAGGAACGACCTACCTCTTACCTGTTGTTTGGACAGCTACTATCGAGCTACCTGTGAATTCACTGATAAGGAGGCCAATGAACGTTTGGGATGTGCCAAAGTTGCGTCTGTTTACACTAAAATTATCAGCTCATCTATTGCTGGTGCATCTCTAATTATGTCTCTAGTGGAGATAACCGGAATTATTCTTGCTTGGAAGCTGTTCAAATCTTTGGAGGAGGTAGAGCATTATATCTCAGAAAGAAAAGAGGGAGAGACCGAGTGTTAATTTAAATTAAAGGTAGCGTGAGCTAGTGTTGCCTGATTTCACAATGTTTGAATAGTTCGTATGGTATTGTGAGTGGTCGACTTCACGGTTGAATAAATTAGGTGAGAATCTCTTTATATATTGTTATGCCCAAACATGAGCCATATAAATTATATTAACTTTTTTATTTACTTCATATTTTTTATTTTAATGGCTTAATTAGATATTAATTTATATTCTATTAAAAATGACGTCACTTGCAACACTGCGGTAATAAGACGCCGCATAATTATTTCGCAGGAAAATCTAATGTATACATAATTAGAATTCCTGACAACTTCGTAATTATTGTATTGTAATTTATCAAGAGTTGACTTTATCACAATATTCTTACTTGGTGCTTTGCCTTTAGCCAAATTTTACCACCGATTTTATATCGCACATACTCTTACGTATACGCGTTTAAGTTAGTGTTGGTCTGAGAAACGATATATCCGCCGATTCGATCAGCCCTTGGCGATTCTCGAAGATTTTTACTTTAAGCTATCGAATAAAGTTCATTTCCTTAAAGAAGGAAAACGAATTTTTATTATTCTTAAGTTAGTTTTGAACTGACTATTGTTACCATTTCTGTGTCATTTTACGGTAATCGGTCTCTGTGTAGAGTTTATTGAGTATGTTATTGGTAAATATATTTTTAATATTATGTATATTTTTGATGAATTTTAAGAGAATATATTTAAATTAAGATAATATATTGTAAATTAGAAAACTTAAGGAATTTTTAAGATGGCAAAACAACTTTCTCAGTATTTATATAAAATTATTCCGTTTGTTTCTAGTACAGCTGGTTCACAAGGTACAGATGGACATTAATTAATTTGTCGAATTCACAGTTAAATTTAAGACACACCCAGGTCCAGGTCAGTTCTTTAATTTGACGCCTCATAAGTTTAATTTCCTTCTTAGCTCCATGAATCATTACCTGACTCAGTAGCTCAATTGTGTGACCTCGATGCCCCTCCACAAGAATATAGTAAAGTTTGTAATACATGGCTGATTACGCAAGAAGTTGAATGGCAGCTAATGGTATATAACGCCATGGACACTGCGGCTCTACATAGCGTATAGAGTTGGAGTTAACAATGACATCAATGTATGTACAGGTACCTATTAAATACGACGCCGGTTCTAATACGCTCTAAATAACAATTTTATAATACAAACTTAGAGCCTGTTATTGTTGTTTACATATTAAGGAAGTATTTTTTTGTAAGGCCTTTACATATTTAAATTTATAATAATTAATGTTAAATTCTTAGTATATATTTAATTATTTATACATTTTTGTTATATTTTATATTAATCTAAATCTTTGTATAGTATGCTATAGTATAGCTGTATAGGTGGAAAGTGATGTTTGAAGCTGGTAGTTGGGTATGAGAAAAATTTGGCCTCGACTCTCTTAGCTATGTGCCTCTAATTTGGTACCACTTATGCAATGTTAAGAAATGTTAGGCTACGACTACCAATTTTAACTTTGACATTTTGCGTTGAAAGAATGTTTTGACAGTGTTAATAATCAAAATAATTATATTATTTTTAAATAACTTTTAAGATCTTCTTTCAATAACGCCTTAAAAGCAATATTATTTATTAACTAAAGTTATTGAGTTATCTGTAACAAATCAAGATACTCATATTGTTTACATGTAATGTTGCGTCATTGTTAAAAATGCGAGCCTTCGCAGGTTGTTTGTATTCAAAGTACTATAAAATACGTTTAGTATTTTGAGTTAACTTTGAAATAGAGTGTCTCTATTAATATTAATACTTTAATAATATTCCTTTTTAATTTAATAATATTTGTTAAAATATAAAGAAATATCATTGGAGTTATATTTGTGCTTTATATACAATATACATATATTTATTTAATATATTATTATTATAATAACACTTTATTAAGCTTTATTAACTAATTAAAAGTATATAATTATATTTTATCTACTTTATTTTACATCCTTCTATATATATTATTATGTGAGAGCAACGATTTCAAGAATTATTATTGCTTTATGTTTTATTTATACATATATGTTTTTATATGTTATTATTAATTCATAGAATATTATATTGGAATGCGCGAACGTATGTCGATTTGTATGTAGAGTCGTGTTTGTTTTCGTCACAGTTGCGTAACGTTTTAGAGGTCTATCGATGGTATGGGTGTTTCTTTCATAACGATTTCGAAACGCAAAAGAAAAAGCCGGCCGTGACACAAATATTTGCGAAATATGTTTCCAAGTGCCATCTTAGAGCGATTGCCTAATAGTTTTAAATCATATAAGTTTTAAAACGTACAATATTCAATTAAACCGTCTATTTTATATAAGGGAATCCGTCCTTTCAATGTTACATGTAACTATATTTATATGCCAAAGACATGTACATGCACGTACATAATGGATTTTTGCATGCGAAATAGTATAACTCTATGCACACTCCACTGAATTGAGTAAGTTATTGTAAGTCGGAACTAGTCTTAAGTCGTTCATATAATAATATTTTTAATATAATTTATAAGAAATAAAATTATAGAATCTCATTCATTGTTTTTTTTTATTCACCTCTTATAAATAATCCACTAAGTGAGGGTAGCTTTCATCAATCGAGACTTTGGAGCTTTAAAGCCATGTCCGCCAAGCATTTTATTGCCTACCATGCTTTTTTCCATAAACTTCTTATTTATAGTTTAAAAAGAAAATTCATTAAAATCAACATACTCTGCATAGTATACATGAATCTATATATTAGCATGGATTCCGGCCTTCAAACCTACAGCATAGGTTGACAATAAGTAGTTATTATATTACTGTTCATAGAGACAATATTTTTTTATACTTTGATATTTTAAACACGCACATTTGAATTAGATAGAGCATGAAAAAAGAGCTATAAAGTAAATTAAATTTTAATTAATAATATAATTAGCAAATTGAATTTAATTATTATAAATGTATACTAATATCATAAAGAGGTAAAGTTTGTGAGTTTGTGAGGTTGTAGGGGATAATCTTTGGATCTACTGAACCGATTTAGATGAAATTTAATAAGAAGATAGTTTGAGACCCTGAAAAGAACATACAATACTTTTTATCCCGGAAATCATCCCTTAATGGGGTTAAAATAAGGATGAAAGTTTGTATTGGGAAACAAGCTAGGGACAGACCCTAGCGAAGCGAGAGTGAGTCGCTAGTACGAGTAATTGATAAAATGTAAAATTTATTATTATATCAATTTAATTTTAATAACTGATTGTTAGGAACCTTCACTCAACCTATAAAATTAAAACAGAAGAACTTTGACGTATAAAAAATGACAAGAACTTTATTATCTGGCTGGTTGACGCCGCAAAATAATTATTTTTTTGCAATAGATTTAAATCTACAAACCACTTTATTTACCGCTATAATGAACTATAATTATTACTTTTTAATGACCTATAATTATTAAAAGAGGATGTAAGTTGTATATGTATATATAAAATTTGTGCATGTGTGTTGGTAGTGATACATCAGACTGAAACGGCTGGTCAGATTTGTATGAAATGTAGTCCATAGATAGATTATAAACTGGACAAAATAATAACAATTAATGAGATACTGTTAGGCATTCATTACAAGGCGTGGGCTTCCTTCCTTTCCACATTCCTCGTCTTAAAACGTTTTATATATTCTCTAAAAGAAATAAAAACAAAGCTAACAAAAGGGACCAAATAAACACATACCAGTAGTATAAAGAGTAACCACGGTTTACGTTGAAGGTCACTACGGAAACTTAAATGTTGCTTCAAAATTACATGAACTAGAAGTGATATAATAATATTATAAATGTGAAAGTTTGTGAGGATGGATGGATGTTTGTTACTCTTTCACACCAGAATGGCTGAACGGATCTGGATGAAATTTGGCACAGAGATAGATTATAGTCTGGAATAGCACATAGGCTACCTTTTATTCCGGAGAATGTACGGTCTCCGTGGGATAGATTTGATTTTGTCTAGGGTAAAACCTGAAGCAAAGCGAGGGTGAGTTGCTAGTTGTATAGATTTTACGAAAAATTGTTTAATTTCTTCTAAGGCTAGCTTTACAATATGTTCAGATAAATAATATAAATATAAATTCTTTGAGAGTCACATCTATATACTCTTACTCCGCGTTATGACCTACATTTAAGGAGTTATGCCGTTTGTGCAAACGTTGATAAATAAACAAAATAAGTGTCGCTTAGCGCGTTTCAACACGAACCTGGGGCCGGTGTAGGCGTTACATAATATTACTTTACTTATTAGATGTAGGCGGTAGCCCAGTTGTGATGTACTTGCTTGGAAAACAAGCTGCGAGTTCTAATCCCGGGTCATTCGAATCATTTCCAACATGATTACCACTTGTCTTAGGGTGAAGGAAAATATCGTGAGGAAACCTGCACGTCTGACAGATTCCAGCAAATTTTCGAAAGATATGGTGAAATCCGCCCGCACTTGGCCAGCATGGTGGACTATCGTATTAAAGTGAAGCCCGTGCCCAGCGTGGTGGCGTGCCCAGTGGGATGTAAAAAAGGACTGGACTTTTTTTAGTATATTTTCATTATTAGGTACTCTATCTTATATTAAAAGTAGTTGACTGATCGACCACCAGTAAAATTGTTGTAAAGCTAGAGTTACGTTTTCATTTTATGAAATTATTATAAGCAAGTAAAACTTGTTTGTTAGTCTGTATTTTTATAGGCGATATCTTATATCTTTAGAACTACTGAATTGGCTTCAAAATTCTGTCACTAGAAGAAAGGTACACTTTCCATTAGCTTTTTTACAGAGCGGAAGCGGCCAGTTCTAAATATTTTTGTCACTTCAAAATAGCCATATACTTTTTAATTTCTTGCAATAGTTTCTAGTTGAGTGAGACTTGTTTTTAAATTATTCAAACCAACGCAGTATTTTTAAAATAGCATAAAGTATGTGGAGTCCTCGCTGCAATGAAAAAGAAGAAAAATAAAATTTCTCTTTCATTTTTGTCAGATAAGACGTAAACAATATAAGTATGGTTGAAAATTTTTGCAAAATGTAATGTACACAACATTTGTTTTCTAAAATTTGTATTTGGGGTGTATTTATACATATATTAATAAAATAGTAGCTAAAAAAAATAATGACTGTAAAGTATTGTGTACACAATATGACAGATACTAAAACAATAGTTCTAGAACATTTTGTCTGTTTGTCTGTACGTCTGTATGCATTTCACGCAAAAAGCACTGAACCGATTTTAACTAAATTTTGTGTAGGTACTTATTACTCGAGTCAACGTTAAGTATACCTTTTACTACAAAGGAAAATCTTTCGTTTCCACTGGAAAACACAATAACAGGTTTAAGTTATCCTTAGAAATTAACATTAGCTATGTCTGTCGCTGGTTAAACATGTTAGGTTTAACAGTCAATATCAAGCATAAGACTATCTCCTAATATACACTCGCAATAATTATTAATATTTAAGATGTAGGAAGGCACCCGAGGGAAGTAAGGGTAATACACTAGTAGACAATAACTAGCGTTAGAATGAAAAACTGAAATTGAATCATTCTTTCATGTAAAACCTAAGCTGTTTTCTTTACACCTTGGTTTTTACCTAGTTTCTGACCTGTGGGAATGTTACTTTGCATGTACATCTCTATGTTAAGGAAAAATCTAATTTTCAATTTATTTATAATAACAGCAACAATGCCTGTTACTGTAGAGTCTAGATCATAATATATCTGCGTAATTTCCATCCAAATAAATTACGCACGCTTAAAATGAAAACATATGTACAATTCAAGCACTTTGTTCTAAGTTATAATATAAATACATACATACATATGGATTCACTATAAGTAACTAGTATTATATTTGAATAAAAAACATAAAACTGTAAATAAATGGCAACAATGGACCTTGTAAGCATTTAAAAGCTATTGAATTGACGTCGAGTCTGATCCTTTAATTATATACCATTAAATATATAATTTCATTCAATACTGTTGTAACGAAGCGAGTGATGTTTAAGTTCCATGATAGAAGCCCCAAGTTCGATTCCTGCAAAATGTAAGAACTTGAACATACAAAAAAAATATTTCAAAAATGTTTTAAAATTAGAATTGGCTTAAGGCTTATTCTATATCCAAAGCTTTTATACAAGTTTTTAAGAACATTTAACTATGAAATTATTGTGTGTGTTATTTATATTGTAACGGCTCAATTAAGTTAAATTGTAAATACCGAATGCAGATATCTTTTGTCCTGAATTTACACATAGTCAGGGCTACATTTACTGTTCATAGGCAAAACTAAGTTCAATAGGAGTAGGTAATAATACATTTTTTTTTTATAAACTACCTTATATTTTTATATTTCTACAAAACAGTGGTCAAAATTTGATCATAAACGTTATTGAAAGTTTGTGGAAAACATAGTATGTTTATGAATGGAATTAAAATATTTATAAAAAAGCTACCTGTTTCAGATTTTTTATTGATAATACAAAAGCTTGTAAACAACTACTAAATTAAAAAAAAGAAAAATGGTTACAGAAGAGAAAAATATAAATAAAACTATCTTTTCGGATTTTTTCGCGGATTTATTTTGATTTTTGTTTTCCCTGAGCTAGCCGAGCTAGGGGAAACAAAAATCAAAATAAATCCGTGAAAAA
The DNA here is from genome assembly GCA_033884665.1 of Argynnis bischoffii washingtonia. Taxonomy (NCBI): domain Eukaryota; kingdom Metazoa; phylum Arthropoda; class Insecta; order Lepidoptera; family Nymphalidae; genus Argynnis; species Argynnis bischoffii. Next base: position 9,276,550 of record JAEMGE010000029.1, read on the forward strand.
ATCTGAAAAGATAGTTTTATTTAAATGTCTAATATTCGCGTAAATCTAAGAAAGTATTATGAGAAAAATATACTCAACTGTTTAGTCTTTGTCTAGGCATTTTTTTGTCCAAATCGTTAGAACCTAGTTAGACCTTTTTATAAATACATGAAATAAAGTTGTATACATATGTACATTACATAAGCAATTCTAGTATACATATATATACTAGAATTGCTCATTCAATATAATAAAATATAGATGTATATGGATACACCTAGATGGCATCTAGATTGTTGTTTTCATTAGACTTAAGTCTGCTGACATTATTCATGTATTGTGTACTAGAATTTTAATTACAATAATACATGAGGATGAATCATCGGTAAATAATAAAATGTAAACAGAAAACATTAGTCATACGAACAAGAAAATCTAGAAAGCTACGAAATGTTGAACCTGTTTATTTTCTCGTCGGGAAAGTCTAACTAGCAAATGTAATTAATACAACTTTTCAAATAGTCTAAGATCCCGATCTATGTGGTAGACCCCTCATTTATTTTTCCAGGCGAAATATATTTTTTAAACCATAAAACATATTAACAAACACAACCCAGGGAGGTTGCCGTCAAAAATTTGCTCCAGGCTATTTTTAATTAAAAAACCTCTAGTCTGGAGATGTTTTGGTAAAACAACCCCATCTGATTAAATTTGTCATAAAATTATCTATATTTTGATACTTGATTGGTTCCGGAAAACAATACGATACGGCTAATTACTTCAGTTTCCTGTGTATACCTGGATGTCAGGTAATATGTTCGAAAAAGGCTGCCAAACGTATAATGGCATGTTCTACAAGCCTTCTACTTTCGACTACTAAGTTGTTACAGGAAAAAAGTTTACTTATTAAAAAAAATATATATTTTTTTTTAACTAAAAATAGCCTGGAGCAAATTTTTGGTGACACTCATGGGTTGTGTTTGTTAATATATTTTAAGGTTTAAAAAATATAACACGCTTGGAGAAAGAGCGAGGCGTCCATCACATAGATCAGGATCTTAGACTAAAAGTTTTACTCGATCTATACTTCGATGAAACTTAGAAATGAGATCAAAATACATACTCTTGAAGATATTAATAAATTGATTAAGTTACTAAGAATACAGTTAGTTATTGCAAGTATTATGTGTATGGAGTTTTCAATCAAGTTACCTAAGTTTTAATAATTAAATGTATATGGAAATTGGACAAGTCTCATAGCTTTTCATTGCAACTACTGAGCTTTTACTAATTTAAAAAAGGAGAACAAAAACAACTTTAACTAGAACTTTGGATTTCAAAGTCCAAAATATTAAAAACAATAAAATAACGTACGAAATATAGTACTATTTTGCCAGATTATCTTCAGATTACTTTTACTAAGGAAACTCAAACCCACCTTTATGTGTTCAACTGATTTCTTAATCTTTCCAGTATTTTCTTTTAGGACACGAGGAAATGTCCACATTTTACATTCTAGCCGTGTTTGGTAGAACCACATAGTATAGCGTGAGGCAACCTTCAAACGAAAACGCTTGTTTGTATGTCAAGGAGGTCAACTTGTGTTAAGCCTATGGTTATTTTGAGGCCCATTTAAAAATTTAAACTCATAGCTTGTAGTATTTTGGCTATCGAAGCTTAAAACGAGAAAACTTTCACTACAAAAGCTTTGTTTATAGTTTTTATATACATGATTTATTATTACATAGAATGTGTTATCAATAAATCTATACATATAATAAAATTGTAACTAAGCCGAATCTGTACATTAAATATTTTTCGGAAAATGTTACTGAAATAGACATTATTATCGATACAGAGGCCGAATTTAGTTTTTAGATTTTTTATCTGTCTGTCTGTTACTGCATTACGGAAAAACTACTGGAGGGATTTTGATGAAATTTGGTATGATAATAGCTAGTTATCCAGGTGAACGTTTAGGATACTTTTTACTGCGGGAACATATCTCATCTCTGAGTATTCTATACTATACGTAAAAACATAAGTAAGTGCGGACGAACCCGAGCGTAGCAAGGGTGAGTCGCTAGTTGATATATAAAAACATAGATACACATTTCCTAACAAATATATCTTCAAAAAGTGGCGTCGACGTATAACCTTAAGTCAAACCAAAGAATAAAATTAAAAAATCGAAAGTTCTAATTATCTAAACACAATTTCGAACTTACGCGCACTAAATAAAGTAGTTTTTTAAACGAAACAATGTGCGCTTTAATTTTGTAATCCGAAAATTAATGAACAAAAGAGATTTAGAAAAAGTGCACAATTTCGAATTGTGTCCTTCTTTTTGAGGGCACTTTTGAAACTCTAAATATGTATCTTGAGTTTTCCTATATCAGTGTATTAATATGACATTTTATATTGTTAATTAATGCTATATAAACTTCTTCTAGGCAAGTGTAGCCCAGTAGTAACGCGCTCGCTTGGGAAATAAAGTGAAGCGGGTTCAAATTTCGGGTCTCGGCACCTCTGATATTTTCATGTGCGAATCATTTCCAACATGATTATGTTTTACGGTGAAGGAAAACATCGCGAGGAAAGCATGTCTGAGAAAATCTAGCAAGTTTTCAAAAGACATGTGAAGTCCGCCAACCCGCACTTGGCCAGCGTGGTGGACTATGGTCTGATCCCCGCCCGTGCCCAGCTATGGGATATTAAAAAGGGTTGAATACATACATATAAACTTCTTGATATATCAGCTTAAGTAGCTTCACTTCCAGTTATAGTCTATACCTGTACTAAAATTCATCAAAATCGGTCGAATACAAACTCTTGTAATTATAATAGTAGTTTGATTATATCCGCTTATATAATATTTTATATCATGTTATTATTTAAAATCTAAGTTACATTAAACAAGTTTTCATTATACAATATATGTATGCTGCGATTCAACGCACGATTTGCAAGGAGGAAAAATAGTTGCAAGTCTCCGCTTCATCATGTATTATAGATAATGCAAATTTTTAAAATCATAGAGTATTTTGTAGTTTGTTGAAACTACTGACTGGATCTGCATGGAGTTTAGTACATAGGATAGATACTAGGCATTTAGGTATTTGAAAATCGACTTCAAAAAATAAATGTAAGTAAATATGTTGGGACATTAACACACAGCACCATCTGGTTCCATGGTAAGCTACGAAGCTTAGCTTAGCTTAGCTTAGCTTTAGCTTAGCTACGGACACCAGATAGTTTAACCACTACAAATATTATATAACTTTAAATTCATACATATTATAAATATAAACACCCATGACTAGAGTACAAACATTCGTGCTCATCACACAAATGAATCCCCCCAGTAGGACTCGAACCTGCGACCGCTGGCACAACAAGTAGCGTTTATACAAATTGAGTCAAACGTGCCGTCAAAAAGTTCAAAACAGTCTATTTCAAAGGAAATTGTGAAACAATTAATTAGTGAAATTTTTTAGTTTTATTTAGTTTGATAGGATCGTCCGGTAGAGAATATACAAGTCGTAGAGAAAGCGGAAAATGAAGTGAGATACATCTTATAAGTCTAAGGGGCTCTAAAAGGTACGATCTATGTCGAAAATGTATTGAGTAGTGTTCTCGCTTAGTGTTTTGTTACGCTGATTATTATACTCGAAGGGCCCCACTGGCCGCTGCGCTTGCGCAACCCATAGCTTTTGTATTGTAATAGTTATGGTTTTTCTCGCAGAAGTGGAGCAACGGATCAAGGCGATTTCTGCAGAGATAATACTTTAGTCGAAAAGTAATAAAGGCTCAACTTTTTATTTTATAATATTAAATGAACAATTGTTGTATGTTACGAGTATATGTATGTATATAAATTTATTTCATGCACCTCGGAAGCTCTAAAGATTTGGAACAAATTTTGTATTTAAATAAGGTTTGTTTGTTAAGTTTATCTATATATATATAAACTAAAGAAGTATCTTTGCAATGTCTTTTCTGAAAAAAAAAACGTATTTTTCATATATTTTCCTAAAAAACATCTATCGAAGCTAGGTCGCCCAGGTACATCATATGGGTCAATAATAAAACCCATGAAATATACCTAATATTTCATATTGAAAAATTCACTGAGAGTTATATGTACTTCAGAATAGGTTGTTTAAAGTATGAGTATAATAAACTATTGCTATACCTTAAGTAAACAATTTGATTTTTAACCGACTTTAAAAATAGAAGAAAAAGGACGTGGCTCTTAATTCGATTGTATTTTTTTTGTCTCATTATTATTTTACTACTGAAAATAATTCAAGACCTAAGATTTCAGAACATACATAGAGTTACAATATAATTATTTTGAAAAATATACATAATTATGTTACGAGGGAGGATTAAAATTACATATTTCTATAAATTAAACCAACTATACTATGAATATTAGACAAAGAAGATATTATCTCAAAGAACAGAGTTTATAACAGGATTCTCAGAAAATTAAAATTATATTAGTAATATAATGTTGCTTTATAATTGTTCACTTTAAATGTAGTTTTATTGCTCAAAAAAAAAAACTTTGGTATATCGAATAGATTTAATTATTCGATTACCACGAAGTTAATTTAATACATCTATACATATAATAAAATTGTAACTAATCGCTGTCTGTTCATGGAAGATATTTGAGAAAAACTATTATTGGGGGTTTATTAACGCGATAGAATCAGAGAATTTAGAACTTTTGTACTTTTGTCTGTGCGTTTGTGCGCGCTAATCTCAGAAACGGCTCAAGCGATTTGAGTGCGGTTTCGCTAATATATTGTGGTAAGCTTCACATAATATTTAGTATTTGTTTAATTCCAATCGAATAATAAATAAAAAAGTTATGTCAATTCAAAGAATCACCTAGGGACGAACCGGAGCGAAGCGAGAGTGAGTTGCTAGTCTATACAGATAAATAAAATTGGAGTGTCTGTTTGTAATATTAAAGTAACCGCGTTTTACTAAATGCATATTGATGTATACACGGTACATATACCAAAACAACATTTTTTATAATTTTTGTCTGTCTGTTTGTTTGTTCTGGCTAATCTCCGAAACGGCTGGATTTTTGACGGGACTTCACTGGCAGATAGCTGATGTTATAAGGAGTAACTTAGGCTACTTTTATTTTAGAAAAAGAATCAGGGTTCCGCGAAAAAAAAAATAACACCCATGAAATTGTGAACATCCGCGTACGGCGCACGTACCCGAGCAAAACGAGGGTAAATCGCTATATAATTTAAATGAATATCTTAGGAGTAGCAAGCTACTATTTATGTATAAACATAGCTACTCGTGAAAACGTACCTAGGGGCGAACGCGAGCGAAGCGAGCGTGAGTCGCTAAAATAATAAATTTCGAAACATCTATTTGTTTCTATTAACATTGAATGTTGAACCTCTTTATTTGGAAGTTGGTCAAATGTGGCGTTCAAAGACCGTACATTGTCGTGTAATTACCACCTCAAACGTCCCTGCCTTGAGATTCTGTATAAAAGTAGGCATTCACAATAAAGACGAAGTATGTTATAATTGTTACTAAATAGTACGTATGTATGTAATATAATGATAATGATCAGGTTTGTTGAACTCTTTATTGGGTAATCTAATAGAGGCATTTAAAATTTAAAGGTTTATCACTTTTTTGGTGTAGATTTTTATAGTTTATGTTCTAGGTCCCAGATCGAGCTGATTCCTAGATCTGATTCCTAGATCTGATTCCTAGATCCTTGATATACCTAGTACATAACATCTCTCAGATAGATTAGATTTTTCTAATTGGTTGGTTAATGTTCTCCGATGCTAAAAGAGAATTAGACTAATATCCGAAATACGAATATGTGTTTAACGCGTATGTATACGTATATGTTTGCATGTGTGTCATTCTTCACACTACAACTGCTGGACAGATTTGGAAATTAAGTTCACAGATAGATTATAACCTTTTTTTAATGTTGGGAAATGCATTTACCCATATCACCTGCATGTACCTACCACCAATTAAAAGCTAACCCTACGACGCCCTTACAGCTGGTTCACACACCACAACCATGAGGTTGCTCTCATTGTCCACTCTGCTGTCAGAAGCACCAAGTGCAACTCGCATGGTACACCATCCACCGAAGTAGGTTACGTCGCAGTGTGGCTTCACGCCTGGCGGGATATTGCCGGAAGCTAATGATACCCCCCCCCCCCCTCCCCCCTTCCCCTCACCATGACAAGGTTAACACAGATCAGAAGGGAGATAAACTATGACCTGGAATAACACATAGGATACTATTAGATACCACTCGAATGGATGGTGTATAAGCCGCTAGTTATTTTATTCAAGTAACTGAATATACAGTCAAGGATAAAGCTGTAATAAGCAAGCAAAAATAATATAGGTACAGACGAAACACCGTGAGATCCATTGTTAAGTGCTAAAGGCAGCTATGAGTAACTTCATATCACTGTATTGTGTTGAAAATTAATAAAAAAAAAACAAATATAATTTTGCAAAAGACACGTACGAATAAGTCAAATTGATAATATGCATGCATGACTTTGTGTTAAAGTATTTTAATTGTTTGGTTGTTAGTGTAATCTTTTATTTTGATGGCATGTTTGGCTCAGTTTATAATAACCCTACTTGCGTTGCCAGCGGTCGCGGATTCGAGTCCCGCTGGGGGCATTCATTTATGTCATGAGCACGAATGTTTGTACTCCAGTCATGGGTGTTTATATTTATAATATGTATGTATTTAAAGTTATATATGTAATGTATCAACTATCTGGTATCCATAACACAAGCCTCGTAGCTTACCATGGAATTAGATAGTGCTGTGTGTTAATGTCCCAACATATAATATAATAATAATAATACTAAATGTTACATATGTGTCTTACCCTGTTTCGTTCGGGTGTCTTCATAGGTTCATAAACGACTACTGTTACTTTTGTTAATAATACTAAATAATCATCCAAAACCATCCAACCTTTTCAACGTGAAGAAGATACAAATATACATACAAACTTTCGCATTTATTATATATATCATCTCGTCTTACTGAGAACAACTTTTTGTTTTATAGGAAAAACCATTGTCTCATACTATTTTGTTTTCCACTCGAGCTGTGTATATAAAATGTTAAAATTAAATGTCTTTAAATTTAAATATAATATTTTTCAACCGACTTCGAAAAGGAGGAGGTTCTCAATTCGGCTGTATTTTTTTTTATGTTTGTTACCTTGTGTACCTTGGCTGTATTTTTTTATGTGGTAGCCCCCGAGGGATATTCTTTGGTTTTTATTAAGTTTATAGGCAGGTTTATAGGTCTATAATCATCGAGAACCAAATAGGTAAGTATGTAGGGAAATGCTATGAAAACTGATACTTTATTGTTTACTATATGACCGAATCCGCGAGCGATCAACTCTACTTATTAAATTTTATTACGTTTATTATCTCGCGTTACATTTATTTTTTAATTCGGGGGTTTTAAAATTATTTTATCCTTTTTCAATTACTTTTCAACTGTCGTGGGCTTTTTTAAAATTTTTAATTTTGCTTTTTGTTCGATTTCAACCACTGGGTTAATAGTATAATAAAAAATACACCCAGAAACTTCAACGGGCGAAGCGAGGATAAGTCTGGTTAAAGTTAACTATTAATCGATTTTGTCCAACGAGCTTCTTTAGAAAACACATTTATATATGAAAAGTAAGTAAAGTCACGTGGAAAAGTAGCTTATAAATAATAACGCGCAAATCTAAAACATAATAATAAAAAAATATATTAAAAAAGTTTTAACCTACATAAAGTTAGTCCCTTTCGAATCGTTGGAGGTATTCTAAAATAGCCTTTCTTTCAAGTGTATAGAGTTGACAATGAATATATCAATTGTTTAACATTTCTTTATGCCTAATCAAGCAATTACGTAACCCGGGTATTGAACCTTGGCCCGGCAGGTGGCAGTGATGTATCGTCTTTAGTGCTGAGATATTAAGATTCATTCTTATTACTACTAAAAATTGTTCGGTGAGGACACAGTAAGTATTGTATAGCGACTTTGCCAGTTCTTTGTTGTAAATAATCTTATTAACATTTTTTGTTTTAAGTAATACAATAACACTTTTTTGTACATACATTTGATATGAGATAATAATATGTAATAAATATGCCTGTTTTAATTTAAATTTTTAATCTATCTGTCCGCCATTGTGAACTACTTAGTAATTGATTTCAATAGTTTTTTTTCATTGCATTCAGTTTTTTTGTTATATTTTAGTATAAGATAAGATATTTTAGTTAATTTACCTTACTTTTTTTACCAGAGAACTAAAGTAACCGACATCGCGCGCAGAACAATTCGCTGAAGTGGAAGTGGGCCGGTCATACTGATGACGTACTGATGATCGATGGAGCCGAAACGTGTTAGAGTGGAGACCACGATTAAGCATGCGTAGTGTAGGACGCCCTGCAGTACGATGGACAGATGACCTAAGAAAGGTGGCTGGCAGTGGATGCAGGCTGCACAGGACCGGGATGGTTGGCGCTTATTGGGGGAGGCCTTTGTTCAGCAGTGGATGGTGATAGGCTGATTGATTGATCTTACCTTTGTTGTGATTATCTGTAATGTCATTCCCTACAAAGTCACGACTGTCACTAAAGCGGAAGCGATTAAACAACTCCGCTCCTCTTATCAGTACAACCTCTTGCCATTTGTTAGTGAGAAGATTCAATTATCGGGTAGAGAGTCGCTAATGTAACGTAATTGCAACGTCCGTACGTTGATGTTATAATTGCCTTTGTTCTGGATCGAGGATTTAATGTATTTAAAAAAGGACGAATATTTAATGGAAATTTCTGGTGGTAAAGCTCGGAAAGGATTTTTTCCTAAACTATAAAAACATTTTCAAACAATGTGAGTTTTATTAAATAGTACTTTTTATCTGTGTGTTGAGATGTGTTCGTGTGGGACTTGGCTTCAATGTTACTTTGGGATGGCTTTCTATTCCTAAAGGAATTTTATGAAACTGGACGCTATCAAAAGTAAAAAAATTAATGTGTATGTTTGTTAGTCCTTAACGCTGAAATGATCATCCGGATAAAATTAGATGAGTATATAGATATACTATGACCTAAACTACTGCTAGGCATCTAGGGACGCACCGAGCAAAATAAGGGTGACTTACCCTAGTGGTTTAAAAAAATATTCCCTATATGTAAACATTTTTTTCTCTTTATAAGAGTAGAAAACACGAGTAAGATAGATACGTTTGCTCTGGAATAGGAAGAAATTGGATTGATTACAAAACTTAATTATATATTTTCCAGAATTTAATAATTATGAAAGACCTACTTGCTGCTACAATAATGTGGCATTAAGGATACCAGCAATGAAACGTGTATCACCGTATACACCGTATCATGTAATATATGTATGTATGTATCACCTTAATATGTTTAATAATTCTTTATTATATTTATTATCTATATTCACATGCACTCGCTCGCTTCCTTCTTTCAAACTCAGCATCTCTCATACTAAAATCAATCATGGCCGAACATACTCTATCCCTTTCACTTGTCCTTCCTTTCATTCATACTTCACAAAAAGACATTAACTATTTATATTTAACATATTCATCCCACAATAATATACACATGCAGTTTGTTTTACTTCTCGTTTACTGGGTATCCGTTGAAATCTTTTTTAGCTAGAAAACGTATCATTTATAACAAGCAATGTATTTTAAAAAACCACTAGCGAGATAAAATTGGCTTGAAACTTTTGTAAACATGTTTTGACGACATCAAAAAGGAGTACACAATTTAGTTGGCTATTGCGTAAATGTTACGCGATATATTTGCAAATGAACTGATTTTCATGATTATTATTATTAACCAGCGGCTTACTATTACTTCGTTTCTCATCCCTAGGTGTTTTTCGCCATACATTCTATTGCTTTATTTCAAACCGTTCAGGCAGCGCATGCCATAAAGCTTAAAAGCTAGTTTTTTCCGGCTTCAATTAAAGTTATTATGATTTCTAATAGTAAACACTTTTTATCAAAATAAAATATAGCCTGTAGTACTCAACGTATATGGCAATAGAATATAGAAATAAAAAAAATTATGTAATACTAGCAGAACCCGCGGCTACGCTCGTGCTTCATCCCCTATTTTATCCTCTTAGGGGTTGAATGTTAGAAAACGCTGAATTAAGTGACTCATTTTTTTGTTGTACTCATTTCATACGAAATTTTATGCAAATATGTATGACAAGGAATAAAAAGTTTCATACAAACTTTTATCCCCTAATTCACCCCCCTTAGGGGTTGAATTATGAAAAATCCTTCCTTAGTAGATGCTTTCATCATATGAGGAATACGTGTGTGAAATTTCAATTTTCTAGCTTTAAAGATTTGGCCTGTGCGTTGATACGTAGGTTAGAATTCTGAGCTCATTATTTATATTTGTGTATGTATAAATTTGACCCGCTATCGTTTTCAGTTAGGACTATTTAAAATAGTCGATTATTCTTACGAGTATGTGATTATGTTTCCGTCTGAAGGCCAAGCCATTCTATTTATTAAAGAAATATAGATATCTAATATTGATACGGTCCCTATAAAATATTCTTATTTTTTATTAAAAAATTCATGACATAATTGTTAGATCGATGTTTCCATAGACAGGTACTGAATAAATTAAGCGACTTGGTTTTACATTCGATCTCACAACTTTTTACTGTAGAAGAACTGCGGTGCGAGACTTGCATTTTTTTACATGTTATGTTTTTGATGGGATTTAATTATTACTTAGGTTAGTTAGTAGTGCGTAGTTTTCTCACGCTTTTTATATTGTTAGATAAACAGACGGAACATAATAATTTCTCAATATGTTAAGAATTTTTTAACAACACCAGGTGTAGGGTAAAAATATTTAAATCTCGGTCTGACCAGACACGACCATGGTATCTGTATACCCCACTTCAATAGTGGCGTTCCTAGGCGTATAATAATAACCTATATGCTACTCCAGGCGAGAGTCTATCTGTGTTCAAAATTTTATTCAAATATATTCAATTTTAGCGTGAAATAGTAACAAACATACACACAAAAACTTTTACTATTATAATAGTAGTACGATGGAAATCGAAGCTATGACCTCTGATATAGTGGACTTTAGCACTAAAACATAAAATGCACTGCAGGCAATTTGTTATTATCTATATTTTATGTATAGCTCTAGTGCAGGTTAAATTCCTAGGCACTTGATTCGCTTTAAGTAAACAGGTTCTTAGATACTATTAAATATAAGAACATTCCATAGTAATAGATTTAATTTGTTTGTTTGTTCCATTTTTTGTGCAACCAATTTTAAAGTGAATAAACCTCTTAAATAACTTGTAAAAAAACATGTCTTCTAAGAAAGACAGAAGATATTCTGTCTTCATTCTTTTTTCCATGTACTGATTCCTACAAAATAAAACAACGAAGAGATATCTTCTGAAATAAATATGATTGACAAACAAAAAAACCTGCCAAGTGCGTGTCGGGCGCAATGTAGGGTTCCGTGGTTGCCTATCATAATAATGCGGACTAAGAAGAGGGCTTTTTCACACACATTTTGGCTTGTTGTATCGACACTTGACTATAACAAAAATTATCAAAGCTTAATATTTCACAAACGGATCCTTAATCCAAAAATAGTTATTAATATTTTTAAAATACTTATGCAACACCTAGATCACGGGGTATACATCACGGGGTATACATCACGGGGTATACACCATGGGGTAAACGAGAAAAAAGAACATACCCACTTTGCGTGTAGAGGAGGTACCAACCTTAAAGGAAATATTTTTCAAGATTTAATTTACCACTTTGTCGGCGTGACTAATATTGTCGGGTATATCGATAGCAAGTTATAGCTTTTTAGTACTAAGTGTCTCTGAGCTAAGCTGGCAAATGGATGGACATGGCGAACTATAAGGGTTCATTGTTGACAACGGAACCCTAAAAACTGAAACTTCGAGAACAATTTAGTGATTAGAGAAGACATACATACAGGCAGATTTTATATGAGTAGGGATATTTTATATATAATTCCGTAGTCCATACGTATAACTAAATTTAAATAAGCTTTCTATGTTTTCTAAATGCAGACATAGGTTTAGCATACGTTTTTAGTATTCATTCAACCACATCATAAGCTAATGTAGTGAACGTGCCCCCGTTTGGTGTTAAAATAACTTGCAATGATTCACTGTGCGGTTACCTTCGATGACAAAGATAATGACTCAACTATTTATTGCATACTTATAATCATGTGTTGTTTATATTTATTCTGAATATGAGACTTTTCAAGGTTAATTTTGTATTGTAAGACTTAATAAGTAGGCTATGCACTGCTTAATCGCAGAGTCTATAAGCAAAAAATTTGGCACAACGTAGGTGTCCCACATAACCACCTGTACGTCTACAGGTAGTGTAGTATTAGTAAATAGTGTACAATATGTGTAAATGGATAAAAAAAGAATATATGCGTCACTACGCGAAGTACAAATATAAATTGCCCTCACACTTGTGGAGATTATTATAACGCCACTAAGAAGAAATGCGTCTGATTACTGTGTGTTCATTGTGATTTCATGAAGGCTGTGATGAAGATTCAGCGGAATACTTAAAGTGTAACGTCTGATTATGCTCTAATTACTCGTGGGCATCTATCCCTGACATCTATAGGCAACTAACACACATGTCTGGGTGAGATGCCTATTTTCTATTACTTTTTAAAAAACATTTTTTAATCTAAAATATATTGCACAATAGTTCCAAGTTTAATCTGAATGGTATAAATAAGCAGTGATCCAAATAAACTATGCGTATTTCATGTAGTATCTCACATATATAATTAATATTGATCTTTTTTTAAAACTATAGGCAACTCTCCCTGACTTACCATATACCAACGACTTAGGTTATTCCAGGTCATTTTATGTTATTTCTATGGAAAATGGGGATCGTGATATGCGTTCCAGTTTTTACATGTATTTATCTTTTCTCACTTTCCTGAACCTATTTCGGAGGGGATTTCGAAAAAAAAAATAGTCTATTTTTTTATTAGCCTATTAAATATGTATTTGTGTTAGTTCTACAAAGTATTTTTTTAAACTAAGGCACTAATATTTACATTAAGCAGAATTCGAACTTATGATCCCAACAGTAAAAACTATCAAAGTATAGTTTTAACGACATCATCTTCAAAATCGCCTTAATTTCTAGAATTTGATATACAAAAGAATAGCCTTGTATGTAATTTGTATGCATCCCTCACATCACGCAACTGTTACCTAACGGTCTATGTTTTAATGTTACCTTTATGTATAATATTCCTTCTAGTACGCTATAAACCAACTTTGCGAAAGGAGGTTACTAATTTGAATCGTAGTATATGTATATAGGGTGGAACAAATGGATGGGACGTCAAGTTTTACTCAAAGGAAATATTCTTTTATTTAAAAAAAAAATAATCACTGCGTTTAATTTTTTTTAACTTACTGATACCGGTAATCAAACCTACTCAAAAAGCAGTACAATACACTATTGCTATTGTATCGAACTAACTGATCGAGTTAATGCTAAATGTAATATTGTTTTTTTAATGAGTATACACAGACAGAGTTATAAAAAAGTATATAAAGAAATATTTAAAAGTTTAAGTGGCGGATTTCAGGCGCCAATTTGTGTGTCTTTAAAAAAAACTTCTAAAACTAATCAAGTGGGGTATCAGAATAAAGGTTTTTAAGAGGCAATCACAAAAATATATATAACTTATATGTTTAAAATTAATTTAGGATAAAAAATTGCTGAATATAACTTCAAATGTCGAATTAGCAAAAACTAAAAAGCTGTAAATAAAAAATATATATCATAAGAATAAAAAACCCCATCACATAAAAGCTAACAAAAAAAAATGAAAACAAGGTGACGAAGGAATGTAGTATTATGCAGTCGGAGATATGCATAGTTACATCTCGCGGCAAGGATGTAACGTTTTTTTGGGGTCTTTATTTGTTTTGCTGTGATTATATGTATATGTAAACAGTCGGAGTAATCTGTGCTGTATCTGAACATATCAGAAAGAATCTAACTAGTTGTAAAATGACATGAAAACTCATCGTCGTCTCTAATCTTTTTCCAAATGACCAATTCATCGAAAGAGTTTTTAATACAGAAGTATTGATTTACTGCCTCGGTGGTGTAGTGGCTAGCATGTACGGCTGCACATCCTGAGGTCCTGGGTTCGAGTCCCGGGTCGGGCCAAGTTTAGTTATTGAGTCTTTCTGTATAGTAAGCCTCAGTAACAGCCCGGAGTTGGGAAGTTGGCGGTGTTTCACCCCCGTGCCTCGGAGAGCACGTAAAGCCGTCGGTCCTGCGCCTTAACTCTCACCGGTCGTGTCGAGTAGTCGTCCCACCAGACAGAGAGAGAGTGACAGGAATAGAGAGTGCACTTGTGTCTGCGCGTACACTTGTGCACTATAATATCTCCTGCGCAGTTGGCTAGTCTCAATGAGATTGGCCGCCGTGGCTGGAATCGGTCAGGAGAACATCATCATCATCATCATTGATTTTTAAATGTCATTTGTATTGGTATAAATACACATTTTACGTCAGAAAAGTTGAAATGAAGTATTTTATCAAATATACATAATATGTATGTTTAATGTATATATGTATTATAAATCGTAGATTTTTTTTTTAACTTTCCAATAGGTAAATTTCTCAACTGTAAATACATCAAGTATTAATAGTTTGAACATTTCTTTACTATAAGGCGACGAATGTGGTAGTGTGGTAGTGGTAGTTAGGCAGTGGTAGCCCAGTGGTAACGCGCTCGCTTAGGAAACCGAGTGAAGCGGGTTCAAATCCCGGGTCTCGCACCTCTGATATTTTCATGTGCGAATCATTTCTAACATGATTACCACTTGCCTTACGGTGAAGGAAAACATCGTGAGGAAACCTGCATGTCTGAGAGAACCTAGCAAGTTTTTGAAAGACGTGAGAAATCCGCCAATCCGCACTTGGCCAGCGTGGTGGACTATGGCCTGATTCCCCTCGTATTGAAGGGAGGCCCGTGCCCAGCAGTTACAAACGTTACAAAGGGCTGAATACATACATACAAGGCGACGAAATATAGAAGATAAGAAACAAGTATTTTTGGAATCTAACATAATAAGCCTAAAACATAAAGACTGCAAACAAAGCTACAGCAAATATTATCATTTTTTACTATACGTTTGAAAAACATAAATACGTGATCTTATTTTTCTTTTATGGGACATTTTTTATATGAAAATTGACGGTGCAAATCCATTGCGACCTTGTTAAACAAAAAAATGCTTACTGCAATATAAACAGTTTTTATAGTTGTTCATAAAAGTCTAGTACTTTTTTTTTCTGTGTGCTGATTATCCAGCTGTTGCCTTTATAGCCCATTTAGATCGTTGAAGTGCCTTTTCACAAAATTTCAAAATAAAGTAGCCCTCTTTAATACTGTGTTGTCATATAAAAAAAATAGAAAATTAAATATAATAAATTCTTAAAAAAAAAAACTTAAAAAAAATTCTTTATCTCAACAGCAATGCCTTCAACCGGATAAAATTATAGCTAAGAACCGTCCAGGTGACGACATAAGTCCATGAAAAAAATCATCAATATCGGCCAAACACTTAGGAGGAGAAGAATTACAAACAAACGTACACCAGATTTATGTATATAGAAAAACAACCATAATAATATACATTTAATTAGCAAAAATATAGTAAATAGATAACATACCTACCTATATGAGAAACTATCTTTCTTTGAAGTCAGTTAAAACTGCCATGAGCTAAAAGCTAGGCATTTCATGTTATGGCGCCCTAAAAGCGTATGAAAGTGACAACTTCGAAATTTACTTTAGGTTTTGCTGACACTGCTATTATAATAAATGTGTTTGCTTTGCAATTTCATAATAGTGCGACAGGATTTGTTGTCGTCGACTCCGAAACAGTCAGATGAAAATATTTTGTTATAAAGCGTTATATTCAACTAGTATAGTGAATATTTAGTACCTATTATTCGTAGCTCAGCTTTATAAAATACTAGGGACTCACACTTACTTCGCTCGGGTGCGTCCCTAGGTTAATTCCTTATAAAAACTTTCATCCCCATTTTCACCCCCTTAAGAGATGATTTCCGGGATTTCCTTCCCAGGGTCTCAAACTATTTTGTTACCAAAATTCATCTAAATCAGTCCAGTACATCCAGAGATTACCTCCTACAACCTCACAAACTCACAAACATTACCTCTTTATAATATTAGTATAGATAAAGCTTTAATTACTTAAGAATGCATAAAAGGCGAACGTATACAATATATTATTTTTTTGCATAAGGAACTTTCGCAGGCGCATACAGAAAAATCCACCAGAGTTCCATCACAGAAAGAGTACCACTCTCGTAGATATATGTGATGTAAGACAGTCTATAACTTTACTCAATAAATACGCTATAAAACGCGAAAAGAATATTTCAAATCGAACCTCTATATTCAGAGATTAGCGTGTTCAAACATACAAACCCTTCATCTTTATACATATATATTTGTATAAATTTATAGCCCTTTTCGATCTCTGCTTTTTACCTTTATTAGTGACTTTAGATACCCTTCGCATTTATTTACGGAAGTTCTCAAAGGGGACTTTTTCGATTTTACGATTTATATACACAAATATCACCCTACGGGTAGCATTTTTTCGTAGTAATATGTTCATAAATTATAGTCAATAATATTCCTATATAACCCCTTCTCTTGGTGAAAACTATATGAAAATTCATACATTAGTTTCTGAGATATAGTGAAGCGAATGTTCACTATATTTACTGTCCTACACAGGAATCGAATCCACGCTCACCCTCACTTCGCTCGGGCTCATCCCTAGGTTGATTCCCCATATAAACTTTCATCCCCATTTTCACCCCTTTAAGGGATAATTTCTGCGATAAATATCCTATGTCTTTTCCAGGGTCTCAAACTATCTTCTTACCAAATTTCATCTAAATAAATCCAGTAGTTTCGGAGCTTATTCGGTAGAAACAAACAAACAAAAAATCTTTCCTCTTTAAATATTAGTATATGTAGATAACTATTAAAATACTAAAAAGTAGAACTAGTCAAGAAAAAGTTGCTTAGTTTTAAAGAAGTTACAAAATATTAGATTTTACTTCATTTTATTCCAACGCTGTTAATGTCACAATGACATCGAGAATGAAAAGCACGAACCATTCTCTATTTTGTTGAACGACGTGTTCTATTGAAAATACCTCGTAAATGAAAAATGTGGTGACATTCGCTAAACATATTTAGTACAATATCGAGTTAAATAAAACTTCTGTTCTGAAAGGTATATGTATCTAAACAAAACAAATATTTTATATATATTAGTTACCTTCCTGTGACTTTACTTTAAGCACGTGAAGGTGTTTACATAAGCTTGGATAAATATATTTTGAACTTTTATATGAAAGAACTAACTAATTTCACTTTTAGTTTTTTTTAGTTTACCCAACTTTATTTTTTATGAAATTATGGTTGGATTTTGAACGGTAGCTTAAATTTCATCTTTACAAAATCTTACAGGTAAATAGTTATATACTAGCGACTCATCTCGATTCGCTCTAGTTCGTCTCTAGCTTACTTCCCAATACAAACTTTCATCTTCATTTTAACCCATTTAATGGATGATTTACGGAATAAAAAGTATTCTATATCTTTCCCAGGGTCTCAAACTATCTTCTTAACAAATTTCATCTTTATCGGTTCAGTAGATCCAAAGATTACCCCCTACAATGTCACAACATCACAAACTAACAAACTTTACCTCTTTATAATATTAGTATAGATGAGTTCGATCTCCTCTTATACTTATATGTTGGGTTGGTAGGTACATCTATACGAATAGAAAATACAAACTCAGCAAGAAACAAACACGCGACGTCCAGCCTACTACATGACATTAAAATGGTGTAGCAATCCAAAGAAATACGTGAACACTCGGTTATCGAATAGGCAGTTCTATGATAGAGAATGTATATTAAGTATGGTTCTGTAGACCTCCTAATAATGATATATATTTAACATTTTAAATATAACTATATTTTTCCCCCGTGAAAGACTCCCGTGACCATGATTGCTGTAAAGCATTCGAAACATCACCAACCAAAAATCAAAGTAAATTCGAGAAAAAATCGGAATAGATAGTTTTGTTTAAAATGTCTAATATTCGCGTAAATCTAGAAAAGTATTACATATTTTTAAAACTAAAGTAAATGTCTAATATTCGCGTAAATCTAAGAAAGTATTACATATTTTTAAGATAAGAGTATGAAGACAAAGTACGTCGTTAGGTCTTTGTTGCAGGAGTTATCGTCAGCCCATTTGTTTTATTGTATTGTATTATGCTAGACCTATTTTGATTAAAATTATACATACGTAATAGTAATCAAACTTTCAATAATATACATACAGACAGGACGTTACTATTCCACATCGCAAATTCTGAAACCAATCTTGTGAAAATAAGATGTCATTAACTATAGTTTTCAAAATCTGAAAAGGCACCGTATATATTCCGGATCAATTTACGTGACACATTGAGTTTCTTCAATAAAACCAACATCTTGTCTCAAATAACTTGAAAACTATCATACAATTTCATAACTATCACAGATTGTAGAAATTTCCGATAGCAGTTTCTTGCTAAGTCCTGAGGATCGTCAGGAACTTTATGACAACGTTGCCAAATCTTTTGATTGGCCCGCTCCGACCGGGCAAATTAGATCTACCCGCAAACGCTATAAACGGCGCTTCTCTGATTGCTTACTCGTAATGAAGATGTTTTTTACATTTTAGTGTAACGTGGATATATCACTGTCATATTTAGAATGAAATAAATATATCTTGAGTTATTTTCTACTATTGTAGCGCTTTTTCTTGTTAAGTACTATTTCCTGACTCTATCTGTGTTTCCAGACTTTAATCCAATCATCCAATTATAAATATTAACAATTAGGAAATAATAACAAATCCTAATAAATATTACGTTTTTTCAACCTAATGAACTATTGTGGGTTGTTGCAGAAGTTGAACCTAGGTATAAAAAGAATAAAACTACTAAACAATAATAAAATGCAGTTTATAAATTTTCTGTATGTTTACATTTCATTTGATTATCTTTTAAATAATGAAATAATATTTTAAGTATTACTCATAAAATTTCAATATAAATAGCACATACAATACAGATTCAATAATATAACATTTTATCGTCAAAGAAAGTATCGTTCGCGCCAAAATTCCCGCGTCACGAAATGGCCGATCGTAAAAGCAAATGGCGGATGACACAAAACGGGCGGTAGTTTATTTAACAAGGTCGAGTCTAGGATTCCTTGAAAGATAAATTATTTGTGTTTGTCTTTAAATTTGCTGAGACTTAAGTTAAATTTAAAGTTTTCTTTGAAGCAAATACTTTTATTAAATATATTAAAGAGGAAACATTTTTATAGTACCACGTATTTCATATGACTTTTATTTCTACTTTTTTGCTTTCAGAATTTTCATTTTGTTACTAATGAAACATTTGCTTCTGTATAGTACTTTTATAAATATTTTCTCGTTAAAGTTTTATCAATATGGATCTAATCCTTTTTTGGCATAAGCTGAAGATGTAATCACTTATAATAATACAGAAATTAGCTATTAAAATGAACTAAAAAATCACAACCTTATTACTTATATATAATTCTCGAGTTGCAGTAAAATTGACTTTCAGTCTAAAGCTCGGCAAAGGATAATTGAAAATTTTGTATTCTTTTTGTTAGACTGACTCGTTTTCAAACATTAATAAGGTAAAATGTATTTGAAATATTGTCTAGTTTAACTTTTTTATTTACTTAAGCGATATTTTTCTTACTAGAACCCCTATTTTTAGATAACGATGTGTAGACAAACGCTCTCAATTACGATTTATTTATATAATATAAGTAACAAATAATTGCACAAATATGGATGATCACTCTGTGAGAATCGAATCTGCGACTTTTGATGCATCTGTCAGTGCTACGTAAACATCTCCAGACTACATATACATACATATTATTATAATATTTTAATTGAAATTATTTTTCCGGAAACATAAATTCGGAAATCTTAAATGTTATTCCAAAGTATATATTTTTTTTATAAATAGTACAGTTTATGATAATTTAATTCCGTTATTTTTTGAAGATGTATCATGAAAAATATATTTTAACAAACAACTAAAGCTTAACGTATCTATAACGTTTACATTCCTTGATTCTACATACAGTGATTTCCCTTGTAAGCTATTCATAGAGCTAGCAGTTATAATGGCGCATACCTGTTATAATGACATGAATAACCAGTTAGAAGGGGTTTATTAAATATTGGTTTATATTTTACAAACCCCTACTCACGGGGGCTAAAGGGGCTGAAAACGTGAAACCGGTAAAGCTTGTAAGAAAATTTCATATTTTCTTACCAATTCCAGCATATTCCGAAAGTATCTGAATAAAACGCAAGGGAACTCAGAGCGATGCTGGTAAGGTAGATATTCGTTTAAAAATATTTACTAACTTCTTACCAATGATAGATAATAACGATTAATAGATATGGTTGTGTGCAGTTTTTTTTATATAATTTATTATATTATGCTTAAGACCTTTAATTAAGCGTAATGTGAGTACCGAAGTAATTCTAACCAATAGAGACCAATAAAATGAATCAAAGATCCACACCCGCAGTCGTTAGATGTAGTAAATTGTCTATTGGGACCGCTTGGATGCTGCCTGAAACGATGTTGAAAAATACTCACACTACGTTATTCTGTGTTAGCCCTTAATTTGGCAGGAGAAAAAAGTATGCAAATTTATTATTTTTATTTGATTTTATTCATTATTTATGTCTATTATAACTAAGAAAAAAACAAAAAAAAATCCTTTGTCATTAGTTTTAAAAAAAACCTATGTCAAGTATACTTCACACTGCACATAATACAAAAATGTCGTAACAATCTGAGATGTCCAGAACTATGCACATTGCCCATTATATACAGTGAAAAAATTGTTAAGTTTGTATAAAAAAAAAACAGTTAAAAAACAGTAAACTTTATTATATCAAATAGGAAACATACAAGAAAAATAGGTTATATTTTATAACGTAGAATATCACTTCTTATACTTAAAATTCAACAATCTTAGGCATATTGAGGTAATTGAGATCACATAATTAAATGTTTAACTTATTAATTATTATTGACTTTCATAGTTATTAATCACAAAAAACGAATCATTAATTTGTGTGACATAATATATAAAATCAGTCTTACAGTTTTCAATACCAATCTAATTAATTATTTTGAGTGAAAGTTATGGAAACAATTTCTTTTCCTTACAAAACACAGCCTTTGGTTGCATTTGATACAGTACACCTCAGTCTTATTTTTTGTACAATATCTACATCTACCTTGTAAAACCTTGCCAGTGACCTACCCCATCATAACGTACAGACTCAACAGGCCTAGGTATCATAGGAGTTTGAATAATAGGAACATTTTTATTTTTAGAAGAATGCAATTCAGATGACCTCCCTGTTTGTTGCAGTTCTTTTGCTAGTTCCACTCTA
Source organism: Argynnis bischoffii washingtonia (assembly GCA_033884665.1). NCBI lineage: Eukaryota > Metazoa > Arthropoda > Insecta > Lepidoptera > Nymphalidae > Argynnis > Argynnis bischoffii. Next base: position 9,298,303 of record JAEMGE010000029.1, read on the forward strand.
AATGTCTTCAAGTTAGTATGCTGAGTTCCTTGACGACTACAATTTCGTCGGTATAATAACCAGGCATTATTAACGCATATATCAAGCATTTGAGCAAATATTCCCGAGTACCAGCGACGACTCTTGAATGTAGTCCGGTATAGAGCTATCAACATATCACAGAGATCGACACCACCCATATGCTGATTGTAATGTTTAATGAGACATGGACAGTCCACGTCAATTTTTCTTTTTTTCTCTTTACTATAACGTTTAATTTTTTCAACGGGATATGCATCGGCATAGGAGCTTACTAACGTGACTATTTTGTTGTCAAACCATTTGACTACTGCTAGTTTTCTTTCGTTATCTACCATCTGACTGAAAGTACCTCTTCCCTTCTTTTTCATGTCTTTGTCGCTCATTAATAACTTTTCACACCCTCTTAATCTATTCTGTCTTATTGTTCCTAAACTAAATAAACCATAACTGTCTCTCAGATGAAAGGATAGATCTAGAGTTGAAAAGTAGTTATCATAATAAACAACACTTGCTTTAGTTTGAATTGTTTTGCAAAGAGCAATAACTAATTTAGCCCCCAAAGTCATATTCTCCTCTATTTCTGAAAATTTAATGAACCTGAATGTATCTTCTCCTGCATATAATATAAAATCATACACTATACCCGAAGCTCCAGCACGTACAATGTTTTTAAACCCCCATTTGTTAGGTTTAATTGGGTTGTACTGTTTACGGTTTCCCGCTTTTTTACCCTTATATGGTATAGTCATTTCATCAATGCTATATCGCAATTCTTCTTCTGTAGCCAAACAGTTACGTCGTATCTTTTCTACTAAGGGTCTCACTTTATAAAATCGGTCGGAATCAGGACAAGAATTGTCTACGAAGTGTAAATATTTCCGAATTTGTTGGAATCTTTTTAGAGTCATTATGTTAGCTATACTAGCGTACCTTAATTTATTTGACCAGTAATCTAAATATGAAGGCATCGATACCACCCCCATAATTAACAATATAGATATAAAACCTCTCAATTCGTTTTCTGTTATGTTAATAGATTTTCCTGTTTTCTGCACTGAGTAAAGGTTGGTATTTAATACAATGTCCGTAAAAATATCTACAGAAAAGTATTTGAAAAAATAATCCAATGGTGAGTTGTCGCCAGTCATATCAAATATAAACTCATCCTTCGGTATTAAGGCCTTGTGTCTAAACTGACCTCTTTTCCAAGAATATTGTTTTAGTGGAAGTTTTTTAGGCTTCTTTCTAACAGGTTTTATGAAACGTCCTACTAATTTACGTTTTGAACGTGTTGTTGGAGTACATGGCGTAGGAGGTATATCATTGAGCGCAGGCGATGATATTGATGTTATTGAAGACAGACTAGGAATATTATCATAGTTTACCTGGGTAGGGGTTGGAAATACTTGTTTTAAAATTGGTGTTATTGGTACTGGTGTCTCTTGGTCAATTTCTTCTAATACATCTGGACTATCTGATTCTAACAGGTTCAATTCTTCTAAAGACGTTGATATTGATGGTGCATCTGATGAGTAATTATCCGCATAACACTCTCTTATTATTTGTTCTTCATCGCTGGAGCTGGTATTATTATCAATATCGGACGGCGCATCAATTTCCGGTATCAAAGCTAATATTTTATTCGCTCTTGAAAATTTCTTTGAAAACTGAAATTAAGTTTTATAAGACTATGTGAATTATATTACACACCAATTTTAATACCTAATTGTGTACCTAATTGGTAATGGCCATTATACTGGACAATATAAATAAACATCACAACACATAGTATTTGACAAAGGGAAGTATACTGGACATGAGTATTTAGATAAAAATAAAACAAAATTCCGAACAGTTTCGTAAAACAATATAACACAAATTAAATTATCATACTTTTAGCAATTATTTTTAATTATAATTAAAATATATTTCCTTATAATAAATACGATAAAAACGTTAATTACCCCGTGCCGGCGCGACGCACCTTGACTCTCCTCCATCTTGGCGGCAACTGATAGGTTTAACTCAAAAACGGTCGTCAAATTTTATTTGGGTGGGGGAATTATTAAGCTAACAAACTATATTGAAAGTCGACCAGTAGACTTCAATGATTTAGTTGTAGATTTTTTCAAAGTTGTAGTCTAGTATTCTTCTCATAGTCAAATTAAGGGTTAGAGTATTTTTTGCTGGCTTTAAACCTTGTAATTATAGTATAGTAGCAATGTTACTTGTATTGTTGTTTGTCTTATATTTTTATTTAGTATTAAAAGATAAGTTCCATAATCAGAAAATGTTAAAAACTGGTAATTATCACTCGAAGGTACCTTTTGTGATTTGATTTTGATTGAATTTTTCGAAAATATCGATTTTTCGTTTTCATCGACTCGTAATAATAATAATCTTTTGGAAAACGATCATTTAGGCAAATTTTATTATTAACATTTGTTTATGTGTTATTTTAGATCATAGTTTATCTGCAGATAAACATACAAACATACAGACTTTCGCATTTATAATAATAAGTCGAAAACCATTCCCTATAGTCGAATTTTGACAAAAATCATTTATTTATACCAAAGCTCGTTAACAGCTACTAAGGAATAAATAATTAAAAATGGTTGACAGACAGGAGAAAAACGTACTGAACAGTTTTGTTTTATCTTTTTATATATAGATAAAACGACTCTTCGGAACCCTAAAATCAACAAAGATAGAGGATGAAAGCATTAAACGAACAAAATCGAAGCTCGTGTCCAAAAATCGCTAACAAACTTTCATATAAAAATCGAAAATAGTTCTTTTCATTAACAATTTAGACTCAAAATTGTATAACGTTGGATAACCAGGTATTACGCACGTTTTAAATTAGACTGTATTTTATTTAATTTTTAGGTTTAAAATGATGTAGCAGATATTTTCCATACATATGGATGTATGTCGCAGGCGTAATTGGGAGCTGGTCCGTCCCGGATTGCAAAAGGGTATCAAAAGCATAAATTCACAGCGTTTTTCCAATTTTTACGAAAATTCATACGAAAGAAAGTAAAATGTAGCGATTTTTAAATGAACATTTCGGCGTTTTACGGTTCAGATTAGTGAAACGTGCGGAATTATTGTAATGGAGTTTGTTCGTCACTTTGCGGTTTTTGATCTTGAATTTTTTACTGGCAATATGGTTAGTGGGCTTTAACTAGGAACAGTTATGATTTTAGGTAAGTAATTGCATGTGCTTAATCATATCGCTGAAAAATTTTAGCCTAAAAATTTTTGTACTTCAGATGTAATTTTTTTTGTATTGCAATATAAACGTATAATCCATAATAAGAATTCTTGTATAACTTTATGGACAGACACCGTCTGCAAAAACCACAAAAATTTTGACGAAAAGCTTTGGGAATCAAAAAATTGAAATAAACGCAAAAGCTCCGTAAAAACAGTATTATTTTATTATTAAATATTCGCGTAAACCTGAGAAAGTATTACGTGACACTTTAGCAAGTAGAGAATTATCTATTGATGAGCTAATTCTATCTGATACCTAATGCTTTTTTAAATTTAGCAAATTTTTGACACTTTAAATAAAACACGGGACCCCCCACCCCTCCCCCCCGATGATTGCTGTAAAGCATTCAAAACGTCGGGGAAGATATCAAGGGATAAAAGGTAGTTTAATTTACTCTATCTGAATCTAATTATTTATTAAAACCTCAGACTAAAGAATTATATACACGGAGTCCGCCAAAAAAATTCAAAATCAAAAATAGTAGAATGATTTGCTGCTTATGCTACTATTCTCGATTTTACCATAGATATCGTTTACTTTGTTTAAAGAATAAAGGAATTTTATATATGGACTAGCGACTCACCTTCGCTACGCTTCGGGTTCGTCCCTAGACAAAAACAAATCTATCCTACGGGAACTGTAAATTTTTCCGGAATGATATATAGCCTATAGCATTTCTCAATGAACGGGCTATCTAATGCAAAAAGAATTTTTCAAATCGGATTAGTAGATCCTGAGATTCACGCGTTCAACCAAACAAAGAAACAAACTCTTCAGCTTTATAATATTAGTATAGATTAGTTAAATAATGTACAACTTTTGAGAGAAAAATATGAATAATTAAAATAATACTATAGTCTTTTGTATTTATAAGCATTAGTTCTCTTTCCATTTAAAGAGAAATCGCATTATATTAGCTTATTTTTTATTACAATAAAAATCCTTTACCTATTTTTATTCATTAGCATTCATTTATTTATCATTCAGAATACAAATTATCATTTATATACTATTTTAAAACATTATGTATTACTAGCGACTCACCCTCGCTTCGCTTCGGGTCCGTCCCTAGGCAAAAACATTCCATCCCATACTTTTCATCGAAAAAACAACCTATGTGCTATTTCGGACTCCAGACCTTCATTAAATAGTAGTGCTTTAAAATACCTAATGAAAATGTTAACAATCGCACTAGTCGCCGCTACAATTTTCGAAAGTTTCCCTCGATTTCTCTAGGATCCCATCATCAGATCCTGGTTTTCTTATCATGGTATCTTGGAATATCTCCTTCCCAACAAAAAAATTTATCAAAATCGGTTCATAAACGACGAAAAAATCCACGAACAAACATAAAAAAAATATATTCGGTCGAATTGAGAACCTCCTCCTTTTTTTGGAAGTCGGTTAATAAACAAACAAACAAAAAATCTTTTCTGTTTATAATATTAATAAATATTTAAAAAATATAATAAAAAGCAATATCAAACCTTTCTACAATTATTAAGCAAAAGTGCAACAAATACATTTTAGTCGTCCGTACTCGCACGCTTCATGCGCCGTCGCATCGACCCCGTAGGGTATGCGCACACTGTACAATTTGGGTACAACTGAAAAATCTAAGTTTTTAACCATTTTGTTACTGTATACTTTTCGCGTGATTCAGATTATAAGATTCAGTATTATAAGAGAGGCTGTATTGCAAAAGACTAGGTTAAAAAATAATTTTTTTTCAATGTATGGTAACACAATTGGCAATTTCCTGTCCAAATAACGTATCTATCTGCTATTTTCCGTACTTGCGATGTAGTTTGATATAATTTATGTCAAAATTCTGTCACTTATAAGGAAAGATTCAGAAAGATAGATAATTAGGTACTGTCGTTAGACTGTTTATATATTAAACATGTACAGGTACAATTAAAATACTTACTACATATTTAAATTGATAGAATCATCAACATATAGGATACTTTTTACAGCAGGAAAATATCGCATCTCTGAGAAATCTATACTAAATGTTAAAACGTAAGTAGAGTAAAATATATCTATATAATAATATATCTATATAAAAATATGCTATAAAAATATATCTATATAAAAATAAAATACTGTTTGTTGGTAACCGCATTACTTAAAAACGCCTAAACTGATTTGGCTTATACTTTTAAAGGTTTATGATACCTCGTATGAAATTTGATTTTTAGGGAAACATTGGAAAAGTGATAAATTGAAAAATTCCGGAAAGACTGTTTTTTTTATAGGATTTTTCGAAATCAAGTTCAAAATTTTTATTTTGGGCAACTTATGTTGGATCTGCTAAGATATTGTAAATTTTATAAAAGAAAATTGTACATCTTATACATATCTTTAAATTCTCTTTGATTAAAAAGTTCAGTTTTTGTCATCAATGGAGATGTTTTCTCAAGGAGCAAAACCTGATTCAATAAGAATATACTAATAAAGAACAATTCTAGTGTAATAATCATTTAAACTGCAATATACCTAATTGAATGAATCACCTTAATAATAAAAATTATATAAGACTTACTAAACACTTATTTCATCCAATGTAATTTGAAACAAAATCAAACTAATTCTATATTAAACCACTTAATAGTCAATACATTTGATATAAAATTCAGCGAATTTCTCTAAAAAAACATATATATTACCTAAAAGATGTGAATCATTGAATTAAAGTAATACCATTTCTAAGAAAGAAATAACCGCAGTGTACGTAATTAGAACCACAAACCTGCGGTGACAATGAACAAATCATAATTACTATGCAAATAAAGATAATATTTAATACATTTTAAAATATTTAGAGTTGTCGTTGGTTATTGATAAGTTTTGATTCTTGAAAAAACTAATTCTATTTCGCACTTGCTTAGGAAATGGAGTGAAACGGGTTCAAATCCCGGCTCTGATATTTTTATGTGCGAATCATTTTCTAACATGATTAATACTTATCTTACGATGAAGGAAAACATCGTGGGAAAACCTGCATGTCTGAGAGAACCAAGCAAGTTTTCGAAGTAAATGCTCAATTCGCCCGCACTTGTCCAGCGTGGTGGACTCTATTGTCCACCTCCTCCTCCTGATCCCCCTCGTATTGAAGGGAGGCCCGTGTCCAGCTGTGGGACGTAAAAAAGGGCTAAATACAAAACAATACAAATGACAAATCACGTAAATTACTATGAATTCAGTAGAAATCCCTGTCTTTAAAATATAAATGTAGATTCAGAAATTGAAAAGAAAGTTATAATTTCAAAAATGCAGTACGAAACTATTTGTCAAGTGCGCTACAACCTTAACTCGCACGGAGCTCAACCGGATACGTTTGTCACATGCAGTAGCTAACTTATTCACACATGATTTTAGCTTTTAAAGTTCTTGAAATAGCGTCCATTATTCTTTAAACCCACAAATTTTGCCCTTTTTATGATAGCCATTTACTATTTTAAACCTTATTTTGAAGTTTAAAGAGTTTCATTTATCTTGTATGCGTTTAAGGTTTTGGTTTACGACTCTTTTTATATTTGATTTTGATCCTTTTCCTTTACAATATAAAGCCTATTACTGTGTGTTGTATTAAATTTTGGCTTTTAAATTTATGCTTCAAAGAAAATTGTACTCTATTTCTGATATTATTTAGGTTTATTTTCATTGAACAGTATAATTCGGATGGATAACATTTTCAGGTTAGTTGTGACAAAACGCTTTGTAGGTTTTAGCTTTTTGCTTTAGCTTATGATTTGGTTTATTTTTGATTTTGATTTTGAAATTCCATTGTATTGTTTTAAGAATTTTAAAGTTTGCGCAACATTTATACCAGAAAGTTTTATTATTTTTACTAGCAAATCATCCTCGCTCTGCTCGGGTTCGACCCTAATTACGTTTCGACGTTTAGTATAGATTTCTCAGAGATGAAATATTTTCCCGCAATAAAAAGTATCCTATATGTTGACCCGGATAACCAGCTATGATTATATCAAACATTAAAATTTGTCCAGTGGTTTTCTCATAATGTGTTCCCAGACAGACCGACAGATACAAATTCTAAAAACTACAGATTCGGCCTCTGTATCGATAAAAATGACTATTTCAATAAAATTTTCCAAAAAATATTTAATGTACAGATTCGACGCAGTATTTTATTATACGTATGGATATAGATTATTTTAAAAACTAGTGACTCATGTCTATAGATGCCCTTCACATTTATTGTATTACGGAACTTCTCAGAAGGGACGATTTTTACAGAGATAAGACAAAGAAATTCTGAGATTTTTTTCAACTTAATTAAACATCATTATCATACTCACCGCTATTTTTATAAGGGTATACCCTATAACCTTAACCTTTGTTCATAATCCCTAGTGGTGAAAACCGTATGAGTATCTGTACAAGTTGTTTCTGAGATTAGCCCTGACAAACGCAAACTCAGGGGTATTATGATTAATTTAAAATTATTGATATGGTAATTTTAAATCAAATATTTAGTATTTTTAAATCAGAATTAATCATCATTTTCCCTGAGATCTAAATAAACACGAAAACTCTATATTAAACGATAATTTTAAATAAAATTATCGATAATTTTAAATAAAATTATCTGTTCGGATGTTTTCGCGGATTTATTTTGACTTTTGATTCCCGACGTTTCGAATGCTTTACAGCAATCATGGTTACGGGAAAGATTAAGGTTTTAGACATCTTCAAGGTACGCCGAGATAATAAATTTGCGAAAAAAGAGATAGTTTTATTTAAAATGTTAAATATTTGCGTATCTAAGAAAGTATTATGAAAAACTTTGGTTAAATTAACCAAATTTTATGATAGTGCGATTACACTCTCTGTTTATGTATAAAAAAATTTTATCAGAACGGTATCGGACAGAGAATGAACTTTGATAGGCACTATAGTATGGATCAGGTCTAAAAGTGAAGTTGATGTTTTTGTATCAAATGGCACCGAACGAGCAAAGGTAAGGTACTAGTTCAAAATAAAAATTGTAAGGACCATCCTTATTAAATTATACCTTACGTTTACACTTATTCCACTGAACCGATTTAGATGAAATTTGGTATGAAGATAGTTTGAGACCCTGAGTAGGACATAGAATAGCTTTTATAATGGAAATCATCCCTTAAGGGGGTGAAAAAGATGGACGTTTGTATAGAGAATGAATCATTTCTCAAATAAGGGATGTAAAATTGATCATACCTATGTATACATCTATACACCTATACATCTATACATCTATACAGATAAATAAAATTGGAGTGTCTGTTTGTAATATTAAAATAACCGCTTTTTACTACATGCATATGGATGTATACACGGTACATATACCAGAACAACATTTTTTTTTACAATTTTTGTCTGTCTGTCTGTTTGTTCCAGCTAATCTCCGAAACGGCTGGACCGATTTTGACGGGACTTTCACTGGCAAATTGCTGATGTTATAGGGAGTAACTTAGGTTTACTTTTTATTTTAGAAAAAGAATCAGGGTTCCGCGAAAAAAAATTAAAACCCATGAAATTATGAACAAAATCCGCGTACGGCGTACGCACCCGAGCAAAATGAGGGTAAATCGCTATATAATTTAAATGAATATCTTAGGAGTACTATTTATGTATAAACATAGCTAACCGTAAAAACGTACCTACCTAGGGACGAACGCGAGCGAAGCAAGCGTGAGTCCCTAGTATATAATATAGTCTATCTATTCTAAACTAATCGTTAAAGCAAACCCAGGAAACCAAAGCGAAGCGAGGGCGAGTCACTAGTATGTGCGAAATACTGTTTGTTAGTTTATCCTTCATTCGCACTGCAATGGACTCGAGTGGTTTTCACATACTTATTAGCATCACATACAACTATCTTATTATGCAATCAAATATTGAAAGTCGATAAACCTAGAACTAGGTTAAGCGTTCTTCGAATTATCATATCAATTTGAAATTTTGTAACTATACAAGAATAATACTTTCTTAAATTACGCGAATATTTGGCATTTTAAAATAAACTATCTATTTGTCACGGGAAAGTACCTTCTTGATGTAAAGCATTTAAAACCGCGACAAAATCATTTTAAAAGTATAGAAGAAGTGACAAACATACATACAAAATTTCGAATTTTTTTATATTCCTATTTTTTAGTAGGAATGTACAATGTTCATACATATATATATATATATATATATATATATATATATATATATATATATTGCTTTAGGTGGATGAAGCTTAATGACTATCGAAGTGAAACGTATTATGTTGAAAAGAAAAATGAATAACATGTCACATAAAATATATTCTAATACAAATTTGTATGAAAAATATCATTCACATTTAGTCTCAATAGCAAACATAAGTGTATGAAAACGGGGACAGGTCGTTAGATCGACTTTTAATTGCATTCTTCACATATTCTTATGGATGGATTTATGGAAAATAATATTGGCATGATTTTAAAAGAGCTTTTGTTTTAGAATTGTAAGCTTTCTATGTAAACTAGACTTTAGAAATATATTATACTACAATACTTATAAATATCAATTTTTAAGGCTATCGATTGAATGATGTAGAATTTGAGACTCTGCAAAACTAGCGGTAAGTTACAAAATGAATAGTATAAGTTCTTCAGTATCTATCTAAAAGTACACGTTACATATAAATATGTGTCAAAATTTCAGAGCAATTGGTAAAGAAATTTGGAGATTTTCATTTTTTACCAACGGAAATCTTTATTTTAGTTCATATATTTTATGTATATACTTACAATTAAAAGTTTATTTAATATTTTTGTAGAATTTCAAATTGTTGAGTTTTCCTGTATCGAAATACCTACTTAGAAGCAGCCTGGAGTCGGGAAATTGGCGGAACACCCCCGAATCTCGGAGAGCACGTTAACCCGTCGATATCTTACATCAGTCGTGTCGAGTTGTCATCCCAATAAAATATAAAAGTAAAATCATTATATTATAATCGTTATCATCTAACATATTATATTATATTATAAAGCTCTAAGTCTAAGTGCACGGTCAGACGGTGCAGAGTAAAAAGTTACTGTTCTGTTTTTTATAAAGAAAATAATAATACGTAACAGAAAAGTTAAATCTGTTATTATTAATGTGTTATGGATACCAGATAGTCAATACACTACATATATATATAACTTTATATACATAAATATTATAAATATAAGCACCCATGATTGGAGTACAAACATTCGTGCTTATCACACAAATTAAGGCCCCCAGCGGGATTCGATCCCACGACCGTTGACACAGCATGTAGGGTCAATACAAATTGAGCAAAACGTACCGTCTTTTTTTCCAAAAATAAATAATAAAACTATTTTTCCAAAAATAGGTAAATATTGTTCGTGTTTTATTTTGATTTTTAATTCCCTACAGGCTACGGACAATATGTGCTCACAAAATGATACGATAATGTGTTTGAAAGAAACATTGATGGCTCCAAAGGCGAAGTTACTTACAATACCCTTCTTCTTCTCACTCAATCTTCAATATTATTCTTTTTCTCAGCACAACTGCCTTCCGAGCCAGTGGTAGATTCCTCACGGACTTACATATGGACATTTAATTTAAAATTATAATGTATATTTGATGATTCAAAAGTGCTTGTAAAAGTCTAGTATTATAATAAACTAGCGACTCAACCTCGCTCCGCTCGGGTTCGTCCCTACTTATGTATGTATGTTTTAACGTTTAATATAGATTTCTCACAGATGAGATATTTTCCCGCAGTAAGAAGTATCCTATATGTTGAGCCGGATAACCAGCTATCATCATACTAAATTTAATCAAAATCCCTCCAGTGGTTTTTCCGTGATGCGGTAACAGACAGACAGACAAACAGACAAAAATTCTAAAAATATAGATTCGGCCTCTGTATCGATAATTGTCTATTTCAATAAGATTTTCCAAAAAATATTTAATGTACAGATTCGGCTTAGTTACAATTTTATTATATGTATAGATAGATATCATATCATCAATTGCAGGGTAAAGTTACATATAAAATGTGTAAAACGTAAATTTCATGTAACGTAAATAAAGCATGTTTTATTTATTTTTAATTTGCCTGTATACATTCCCTGTTAGCTATAAAATAAGGAAAAATATCCGACACATACTATATGTGGTGTGTGCGGTATGCTTTGATTTGTATTGGCTGGCACCGACTTCGAAAAAATCTGATTAAGTATCTATTCTAAATGAAAACCCCCGTTTAGTTATTTTTTACTTTTCAGTGCCTGGAAGTCGTTTTTTTTTTTAATAAGATAAATATTTGTATGAATGTAAAATGTCTCATTGCTGCTGCAATGGTCTCCTAATACGGATCAGGCTATAGAGTACCTGTAGTTCCTACTCTAGGTATGTCGCTGATGCTGTACCACATGAAGCATATAGAAATCCCATCTATACATATAATGAAATTCTGAGTCGAATCTGTACCTTAAATATTTTTTTGGAAAATCTTATTGAAATAGACTTTATTATCGATACAGAGACCGAATCTATAGTTTTTAGAATTTTTTCTGTCTGTCTGTCTGTATGTCTGTCTGTCTGTCTGTTACCGTATGACAGAAAAACCACTGGAGGGATTTTGATGAAATTTGGTATGATGATAGCTGGATATCAGGGTCAACATATAGGATACTTTTTGCCGCGGGAGATTATCTCATACCCACGGGAGTACACGTTATAACACAACCCAAAAAATATTTATGTTCAGAATTTCTTGAAACTTGGTACTAATGCTCTTGGATACGATTAAATAAATACGTGTTTAAGCGTTTTTTGAAATTCATCCCATAAGGAGATAAAATAAGGGATGAAAATTTGTATGAAACCTACCTTTTTAAAGTTTTTTGGTGTAGTTTTAGCGCGAGCGAAGCCGCGAGTTTTGCTAGTTATACTATAAAATACATTTGTGTTATGTCATTATAATATTACGAGGTAGACTTCCAGGATCGGAAATTAAAGCACATCATTTGCACTATAGATATTTTATTGATTAAGCTTTACAACAGTCACTTTTAAAGCTAAGTTCAGACTACGACAAAAATTACGACATAAATGTCAGACATTAATTTTAGTACTGTTCACACTTTTACGAAATTTTAGTGTCTGAGTAGTGTCTATATAAATGTACGGAAAATTTGTCCGAGCTGTTCACACTCCTTGCTTCACATGAAACTCATTTTAAGTGCAATCTTCTACGAGGTGTGGTGTATTGAAAATATCGAAACTGTTCGAAAACTTTTCAACCACACGAGATACTTGGATACAACGTATTCACAGCCGCTGGTACGACATTAATTTATCGTGTCATAATAAATTTTACAATTAGAGACACTCGCGTTCACACGTAGACACTCGGTGTATACACTGAGTGTACTGTGTACAGCAGGAGTTCCCAATTAAGCCCTTAACTTAAATTAAAATTTGTAAATTAAAACTGTTTACATTTATCTGGTTTTGACATCTATCGGCACTCTGAGTGTTAGCGTTAACACGTCACGTGACCATGTCGATGACGACTTATATGAATTTACTCCCCATCTAAACCTGCCTATAGAAGTTTTCAGTTAAAAAATATAAAGGGGGGTTATGTAAATATTTTTTATGATCCGGGAGGCTCAACAGAAGAAAGGTTGGGAAACCATGGTGTGGTGTCTTAATCTAAACTAAGCTCAGGCAGTCCGAGTGCACTCGAGGTGCACGCACAATTTTCTTGTCTTTTTCTCAATCTTCGTTAACTCCTGAACTTCAACTGAACTCTTGACAAATTTCATTCCTTTTTATATACATAAAAAGAGGGTTTTAGTATTCGAAAATTCAAAAATATCCCATTTTTTTCTGGAAAGTGTTTGTCTCTCTCACACTAAAGGCAATTTAAAATTAACTATTCGTGTCGTTGATTGTCAAAAACAACTATCTTGGCATCTATTTTTAAGCATAGTTCAGGAGTACTATTTTAGTGTAAAAATATTAATTTTCAATTTATGCAATAACATTTTAACAGCTAGAAAATGAACTGATAGACATTACTTTAAATAAAATTCGCGGATTTATTTAGATTTTTGGTTCTCAAATGCTTTACGATAATCATGGTCATTAATACCAAATATTCACATAAATCTAAAAAAGTATTATTATAGACATTATTTTATTATAAGAAAAATCGAATTTACAACCTACCATCACATAATATCAGTACATACTATACTGCCACTGTTCCGACGGTCACGAGTAACCATTATCTGAAGCAATTTGAAATTTCAAACAAAATCTCGTTTACTCGAGTTTCGGAGTAACAATAAAATAGTTTAAAAGCGAACTAATTGTTGAATCGCGGACACGCCGGCTTTTTAATTGAATTCCATCGCATCATCCCCGTTCCCTTGCCATGAGATAATGGACGTATGAAATGTAGATAAAAATATTTTAAATTCGTTTTCGAGCTGATGTTTATTTCAATCATAAAGTAAATTCTTCTATATGTACTATGTTTCCGTACATCTCTATGTAATTAGCTCTCTATACATATGCTAATGTAAGAAATTGTACAGTAGTTTTCGTGAAAATATGAGGGGTTTCGTAAAAAATTGAATTATCATGTAGAGTATGTGTCTGCGTAAAACCCAAAAGAACCTCCCCCGTCCATTACCGTTGCAGGATCGCTTACGCACTTAACCCCGAGGCCCCAACAGCTGCCTGCCGAGGCAGACTACAACAACCAAGGGGTTACTCCCATGGTTCACTCTGTTATCAGAGAAGACCAGGAGCAACCCGCATGGCACACCGCTCACCGAGAGGTGGACATCTCCAAATGTGTCTCTTGGCTTCACGCCCGCTCCGGCAATCCGGACTCTCCGGAACAATCCGGAAGAACACCCCCTCCCCTCCCCACCTTCCCCCATCCACCCGTTACGACAAGATAAACACAATTCGAGGGGACACTGATGAAATGATATCAAAGGCATAAGGTTTTAGAAACAAATTTATTAAAGAATAATTAATTGACAATATATTATATGTAAAAACTAATGACAAGTGACACTAACATAAAATAGTTCCTATATTAAAGTGTGTAAGCGTCCATACTTTCATCAGACACAGACTGTGACCAGAAGAAATACATAATGTACTCTTAAATAAAAATTTGCCATAAACGCTCGTAATATAAGGAACCTAGGGAAGGACTACAGTGAAGAGAGGGTATGTGTCTAGTTACAAAACACATTTAAAACAATAAGACGCGGTAAGAGTTGGCAGTGTGGGTAACAATTTACGTTTATAAACATGTTTACGACTTTAGAGGCAAATAGATATTGGCAGCAACTATTGACTTAAACAAAAAAGTGGGCAAAAAAACTTAATATTCCACACGGTAAGGTGAGCTTTAGTTGTAGCTTTTTATTTCTTACATGTTTGTATACAGTGCCAAGTGCGTCGCGAGAAGCTTATGAGTTTAAAAAAAAACCAATAAGTATGCTCAGCTTTACTTGGGATTCGAACCTAGTACTACAGGATCTTCAACACCATGTTAGCGTCTAGATCCAAAAATCAATATACAGTATCAATCATGTGGAAAATTAATATAACAGATAGTATATCTTTTGTAAACTACAACTTACCATGGCACGAAAAAAAAATGAAATTTAAAACTGGTATATCACGTATAGTAAGCGATGACGTAATGTGTGGAAAATGTAAACTTTATTTGAATGATGACTTAATGTTTGACCTTTGTTATGTGGAGTGTTTGTTGATTTTTTTTAATGTTCCCGATATTTTTAGTCGATAATCATTTAGTTTTATTATTTACTTATATTTAATTTACATATGTTTTGTGAATTTAAAAAAAAATATAGTCACTGAAGTCTAGATTATGATGAATTCGCAAAAATTGTAAGAACTTTGTGTGTATTTTATAATATTAAATGAGTAATAATTGAGGCAGTGGTAGCCCAGTGGTAACCCGCTCGCTTGGGAAACCGAGTGAAGCGGGTTCAAATCCCGGGTCTCGCACCTCTGATATTTTCATGTGCGAATCATTTCTAACATGATTACCACTTGCCTTACGGTGAAGGAAAACATCGTGAGGAAACCTGTATGTCTAAGAAAACCTAGCAAGTTTTCGAAAGACATGTGAAGTCCGCCAATCCGCACTTGGCCAGCGTGGTGGACTATGGCCTGATTTCCCTCGTATTGAAGGGAGGCCCGTGCCCAGCAGTGGGACGTTAAAAAGGGCTGAATACAATACAATAATTTTTGTAAATATCTATATACATTTATTTCGTATATCTTGGACACGGCTATAACGATTTGGATCAAATTTTGTACTTAAAAATTCTTTTCTGAAAAAACGTAATTTTTTATTAAAAAAAAAACAATTTTATAACGGATTAATAGAACCTTCTCTATCTGATCTCATGCTAACGATATCATATTATAGTACCATCTCGTAAATGTTTGTGGTACTTGTATTATCGTCAATGGATGATAACCTTCGGAACAAAAGCCTACGCTGAGCAAAGCTCGGTCGTCCTGGTAGGTGCTGTATATTATATACGGAGGTTATTCTCAACAAAACATTTATTATATATCTGGTCAACTTAAACATCTTTATAGTCTATAATACTACATGGTGTATACTTAATAGAAAGGAGTGTTCTATAGGATTGGGACTTGTTCATGCACCCGGAAGTACAGATACCTAGTTAAAAATTAGCCAAGTGCAGATATGATCATTACTGAGAGTTCCGAACAAACAGCAAAAAAATACTCTTATTCTTAACAACAGCTAAAACCCTATAATTAGAATATATGTGCCCAGTGGTAACGCGCTCGCTTGGGAAACCGAGTGAAGCGGGTTCAAATCCCGGGTCTCGCACCTCTAATATTTTCATGTGCGAATCTTTTCTAACATGATTACCACTTGCCTTACGGTGAAGAAAAACATCGTGAGGAAACCTGCACGTCTGAGAAAACCTAGCAAGTTAACGAAAGACATGTGAAGGACTTCACAACCCGCACTTGGCTAGCGTGGTGGACTACGGCCTGATCCCCTCGTAATGAAGGGAGGCCTCTGCCCAGCAGTAGGACGTTAAAAAGGGCTGAATACATGTGCGATGTAATAAAATATATTGTTAATGTTTCAAGTATCAAGTAACATCTAATAATAACTCTTTATTGTAAGACTCAGCTGGAAATAAATGAAAATATAACGGAGTGGGTGGAAAATGTACAATTTTTGCTACAATAAAAATTTCTTCAACAAAATAATTTCAGTAAACTACGAGATGAAATGAATTTGAATATTAAACATGAGTTTTATATAAGAAAAAATACTAATACATAATATCTATCTAACATATAATAAAATTCTAAGTCGAATCTGTACATTATATGTTTTTTAGAAAATTTTATTGAAATAGTTATTATTATCGATACAGAGTCCCAATCTATAGTTTTTAGAATTTTTGTCTGTCTCTCTGTTTGTCTGTCTGCCTGTCTGCCTGTCTGTCTGTCTGTCTGGGAACGCATCACGAGAAAACCACTGGACAGATTTTGATGAAAGTACGTTGATGGCTGGTTATCCGGGTCAACATATACTAATAAAAACTATGGGATACTTTTTACTGCAGTAATATATCTCATCCCTGAGAAATCAATACTAAACGTTAAAACGTAACGAGAAGCTAGGGTGAGTCGTTAGTTATGAGATAATTGTATAACAAATTCCTAATTAAAGCTCAAAAGAAAAAATAAAGAGTGCATGTATGAATGTGTACGCGGGCAAGAAGTAAAACTTCTGTAGGTTATCGGTACTCTTTATGAATTTCAATTTATGTGAAATACTAAAAGTAACGCATATTAGGCATATTATGATCATTAATATATTTATAGAATATCATATACGGAAAGAATATAATATTATATATCATTTAACAGACAGTAAAAACGGTTACCATGGCAACAAACGTGACGTACATTTTTTCGTAACGCATTCAGCTTACCCCCCAAGTCAAGCGTGCGTAAAGAAGTTTTACTTCAAAAATTGAAAACTTTTAGTGTAATGTATTCAGATAAAAGTTAATACGTATAAATATAGACATATTTCCCGTCACGTGAACGCAAAATGCAGCAAACCTCTTTGCCAGATCGCAGCGAACTTGGTGTATAAAATTGTCAAAGTTGTCAGTAAAGTTGACAAACATTTAATACTTTTGAGCGGTAGTTTTAAAATCTTCGTGCAGCTTTACATTTACTACAGATTTTTCGTAACATACAGATTTCCTTTTTATTTTTTACATTATAGCGACATAGTACTGAGACTAGTAGTAGACTTATATGAGATTTAGATATTTTGTAGAGTATACAGAGTGGTGTAGAGTAAATAAACAATTTATAATTATGTTGGACAATTTTAGGATGTGTATGAATTAAATAATTTTTGAATAGTGTAGTTCAAAAAATAGAAACAATCAAAAATTGAAAATGTCTTACATGTTGCAATTTTTAGTTCCATTGACTTTTTTTTTCAAGACGTGTATTTCACTTAAAGGGATAAAAATAGTAAGCAAAGTATACTTCTTTTTCTGCTTCCTTTTAATTTCATTATGATAGTGTTGCATAGTGTTAAGAAACAAAAAGATTTTGGCTCAACCCGAAACTTGAACCCAGGACCTTAAGATCTGCAACATCTGCTTATTAGTAGTACTGTACTACACGTGTAAAAAATTACACAAAATTAATAATTTATATCACTACAATATTACAAGTCTATCCATTTTATACCTAAAAACCGATGTTTAATCAAACGCCTAGCCTTTAATTCAAGCTCAATTTGCGGTTTCAAATGATTGCTCAACGTAAAACGGCAGGCGGTAATTTAATGTTATATCTAGTGGAACGTATAGCGTTTTATTACACGGTTAATTTGGATTTTGTTGCATGCAATATAAATTAGTGGCTTCTGTCTGTTGGACGTTTTGTACTACCAGGGGTTAATGCTAAGTTGGAAGTCACATATTCGATTTCGATCTGTGAATATTCTTCAAGTTGACTTTTGTAGGATTATTATAGAACACAAGGCCTTAGTCTTTGTCTGTCTGTTCATTTCTATGCTTATAAGTCGTAAAGTAATATACCAAGTTATATATATTTATATGTTATTTTTAGATAAGACAGAAAATGAAATAAAAAGGCTACATAAGGCTTAGGCTACTTAAAAATTCACATAAGAATTAAATCTTAATATTATGTAAACAGAGCCATAGACAAAAACTAGTTTTCATCGTACTTACAAATATATATGTTAACCAGAGACAGTGGAAATAAAAATTAAAGGTCTGTCGTAATAAAAAGTGTTTCCCTACTTCCCTACGCCATCAACGTCGAGTGCAGAGTTAAAGCTACCCTCCAATTATATTGTTTTTATTATGATTCCAACGATCAAAGGTATTCTGTAATTGCTTTAAAAAGTTTTATATGGAGTTTGGTATAAAATTTTAGCTTAATAGGGTTTATCTAAAGTTATTGGAACACAATTTTAAATAGCTAAATGGAAGATGATTTTCAACTTCTAATTTCGTTTTGATTTGAAACTTAGTCAAATAAATTAACGGTATATTAAATCAGTATATTATCTATACTAATATTACAAAGAGGCAGAGTTTGTTTATTTGAACGCTCTAATCTCAGGAACTACTAATCCGATTTGAAAAATTATTTTTGCATGAGATAGCCCGTTTATTGAGGAAGTTATAGGCTATATGTCATATAGTATATAGCCTATCTATTCCATACTAACCGGTAAAATGTACCTAATAGTAATTTATAATATACTTTTTTATACTTATACTCTAGACAAACAAAAACAAATCTATCCCACAGGAACCGTACATTTCTTCCATTTCTTCGGTATAAAAAGTAGCCTATTTGTTATTCTGATGTATGAACTACATATATTATTGTTAAGTTTCATTAAAATTCAATGAGTAGTTTTTGTATATATATTATATATAGATTGTTGTTGAAATAAATATATAACAATGTAAATTGAATTTTAAATCCAAAACAATGTAAATTAAAACGGCGCTCAAACGTTCAAATGAGCGCTCATTCAGTGAGAACATTTTTTGTCGGTGATTGTGTATCTAGTACTTTTTGGTCTCATCGATACTTTAGCATTACAGAATGAAGGTGCTAGATTTTAGGCGGCGATCTGACCGTCTTAATTTTTTTTTATATAGTCAAAACTCTAAACCTATGGGTTGGATATTAAAATAAATCCAACCCATAGATAACCAAAATTGTAAAATAAAACTTCAATCCTTTTACTTAAGTAATTATAAGACTAAAATTTCCAGATCAGATAATGTTTTAGTATTATTTTACAGTTTATTATCATTTTTTATTCTAATATATGTACTTCATTGAGAAAAATATTATATATTTTTACGCTATAAGCTTATACCTTGTTCATTTTTCTAACGGGTTTTGAAGGGTTCTCAGTAGTTTATGGTTTCTATTCCGTGTTTTAAAATCGTTTTAGGGTTGAAGTTCCATGGAAAGTACTTCAATTATGTGGTATAAAGTGCTTTTCTCTTTAGTTATTCAAAGTTAATTTAGAGTTTAGACTTCAGAGTGATGCCTGAAGTCTTAATATTTAATTAGTATAAAGGTTTCGATTAAAGGAAGTAAAATTGGATTCGTAATATTAACAAATATTGTAAGGTACTTTGGTGCTATTTTTCAAGTTTTTTGAATTCATTTTGTTATTTTGTGAGTAGGTTGTCTGTAACAACTATATAATAGGTACCTTTGAGACATCTAACACCTTAGTCTCTCCCGTGACCATGATTGCTGTAAAGCAATCGAAACGTCGGGAACCAAAAATCATAATAAATCCGCGAAATAATCCGAAAAGATAGTTTTATTTAAAATGTTAAATATTCGCGTAAATCTAAGAAAGTATTAATATTGCATTCGATTTATTTGGATTATAACATAATATATACACTATGTTAATGACAATCCCATTTGCGGCAACTAAAACACTTTTTGGAAATAAATTAAAAATACTAAGTAATTTTTAGTTTTTTGACGAATAGGTTTGTTCGACAAAGGACTGGAAGCAGAATTACTATGAACTCGGTGAAGGAGCAATGATTTAGTGGTATACTATAGGATATATCCAACTTCCACGTTCGGTCCAGCAACGTCTCATGACGTCAAAATATAGACATTAATAATTAACACAACGTCTAGTCACGTCTACTTTAAATGTGCATTTATTCGCACTACGTTTCATAACGTCAGGAGGCAATACGATATTCTACTAAATAGATATTTGCGCCGCATCGCTTGGAAGTTTTAAAAGTCTACTGCCACATGAATCAACTTTTAGTGGCGTTTTGCTAACATCCGTCATAAGCACATATGCTCACACAAGCAGACACACAACGTTCATACACGTCGCGGGGAGTAGCGACGCGGCTAGCTACAGTCGTTCTGCGCCGCATCAAGAGAAGCGCATGCTGCGCTTACTTTGCTCGACCGTATTGAAGTGATCGATATACCGTAAGTTTTTTATAATATGTTTTTATTGAATAATAATAATAAATAAGTGTGTACATATACGCATATATATTTATTTTTGTATAATTATAATAATTAGTTGATATATTTCTCTCACTTCTAAAGGGTTTCTGGCAGAAATATCTTAAAGAGATAATTTATTCTTTGTGGATTTTCTGTTACTTTATACATAAATAATAAATAAGTAAATAAAAATAATTCCATAAAGTGATTTATTTACACCCTTTTTGATAAAACGTTATAAAGTAAACAAAAATCTGTTGTTTTAGATGGATAAAAAGCGATTCTGCAGTAAGGGGTTTCTGAAGGTATTTGAAGATTCTTCGTCCCGGGAAGTTACTCCTGATCCCTTCAGTGATGACGGAGAGTACGGAACTGACAAGGATTATGATCCAGAAATATAATTAACCTAACAGGCATTTATGAACGTCAACGTGACTAAACGTTACGTTAAGAAACCTATGGTTTCTATACCCTAATTTGACTGTATGCGACGCAGCGTTATATAACGTCGACGTCTCTCAACGTTTGTGTCGAATCAAAAATTAATCTTGCATACATGAAAAGCACAACGTTTATCAACGTAAATACAATTTGTATGGGAAAACGGTGTGTCACGACGCGTGAATCTTCTTACGGTGGCGCTGGGCCGAACGTGTTAAGTCGTTATACTATGCGTGTATCGCGAGTGTACACGAATTGCAATGAGTTTCGTGTACATAAAACCAACAAAATAAGTATGTATATTGCAACTTGCAGGTACTTTTCTTACTTGATATATTATGAATACTACTTACTATTTACTATAATATAATAAATATAATAGGCAGTGGTAGCCCAGTGGTAACGCGCTCGCTTGTGAAACTGAGTGAAGTGGGTTCAAATCCCGGGTCATGCACCTTTGATATTTTCATGTCCGAATTATATCCAACACAACTACCAATTGTCTTACGGTGAAAGAAAACATCATGAGAAAACCTGCATATCTGAAAGAACAGCAAGTTTTTGAAAGACATGTGAAGTCCGCCAATCCGCACTTGGCCAGCGTGGTGGACTACCCTCCTTGTATTAAAGAGAAGCTCGTGCCCAGCAGTGGAACGTTAAAAAGGGCTGAATAAATAAGTACTTACTACTACAGTTAGCTGTGTATGTTTGTCCATCACGTCTTAACGAATAACAAACAGACTATTAGGCACTTAAAGATGCGCCTAATCTAAGCGATGGTAGGTCCTAGCGACCTACCATTCTATTCATTTCTATATGAATATATATACCTATACAATTTAGAGATAATTTCCCTTTGGCATCAGCGTATTTTGTATACCTTTAAACGAGTATTTTAAAAATTATTATTATATTTAAAAAGTGCAACTGTTGAGTTTGTCGCCGGCTCTTCTAAGCAGAACTGCCTTTCGACCCGGTGGTAGATTCATCACCGACTTACATACTGATATTTAATTTATATTGTAAAATTGACAATTCAAAAGTACTTGTAAAAGTCTTTATGAATTAAGTTAATTTTGATTTGACTTTATACAAAATAATAAATTTTGTATTAATGGCCTAAAACAAATGTTATACGATGACTTACGGACACACAAACATTTTTATTAATTATATATGTATATAAACACGAACTTTGACAAAAAATTTGATTAGCTTCGTAGAAATTAAATTATACATTCCCCATTCTCCCATCCATCCATGGGTTTAGTGAGTTAAGGGATAACGCACTTAACAGCTTCATTATGGGCGTTAGAGAAGGGCTTATTTCGCGCATGATCAATCTTAGGCCGGATGTTCTTGATATTACTATATGGGGGTGGATTTGTCTGTCTGTATAATTTGACATAGTCAACTTTTTTTTTTATATATATATATATATTTAATTTTTTACTGTATAAGGTGTATTAAGGAAAATTCTACTAAAGAAAACAGGACCTGAGTAAGACAAGGAGGAATAAGCTTACAAAACAACTATCACAAATGCGAAAGTTTGTATGAGTATGTATTTTTTTTGATTTTAGAACACTATTGCACACGAAAATTGTACATTAACAAAAAAAAAATTAAAGAGATGTGCAAAGGCGGCCTTATCACTAAAAGTAATCTCTCACAGGCAACCGATAGAAAAGGATACAAGAAAATAAGTGAGAAGAGCGCAAAGGTGCATAAAGTGCAAGTCATTAAAAGCTAATAGAAATAAACATACATAAACATATGTACATATACATAATAATATAATAATGTCTATTTCTATACATATAATAAAATTCTAACAAAGCCGAATCTGTACCTTAAATATTTATTGGAAAATCTTATTGAAATAGACATTATTATCGATGCAGAGGCCGCATCTATAGTTTTTAGAATTTTTGTCTGTCTGTCTGTCTGTTAATCACAGAAAAACCACTGGAGGGATTTTGATGAAATTTGGTGTGATGATAGCTGGATATCCGGGTCAACATATAGGATACTTTTTACTGCGGGAGATTATCTTATTCCCACGGGAGTACACGTTATAACACAACCCAAAAAATATTTATGATCAGAATTTCTTGAAACTTGGTATTAATGCTCTTCAATACAATTAAATAAATACGTGTTTTAGCGTTTTTTGAAATTCATCCCATAAGGAGATAAAATAAGGGATGAAAATTTGTATGAAACCTACCTTTTTAAAGTTTTTTTTGTTGCAGTTTTAGCGCTAGCGAAGCCGCGGGTTTTGCTAGTAAGTATATATATATATATATATATATATATATATATATATATATATATATATATATATATATATATATATATATATATATATATACTACTACTAGATTAGAATGAATGATGGATGAATATAACTTGGAGAAGAACATACTACTGTTAATAATAAAAGCCAAAAGGTGTCATTGCTTGTATAATATTTAAAAAAAATCTCAAGTGAATCCAGGGTAAGTTGCTAGTCATATGTAAATTACAGATCAAAAGTGAAACTCTGCACAACATTTTAATGGCCTTCATTCAACCATTAAAAATTATAAAACAAACAAGTAGACACCGCATGTCGTTATATGTATACAATTTAAATCCATTTAAGACCTGCTCATCTCGACAAGGACCCTTCCCCTTTCGAGGGATGATAAATATTTTACCCCTAAACTAAGCATTTCCTATGAATTTATTCCATAAAGCTTCAAAGCGATAAAAATTTGTCGAAAAACAATTTTAGTATGAGTTCTCTTTTATTATTATGCTAGCTTTCATTTGTGGTACACCATTTTACATAGTTCGAGTCTACAAGTGAAGAATAACTCTACCTCATAAAAGCTTTTTTTCTTAAAGTGGAGGTAGATTTTTGAAATAAAACAAATTTTCGGATTTTATCGCGGGTTTATTTTGATTTTTGGTTTCCGACGCTTCGAATGCTTTACAACAATCATGGTCAAGGGGCTGTCAGACCATGAAAAAATCCGAAAAAGTTTTATTTACATCTAAAAAGCACTTTTTACTTTACTTTTTTACCAACTTCAAATAGGAAAATGCGAGAGCATTTTTTTGTGTGTTCGGTACGTGATGTCTTCGGTAACGGTAGTCATACTTCTATTCTAGAGTGGTTTCACATAAATTTCAAGAATAAAATCCTAATATTTAATATATATATATATATATATATATTATATATATATATATATATATATATATATATATATATATGGGTCATTATAAGTTAAGAGGTAATATGTTGTATGAAGTGACGGCATGGCATTTTTTTTATATTTTTACTCAAGTATACATCTTTTTTTATGGAAACTTTTAAGTTGAAAACGTTTACAAAGTGGCCAGTCAATTTTTTGGTTTTATCTCGTTTTATAAGTGACCAGGGTAAATACTCAGTACAGGGTAGAGACAAAATGCACAGGGGAGGATACTTTATGGACAGGGAAGAGAGATAGACATATTAAAAACAGGGTTATTTTTAAGAATCAACTTTATTTATTTATTCTTATTTTAAATATGAATTATTTATAATCAGACTTGTTATTTCTTAGCAGTCTTTGTTTATAAAATTAAATGTTTCTTAAGCGCTAGATACAAAACATAAATAAAAAGGTTCTTACTTTTCCTTTCCATCAAAACAAAAATATCTATAACTTTACTATCAATAGTCAATAATGAAATAAAAAGAAACAAAAACTTCTCTGAGTAAAAGTATTAAATTTGTCTTGTACTTAAAATCTAAAATATTTTAATTAAAAGGTAACTAAAAAGAAATTCTTTTTCTAAAACCCGGGTTCAAAGACATCAATAGATTTATTAAATGCATAAAAATACGCTGCCCTCTCTTTTTTAAGATAGGGGAGGGTAGTTTTTTTAAAACCTGATCCCAGGTGATGAAAGAAATATTGTCATCAGTAAGTCTGAACTTTTTTCCAGTTTTATCACAGATTTTACAAAATACAACTTGAAGTTCATCATCTTCTTCAACACCTGTGCACATTGCAACATAACGATATTCTTTTTTTGTATCTTGAAGTTTAACCAGCACAAAGTCCCCGTTGCACAATGTTTTCTTTGCAGATGTTGAGGGCTTTGAATCATCTTTGTGCCGTTTGGATTTAATACTAGTAGGTACAGAATGCTGTAGTGTTTCTTGAGGCTTCTTCCTGTGTTCTTGAGATGTGAAATTGATTAGTGGTTCATCTTCTGAATCACTAGCTCCGTATACATCATCAATACGTAGACTAAATTTACGATGTGTTTGTGGATAATCCAAAGTACCCAATTGAAAATGACGACATAGCTCTGAGTCACAGAAGCAGCTCAAACTTTTCAATGTCAGGCAATTAGGTATAAATACGCAACCGGTAACTTGGTGAACCTTTAGTGTGCCTGAAAAAGTCTTTATACCTTCAGTAGAACCTAATTTTGCTGCTTTTTCAGATATTTCTGCATCATCTACGGTGAAAATTTTAATTTTTGTAGGTGCCATTTTTTCTGTAAAAACGTCATATTAAATTATAAAGCTAAGATGTACATAATGCCAAGTAAAGGTTCAGAGAAAAATGTAGAAGTATTTATGAAAACGCATACAAATGTATCTCCCCTGGACATTAAGTATATCCCCTGCCATCAAAAGAGCCAGGGGAAATACGCCAGAGGAAATACATTTTCGATTGATATCTAAAATAGCCGTAAAAGTGTTTCTCGTACGCAATTAACAATCAAACGTAACAATGTATGCACTATTCATAGTGAATATTTAAGTCTATATTAGTATTTTAACAAATAATTGCTAAATAAAACTTACCAGAGGAAAGACTGCATTCACTCAACACTTCTACACCCAGCGAGCGGCGTGACTGAAATGGACGTTAAAATGGCTGCGCAGTCGGCTTATGCGCCGCTTGCTGCTAGCTTCACGTTTCATCCCATGCACTCAAGGTCACAACTTCCACAAACTAGCAAAACAAAACTGATTTTTAAAAGAAAACAAAAAGCCAGGGGACGAGACACGAAACACGGAGGACAAATTTCGGCGTTGAAATTATTTATGAAAAATTGGAATATAAGTAATTTTACTTATAAGACACTGTGACTAAGTTATTGTTCTGTATAAAATTAACGATGATAAAGTAATTATTGAATTTTAATACATTCATAATAACTAGTTTACAAAGAAAGTCGGCTTGGGGACAGACCAGGGGAGAGACTTTTTTCTTATATTAGAACTTATTGTGACTAAACTACGTACATTTCTGTAATAAATTTAAGTGAGCATGAAGAAAACATTTAGTTTTAAGTAATAAATAGGTTAATTAGGAAGTTAGTATAAAAAAAAAGTATTTTTCTGTCCTGGCCATGGAAAGTACCTCTTAACTTATAATGACCCATATATATTATCATAAAATAAATACTTTCCGAGTCATTTTTTGCAATAAGATTGTGCATTTATTTTGTTCACAACCTAACATGATGTAAATTTTGAATGCGTCTGTATACAACTGAGTTAAAGCATTACCTTTGATATGGATCTAGTCAGCCATTTGAAATTTAGTAATCAATTAAATTAAACACTTATACTTACATACATTTATAACATTCAAATCTATTCAAATAATTTAGGTGAATTAACTAAAAATAGAATAGAAACGTAGGTATAATAAAATTGTAAATTGAACTGTACGTGGAAGATATTTGAGAAAGACTATTATTGGAGGTCTTTATTAACGCAATAGGCCCCAAAACAATGATTTTTAGAATTTTTGCCTTTTGTCCGTTTGTTTGTGCGTTTGTGTGAGCTAATCTCAGAAACGATTTAACCATATGCGTCGATCGCAATAAAAAAGGAATGGTCGCAGTAAAATTATATAGCCGAAAAATGAAATTAAAAAAAAAAAACGATTTAACCTATTCGTGTGCGGTTTTCACTAATGTATTGTGGTAAGCTTCACTTAACACTTAATATTTGTTTTATTTCAATCAGTTAATAAATAAATCACCTAGGGACGAACCCGAGCGAAGCGAGGGTGAGTCGCTAGTAGAGTAATATAAAAGAATGTATACAGATAAATAAAATTGAAGTGTCTGTTTGTAATGTCAAAATAACAGTTTTATACTAAATGCATATATACTATATACGGTACTAATAAAAAAAACATAATTTTTAAAATTTTTGTCTGCCTGTCTGTTTCTTCCGGCTAACCTCTGAAACGTCTGGACCAATTTTAAAGGGACTTTCACTGGCAGATAGCTGATATTATGAGGAGTAACTAAGGCTGCTTTTATTTTAAAAAAAGTTAAAAAGTACCTCGAGTCGCTAGTAAAAGAATAAAATTATTTATGTTATTAGATTAAAATTTTCTTTGTAGTTAAGTTAATGAACTAACATAAAGCTAATAATAATATATTATATCATTTTACTTCGTTAGATTATTACAGATGGTCTCTAACAAAAGAAAAATACAATATGACTTGGAAGAAAAGAAAAATGGCACCGAAGTAGATACTTTATTTACATTTTTTTCTTTTATAAATAATTTTAATTAGAGTTACTATAGTTGGACAATCGAAAAATATTTAATTAAGACTGCTTTTATTATGATCTTTACAATATTTTAAAACCTTTAAAACCTAAAAACACGTTTGTATACGTAGAGTCTGAAATTTAATATCTTTCTCATATATTACTAGCGACTTATAAGCGTCCCTAGTACGAGGAATTCGTTCACAATTTCAGGGGTTTTTATGTTAATACTTTCTCTTGTCTCTCCGTGACCATGATTGCAGTAAAGTATTCGAAACGTCGGGAACAAAAAATCAAAGTCAATCCGAGAAAAAATCCAAAAAGATAGTTTTATTTAAAAGGTTATGTATTTTTACGCGGTACCCTTATTCTTTTCCTAAAATATAAGTCACACATTATACATAAACTATCTGTGAGTGAAAGTCCCGTTAAAATCAATCAAACCATTTCATATATTAACCGGAACAAACAGACAGACTAAAAAAATAATTGTTTTATTCTTATGAGTACCGTACATACCTTCATAAGCATTTAGTAAAAAGCAGTTTTGACATTACAAACAGACGCTTCAATTTTATTTATGTGTATAAATTAAAGCATGTACCGAGGTAACGATTCGTTTTAAAGTCACGCATTAGC
Organism: Argynnis bischoffii washingtonia; assembly: GCA_033884665.1. NCBI lineage: Eukaryota > Metazoa > Arthropoda > Insecta > Lepidoptera > Nymphalidae > Argynnis > Argynnis bischoffii. The sequence continues at coordinate 9,326,916 of JAEMGE010000029.1, forward strand.
CTTTAGAGGAGAAATAATAAAAGATCTTGATTTTACAGCGGATTGTGTCTTTTTATGTTCAAATCGAATTTAAATTAGGTTCCAGTGGACCGGAAGAGGAATTTGACAGTCTGGTATTGACGCACCCCTACGCTGACGAGCGGATTCGGTCAATATAAGTACAGATAATTCGAATTTTCAAATTGAACTTTCTTTCTTCAATCAGCGTCTAACCTATGGGGAAAGTAGGGAAAAAATAACATATTCTTTCAAAACGTTTCAGATGACTAAACTATCGATAATGGCTTTGAAATTTAAGGGCAAATTTCATCTGACGATTCTATTTTATTTTTTTGGGAAACAAAGAAAACAAACAAAACAAAAAATAAAACATCGACCAATTAAGTTTCCATAATTAAATAATACATAGAGTAATGCGAAAAAAATTAGAAATAATAAGTACAGTACAGCACAGTAGTTGTAGTTTTTAAAAATTTCATTGAAATAACTTTTTTTTTATGATTAATATCCGTCGTGTATTCTGCATTGTACGCGACATTGGCAAAGTAAGCTGTGCCCAACTGGCACGCCTAAAGCCTTTATTTATTTAATTATTGTATTACAATATTGTACACAATTATTATTTTAAAAGAGCAACTGTTGAGTTTTTCGCCGGCTCTTCTCAGCAGAACTGCCGGTGGTAGATTCCTTACTGATATTTAATTTAAATTTAAAATGTAAAATTGACGATACAAAAGCGCTTGTAAAAGTCTACTTGAATAAAATATATTTTGATTTGATTTGATTTAATTTTGAGTAAAGTAACTAGAAGTAAGAGTTGAAGAATTGAGTAAAAATCTAAGATTAGAAACATAACCTTACAAATATTGTGTCGGTTGTGTTTAGAATAAATTATTTTTATCCAGAAACTTCCTAAAAACGGGTTATGAAAAAAACTTGTGCCCACGGCGACAAATGTGAATGAATTGTCGTCTTATTTCGATGGGATAGGGTATAGTTTAGCGTAACTTTTGTTATGTATTGTAAAGCATTAAAGTACACAGCTGTCCCCAAAGTTTTAAATAATATACCTTCTGTCAAGAAAATTGTACAAAAAAATCCAACAGCTGTGTTTTATAAATTCGCGTATTCTTGAAATTATATTTAGGTCTTGTGCCTAAGTTCTACGTAAAAGTGTAATATTTTCTTAGATTTACGTTAATATTTGACATTTTAAATTTAACTATCTTTTCGCGGATTTATTTTGATCGTTTTTTATTTAAAACTAGCGACTCACCCTCGTTTCGATCGGATTCGTCCCTAAAGATGACGGACAGGAAGACAGGCAGGCAGGCAGGCAGACAGACAGACAGACAGACAGAGTTCCTTTCACATTAATTATTAGTGCTGGTCTATCATCATCGGCTTGGGCTGAACGTTGATAAGTCACTCAATCGCGAGTAGTTAATAAAAACAATAATTGTGAATGTACCTTAGGAGATAGACATATACTATTGCGAAATTGTCGGTTTAATTTTTTAAAACCTACAATTTTCTAGTACAATGTTTTGATGTACCTCTTAAGGTTTAGCCATACGTATAAATTTCTAAGGACGACTCGATAGAACCAGTCATTGCGTTATCCCGCGGGAATGAAAAATGTGCTTGTAGTAAAAGGTATCCTAAATGTTGACCTCAGTTATATGTTAAAAAAAATATAAATACCTATAAAAATTTAGTTAAAATCGGTTCGGTACTTTTTGCGTGAAACGCGCACATCGAATTGACTAAGTTAGTTTTATTATAGGTATAGATAAGAATAGGTATTGCGAGTGTACCTTAGGAGATAGACATATACTGTTGCACATTTTTCTGTTGGCGTTTTCAAGACCTACAATTTTTTAGTACATTGTTTTGATGTATGTCACAAGGTTTAGCCAGCGGGAGGTTTCTAAGGAGGACTCGATAAAACCAGTTATTGTCATTTCCCGTGGGAAAGAAAGATTTTCATGAAATAAGTTATCACTCCACAAAATTTCGTTGAAATCGGTTTATAACTTTTTACGTGAAACGCGCACAGACAAAGGGACAAACAGACAAAAATTTTAATAACTAATGCTTTGGAGTCTATATCGTATACATAATACGTTACAGTAATTTTTTTTAATATTTCATGTACAGATTTCGCTAAGTTACTGCTTTATTATAGTATAGATTTGGAAGAAAACAAAGGGTACATTTAATTTTTTTTTTTTTTCATAAATTATTCTGATTAAGGTTTGCCATAGTTTTATAATATTATAATATTTAATGGACATTGCATTTCTCCTAATTATCTTTACATTTAATAATATTAAAAAAAACGTATTGTAATATTTTTTAAATTTGAACGTTTTAGTTCTTGTCAAAATCGCCCCAAAGATTCTTTAGAGCATTTTTCGCATGTTCCTATAGTTTTATTTTAGCTTTCCACGGGTACTTGAAAAATTTTCTGTACATAATAGCAAGGGCAAGAATTTTAAGTATACACTCATAACTACCCCCAGACTAACAACTGACTTTTACCGCCCTTCTTTTCAAACCAGAGTCGCATCTGTTCTTAACGCTCTATTTATGAGCTCTTGATTCCATTATACACCGGAAGTACGTTTTTATTATACGTAGGAATGATTATAGCGACGAAGACGGCTCATAATATGGTAATTTGAATCGTAAAAACCATAACAATATTCTTTTTCATTAAATAATATTTGTTTTGCTAGGTTATATGATATCTGTTGTAGGGATGTAGTTCGGAATTCGATTTTCGGTTGAAGCAAAGAATCTGTTATCTGGTAATGTGATGCAAATGATACGTTTTTATTTGAAAAATTATCTTCTAGATATCAGTCACGGTGCCCATGTAATTATTGTAATAGCAAAAACACTCATATTCGGTTTGGGACAAGCGCAAGATCGACAACTTTATATTAATTCTTTAAGATGCGGGAGAGTAACACCAATTCCCGACTCCAAATTACTTGCTGTAGGTTTTTTTGATAAAAACACAATAGCTATTTAACCAAGGAGTCGTGATCACATAATTTTATTGATTGCTAATATTATTGAAAGTACCTGGGCGACCAAGCTTCGCTCGGAGTTCTTTTTTGTTATATAGTATTTTTTAGATTAAAAAAAAACTAAAAACTTGAATAAATACAAAAAAAAAAAAACAAAAGTAAAAACTTTGTATTCCGACCGGGACTCGATCTCGGGCATATGTGTTGTCTAACTTGCGCCTTGACCGCTTGACCACGATTCTTATAACAGAGTGTAAGAAATTATCGACCATATTTTGCGTAGAATAATGCAAAAGAAAATCGCATGAAAACTCGAAAAAACGCGTTTTCCTAGACATGAGACTTATCTAGATCGATTTTTCGCCCCCGAAAGAACCATCATAGCAAATTTCAGCGAAATCGTTAGAGCTGTTTCCGAGGTCGCTGGTATAAATAAATTAAGATATAAAGATATAAATATACAAGAATTGCTCGTTTAAATATATTAGATAGATGAATCAGTATGAACTTTACTTTATTCTAATAATTACTTTTTAAATACAAAAGAGAAGTACTGCATATTCTTGGGGTCGATTTTGTCCCACATATGAGACTACCCTTGGATATAATCTATTCATTACAAAAGAATCTTTAACTTGTATTCATGATGTGCGTAGATATGAAGTAACATCTAGACAAAACAAACTGCGGCGAAGCCTAAAGGATGGTTATGTGTTTGACCTGCATGTTTAAGGCAGCAAGTGCAGAGAGCCTTGCTACATGTACATACATACATTGTACATAATATGTATGTCTCTGACTACATCATACTATGTTACTTTGTCAACTTGTTTCCGTCTCTTTATGTACATAGTTGATTTATACAGTCGTGTTTGTTTTTTTTTTTTTTTTGATATTTTCAAAGGTATAGTTTATAAGAAAGTAATTCTGAATGTAGTAATTCTTAAGAAATTTAATGATTACAATTTCTTTTCTTTATATTAGTCTAGAGTACTTTTTTGTTATATATTTTTTTAAATATGTATGTATATTTTAAACCACTTTGCTAATATTATTTAAAAAGTTCACGAGTTATACAATTAATTTATTTTTTACTATTCCTCATGACATACGTAGACATGACATAAGGCCGGCAACGCATTTGCAAGCCTTGCGGTGTTGCAGATGTCCATGGGCGGCGGTAATCACTTTCCATCTGTGAGCCTCCTGCTCGTTTGCCCCCTTGATGACATAAAAAAAAAATACGTATAGAATGGCATAAAAAAAACTTTTTTTTTTAATATAATAAAAAAGAACTTTCAAATGTTTTTCACTGTTTCTTAAGAAAAAGCATTCCCTTTGAGCAAAAGATTTATTAAGTCGAGCCGTATTTATAAAAGTTGGTAGGGAAATACAAAAACCCTTTAATATACGAAGGGTTCGTCTGCCAAGTTCGTAAAAACGGAGATGTCCACTCGTATAGTGGAGTGATAAATGACGCGTCAAATGCACACGGTATATAGAAGAAAAAGGGTAGATGTGATATAATATACCCATTAGCCATATATACAACACTTTACATATTATATTATATATAAAATTGTGAGTTTAGGAAGTACTTATGTTTTTTTGAAATTTTTCTGTTAAGTGCCTATTCATCGTCTCAGTACTTATTTGTCGAAGCGAAAAATTTACCAAAAGAGTTTTTATTACATAACTATTGACTTTTATAAATCTATACTAATATTATAAATGTAAAAGTTTGTGAGTATGGATGTTTGTTACTCTTTCACGCCAGAACTGCTGACCGGATCTGGATGGCACAGAGATAGATTATAGTCTGGAATAACTATAGGCTACTTTTTATCCTAGAAAAATACGGTTCCCGAAGGATAGATATATTTTTGTTTTTCTAGAGGCAAACTCGAGCAAAGCGAGGGTAATTATATATTTACTACTAAGAGTTAACACAGGATGGCACATTCAAGCAAACGAACAAAAAAACTTTACAATTAATTAGTAATTGTTAGGATTTAACAATATCTTAAAAGAAAAATACATATTATAATCTGAAAGATACAGCCCTTTTAAAGAGCGTAAACAAATATACGATATAGAGTAATGTAATACTTAAAAATTAGACATTGATTAAATATATCATTGATATACAAAAACTCAAGATACACAATTACCCGCTCAAAAGTGTCCTCGAAAAGAAGTGCACAATTCGAAATCATGCACTTTTTCAAATCTCTTTTATTTATTTATATGTAATGCTATTTTTATTTATTGTATTCATTGCTATTCAGATGACAAAAGTAAAACGCATGTTGTTTCGTTTAAAAAACTACTTTATGTGGCGTGCGTAAGTTAGAATTTGTGTTTAGACAACTTCTAAATAAAACTATCTTTTCGGATCATTTCGCGGATCTATTTTGATTTTTGGTTCCCGACGCTTCGAATGCTGTACAACAGTCATGGTCACGGGAGAGACTAAGGTGTTAGACATCTCAAAGGCGTTATATACTTGTTACATACAGTTGTAAAGCAAACGAAACGTCGAGAACCAAAAATCAAAATAAATCCGCGAAATAATCCGAAAAGATAGTTTTATTTAAAATGTTAAATATTCGCGTAAATCTAAGAAAGTATTATATAGACAATTACTTACTCTTTCGATTTTTGATTTTTATTCTATGGTTTGACTTAACGTCACGTGTCGTCGCTACTTTTTGAAAAGATATTTATTAGGAAATGTGTATCTATGTTTTTATATATCAATGAAATATATATAATAATTTATTTTTCAGTATAAATAGAAAATTACCCAATAAAGATATTTCAGTGTGCCACATCTGTCGCAAGGCTATATTGTGGTTAGTCTTTGACGCCAGGTCATGTTACGGGATCCTATAAATCTGCGAATATAATAAACCAAGTCCCGTCTCGAAAGCTCAATGAGAGAAATAAATAAAGTTGGCTGATATTTTTATTGAAATATAGTTTTATTCGTGCATTTAAAGTTGAAAGATAAGGTTTTTAAAGTTTTTAGTTAGGGTTGTAACTTATAAAGTCCCCCCTACAATTAGGGTTGCCACTTACGGCTTATATACATAAGTATTAGCTACTGTGCTTTGGTCGCAGGTTCGATTATAACAATGATTGACTGATTTTTGTATATAAATATTCTAAAAAAATATCTCAAATATTAAGTAACGTTCATATTTAGTATATATAAGTAAAATACTAAGTTTCTGATTGATTTAAAAATACTAAATGATTTAAAAACAGCTGATGATGCCCAATTCTATGGGTTATTCTAAGTCATAGTCTATTTATGTACTAAACTTCAACTAAATCTGTCGAGCTTTTTGCGTCAAGGAGTAACAAACATACACACATACAAACTTTCGCATTTATAATAGTAGTGTGATATTTATAGGAAACTTGTAATAATAATTTTTAGTTATTACTAGCGAATAGAGTAGTAGGTACGTTTTAACGGCAGTACAAAATAGATATATTATAAGTACATATTACATAGGTATAGAAAAGTATGTAAGTACTTTAAAAAAAAACTTGAAATCACCCCTATTTTACCTTGATTTGTCACAAACGATGAAATGGGACGAAATAGGATATAATGAATTTTGTGTCCTTAACTTAAGAAATGATTTGTTCCCAACACAAACTTTCAACCCCCATTCACCCCTTTCAAATTTCATTTTTACGACAGAAAGTTTTCTATGCTCCTCCAAAGTCCCATCCCTATCTATATTAAACTCCATCAAAATTGGTTTAACATTTAGGCGTGAAAACATAACAGACAGACAGACAGAGTTACATTCGCATTTATAATATTAGTATGGATACACGCTGCGAACAAAAACCAGTATGTAATATGGAAAATTCAAATATATAATTCACGCGATCGCTTTACAAATATAATTATCGTTAAATATTTATTTTTGTTAATAATTCATTCAACAACAAAGCGGGACCAATTACCGCAATCGTTGCTAAAAAATTAATGATTCGCAATTGCTTTTAGGACACCAGTTGTAATAAACCTTATATATAATTTTAGTAGAAAAATTGTTTATATAATCCTACGTGATTTTTGAAGTAAAACTTGTTTTGGTTTGACTAAAGAGTTATTGAATACATTCATTAAATAAGTGTCAAGGAAGTGTGTATTTTTTTTTTATGAGATTCAGTGACAAACGAGCAGACAGACCACCTGATGGAAAGTAGTACCTGTCGCCCATAACACCTACGGTTCATGCACTTAGGTTTTAAGTAACAAAAATGCAGAACCACAGGTGCGTTGCCACTGTGAGGACTAAGATGATATGCCTCTTGCCTGCAATTGCGCTGGCTACCTTATCCTTCATACCAGAACACAACAATGCAATCATTGTTGCTTGGCGGCAGAAATAGAAAAGGGGGTGGTACCCATCCAGTCGGACTCCTCAGGCTTGTCAGAGTCCTACCACCGGTAACTATAAATATATTTATTATGAAAAAAATTATAATAATTATTATATTCATAGGTACAGCGCATATTTCACAGGCGTATTTCATAGCGCCAAAGAAGTTTTACTTCAACCGCGCGTAAAGGTTACACGAATGCGTTTGGGGAGACTTGATAACATACCTCCATCAAGTAAATGATTACTTTTTAACTCAAAATATACGATAATACGATATAACGACTCAGTTAAGTTCTCTCAGATATAGGTTTTTTCATGGTATTTTCCTGTAAATCAAATGGTAATCATGAGAAGGCTTCGTACAAAATAATGTCAAAGGTGTGATTCGTGGGATTTGAACTTACTTCACTTGGCTTTCCAAGCAAGCGCAATACCACTGGACTACTACGATAGAAACTAGAATATAAAATAATATAAACGAAAATTTACAATTTCAAACCACGGCGAGACCACGTGTTAGCAAACTCTGTTACGAATGTAGAAATTTAATTCAACTCAAACATAATTTGAACTATTTGCCTGTTGTAATTGCGAAATGTATATTTATTGTGTTCAGCCCTTTTTAACATTCCACTGCTGGGTACGGGCCTCTCTTCAATATGAGGGGGATCAGGCCTTAGTCCACCACGCTGGTCACGTATAGGTTGGAGGACTACACATGTCTTTTGAAAACTGGCTAGGTTCTTTCAGACATGCAGGTTTCCTCACGATGTTTTCCATCACCGTAAGACAGGTGGCAATCATGTCGGTAATGATTCGCACATGAAAATATCAGAAGTGCGAGACCCGGGATTTGAACCCGCTTCACTCGGTGTCCGAAGCGAGTGCTCCACCACTAGGTTACCACTGCCTCCTTTAATGACGTAATAGCGTGTAATATTGTACCATACTATAAACTTAGACTAATGAATAATATACACAGAGTGTCATAGAACTATACGTGAAGCCAAACAATGTTTTAAAATAATATGTGTAATATATAAATAAATATTAATAAATAAAAATACCTGACGGATTTTAATACAATAAATAAAAATAAATAAATAAGCTAACATTATGTTATCTCTCTTTTAAAAGGAAAAAGAGAGATAGAGAGAGAAGAGAACCAATGCTTAAAAACGCAAAAGAATATAGTATTTTTTCGTAATTCATATTTTTTTTCTTAAAATTGTAAATTAACGATTAAGCTTTATATGAAATTTCCCTTATTTTTTGGAGAAAGTAAAAAAAATTGTATGGCAAAATCGAGAATAGTAGCATAAATAGAAAATCAGGCTACTATTTTTGACTCTGACATTTTTAAGGCGGGCTCCGTCTATAAAGTTCTTAGTTTGAGACTATAAACTATAAGAGATAAAAGTTTATTAGATTACAGACGTCCTTTTATATTTAAGAAGAAGACATATTTTCTGGTGTAAGTTTGCTCTAATATTTTAGAAATCTATACTAATATTATAAAGAGGCAAAGTTAGTTTGTCTGTCTGTCCATCCGTTCATTCGTCCGTCTGTATGTCTGTCTGTCTATCTGTCTGTTTGTCAGTTAGTCTGTCTATTTGTTTGTTTGTTTATAAGTAAAGCCATAGGCATATATTATCATCATGCAGCATGCTACTACCCAAGAGAGCGAAGCAGTAATATAATATATGGTGTACTTATTCCATACTAAGTTTTAAAACGTACCTAGGAATGAACCTAAGCGAAGCGAGTGTGAGTTGCTAGTATTTTATAAAGTCTATTTCTCTTAGAGTTGTCTCTTATTATTTCAAAGTAGGTTTTGAAAGCACATAGATTTAAGTCGCAAACAAATCCTTATTTATACTTGAATAAACAAAGACGTAGTCAAGTTCTACAAGAATGTATCCAATCGTCTTCACGAAGTTCACTGTTGATATAACACTTGTGTGAAACACTTAGTATTCACTATTTGTTTAGCATTTCCACTGTCAGATGTGGACTGATGGCTTCCTTTATGTGTCTTAGATGGTGGTATCTAATGATATTTACCCGCGTGGTTGTTTTACCCTTGGGTAAAACAATGACTTATCGTTGGGTACATCCCTGGGTGACCTAGCAATGTTATTCCAGGTCATAATCTATTTATTTTTATTCTATTTTTTTTTAAACTACATATAAAACAATTATATTGCTTAAATAAATAATTGATATTTTAAAAAATGTTTAATAATCTTTATGGTTACAGATAATATAATAATAGCAACACTAAATAAGATTAGTAATTAATAAAGAAAATTGTAATATTTATTATAATAGCAAAAATTAAGTAAATAATATTGCTATATTTAATTATAATACTTATTAAAAACTTAAATTTTTAAAATGTTTAGAATTAAAATCAACCAATATTGTAAGGTACTTTGATGCCATTTTTGAATTTTTTAAAATCATTTTTGTAAAATAGTAGGTAGGCTGTCTGTAACAACTGTATAATGCCATTGAGACATCTAACACCTTAGTCTCTCCCGTGACCATGATTGCTGTAAAGCAATCGAAACGTCGGGAACCAAAAATCAAAATAAATCCGCGAAAAAATCCGAAAAGATAGTTTTATTTAAATGTCAAATATTCGCGTAAATCTAAGAAAGTAATCTATTTATGTATTAAATTTCATCAAAATCCGTCCAGCCGTTCAAGCATGATTGAGTAACAAACATACATATAAACACATTTTTGCATTTATAATAGTCCATGCCGGCCAGCTCCTTTTAGCAGAACTGCCTTCCGAGCCGATGCTAGCTTCTTCACGTACTTACATTTTATTCATTAATTGAAATTTAAAAGTATATATATATACTAGCAGACCCGGCCACGCGTTGCTGTGGCACACATACGAAAATCGTTAATTTTGCAATAAAAAAAGGAAATAATCAGAATAAAAACTATCCTATCTTTTAAGTTGGAACAAATCACACATTTTGGAAAAAAAAACGTTAAGATCGGATAAGTAGTTTCGGAGTTCATCCCGGACCAACATCGTGACACGAGATTTATATATATTAAGATTGTAATTGTCAGTTTTAACATGAACGTATTTCGGCGACCAAGCTTTGCTCGGAGTTTTTGGTTAAAAGTACATTTTTTTTAATTTGGCTTGAAAGACAAAAATACTAAAAACTTGAATAAAAACAAAAAAAAGTAAAATGGTTTCGAAGACACCTGTGATAGTCAACCTCGCGTCTTGGCCGCTTGACCACGATGCTTATACACAACTGTGCGAAATTATTAACATATTTTGCGTTAAATAATGCCAAAGAAAATCGCATGAAAACTCGAAAATACACGTTTTCCCAGACATAAGACTAATCTAGATCGATTTTTCGCCCCCGAAAGCCCCCACATACCAAATTTCAGCGAAATCATTAGAGCCGTTTCCGAGATCGCCGGTATAAATAAATAAAGATATAAATATACAAGAATTGCTCGTTTCAATATATTAGATATGTATACTGCAAACTGTCTGTTACACAAAAAATATGAGTGGCTTTTGTTCAATTCCAAGCATACTTTTAAAGTAAACAATAAAAACAATAAAAATCGGTTCAACCGAATACATCGTATAACACAAAAATATTTAGCCGTTTTGAGGACCTCCTCTCAAACGCTGGTTTTTTCATGAGTGTATATTTGTATGAATGAATATCTTCATATTCTAGAAAATAATCAAATAAATAATAACAAGTTACGATATTCATATTCAAGATTTTTTTTGATTTTTGGTTAGTACATTATATAGAATACAGTAAGCCAGAGAGTTACAACTAGTTTTCTAAATTTTTCTTCCGTTTTCTTTTTTACAGCGGAAGATTCGGTGCATATTTTTGTTATTTTTTTTAAGTTACATTATAAATAAGTTATTTCTAGCGGTTAATTGAGTTATAAAGATTCAATATGAGCTCCTATTCTGTCGAAATTTAATATAACGTCTTTCTGAAAAATTTTGGCCACAGCGGCCAATCCCACGGACATTAGCCATCTGCGTCTTGTTATATTTATAGAGCAGTACATTCACTTTCAAAGTCGGTGGTAAGATAGTGCCTTTAAGTGAAACTTAATAATTACCTTCTTACCGAGGCACAAAGGTGTAACACCGCCAACTTCTTAAAATTCTGATACTGAGAATGTTGAAAGAGAAACCCAATGACTAAGTATTTACAGTTAGTCTGACTCGGAACTCGAACCCCGTATAATAAACAGGTATCATGTTTTGTGATCAGCCATCAAAAACAGTTAAAATTAAAAAGAGAGAATGACGACACGTTTGACTCAGTTTGTAGTGATCCTACTTGCTGTGCTAGCGGTCGCGGGTTCGAGTCCCGCTGGAGGTTATATTTATAATATGTATGTATTTAAAGTTATATATATATGTATAGTGTATCAACTATCTGGTATCCATAAAACGAGCCTCGTAGCTTACCATGGAACTAGGTAGTGCTGTGTGTTACTAACTAGATACATACTGTATTGATGTATAATGTACATATGTATGTGCTTGCATATAATCTTTGTATTCTTAGTTTTGTGGCGACTGGTGACATTGACAGTTTTTAAATTCCAGATCACTGGTCTCGTAACGTTCTGTGGGTTTGGTGTTTGAATGTTTTTTCTATTTTATGAACACATCCTTTCACAGCAGCTTATTTTGACATCTGATTTTGTCTAACTTATGATTTCGGTTATTAAACTCGTTTTCAATTACCTGGCAGACATTGATTAAATATGGTTAATGGGTACACATTAAATATGATAACTTCCAATATTATTATAGACTAGCAAAACCCGCAGAGCATTAATACAAAGTTTCAAGAAATTCTGATCATAAATATTTTTTGGGTTGTGTTATAACGTGTATTCCCGTAAGAATGAGATAATCTCCCGCGGTAAAAACATCCTATATGTTGACCTGGATATCCAGCTATCATCATACCAAATTTAATCAAAATCTCTCCAGTGGTTTTTTGTGATGCGATAACAGACAGACAGACATACAAACAGACAGACAGACAAAAATTCTAAAAACTATAGATTCGGTCTCTGTATCGATAATGAAGTCTATTTCAATAAGATTTTCCAAAAAATATTTAAGGTACAGATTCGACTCAGTTAGAATTTTATTATATGTATAGATGATGATTTGAAATAAAATATATTTTAAAACAACCTTATTTTTGTGGCTAACAATATAAGAATAAAGAAATATTAAAATAAGAAAAATTATAAGTGTTTATTCGAGTGGAACAGCGTGGCATAAGTACTAAAGAAGATATATTATAAAGCTTTAGTGATCTACGAATGTGTAGCTCTTCCAAGCAAATGCCATAATTAAGCCTATGACATGGGTCTGCGAAGGATTGAAGCACAAAAGATTCCAAAGGTCCACATTGTAACATGTATGGAGTAACGAAATTAACCGATTTATTCATGTATGGCTTGGAGGGTTTAAAGGGTATGACGTAATTACTGCTTTTAAGACTTAATAAGAAGATAGAATGTTTCGTAGACTAGCGACTCGCCCTTTTTTCGTTTAAAAATATCGATACTAGCTTACCCTTTCCAAGTTTGGATATCTCTAAGTGCTTAAAGCTTAAGTGTTACTACACAAAAAAATAAAAATCACAGGGTCGAATGTCAAATTTAAAATGATTTTGAAGTCGACGTTAATTTTCAGTTAGTTTATTATATTTTATAAGAATTAAATACACAAGTAAATAGGAAAAAATATAACGCTATATAAAACATAAAATCTCTGTATATGCAAGTGTGTGTGCGTGTGCATGTTTATCAATCTTTTATGCTGAAATGGCTGGTCGGATTCGGAGGAAAAATATAAAGATAGATAGCCATATGGCACCTGTACCTAATATCTTCTATACATATAAAAATAAATGTATGAATGTATGTTCCCTATGGACGCTAAAACGGCTGAAGCTATTTAGATGAAATTTTCAGGCAATCTCTAGATCCTGTGAAGCTTGTTAGCGATGGGAAGTTTGAACACGGATGAAGCCGCGGGTTCTGCTAGCATACATATAAAAAAGGTGTCTAAGACCGGACCTAAGCGAAGAAAAATAGAGTCACTATCTACCATTTACGTCGTCCAAAAGTCAATATTTCACATAATATTATATATCCAGCTATACGACCACTGCGCCGGATGGTCTAAATATCTTGTTAATATATAATCAATTCATAAGAAAGTTGGGGTAATAAATATCAAATTTCCACTTTTTGCCACAAGATGGCGCGCCGCCGGAAGCGCCTGGCGGCCGGCCAGATGCATTAATTACTACCCTACTTTGCATCCCAAACAGAGTAGATCATTAAATTATGTAGAAATTTTATAAAATTGTGAAGTACAGTAGTTTTTAACTTGAAGCATATATCTTAAGTTATTTTATTATAAGCACTATTATTTTTCGTGGCTGCTTTCAATTTCTATATAGTAAAATGTAAATATATTTCTATATCTTTGTCTATTTGTGTGTAATGTATCATTTTAAGCTATTCGTGAGATTATCATGAAGTTGAAAGGTACAGTGTGCAAGCGAAGTTTCTTATTTAGTATTTACCATTAATCTAGGATAGGTGTCATGCGAGATATATAGGATTATTTTGAGATTTATTATTAAAATACAGAAGATGCAACCAACTAAGAAGGTGTTTCTATGTATAATGTACATATGTGTAAAAGTTTATATTCAAACGAAAGAACGAAAGGTCTTTCCACTGAGACTAGAGGAGAGAGAGCGTAAGAGATTGTAGAAAATCAGTGCTTTGATACTATCTTCAATTTGAATTTATTAGCTCTTCAATAAAATAACTGTATACGTAACAATTTTAATAGTTTCTTCAATTCTTTATTTTATTTCATAAATATTTTTTTATGGTGTTCAGTGACAAACGAGCAGACAGACCACCTGATGGAAAGCAGTACCTGTCGCTCATAACCGCTACGGTTCATGCACTTAGGGTTTATGTAATAAAAAATGCAGAACCGCATGTGTGTTGTCACTGTGAGGACTAAGATGATATGCCTCTTGCCTGTAATTGCGCTGGCTACCTTATCCTTCAAACCAGAACACAACAATGCAAGCATTGTTGCTTGGCGGGAGAAATAGATAAGGGGTGGTACCCATCCAGTCGGACTCTTCAGGCTTGACAGAGTCCTACCACCGGTAATAATCATGATTCTCTTATTAAAAACATTAAAATTTTTGAATGGGCTCTAATAATTACCACATATACATAATATAATTGATTTATGAAGACAATAATAACAAAACTTTATCTTAGTGGGTTTAATTTTAGTTTGAATTTAAAATAGTTACCGAAGCTTGTAATTCATTTAAATTTAAAGTTGCGAAAGCTTAGAACAACATCATATTAAGTACATAGAAAGTCAAAACTTTGACTTACTTTGGGAAAATGTTTGATTTGAAAGCCTCATCCAAGAGAGTTATTGTAAATTAAGTTTGTCACATAACTTCATACGGTATAATTTTAGAGTAAAACTTTATTTTGATTACATGAAACTGTTAGGTTTTATTGTTATACTAAGTACTGCTTGCCACTTTCTCTGTCTTTATATTTTACTAGCGACTCACCCTCGTTTCGCTTCGGGTTCGTCCCTAGACAAAAACAAATCTATCCCACGGGAACCGTACATTTTTCTGGGATGATATAAAGCATAATATAGCCTTCCTCAGATAACAGGCTATCTAATGCAAAAAGAAATTTTCAAATCGGATTAGTAGTTTCTGAGATTAGCGCGTTCAATCAAACAAACAAACAAACAAACGGGTTTTTTCGCGGATTTACTTTGATTTTTGGATCATTTGGACAACAATCATGGTCATGGGAGGGAATTTTTGAAATCATTTTGTAAAATGATAGGTAGGCACTATCTGTAGCATATTATAACCTTTAAGATGTCTAACACGTTAGTCTCTCCCGTGATCATGGTTGCTGCATTCAATACGTCGGGAACCAAAAATCAAAATAATCCAAAAAGATTGTTTTATTTAAAATGTCTTCATATTGTTACGATCTATGAGTTCTGGAATCCAAAATTAAAGAAGGCTTTTACAATGTTTTATTGGTTCTCAAACACACGCAATACCTGCACAGTTTTGGCCTAACTTAAAAGTTTCCTGACTTTTCCTCACTTTTCCTCTCTATCGTATTTCTTTTTAATCTTCCCTTAGTTCTTAGAAATTCAACTGATCTCTCGATACGCTGTTGCCCTTCTTATATGCATAAACAAAGAACATTCTAGTATTTGAAAGTTCGAATATTTTCTAGTAATTTCAAATCCTTTCTGGAAAATGTTTTGTTCCTCTCTTGCACATGGCAATTTACGATTGACTGTTCTTATCGTCCTGACCTAACCTACCCTACCCTACCAAAACAATTCATTCTATCAGTAGTAATCGATCATAGGCTTTAGGGCAAAGTGGCATATGATCACGCATACTATCCTCTGAACTATAAATAAATAAATAAATATGTTGGGACGTACACAGCACCATCTAGTTCCATGGTAAGCTAGAAGGTTTGTGTTATGGATACCATATAGTTGTGTTATGGATACACTACACATATATAACTTTAAATACATACATATTTTATAACTGAAATACAAACATTCGTGCTCATAACACAAATGAATGCTCTCAGCGGGACTCAAACCCGCGACCGCTGGCACAGCAAGTAGAGTCACTACAAACTGAGCCAAACATGTTGTTGAACACTATGAATATGTATTAAATGTAAAAGTTAGAAAATAAATGTAAAATAGTTTGTATATAACCATTTTAAATTAGAATATTCTTTTGTTTCGTACTTTTAGAGCGTGATTTTTCAGTAGTCGGGTTAGTTTTTGAACTAACTTTTCTAACTCTTTGTCTTCTTTCTGGAGTATGTATTAAATTTTATAATTAACTGACTAAAACGAGAATTAAATGTTGAACTAAATTAATAGAAAACTCGACATTAATTTAATTTATATAGTTTCAGAAATTATTTGTAGTTCAAATTCCTAACTTTGTTCTTTCGTGTGAAAACTGTACGAGTTTCTTTAAAATACTTTTTAATTTTTCTTAACCTTCAAATGGGAACTTGTTTTTAAAGAAATTTGTTCTACATTTGTTTGAGAAAGTTCTCCCTATCTCTAATAAACATAGATTTCCTCTCGCTTAAGTTAATCAACGAATTACCTTTAAAAAAGATCCTTAGTTTCCTTAATTTGCCTGTGAGTGCTTTTATTTTTTATAAAAAAAAAAACCACTCTTGGCTCATTATTATATTAATTATTGACAGCACCTTTGAGCTATTTAATAAAAAAAGACATGAAAATACCCTCTCGTTTTTCATGTCGGTAAATTAACGATGGTAACGCGTTATGATATTCTTGAATAACACCTAGACATCTGTCTGAACATTGTTAAAGTTATTCATTTCTCCTATATATTACCGTTCGTCCAGCAGTTTTAGCGTGCAGGACTAACAAATATACACACATAAAATTTTAAATTAACAGAAATAAGCAGTCAGCCCAGCGGTAACGCGCTCGCTTGGGAAACCGAGTGAAGCGGGTTCAAATCCCAGGTCTCGCACCTCTGATATTTATTTTCAGCATGATTACAACTTGTCTTACGGTTAAGGAAAATATTGTGAGGAAACCTGCACGTTTGAGAGAACTTAGAAAGTTTTCATAGGATATGTTCAATTCGCCCGCACTTGACCAGCGGTAATGGATTATGGCCTGATCACCCTCGTATTGAAGGGCGGCCCGTGCCCAGCAGTGGGACGTTAAAAAGGGATGAATACATAATAATACAACGATATATGGATAGAAATTTGTCAATAAATACTAGCCCATATGAAGTGTAAACTGTATGTTATGTAAACTCAGATGGTGACGCAGCACAACTGATGTATCTGACGGACCTGAGTGCACCCTTTTAGTGTACGTGGTGCGACTGCGAGCGATAATACGAATTAAAACGATATCTGTTGATATGATAAATGTGAAAGTTTGTGAAAATGATACAATGATACTAAAATAATATATGATATATTTTATATATTTTTATATCGATAATTAGAATAAATCTTTTTGGATTTTTCTGCAGATGTATTTTGATTCTTGAGAGACCTCTCTCGTCACCATGATTGCTATATAAAGCATTCGAAACACCGGGAACCAAAATTAAATATAAATCTGCGAAAAGACAGTTTTATTATTTATATATTATATATTGACGACACATTTGGCTCAGATTGTAGTGACCATACTTGCTGTGCCAGCGGTCGCGGGTTGGAGTCCCACTGGAGGCATTTATTTGTGTGATGAGCACGAATGTTCGTACTTCAGTCGTGGGTGTTTATATTTATACTATGTATATATTTAAAGTTATATATGTGTAGTGTATCAACTATCTGGTATTCTTAACACAGGTCTCGTAGCTTACCATGGAGTTAGATGGTGCTGTATGTTATTGTCCCAACATTTTTTTTTTAAATGTCAAATATTAGCATAATGACCGTGGAAAATATGTATATCAAATTTAATGATATTTCAACAACACTTTTATTCTGAACTTCTACATGCATACATTATTATGTAGTGTTATATAAGAATGGTAAAAGAAAAGAACAACAAGTTTTTTTTTTGTTTTTACATAAAAAAGTAAAAAATACATTTGTTAGCGCTGAGTTCCTTGTTTTACCCAGTAATGGAGTAGATCGCTACTTAATATACAGTTCTTTAATACGAATTCAAAGGAAGGTCACTGTAAAGTCCATTGAAAATTCTATGTTCTAATAAAGTTCTAATAGATATTTTTCAATGTATAAAGGAAGATATTTTTATAATGACTTTAATGCTACCAATAACAACTATTTAATGACCTTTAAGACGTCTAAAACCTTGGTCTCTCCCGTGATCATAATTGCTGTAAATTATTCGAAACGTCCGAAACCGAAAATCAATATGAATCCGTGAAAAAAAACCGAAAAGATTTTCGCCTTTATTTTTTATTTATTCGCGTAAATCTAACAAAGTATTAAGATATTATTAAATTAAATTATCAAATGCGTTCAGAAAATTAATTAACTTCTAATTGGCAAGCTTTAAGCTTATGAGTAAGTATTCCTACAGAGATAAAGCTTCATTCAATCGCAACACGATGACATATAATCTCTGTCTTTGTTTTAATAGTTATCACTGAGTAGTAAACGCAAATCACGCTACGGTTCATGATACCTTATATACTATTATGTCGAAAACTCTAACTAAAACTCAACTCAAATCTAAATATATTCTTAATATTCTCAAAACAAAGTATTTTACTTAATAAGTATTTTATTATTGTATCAAAGTAACAAAAGAGCGGTGAGACAAAAGGGCGTATAAAAGAAATAAGGGCAGACCTGCGCCACCGAGGCGACTTGTACTCTACTACTACTTAATATATTTAAACGAGCAATTCTTATATATTTATTTATTTATTTATTTATACCTGATTTTGCTGAAATTTGGTATGGGAGAGTTTTCGGGGCGAAAAATCAATCCAGATTAGTCTTATGTTTGGGAAAACGCGTGTTTTCGAGTTTTCATGCGGTTTTATTTCGCATTATTCCACGCAAAATATAGTCGATAATTTCTTACACTCAGCATAACCCTTCGAATCTCTATCAGATACAAAGTTTTTACTTTTATTATATTTTTTTGTATTATTCAAGTCTTTAGTTTTTTTAATCTAAAAAATACGATAAACAAAAAAGAACTCCGAGCGAAGCTCGGTCGCCCACGTACTTTGTATATAATGTAGCAAGAAATCCTTAATTATTCTTTCTAGTAGAATGTACTAGCGACTTATCCCTACTTTGCTCGAATGCGGCCTTAGGTGCCTTCTGTATTTATAATATTTATCAGTGCCACCTTTTGGCAAATTTTATTACTAACTTGAGTTCGTCCTTAGCTCGTTTCCCCTTACAAACTTTCTTCTCACTTTCCACCCTCTTAAGGGATAATTTCCAGGGTAAAAACTTATGCTAGGGTCTCAAACTATCTTCTTACCAAATTTCATCTAAATCGTTTTAGCAGTTTCGGAGTTTATTCAGTAAAAGCAAACAAACAAACAAAAAAAATCCTTTCACTTTATAATATTAGTATAGAAAATACTCTATGTTTTAGTCCAGTTCTTACATTATCTCTGTGCAAAATTTTATCCAAATCTCTCAAGCCGTTTCAGTGTTAATGACTTAAAGACATACAAACACACTCATACAAACTTTAGCATTTATAATAATAGTATGATATAAGCCATTTTACATATAAGTATGTCAAAATGTATGTTAATTTGTTCTATTATATATTAATGTATGTTAATTTTTCTTTTTAGAACGTGACGTAGTAGGTTAACATGATTGTTGCTCATTGCCGGAGTTACATAATGCTGGAGAATAATAAAGGCTGTTTTTACACAGTGAACAGTTCCCGCGGGATATTAGTAGCAACACATCAGGGATCCATATAGTCAAGCGCGGGCGTTTCATTTGTGACACTCACTATTCATGATATAATATCTAATATTATACATATATTGTAAAACAGTTGTGTAAAGAGTATATTTTTGTAACCTGATCTTTTGTTGTAAATAAACGATAAATATAATCATGTTATGGTGATTTGATGAGATTTGATCATGATTGATACATTGACGCCCTGACCTAATGATTCTAGTATTAAAGTTTACGAGAACAAAGGAAATATTAGTTGTAAAATATTGCTAAGCGTCATTCATACAATATTATTAGAGTTATT
This sequence comes from Argynnis bischoffii washingtonia, assembly GCA_033884665.1. Classification (NCBI taxonomy): domain Eukaryota; kingdom Metazoa; phylum Arthropoda; class Insecta; order Lepidoptera; family Nymphalidae; genus Argynnis; species Argynnis bischoffii. The sequence continues at coordinate 9,347,270 of JAEMGE010000029.1, forward strand.
GTTAAATTTATACAACATATTATTAGAACTAGCGACTCACCCTCGGTTCGCTTCGGGTTCGTCCCTAGACAAAAACAAATCTATCCCACAGGTCCTGTACACTTTTCTGGGATGATATATAGCCTATAGCCTTCCTCAGTGAACGGGCTATCAAATGCAAAAAGAATTTTTCAAATCGAATCAGTAGTTCCTGAGATTAGCGCGTTCAACCAAACAAACAAACAAACAAACTCTTCAGCTTTATAATATTAGTATAGATTATTTTAATGTAAGCGAAAATATACACTTACTTTAATCTATACTAAAATCAACGGTTTTTTATATAATGATCTCAGATTTATAACTGATTTTAATATACGTCAGTGTGGCCACACCCTTACCTGTCAGTAACAGACAACGGCAGTTCCGTGAAATATCGTGCGCGCCGGTGACACTTCTGAAAGAAATCTGCGTTTGATGGCTGACTTTATTGGATCCCATCATTTGGTATCCAGTTTAAAAAAATGTTGATTAATTTTTTTTATTGGAAAGTGATTGATATTTTTGTAAATTAATCTTGTATTTAAAAAACCAATAGACTGAGATTTTCCGTTAAACTTTCATTTCTTGCTAAATTAACTACAAAATATATTTAAAACAAAAAAAAATCTAATGAATTTGTCTCATCAAATCAAATGAGCCTGTCTCTAAAGAGGTTTCTATGTAATATCAAACTTATATATCTTAAAAAAGTTGCCTTGCTACTAAATTAAGAGTGAATAGTGAACCAAAAGAAAATACTTGCTATGGAAATACAAAATTGGACATTATTTCATTTCAAAAGTTAATTTCGGCTTTTCAATGCATAAAACACATTAAATGTTTCAAAAATAATTCTGCTATGCTAGTCTTAGTTCTGACCAGTTGTCAGACGTTAACTCGGACCTAACGGAAGCTGACGCATAATTATAACTTAGCGGTGTCACTCTCATCATAGCACTGACGAAAATTTAATGTAAAATTTTGGAATACAATTTAGAAGTTATTGTTGTAGGATAAAGTTTAATACGTTATTATAGACTAGTGACTTCCTCCTTTCAAAAAGACATATCCAAAAATAGTCTAATGTCTGTTTTTGGTGAGCATCAGAAGTAATCATGGAGTATTTATCCAGCCATTTTGAACTTTCCACTGCTGGGCACGGGCCTCCACTCCCTGCGAGGGGATCTGACGATAGTCAACCACGCTGGCCATGATGGCCGGGTTGGCGGACTTCTCATGTCTTTTGAAAACATTCTTGATCTTCTCAGACATGCAGGTTTCTTTTAACGTAATGCAAATGTGTAAACTCATTTTCCAAGCGAACACCTTCCCACTGGCCTGCTATTTCAAAGAACAATTCATGAAATAGCATAATATAAGTAGTTTTATTAAGATTCGTAATAATTAGTGAAGGGTTTCTTAAAATGAACAAATATAATCAAATATAGAATTCACTCTCAGCGTAGTACATCAAAGTAGACCAGTTAAAATATTCTTTTATAGCCCCTTCCAATATAAAAGGCCCGCATGTTTACAAAGTAATCAAGAAATGTTGAAAATAACTGAAAGGGAAACCTAAAAATATTAACTTGAGCCTCCGCTTATTTTCTTCAACGTTATAAAGAATTCTATTTTCGAAATAAAATTAGCGGGTTTTCTTTAGTAATTTGCAAGTAATTAGGCATTTCAGCAATTAGCGTGGGATCGAGTGTAATGGTTGTTCGAAAAACATTTGTAAAGTTCATGATATTCTGGCAGTGAGCTCCATTTCTAAGGCTATAGGTCAAACTCTTCACAATAATTTATTATTATTCTAAGTTGCTGCATCTAACTGATATAAAAAGAAGCCTACTTTAATTCAGCTATCTGTATTTATATGTATACAAAATTCTGGTGTGTGTGTGTTCGTCATTTTTCTTGACTGGTTTTGATGGATTTTTGTTGTTGTGTATGAGGTCATGGTTGGTTATTTGTGTTATGTGACCAGGTAGCTGGTGCTTTTGTTGAGATTAAGATATTTGTAATTTTCCGACCCAATGTCTATCTACTAGGTCTGCTAATATGTATGGATATAAAATCGGATTTGTATCCACGCAGTTCAGCAAAATCGAGAAACAAACCTGTAACAAAGTAAGGTTATGTTTATATGTTTAGTGTTTATCTTAAGTGCATGTTGTTGATTGTTGATAAGAATACATTTCTATTTTATTTTTTTGTAATAACGAGCGCGTCTCGCCGTTAAGCATTATAGCTTGGCGAAATATAATTCTTTGTTAAATCTGTTTGTAAAAAATAAATAAATAAAAAAATAAATAAAAAATGATTATATAAATCTGTCAATAATCTAGATAACTCAATATCAAATGAAAAAAAACTCAACATATAACCACCTCTGTTATGAAATAGATTAAGAAATAGTTACCTAGGGACGAACTATAAATGTCAAACTGTGTATATCGGTTTGTGTTTTTTTACGCAGCAACAGTATTTTGTATAGAGATAATTTTTCAGGGACAAAGACTAATTTTATCCCGCTTAGATATTTTATCACAAACTGGCTCGGTAACTTTTTAAATATTTTATTCCTAAGTACATGTATACAGTATTTAAGCCATGAGCAAGGTACTTAGGGTGAATAAACTAACTTGCAATTAATTAAGTTGTCTTATCAAACGGAACGTGCTTCACGTAGTAGTGACATACGGCCATCTTGAGGTACACTTACAATACTAGTTCCAGCCCTCAACTCCGCTATGAGAACACTCATCTAATATTTTTATTCCTACAATTAATAAAATACGATGAGGGAAATGGTGAAATAGTATTTTTTCTCTTTTACATAATTTAGCTACATATAACCCAAATTTTTTTTTTTAATAAGATTCAGTGACAAACGAGCAGACAGACCACCTGATGGAAAGCAGTACCTGTCGCCCATAATCAATTCAAACCGGAACACAACAATGCAATCATTGTTGCTGGGCGGCAGAAATAGATAAGGAGGTGGTACCCATCCAGTCAGACTCCTCAGGCTTGACAGAGTCCTACCACCGGTAAAAAAACTGGGTGGATTAAAACTAAAAATTAGTTCCGTTTAAATACTTACTTGTACAATGTTTTCTACATTTTTTTACTAACACTTAAAATTAATTTTTAACCTTTAAAACTCATTAAATTATTGATGGTTTACGGTTTTTTCAATCTTTACATATAGGTAATAAAATTGTAACTAAGTCGAATTTGTATATTATATATTTTTTGGAAAATCTTATTGACATAGATATTATTATCGATACAGAAGCCGTCTATAGTTTATAGAATTTATGTCTGTCTGTCTGTCTGTTACCGCATCACGGAAAAACCACTGAAGAGATTTTGATGAAATTTGGTATGATGTTAGCTGGTTATCCGGGTCAACATATAGGATACTTTTTACTGCGGGAAAATATCTCATCTCTGAGAAATTTATACTAAACATTAAAACGTAAGTAAGTTGGGAAATCGGCAGTGATTTACCCCCGTGCCTGATCTCTCGAGTCTCTCGTCTTGAGATTGAAAGGAATATAAAGTACACTTGTGTCTGCGCGAACACTTGTGCACTATAATATCTCCTGCGCAGATGGTTAGTCTCAATGAGATTGTCCGCCGTGGTCGAAATTCGTCGGTAGGACATTATTATTATTTTAGAACCAAAAATAAATGCATTCTATATGTCCGTATGTCAGAAAAGGTGACTCATTCGATAGCCTAGGCTCTTAAATCTATGCTATCTACTAAATTTATATGCCAAAACACGGCCAAATAGCCCGAGGTTACTTTATTTCAATTGCTTGACCATAGACTTACTTTACTTTAGGCATAGTTTAACCAACTTTGCAAGAAGGGTCTTTAGTATACGTAATCATAATTAGGTTGAAATTAAGTGTGTGTTAAACAGTTTTTTCTACGATTGATGATATTTAGGATGTAAAAATAAAAAAAAGCTTAGGGAATTTATTATTATGTTATAAGGGTTAATGAATTTCTATGGGATTCTTTTCCATTAATATCTAGTTTAAAATTTTGCTGGCTTTATATTGAATATAAATTAGGTAATAAATCACACCAAGATCATACGTTGTAGGTACATATTAACTATGTTATCAAATCTTGGAGGTCAATTTTAACCGAATTTTAATCATTATTGTCATAGTAATTTAACTTTATAGGTTTTGTGAAATCCCATTTTCAAAATCATCACCATCGAGCTTTGATGATAATGAAGCGAGAAAGATAGTAAAACTTTTCAATGGTTACTAAAAATCTTTCAATTTGTATTATTTCTTAAAATTAAGACAATATTACAGTTGACAAAAAAATAAATACAATGAGGCTGTCAATAATCCAATATCCCATCCTCTCTAACCTTGTCTTGCTACATCCTTCCTCCCTATGGGAATACCCATCACAGATCGTAATGCGTGTCTGATGGCTTATAATACAGGCTTTAGGTTATACTAGCGACTTACCCCGGCTTCGCGCGGGTGCGTCCCTGGGTACGTTTAAATTTTTTTCAGCCAAACCCTATTTTTTTTTTCTAAAATAAAAGTAGCCTAAGTTACTCCTTATAACATCAGTTAAAAGCCCGTTAAAATTGATTCAACTGTGTCGGAGATTAGCCGGAACTGTTTGTTCCGGTTAATCTTCGACACACAGATAGAGAGACAGAAAAAATAAAAAAAAATATGTTTTTCTTATAAGTACCGTATACATATAATTCTATATGCATTTAGTATAAGGCTGTTATTCTGACATTACAAACAGACACTTCAATTTTATTTATCTGTATAGATTGGTAGGCTTAGTCACTGATTACCATCAGGCAGGGTGTTCTTGTGCCATTTTTGTGGTATAAATAAGATCAATATGAGCTTAGCACTAAAACTTAAGAGTTTATTATATTGGATGGCCAATAATTATAATACTTTTCCATTATATAGATAAAATAAAGCTTTTTCAGATGAGCAGAAACAAAAATGTATTACAAAGATAATTCAGGGAACTTAGAAAGAACCGGTTTAATACTAAGCCGAAGTTCGAACAGCGAAGTTGGGCGGAAACTGCGTAAATCTCGTTTATCTGACCGACCCCTGTCGCGTCTCCCTTTGTTATAACATACGGCACTATTCCAGAACGTTCTACAATATACAATATACGTAGTTTCAATACATTCCAAAACTAGTGACTAGTGCTATCTAAACAGATAAATAAAATCAAAGTGACCGTTTGTTATGTCAAAATAATAGATTTTTATTAAATGCATAACATGAAATGCATACGAATCTTATAAGAAAAACATTTCTTTTTTAATTTTGGTCTATCTGTCTGTTTGTTCTGACTAATCTCCGAAACGACTGGACAGATTTTGACGGGACTTTCGATGGCAGATAGCTGATGTTAGATAGATAGCAGTACGCAATATAATCATATATCGAGAAGTTTACTGCATGGTAAAAAGTAATCAAGATACTTTCTAGCCTAAGTATGTTACCTACCGGTGGTAGGACTCTGTCAAGCCTGAGGAGTCCGACTGGATGGGTACCACCCCCTTATCTATTTCTGCCGCCAAGCAACAATGATTGCATTGTTGTGTTCCGGTTTGAAGGATAAGGTAGCCAGCGCAATTACAGGCGAGAGGCATATCATCTTAGTCCTCACAGTGACAACGCACCTGTGGTTCTGCATTTTTGTTACTTAAAACCTAAATGCATGAACCGTAGGTGTTATGGGCGACAGGTGCTGCTTTCCATCAGGTAGTCTGTCTGCTCGTTTGTCACTGAATGTCATAAAAAAAAAATTCTAGATAGCTGATTAAGATGGCCATTACTAAAGATAAACTATAAATTTTAAAAACTTTGTTAGTTTGTTGACCTAATATTGTAATATGTACTAGTAATGTAAAATAGTTCAAGTCCAAATTAAAAGTAGACAGTATTTATTATAATTTTGATCCCAAAAAGTGCGGTAATAAAAAAACATTTGGTCCTATCCCGGTTAAGACTAAAAACAAGAGCAATTAACTCCCTAATAACTTCGGATTTTACAAATACTTTGTATATGTGGGTTTGTTATTCCTTGACGCCGAAACGGCTGAAGGGATTTGAATGAAATTTAGAACATAGATAATAAAATTAAAAAAATGGGGCTTCCTGTATAATGTTCTAAGTACAAAAACAAAACCTTTTAAAAAAAAACCGACCTTCCGATATGAAAAAGTAAACAATAACTGAACGGGGGTTTTCATTTACTATACCTAATCAAATATTTTCGAAGACACTTGTAAACATATAAAATTCTATTTAATTAATCAATTTCTTGCATAGAATATGTCTCTAAGAAACGCGATGAGGCCGCCGCAGATTTATCCCGTCCCTTTTACATAAATTACCCTCGCTGATAGTGCCCGGATTGATTTTGCTAACGAAAGACGGGGGAATCCCCCATATATTCGTCACGTAAACCAGCAAATTAGATGTAAAGGAAATTGCGCTTGAAAAATATATTCGTGGAATAAGACAATTTATGAGATCAAGCCTATGACTTTAATGTGACGGTGATGATGGCACATTGCTTTTTAAAGATTAAAATTGCTTTTTTGTATGTAAAGCTACATCTTATTACCCTCGCTCCGCATATGTGTCCCTGGGCACCGAAAGTACGTAAACCACCGTGTCATGGTGATGGGGCTCATTAGTGTCCGGCAATCCAGCCGGGCTTGAAGCCAAGAGACTTCAAGAGTTGGAGGTAGCCCCCTTCGATGGGTGGTATACCATGCGGGTTACTCTTGGTACTTCTCTGATAGCAGAGTGGATCTTGGGACTCTTGGTTGTGCACTCTGCTTTGGAAGGCCTGCCATCAAGGCATCGTGATTGACTGCGTGAGCGATCCTGCGACGCCCCATTATGACGAGGAAGGTTCTATTTAAGATTTAAGTAGGTAGTACTGGCTTTTCTAGCCGACGAATCCTATATAACAACCCGTAAGTATGCACGTGTATGCGTTAATGCGTTTCCCAACATTCAAAAAAGGGTCATAGTGTATCTGTGCAATAAATTTCATCCAAATGCATTCAGCGTCAAGTAACAAACATACACACACACGAACTTTCCCATTCATAATTGTAGTATGTTATAATGTTTTAATTTTTGAGCTTTTACATGTATCGAACATTATTGTGATTCCATCTTTGCTGTCGGCGAACAGTGTAACATTATATTAAAAATTCTAAATCCCATGATGAAATTGAATTTAATTTAGTTTAAGCTCAACTACAAAATTGAAAAAAAATACTGATAAGATGAATAGTACTGGGGTATTAGTGTTCTCTAGAGACATGGCTTCCTTAGTAATTTCATTGCAATTTTTTTCATATTTTGTAATTCTTTACCACAGTAACACAAAACGAGGGATGTACTATCTATATTAATATTATAAATATTAATATAGATGTTATATATATATTAATATTATAAATATTAATATAGATGTTTGTTACTCTTTCACGTAAAAAGTACAGAATGGATTTTAATGACACTGTACAATAATATAGCTCATACTTCATAATAACACATAGGCTACTTTTTATTCCGGAAAAGTGTACGGTTCCTGTAAGATAGGTTTGTTTTTGTATTTCTAGAGGCGAATCCAAGCGAAGCGAAGGTGAGACGATAGTATTGAATAATTCTATAAAATAAATAATAATTAATAAATAAATATGTTGGGACATTAACACACAGCACCATCTAGTTCCATGGTAAGCTTGCGAGGCTTGCGACGAGGCTTGCGTTGTGGATATCAGATAGTTGATACACTACACATGTATATACACTACATCAATGCATATAAAAAATTCTAACTAAATCACATTAAATATTTTTTGATTTTTTTTATTGAAATAGACTTTATTATCGACACAGAGGTCGAATCTATAGTTTTTAGAATTTTTATCTGTCTGTTACTGCTTCACGGGAAAACCACTAGATAGTTTTTGATAAAATTTGGTATGATGATAGCTGTTTATCCGGGTCAACATATAGGATACTTTTTACTGCGGGAAAATATCTCATCTCTAAGAAGTCTATACTAAACGTTATAACGTAAGTAGGGACGAACCCGAAAAAAGCGAGGGTGAGTCGCTAGTACTTATTAAAAATATAAACACCTATGACTGGAGTACAAATATTCGTGCTCATAACACAAATTAATACTCCCAGCAGGACTCGAACTCCCGACCACTAGCACAGCAAGTAGGGCCACTATAAAATGAGCTAAACGTGTCGTTAAATATTTGTATCGCTTCTCTTACATCAAAACATCCTTTCATCACAAACCTTAAAGTTTAAATATACCTAAAATTATAAAGATATAAAGTTTGGAAAAAGGATAAAAAGGTAATCTCTTAAAACTGATCAAATCTTGAAAATTCTTTAACTAATAGGAAGCTACATTACCGCGGAGTGTGATAGCTATTTTTCATTTTGATAAAAATGTGTTTACTGTCGGAAATCATAATAACTTTAATTGAATTCGGAAATTATCTGGCCGTTTTCCTTGTTTTTGAAGTAAAATTTCTTTAGGCATGACTGATGGGTAAGTCAATACATGGGGAAAATGAGTGTCGCGGAAGTGTACGGCGGAAGTCAAAATATTAATAATTAAACCCAAATTCTTAGGTTTTACATATTAGCAGATTGCAGTTTTTGTATTTTTTCACAGGAATGAGATATTTTCCCGCGGCAAAAAGTATCCTATATGTTGACCCGGATAACCAGCTATCAACATACCAAAATTCATCAAAATCCCTCCAGTAGTTTTTCTGTGATGCGGTAACAGACAGACAGACAGACAAAAATTCTAAAAACTATAGATTCGGCCTCTGTATCGATAATAACGTTTATTTCAATAAGATTTTCCAAAAAATTTTTAAGGTAGTTAGAGATTCGGCTTAGTTAGAATTTTATTATATGTACCTATAGATTTTTTGAGCAATTACACTATTTAATTAAGATCACGGTACGAGCCCTTAATAAATAAACGTTGCTGTATGTGTGTGTGTGTGTGTATATATATATATTATAATTATTACTAATAAAATAAATATTTATTATTAAAAAATTTATAAAATTTCAATAGTTTCTATTTAATGGCGATATCTGCCACAACGCCAAAGAAGTTTTACTTCAACCGCGCGTAAAGATTACATGCACTCATTTTTGTGTAAGTGACACGGGTTTTTTATTGTCTTTTTTCGTGGATTCCTCGGAGATTAGTTTTCCCGTATAAGCAGGGTTCAGGACGGCATTGGGTCCAAATCAAGTTGACAAGTCGCTTGACACTCAACGCTCGTTCAGTGTTTCAATATTTTTTATATCCTTATCCATCCAATAAAGTAAGAATATCCAAAAACATCTAATAAAGTTCCCTTTAGGACACAAAAATAACTAAAGTCTATAAAATAATAAATTCCAAGAGATCAAGCAACAGTTATAAATCTATACATATAATAAAATTCTGAGTGATTTTTTAGAAACTCTTATTAAAATAGTCATTATTATCTATACAGAAGGCGAATTTATAGTTTTTAGAACTTTTGTGTGTTTATCTGGCTGTCTGGGAACGCATCACGAGAAAACCACTGGACAGATTTTGATGAAATTTGGTATGATGATAGCTGGTTATCCGGGTCAACATATAGGATACTTTGGAATGGAGTTAGAGTAAGAGTAAGGCAATTAAATGTATCTAAAAGACATCTAGCGACGCATTCGAACGAAGCGACATTAATTCGCTACTTACATATGTATAAAACATGTTACATTCTTTCTTAAAAATACACAACCCTAAACATATTTAAATTTTATTATATACCATCAAGATAATCATCTATTTCCTCATTCCTTATATTACAAAAAAAAAAATACTTGCTGCGACATTCCTGTACTAATAAATTATTCACTGTTCCGACTTAAGGTAGAATAAAATATGTTTCATCCAAAGAAGCACTATTATTAAAGCTTTGAACTTATTTTATATCAAAACACGCAATGGATGTGGTTCGATGTAAATTATCGAGTTTGATATCTTTTCAAATAACACTGGTGTATGCAAATCCGAATTTAGATAGTTCCTTCTTATTATTCCGGGTGGATAGCGAGTTCGAATCTGAGAGACATCTTTTTCGTTGTGAAACAGATGTTACGCATAAGTTAATACTAAGTAATGAAATGCGCTAAATTGATTTCAAGTTAGTCCGGATCTATGTTTTACGTGTTACATTGAATTATAATTTTAAATGTTACAACTCAAACAGTAATGAGAATTATTTCTACAGATAAATAAACTTGAAGTGTCCTTTTGTAATGTCGCTTTTTACTAAATACATATGAAATTATACATATACGTCTGGACTGATTTTGACGGGACTTTCACTGGTAGATAGCTGATACCATAAGGAATAACTTAGGCTACTTTTATTTAAAAAAAAGAATTAAATTTAGTTTTAATAAAAATTAAGAATTAGAAAAAATGACTCACTCTTGCTTAGCTTCGGGTTTATCCCTAGACAGAAACAAATCTATCACACGGAAACTGTACCTTTCTCCGGGATGATATATAGGCTATAGTCTTCCTCAGTTAACGGGCTATCTAATGCAAAAAAGTGCAAAAAAAATATTTCAAATCAGATAAGTAGTTCCTCAGGCGCAGGACCCACGGCTTTACGTGCTCTCCGAGGCACGGGGATGAAACACCGCCAACTTCCCAACTCCAGGCTGTTACTGAGGCTTACTATACAGAAAGACTCAATAACTAAACTTGGCCCGACCCGGGACTCGAACCCAGGACCTCAGGATGTGCAGCCGTACATGCTAGCCACTACACCACCGAGGCAGATTATTATAGTATCTTGGCTATAAGTACTTACATGTAGTAAAAGATAGTAAAGGTATTTATTTTAGGTACCTTTTCATGTGATTTTATATTTATAAATATTTTTTTTTTATCTTTTTTAACATAACAATGTTTCAAGTGCGAAGTAACTAAACTCTTCCGGCGATTATCGATACGCTATTTCCAATCGCCATAACTATCATTGATTTATCCTTTTACTCGAAGTAAATAAACAAAGTAAAAGAAACCTTTTGTTAATTGTCTAGAGTCTAATTTGGATCAGCACTTTTAAAATTGAGCCAATATATTTGAGCTACGAAATTCAACTTCAATGTAAAGAATTAGAGCTTATTTTAAATTGGACAATAAAAATCTATTCACAGATAGTAAATGTCGTAAATTTCGTGTATACTATATAGAAAAATGATCTTTCGGTCTTTACAAATAGAGTTCAAATTCAATAAATTGATTTTTAAATAATTTTGAACCAGTTCCAAAGTGATATAAGTATAAACATTTTGATATTAAAACTTCTACTCTATTTGTATTACGTTATGTTTGAATTTCAAGTATTATAGAAAAAAGTTAGGTGTTAATCGTTTCAAAGGCAATGCACGCCTTTGGGTATCAGTAGCCTCGTATATCGGATTTAAGGAGATACACTGACGGAAGTAAAAGGTCTTTAACGTCAAACAATTGAAATGAATATAGTCTTTATATTGTTAACTTTAATGATTAATTTTGTCTGGGCCATTTTTTGCAGTTAGAATTTACTCCTATTTTGGACACCACATTCGTTATTTTTTATTTTTATTGCGAGGGTTACATTCTTTATTTTTGAGCTAGGCTTTATAGCGGTGGTTCAGATCACATATTACATTCTTGTACGAAACAAGATTTGGTCAGTGCGCTTTAACTAGAGTAAAAGAAAAGTTTATCAAAATCCCGTTTTCCGTCATTCTAATCTATACTAATATTATAAAGCTGAAGAGTTTGTTTGTTTGTTTGTTTGTTTGTTTGTTTGTTTGTTTGTTTGTTTGTTTGTTTGTTTGTTTGTTCGTTCGTTTGTTTGATTGAACGCGATAATCTCAGGAACGACTAATCCGATTTGAAAAATTCTTTTTGCATTAGATAGCCCGTTAACTGAGGAAGGTTATAGGCTATATATCATTCCGGAAAAATGTACGGTTCCCGTGGAATAGATTTGGTTTTGTCTAGGGACGAACCTGAAGCGAAGCGAGGGTGAGTCGCTAGTTAAACATGTACAAGCTTGCTTCTACATTTTTCTTCGCTCGCATTACTACGGAATACTACCCCTAAGTGGGACAAAGATAGCCTATGTCCGTCTCCAGGATACAATCTATGCCCTTGTGAAACTTTTATCAAAATCTGTTCAGCGGTTTAAGCGTGAAAATAAAACATAAACAGTTATTTTCAAATTTATAATTTTACAGATTTCGTACTGAATTTAATTAAACAAATTAAGGAAATGTCTAATTATAGAAATTTTAATTAATATTAATTTTACTTCGCACATTTTTAATTTGGTAAATTTTTTAATAATTAGTACACTTTTAAAACATTTATTATATATATATATATATATATATATATATATATATATATATATATATGTCGTATCGATGTTCTTTACTAACATCATTAATTATTATTTTATAATATGGTATATTAGGCAGTGGTAGCCCAGTGGTAACGCGCTCGCTTGGGAAACCGAGTGAAGCGGGTTCAAATTCCGGGTCTTGCACCTCTGATATTTTCATGTTCGAATCATTTTCTAACTTGATTACCACTTGCCTTACGGTGAAGGAAAGCATCGTGAGGAAACCTGCATGTCTGAGAGAACCTAGCAAGTTTTCGAAAGACATGCGAAGTCCGCCAATCCGCACTTGGCCAGCGTGGTGGACTATGGTCTGATTCCCCTCGTATTGAAGGGAGGCCCACGCCCAGCAGTGGGACGTTGAAAAGGGCTGAATACAATATGGTATCAATTTTTTACTTAATGTAATATTTTTGAAGTAAAATTTCTTTAGGCGTGACTGAGGGTAAGTCAATACATTGAAAAAATGAATACGCTATAATTATATAACCGATTAAGCAATTATGGGAGCAATTATATACCTAAATACGAAGGGTAACTAAATATGTAAGTCAGTATTATTTAAAATATATAACTTGAATGTCTTCAAAAGGGAAAATTTCACAAGTGCCTACACTAATGATGCTAAACTTTATAGTAACTTTTTATATCATATTATCTATCACACCGTATCAACGTGCTAGAAAATTAAAAGACATAGAAGAATACTAATTGATATTAATCAGAATTATTATTTAGCGGGATTTTGATAATTTTTTTATATCCTTAAAATTGACTAAGTACCTACTATCCCATAGAAATTGCCCTATTTCGGCGGAAAAGAAGAACAATCAAACAAACACTTGTTTATCTAAACTAGTAGGTACTAATATATTTTTTTTAACTAAGCAGATTCTGAGATTATTATGTATAAAACTTTGATACACAAATTAATTTGAATAGCAATCTGCTAAAAAATTCATTGTATTAACGATGTGATATGTTTGTAAATATCATTTTCAATTAAAACAAAAAAAACCTATCCCACGGGAATCGTACATTTTTCGTCATTAAAAAAGTTGCCTATATGTTATTCTAATGTATGAGCTATATTATTGTAAAGTTTCATTAAAATTAATTCAGTAGTTTTTGCATTAAAGAGGAACAAATATCCATACATCTATACATCCAGAGATCCATACATCCTTATAAACTTTTGCATTTATTATATTAGTAAGACTAGAGACTTACCCCCATATTCTTAGTTGTTACCTCGAAACTCCCTCGACTCAAACTCGACTTAGGCGTGTTCGAGGAAGGCCTCAAGGGATCCTCGAAATCGGTATTCATAAACATCGCCTTGAGGAAATTTCAGAATCCCTCGAATGAGTGTGAGTCGAGGGCGAGTCGAGGAAAACGTCATGAATTACGTCACTATCTTGAGGATTTTGTTATAGTTACTATACACAAAATCCGTAGTTGCCATCTTGATTTGACGTGGTTTGTTAGTCATGGGTCAAAGTTAGGTTAGTTTAAAGTACTTCAGAGCTGGTAAACAAAATAAATTTTGCAAAAAATGTTTTGGAATGTTATAAGTGTATTGTGTCGTTGTTTAATATACAAAAATGGTATTTGCTACATGTTTCGTCACTCTTCAAGGCAGATTTTGATATATCAGCCCCATCACAAGGTAATTAATTTTGAAATATAATTATGCCTCTCATATTATATTATAAACAATAAGTAAAAATGAAAAAATAAAACCTTTTCTTTCTTGCGTACCTATATAAGAAGTAAATTAAGAAAGCTTTATAGATTTCGTAAATATAAATTTTTATTAAGATTTCATATTTGTAAAAAATAACATCTAAGAAGTATTAATACATTGGATTCTATTCTAATAAATTACTTAAGTTTTACAAACTGTTATTTAATTTTAATTGATTACGTTTAAAAATCAGATCTTAATAATGTATTGTAATGTAATCTAGTGAACATAATATTAAATAATGCTAATATTTATTTAAATTGTTTTTTTTTTATTGTGAATATGAGTAATTGCATTAAAGATGTTTGAAATGATTCACACTTCACACTATATTAATAGTTTTAAACATTTTAATAAATCTAGTGAATTCTTTTGTCTGAGGAACATAAGTTTGTAGCACTATACCATCATTATGTTTGATATCACAGGGCATTTTTGTTTACATGACATAATAATTATTTTAATTTCAGTATCAAGAAATACAGAGACCAGAGTAATCGAGGAAGAGTTCTCTATCAGGTCAATTTTCCCGAAATTATAAAATAAAACAAAAAAGGAAGGAAAAGCTTCATTAAACTTAAAATTTAGTTGATCAAACATTGTTAGTGAATGCTGCAGAAGAGAAATAATTAAAAGTAAAAATTGAGAGAAGAAGCTGCCGAAGAACTCTTTCTCTGTAATAAGATGAAGAAAGAAGAAGCAGAGCTAAAATTATTGGAATTAAAGAAATTAAATTCGATTGCACATTATTTTATTTAAAATAGATTTGAACAGTATACCTTATTATCATATAAAATATTGCAAACTAGCAATTCACGCCTGTTGCCACCACCATTGTTTTAAAATAATATTGGCAAAAGTAAAGTAAACTCGTCATATCTTTGGTAAAGAGAAATCAATTTTTATAAATTCACAATCATCATAGATCTCCATAGGATTACATCCCGTAAATAGCGCCGTCATAAATAATAATCGTAGATATTGTCATAGATATGCTCAATAAACTCTACAAAAGACATTTTAAACTCCAAAATAACTTTAAAATATAATAAAATGTTAAATAACTCGCGATGTTTTTGTCAAGAATTGTCTTGAGGTTTCCTTAAGGTAGATCGCGACGTACCTTACATTTGACAGTTCGTTCCTCAAGTTTTCCTCACCTTACTCGAGGAAAATAGTTGAGGTAAGGGACAAAATGACGTCTATGAATACCGAATCACCTCAGTACGGTTGAGTCGAGTCGAGGAAATCTCGAGTTTACGACTAAGAATATGGGGGTTACTCTCGCTCGTACCTATTGTATTTTTAATGTTATATTAAGGCACGCCACTTTTTGACCAATTTTATTATTAACAGTAGCATGTCTACGAGTATTACACCAGGCTATAGACTATCTACTCACTAAATTCCTTACAAATTCGTCAACACATAATATGTAGATGGTGCCATTCACATTTAGTGTGAGGATTTTTTTTTAATTTAAACTAAAAATCTAAAGAAAATATCGCAAGTATTTTTATATCGAATATTGATATATGTAGGCGAACCCTTTCGACCCCAGAAGTGATAAAAAGCAAATGAAACTCTTATAGCAAATACGCAATACTGTGTAAGTTGTGAATGTGGGCCATAAACGCTTTGACTAGAACTCGCTGTACACTTGAGGACATGTTAAGTATAAAAGGGAAATAAAAAAGTTTAGTTCCTTAGAGCATGGGAATCTTAATATTAGTAGTATGTATTAAAATATTCAGTCTTCTTTAACATCCCACTACTATGCACGGGCTTCCCTTTAATGCAAAGAGGATCAGGCATATTCTACCACACTGACCAAGTGTGAGTTGGCGTATTTCACATGTTTTTCGAAAACTAGTTAAGTTGTAAGTTCTCGCAGATATACAGATCTCCTCAAGATGTTTTTCTTCACCGTCAGGCGAGTGGTCATTATTTTAAAAATGATTCGGAAATGAATAACAGATGTGCGAGACCATGGATTTGAACCCGCTTCCCCTTGTTTTTAAAGTAAACCACTAGGCTACTGCTATATTTATAGTATTATTTGAAAAAAATTGGTTTTAATAGAATATATGAACACATATTTATTTTACATGTAAGTGTATACATCGTTACTTGTAACCCTCCGCGGGTCAAGGAGCCCACGTGACAGCTGTAAGGGTGGTTACAGAAGTAAAGTTTATTTAGCCGTCTTTTACAATCTTAATTATATTCATGAGTTTGCTTTTACTGTATTGTGATTATTATATTACATCATGATAAATAATAATATAATCCTGATCAATTACAGTCGCGGCGATCAAACTTAGTGAGATTTGCATCTGCGTAAAAGATAGTATAGTATACAAGTGTGTGCGTAAACTCGAACACACATTCCGTTCCTTTCACTTTCAATCTGGTGGGATGACACTCCGAAACTCTGTGAGAAGTAAGCACAGGACTGATGGCTTTACTTACTCTTCAAAATCTGGAGTCGTATACGCTATCTACTAAAACTAAGCCAATGATGCCATGAAATAGCTCATATTATAATATTTAATTAGATCCGCGTTTACTGTACACTATATAATGTATATTATACTCGCAAATTTTATATATACTGTATAGTGTATACTTTAAAGATTAAGAGAATTGCAAAAAAAACTCCACGCCACGTGTGTAAGAGCCCTAAACCACGCGTGAGAGTTAAGTACAGAAGGTTCGCAGGTGTGAGGGCGTTGGGGTGAACTAGTTTCCTTTCTCTCGGCAAGTGCTCTGAGATTTTTTTGTAACGTTTTCATGTCATTTAGACAGGTGCTGAAAAGGGGTGAGATTTGGGTATTTTTGGATCATTTTGTTTTTTTGTAGCACTTGAAAGTTAGCCCTTTATTTTAACTTATTTTAACTATTATTAATGTAATTTAAGTTTATAATCGGTTTAAAAAACTGTTGACAGGTTAAGAAAACACAGTCAAGTTAAAAAAAATATAACAATGGTAATATTGATTCGGACTTATCCATCGATACGAGAGGATGAGACCGAATACTACCACGTTGGCCAAGTGCGGTTTAGCAGACTTTACAGGTCCTTCAAAACTAGTTAAAGTCTCTCAGACATGCACGTTTGTGCATATGTTTTTCTATGTTTTCCTTTACGGCAAGTGGTAATTATTTTAAAACGATTTGCACATGAAAATGTCAGACTTGCAAGACCTAAATTTAAATCCTTCAATGGGTTTTAAAAGCGAGCGCGATACCACTGGGCTATCAGTCTTAAAAATTATATTTGCTGGAAATAGGCTGTGATTGAAGGACAGACCAAAGGCGATTTCGGTTTTTCAACTTAATATTATATCGTTAAATTAATAGAATGATACATAAATACCTAAGTTTTTCAAAATCAAAAGTGTCAAAACAAGTCTAATAACATAAGTTAAGTCGCAATTCTCGTACGCCATGGTCAGCGTGCTGGTGCGGCACAGTCGAGCGTTCATAGTAAAGTGAGTTCACTCACACTACTGACTCACGTTATTTATTCCCTATCAAATATGTCAAACGCTTTTTCAAGTACCGTCAGTCAACTACCCTCAAAATAATATCTAAAATATCAAACACGGCAAACCTTGTTATTAATAACTAGCGACTCACCCTCGCTTCGCTCAGGTTCGTCCCTAGCTTGCTTCCTCGTACAAACTTTCATCCCCATCCTCATCCCCTTAAGGGATGATTTCCGAGATAAAACTATTTCGCTCACTCACTTTTCATATCATGAAATTTAAAAAAAAACTTATTGTAGTAAAAAAAAAAATTTTTAATTTTCTTCTATACAAAACTTGTCCTGACAATAACTAACGCAAAAAAAAGTCGATCGGAAGTTACGCGCGTTCATACATTCCGATGATTCATTTTCATTTATATAGAAATTATTCTCTAAGATATAGTTTTTAAAGAAATATTTTACAGGAATCAAAAATAGCATTAAACATTTTGAATAGCTTTACATTATATTTTTTGAGAGGCGTCACTTGTTCTGACATGAGTTTCTGTTGTCAACCTCACTGAGAAGATGTAAGATGAAGGATTTTTGGCTTGTTTGTTGTCTATTTTATCGGTAAAGTAAAGACGGGTTAATTTATACTTTTATTTTTGTTTCATGCTCAGGAAGACTAATATATCATCTATAGGTACATATAATTAAATTCTTACAGAGTCGAAATTATATATTTTTTGCATAATCTTATTGAAATAGTCATTATTATCGATACAGAGGCCGAATCTATAGTTTTTAGAATTTTTGTATGTCTGTCCTTCTGGGATCGCATCACGAGAAAACCACTGGACTGATTTTGATAAAATTTGCTATGATGATATCTATACTTCTATACTTAATATTTTAAAGCTAAAGAGTTTGTTTGTTTGTTTGTTTGGTTGAACGCGCTAATCTCAGGGACTACTAATCCGATTTGAAACATTATTTTTGCGTTAGATAGCCCGTTAACTGAGGAAGGCTATAGGCTATAATATTATCCTGAAAAATGTACAGTTGCCTTGGGATAGATTAGTTTTTTTCTAGGGATGAAGTGAAAGCGAAGCGAGGGTGAGTCGCTAGCCTTTTTATTATCTTATAAAAAGAATTATCATAATCCATACTTAATATTATAAATGTGAAAGTGTGTTTGTTTGTTTGTTTATCTTTGACATCGAAACAGAGTAACGGATTGGCATGATTATTTTGTGTGGAGATAGTTGGAGCTCTAGAATGATATAGGGTACTTTTGAAGATATTATCTCATTCCCACAGAAAAATACGTTATAAAACAACCCACAATAACTCATCATATCTATGTATAATTTATATATTCTAATATATAGTGTATCTATTCCATACTAATCGTCAATATGTATCCGTAAACGTAGCCATGCGTAGCGGAGGTGAGTCGCTTCTTAGTTTAGAAAAAAATGAATATATTGTAACGTACAAACAAACATACAAACATTCACACTTCCTTGTTTTTCAATTTGGTTAAGAGTCAGGGACTATCTATATAGGTATAGAAATAAACGTGAATAATAACGAGTCGCAGGTGAGGGAATGAAGTGTAAGGCAATAAGTCGTATATTTTTACTGCAGTCGTTCGAGACTCATTATTTTATTCTATTGAAAGCTAAGTAAAAGAAATATTATGTATTCAGTCCTTTTAACCGTTCCACTGCTAGGCGCGGGCCTCTCTTCAGTACGAGGGGGATCAGACCATAGTCCACCACGCTGGCCAAGTGCGGACTTCACATGTCTTTCGAAAACTAGCTAGGTTCTCTCAGACATGCAGGTTTCCTTCGTTTTCCTTCACCGTAAGGCAAGTGGTAATCAAGTCAGAAATGATTCGCACATGAAAATATCAGAGGTGCGAGACCCGGGATTTGGACCCGCTTTACTCGGTTTCCCAAGCGAGCGCGTTACCACTGGGCTACCACTGCCTTAAAGGAAATATTATAAGCTTCACATATTTTTTATTACTTTAAAATATTACTTGATTATAATTGTTTTTATCTAATTTGTATACATTTTTATGGCACTTTATTTTGTATACGATACTAGTTTTTATAATACTTTCTTAGATTTACGCGAATATTTGACATTTTAAAATGAAACTATCTTTTCGGATTTTGTGGCGGTTTTTTTATACATTGTTTCCGACATTTCGAATGCTTTACAGCAAACATGGTAACGGGAGAGACTAAGGTTTAATACGTCTCAAAAGTCAATATACATACTTACATATAATATGTAAATGTCATACAGTAAAAGTTAATAAATTATATAATTAAATATTAAATATTATATTTTATTTTTGATTGATATTGTTATATTTCTACAATTTAAAATAAATGGGTGCGTGGAACCTTTACGCGTGGTCGAAGTAAAACTTTGGCAAATATCGCAATTAAATTAAATCAATAATTAGATAAAGTATATTAGGCATATTACAATCATATATTTATAGAATATCATATACGGGAAGAATATGATATTATATTTTTGTCAGAAAATAGCAACGGTTACCATGACAACAATCAGTCATAATAGTTTTTATTTAATTTATGCATATTCATCCCGTAGTAATAAATATTCATTTTTGTAAGTAATAATTATTATACAATTATTAAAAATAAATATATATTTGTAGACATAATAATTATTTTAAAAATATTTTTTATTTATATATAATGACTAGCGTACCTACCCTCGCTTCGCTTCGGGTTCGTCCCTAGACAAAAACAAATCTATCCCACGGAAACCGTACGTTTTTCCGGGATGACATATAGCCTATAGTCTTCCCCAGTTAACGGGTTACTCAATGCAAAAAGAATTTTTCAAATCGGATTAGTAGTACCCGAGGTTAGCCTGTTCAACCAAACAAACAAACAAAAAAACAAACAAACAAACAAACTCTTCAGCTTTATAATATTAGTATTGATATAATAACTGATAGGTACACTTAGTTTTTAAGTACTAAATTGCCTAAAAAAAGATATCGATAAAAAACATATTAAGTACACATAAATGAAAACATTTTCAGCATTTGTTAGTTCTATTAGTTCTAAGATCAGTAGTTCAAAGAAACAAATATTTTATTTTATATAAATTTAAGATAAAATTAAACTTTTATGTTATAAAATAAATAACATGCTTCGAAGTAAACGTAGCAGAGTTTAATAAAACATTATTTTCACAATAAATAGTATTTACTCGTATGTAATTACATCGACTAAGACAGTGTTTACTGTTTACAGATACATATGGCGTGTACTTATTTACTATTGTCAAGTATTTTGAACTCCAAACACGTATTATTGCTTGAATTCTATCTTGATACTTTTACCAACTTAAAAAAGATTGAGGTACTCGACTATTTTGTAAGGCGCTCTTTGATATTTATTGTTGTACTAGCGGATCATCCTCGCTTTGCTCGGGTATGCCTCTAGAAAAACAAAAACAAATCTATCCCATTCAAAAGTAGTTAGTTAGTGTAGTGTTATTCTGATGTATGAGCTATATTATTGTAAAGTTTCATTAAAATCCATTCAGTAGTTTTTGCGTGAAAGAGTAACCAACATTCAGACATCCATAGATCCTTACAAACTTTTGTATTTATAATATTAGTGCGATAAATAAGTTAAACGTAACGTACAAAAATCAATAAGATTTGGTATTTTCCGCTTTAATTCTTCTTATACCGTCCTTCTACACTAAGCAACAACACTTAATAAATAATAATAAATATGTTGGGACATTAACACACATTACCAGCTAGTTCCATGGTAAGCTACGAGGCTTGTGTTATGGATACCAGATAGTTGATACACTACACATGTAACTCGAACCCGCGACCGCTGGTACAGCGAGTAGGGTCACTACAAACTGAGTCAAACATGAATTAATTTTAATGCTTTTTAATAAAATATGAATATATTTATCTAGCAAAAATCGAACTGATAATCATTAAGATTTACTTAATTAGTGAACTACATAGCCATCTAGATAGTAGGTGCGACTACCACCATAAGTATTTCAATTGAAAGCCATATAATAAAAATGGATTACAAATATTGAACTAGAAAGAGACATACGGAAGGAAGAAATTAAATAAAAGCTTTTAAAAAGCTTTCGAATGAAGCCGTGGCAGGGTGCTATTTTATACTAATATATTAAGCTAAAGAGATTTTTGTTTGTTTATTTAAACGCCCTAATCTCACGAACGACGAGTCTGTTTTGAAAATTTTGTTTTATTGATTTATTTGTTCGATTATATTTAGATATTTTATTTGATTTTATAAGGTTCTTAGCTATCTAACATCAAGCTGTGACCCTTAAAAGCGAACCAATTATACATATAACATAAGTGAAATATGCGCGTAAAGCCGTTAGTAAACACTAGTTGTTTATGTACGTCATCCCCACACACGTCCGTCTATCTCCATTCACATCGCGTTTATCATCCCTCGTAGCAACCCTTCGCTATTTGCTTTTAATTCAATCACTATTTGTTATAAACTACTTTCAGCATGTGACTTTGCACGCGTATTTCTATTTTTCTCCGACTTCAAAAAGAAGAAGTACCTTCTTCAATAGGTATTATTTATTAGTATGTATGTTACGCCATATATTTGTCAAAACTTTTTTTACTGTATAGGTTTTACCTCAGGTAATGGTAACCTAGTGGTAACGCGCTCGTTTGGAAAACGGAGTAACGCGGGTTCAAATCCCAGGTCTCGCATTTCTGATATTTTTATATGCGAATAAGTTCCGACATGATTACCATTTGCCTTACGGTGAAGGAAAATATTGTAAGGAAACCTGCATATCTGAGAGAGCCTAGCAAGTTTTCAAGACCTGTGAAGTGAAGTGTTCTGCAGTGGGACGATAAAAAGGGCTGTATATACATATATTATTACCTCAAACGTGGCCCTTTATTTTATTTTAAGTTTTAGTTCCGGACGTTTCGAAATCTTTTCAACAATCATGGTCAAGGGAGAGTCTAAGGTTTTAGACGTTAATATCTTTCCTAACTACCTTCAAAATTATAATTTAATTTTTAAGAAATAGCAACGAAATACCTTACAATTTTGATAATTAATTTTAATTAGTGTTACTATAGCTTAACATTTTGAAATTCAACAAATTAATAATCAAAATAACTCTGCAAAAAAATACGAAAAATAATATATTTTAAATTTGAAGTCTTTATATTTGAACATTAATTAAATTTAATATCTTAGATATCTTAATTGCATTTGACAAGAAACTTTGTTGAAGTAATTATAAAATGCGATGACAAGTGCGAGTCTGTTTCGCATCGACCGGTTTTGTAGAAACAATAAATCTGTTTTGCTCTAACAAACTATTTTTTTACGTTAAAAGTAAAACAAAGTATTACCCCTCTATAATATTCATATTAAAGATGGCATAAGGCAATGGTAGGATAGTGGTAACGAGCTCGCTTGGGAAACCTAGTGAAGCGGGTTTAAATCCCGGGTCTCACACCTCTGATATTTTCATATGCGAATCATTTCCAACATGATTATCACTTGTCTTACATTGAAGGAAAACATCATGAGAAAACCTGCATGTCTGAGACACAAGTTACCTAGTAAGACCTAGCAAGTTTTCGAAAGTTTGTGCTGTCCGCCAACACGCACTTGGCCAGCATGGTGGACTATAGCCTGATCATCCCACTCGTATTGAAGGAAGGCCCGTGCTCAGCAGTGAGACGTTAAAAAAAAGGGTCGAATACAAGACGGCATAAATAAGTTTTGTATTTAATTATATTCCTATGAAGAGCAAAGATAACTTTGCGGCCGAACGCGTGAAACGGAAAACTTGGTACGGACAGACGGACAGATAGATATAATGAACAGATGGACACGTAACAACATTATAAGGGTTCCGTTTTAGCCTCTTAACTACGGAGCCCCAGAATCATATAATTAGAAAACTCTATTAATCACTACAAAAAGTCATTAGCTGTAAAACATTAGAAACGTCTAACGTAACTAAAGTATAAAACTAAACTCAGCTAAAACTACTTAACTTGTACATTAATTAATATATTTTTCTTTAGATCTCGTTCAAATAGAAGGTCCTTATTTTCTCAAAATTCTTTACTATATTAGAGATACTTATCTATAGTCATTAGTTTTAATGTCAATCTCTATTTACAGAATAGATAAGTGTAGCTATATGTCACTTATTAAAAGTATACTCCAAATATATTTATTTAGGTATCAATCTTGAAATATTTACGAAGGAACGATTATGAAGAAATTGAAAAAAGAATTTTTTGCAATGTTGCATGCAGTAATCCATACTAATATTATCTATGTATGTATGTATTCAGCCCTTTTCATGTCCCACTGATGGGCACGGGCCTTCCTTCAATACGAGGGGAATCAGGCCATAGTCCACCACGCTGGCCAAGTGCGGATTGGCGGACTTCACATGTCTTTCGAAAACTTGCTAGGTTTTCTCAGACATGCAGGTTTCCTCACGATGTTTTCCTTCACCGTAAGGCAAGTGGTAATCATGATAGAAATGATTCGCACATGAAAATATCAGAGGTGCGAGTCCCAGGATTTAAACCCCACTCACTCGGTTTCCCAAGCGAGCGCGTTGCCACTGGGCTACCACTGCCTGTTAATTAAATTAATATTATCTATATTCTATACTAATATTATAAATGCGAACGTAACTCTGTCTGTTTGTCTGTCTCCTTTTCATGCTTATTCCGCTGAACTGATTTAGATGATATTTGGTATGGAGATAGTTTGAGGCTCTGAGAAGGACAAAGAATAGTTTTTATCCCGGAAATCATCCCTTAAGGGGGTGAAAAGGGCGATGAAAGTTTGTATGGGGAATCATGTCTCAAGTAAGGGATATATATTTTTTAATTTTTAAAGTAAGAACTTACTCTTCTATACTTATATATGTACATATATATAGTTTATTCTAAACTAACCATGAGAACGCACCTATTAGTAAAAATAAGGTTATACTTTACCGTCGTCCTTTTTAATCTTGGGTATTAATGTGTTTGAAATATAAAGATATATACAGTACATAGCATGCTTATAATGGTTTTTTGGAAATATCAATCAAATCAAACAATTAAATCGAATCAAAACATAAAATATATAGGCAGGTATAACTATAATTATTGCACTCATAATTTCCATTCTAATATTATCTATACTGATATTATAAAGAGATAAAGTTTGTGAATTTTCGAGTTTGTGAGGTTGTAAGGGGTAATCTTTGGATCTACTGAATTTTGGTAAGAAGATAGTTTGAGATCCTGGGAAGGATATAGGATACGTTTTATCCTGGAAATCATCCCTTAACGTGGTGAAAATGGGGATGAAAATTTGTATTAGAAAGTAGACTGGGGACGAACCCGAGTGAAGCGAGGGTGATTTGCTTGTTCTAATATAAGCGACTAGCAGTACTGGCGGCTTCGCCCGCGTTCAAGCTTTCATTAAAATTGCTCCAATCGTTTTGAAGTCCACAAGGAACATACACACACATCGATTTTATTATAAGTACATACGAGTAGATTATAATATCAATCTCTCTAACTTGACGGAATTTGAACCTAACATTCGGCGTTTCGTAACATTTTCTCAGCACTGGACTAAACGGTAATTAATATAGATCATGTCGCATCAAGCAATACATTTATCCAGCTAATACCTTAAGGCTTAAACAATAGGATTTGCTAGATCGAACATGACCTAAATACCTTAGCGACTTATACATAAGATATTCAATACGTACTCTCGACCCGTGTAATATGCGTGTTAAATCAATCTGAATTATAAAAAAATCACCGCACCGTGTCTGTCTGTCTGTTTGTTTGAACGCAATAAACTCAAAAACCACTAAACGAACTTTCATATGGTTTTCACTGATGGACGGAGTGATTCATGAGAAAGGTTTAGTTCAATAATTCATTAAGGTTTTATATTAATTGGCTGAAATATGACGATGATTGTTGAAAATGTCGGAAAAAATCATGTCGACTGGGAGTTTTACGGTATTATGGAATTATTTCTCTTAAAAAGATGTAATAAACTGTATTAATGCTATACCTAGGGACGCACCTGAGTAAAAAAAGAATAAGTCACTTGTCTATACTCTATACTAATAGGTATATAGCTGAAGAATTTTTTTTGTGTGTGTTTTTGTTTGTTTGTTTGATTGAACGTGCTAATCTCTGGATCTATTGGTCCGATTTGGAAAATTCTTTTTAGGTTTTATAGCCTAATTATTGATGAAGGTTATGTACTGTCTTAGATCACACTACGACTTATGAAAGCGGAGTAATTCTAGAAAATATAACAACGAGAGATGTGAGGAAAGGCTTTTTTAAGTTATATTTTGTAAATATTTAGGTATATAGGTATAAGGACAAATTCACTATTTTGGTATTTGATAATCTGTGACTACATCAAGCTGCAAATAAATGAATAAATTTATAAATATGTCGGGACATTAACATACGGGACCATCTAGTTCCATGGTAAGCTACGAGGCTTGTGTTATGGATACTAGATAGTTGATACACTACACATAACTATATAACTTAAATACAAACATATTATAAATATAAACACCCATGTCTGGAGTACAAACATTCGTGCTCATCACACAAATGAATGCCCCCAGCTGGACTCGAACCCGCGACCGCTGGCACAGCAAGTAGGACGGTCACTACAAACTGAGCCAAACGTCAAATCAAGTGTCTTTGTCAAGTTCACTTAACTTTTTCTCGAGGAATCGGTGCATCACTGGATTGTTTTTGTAGTATTGTATTCATAAACCAGAAATTAATACAAATGTTTAAAAATAAATAATAAAGTTTTTAGTTTTATTCTTTTGTGTTTATAATACTATTTTATTCAAAAAGTTACAGTCAAAGTCACAGTCAGAGGATGCAAATAAAATGAAAACTTTATTTATAAAATACTTCAATAATATTTAATCCTAAGGTGATTACACTGTCGAAGTGTGACAAATACACTGTATGAAGAAAGTCTTTAACAATAAAGTGCACTCGGATGTTACAACACTGTCACTTCATGAGAGTTATATTGAAATACGAAAGGAATGCGATGTTGGTGGTCGACGCGAGGTATGTAGTTCCCATGTATTAATTAGGGTTGCGTAACATAGTTTATACATAATATTTCTAGGTCTTAAATTATATATAATACAAGTATTTGAATAATTTTTTTATAAAAAATTGAGCCTCTAAGAGTATATCTAAAAGATCAAGTTGTTCGGAATTTAATAATATTGCCTTTCGCCAGTTTTTCTCAGGTGTGAGGCTTCTTCTTTCCGAACCGGTAGACTCATGACGTTAAGTAAAAAATTGTAATAATTTAATGCTGAATAATTTTTTTTGAATTTGAATTGAACCAATAATACATAAAGAGAATAACGTATGTCATAAACTAGTGACTTACCCTCGCGCCGCCAGGTTCGTTCCTAGGTACATTTTAACGGTTAGTACCTATAGATTTCTCAGAGATGAGATATTTTTTACACAGTAAAAAGCATCTTATACATTGGCTCGGATAATCAGCTACCATCATACCCAAAATCTGATCGTTAGTTTTCTTGTGATGCCTTCCCAGACAGACAGACAGACAAAAATTCTACAGATTCGGCGTCCGTATCGATAATAATGTCTATTTCAATAAGATTTTCCAAAAAATATTTAATGTACAGATTCGACTCAGAATTTTATTATATGTAAAGGTAGATGAGATTTAATATAAGTTAAAAATCAATATTTATTTTCTATTTTGATTCCATAAGTTTGGTTATTATTTCTACAGCAATGTTAGAGACACATTCCATTAAATGTTGTGGTTAGTCTAGTGTATCGACTGCTATACTGTGCCCCATCCCTGGGTCACACCATCAAAAAATAGTGATCTTAGATAGTTACATTTGAACTTTATGTATCGATAAGAATAAGGGACAAGTATTACTGTTTAATTATTTTAAATTGACATTTTAAAAAAAAACTATATTTTCGTGACCACAATTGCTGCAAAGCTATCGAAACATCGAGAACCAAAAATTAAATAAAATTCTTGGAAAAAAACCGAAAAGATTGTTTTATTTAACATATTTTAAATTGCTGCATTATATAATATAAGTTTTCTTCTGCTCCGTTGCCGACTGCATCTTCTTGTGTATTGATTCTTATTTGACGATAATGTTTGTATTTTTTCGGGTTATAAATTACTTGAAGTAACACTAATATACATAAAGTATTAAAATAGAAATTTTGTATGTGTGTATGTTTATGACCTCTTAATGCTGAAACGTCTGGGCAGATTTGAATGAAATTTATTACACGGATAGATCATTACCTGAAGTAACACATAGTATTGTTAGTAATAAAATTTTCTAAAAGTTAGCGCTGCCTGTACACAATACCTACTAGTACCTGTCAAACGAGCTTCGCTAGGCGTAGGCTGTAAGTACCACAAAAATTTACGAGATGGCGATATATGACAATGTCAGTATGAGAGCAGATAGAAAAAGACTAATAATTTGCATCTCTCAGAAAGTATATCTATATAGACAAATTTACAAAGCAAAACCTTATCTTAATACAAAGTTTGATCCAAATCGTTAGAGCCGTTTCCAAGATACACGATATAAATAAACGAAAATTGCTCATTTAATATATATATATATATATATATATATATATATATATATATATATATATATATATATATATATATATATATATAAAAGATTAATACAAAAGGCTGCACTCGAGTGAAGTCAGAATAAGTAACTAGTTTTAACATAAATATAAAATTTACATGCAAGTAGGTACTACGTGCGTTGAACAGAGAAACTCACCCGTTCTTTGGATCACATTGATCAAGATCGAAAGTGACTCGCGCTGGGGAGGGTTCCGTTTGTTATGGGTGTTTAAATATTAAGAATTTTATTAAAAAAATGTTAATAAAACTTCCTAAAGATAAGTGAGACCATAGTATAAAATGTGTAGAATACATTTGCACGTTTTTGCTTTGATAGTTTTAAAAGAATAACATACCATCGTTTATTTTTTTTTTTTTGATTATGTAAAATTTTTTTATTTTCTAATTTAACCTCGTCAAGCTCAAAATGTTTTAAATCATACAATACTTCCATAATTAACTTTCCCGACCGTCGCAAAATAGGAAAATAACAGGGACAATCGGATAGACAAATAGAAATGATTTTAACATGGCGGAATCCTCTTTTGTACTAATTTACGGAACCCTAAAAACAACATGTAGTAGAATATAACTAGATTTGCAAGCTTGGTAGGGGGCCGTCACTCTAATTGACGGTAATCACTAAATGGCTGTCATCCGCACGCACTCACCCATAATTATATTATTGCTATTCGAATTGCCGCTGAAATTTGGAGTTACTACGTGTAATGCGAGTGTACGATGAATTGTGATTACATTAGTACGTGATGTTTCATAACATACATACATACATCCATACTAATATTATAAGCAAAAGTAACACTGTTTGTCTGCCTGTCCGTCTGTTACTTTTCCACGCTTAATTCGCTGAACCGATTTACTTTATTTACCGTGTTACTCTAGATAATAGTCTATTTTTGTATTAAATTTCATCCAAATCTATCCAGCCATTTCAGCGTGAAGGATAAACAAACATACAAAATTTCACATTTATAGTAATAGTGTGTTTCCAACAATATTTAATCTGTAAATTTATTTCGGCTTCTAGAGAAACAATTTTTATACTTCCGTTTAAATCCTTTTAAAGCAAAAGATTAATATTAAAGCTGAAAAGAGCCGGGAAATAGGAAAATATAAGCCGAAGAAATAACTAAACCTCTTATACAGCACTAGTTGTCACCTGCTGCTTTACTCATAATATTTATGATCATTCGAAACATTTTAGATATATATTATATGTATATAACCAATATTTAATGTAAATAAAGTATATAAGAACAAGTACATAATATAAAAGTCATATTTTTTGCATAATAATAATAATAATTCAGTCTTTTTCAGCATGTGTCCTCTTCATGTAAAACGGCAGAGAAGATCATAGTCCACCACGCTCGATTTGACAGATTTAAAATGTGTTCTTTAAGGAGACATCCAATTCCATTTTAGACCGGTACTTCATTCATGACATACTAATTGTTGATCGAAGTGGGAGAGACTCATTATCGTCCAGCAATTCAGCCGTGAAGCCAAGAAACACACTGGGAAGTGGCCCACCTCGCTGGGCGTGTGCCATGCGGGTTTCTCCAGGTACTTCTCTGATAGCCGAGTAGAATGTAGGATCAACCCCTTGGTTTTGTGGTCTGCTTCGGTAGACTTGCCCTCGGAGCGTCGTGGTTAAGTACGTAAGGGATCCTGTGACGCCCCATTAAGACGGAAGAGGTTCTGTTAGGTTTTAATGGGTAATACTGGCTTCTCTAGCCGCTGAGTTATGTACCTGTATGTATGTAGGTAGTATGCATAAATACATTTCCCAACGTTAAAGAAGAGAGGTACTAATACTACAGTAGTAATACTACTAGATGGGTACTAATATCTAACCTTTTTAAGCTGATATTAGCGAATTCTCTCACTATAATTATTTTATACGCGTATTCTGAAATGTTCATTATATTTACCATTTATATTTATTTTGACGTTAAGCTTGTTGAGAAAATAACTTGCTTTAAGACAGAAATGAATATGATTCTGAGCATAGTGTAATTTGCCATTAGCATAATTTTACCATTTACGTCATATAATAATAACAATTTCGAAGTACTATTTATTTAATAGGAAAAAATATAACGTACCTAACTAAAATATACTTAAATATAATAGGTATATATAAATAAAAATAAAATGCCGTTTGTTGTTGCTTCGCTTGAACGGTTGGACCGTTTTGTCAATTACAAAAAAATGATGACAGTAATCTGTATAAGATGTTTTCATTAAAAGAATTAAAAAAGTCCAAATATTAGGAAATTCGGGAAAAATAAAATTGCTTGAAATTTTTGTATGAATTCAAAGATCACAAAAACTTTTATAGGTACGAACGTTGGGTCGGCTAGTATAAGATTAATGTATACTGTACAGTTACTAATTACTGTACAAGGCAAGAAGCTAGTTCAAAGTATTAGCAGTTCTTGTCATTGAACTCCTTCAGCCTAATGACTTGTTAGCAAGATTTGTATTCTGGCTTTTATAAAAAAAAAAAAATTGTCATAAAACTGTCAATGTCAGTTACACTGCTGTACCGTGACATGCACACGTCACCGCCATATTGACACATCTTTGACAAGTTGCGTTCGGTAATAAGGTATCGTAGGAGCGTATAAAATTAATACAAATTGGTTTGACATTTTTATTTTTTTTTCTACAAATATTATAAAGAGATTTTATTTTGTATGTTTGTATGTTTGTTTGTGATGGATAAACTAAAATCCGCTGAACTGATTTAAATAATTTGAGATCCTGAAAAGGATATGGGATAGTTTTTATCCCCGAAACATCCCTTAAGGGGACGAAAAGGGGGATGAAAGTCTGTATGAGGAATCAATTATTTCTCAAGTAAGAGATATAAAACTCATTATACCTATGTAGGTACATAATAAAGTCATTAGTGCGGCATTTTTAAACAGTACCGTGAACTGCTGCCGTTAGGTTCTAAAACATCTAATAGAGAAAACTAATAACCGCCAAATCTATAGTTTTTAGAATTTTTTTCTGTCTGTCTGTTACCGCATCACGGGAAAACCACTGGACAAATTTTAGTAAAATTTGGTAGGGTGATAGCTGGTTGTCCGGGTCAATATATAGGATACTTTTTACTACAGGAAAATATCTCATATCTGAGCTAAATGTTAAAACATAACTAGGGACGAACCCGAGCGAAGCGAGGACGAGTTGCTAGTTTGAAATAAATATACATACGTAAGAAGAGAATTTGAAGTTACTCAGTTATGGGTATTCCAGGGTTTCAATGAAATTGAAAAAAGGGCGAATTTAAAAAAAAACATTAATATAAAAGATTTTTAATTTTACAATATCTTTTTTAAAAGTATTAAAAACTGTCAGTTTATAAAGGTTTGGTTGTACTAATAACAAAATTTAAATAATTATCTGGAATAATAACTTCTAATAATAATGAGTCACTCTAAATTCAGAGAAAGCAGAAATCAGATTAGAAATAACACGAAGCTACAATAAAGGGTTCGCAAAGTTTTTATTTATTCTTCCGTATTAGATTCAGGAAGTTTCTGGCCTATGCTAATTTCTGTGCTTGACCCGTTCGTAGGGTAACCATGGTAATAAGAAATTATTAAATAATACTTACTCAGATTTACGCGAATATTTAACATTTTAAATATAACTATTTTTTTGGATATTTTCGCGAATCAAAATAAATCTGCAAAAAAATCCAAAAAGATACTTTTTTTTAAAAGGAATTTATTTAAAAAGAAATATA
The DNA here is from genome assembly GCA_033884665.1 of Argynnis bischoffii washingtonia. Classification (NCBI taxonomy): domain Eukaryota; kingdom Metazoa; phylum Arthropoda; class Insecta; order Lepidoptera; family Nymphalidae; genus Argynnis; species Argynnis bischoffii. Next base: position 9,379,646 of record JAEMGE010000029.1, read on the forward strand.
TTTTAACTATATATTTTTGTGTTTAATATGAAGCGATATGAGGGCGTAGTCAAACTAATTTGTTAAATACGTATATTTATAGTTGTGCTTATAACTTACTCTCTGAGCGGCTCAAAATATTCGAATGAAGGTCAGAATATACAGTAATAATATAATAATATCTGTAATTATATATATATATATATATTAGGGTGGTCCTTATTCCTAAGAAACTTTTTTTTTTTTTATTTCGCGGGGCACTACGTAATTTGATTATATACCATAAGAAAGTATTTCAGTATTTTTTTTGAATTTTTTAAATGACATTTAGAGGTCGCTACCAAGGTTTGAATTTTAAATAAAAACTCGAAATCTGAATTTATTAGATTCTTTTATTTTTATAGCGAGGACATAAAAAATATTACAAAATTATTGTTGTTTTTATGAATTAAGATATTATGTAGATATTTGTACGTCTTATGGGTTATGTTTTCGATTGTTTGAACGGTCTAAATCTCGACGCGTCGATACAGAAGAGAGGTCGAGGGAAGGAAGGGATAAGAAGCGATTGTTTATGCGAGTTTCACTTGCACGTAAAATGTGATATAAACACCTAAATGAAACATTAATGAAACCATCATTTAAGCTGTCCTTCAATGCTTTTTGTAAAAATTTTGACAGCTGGTAGCGACCTCTAAATCTTAACAAAAAAAAAAACAAAAAGAACTTATGTATATATATATATATATATATATATATATATATATATATATATATATATATATATATATATATATATATATATATATAAGGCAAAAACAAGTCATAAAACATTTATTTATATAACACAAATATTAGTTAACTCAAAATATAACGAAAGTTAGGTATCTAAAATATTTTAAGCAAATGTCAAGACAAAAATACGAATGGAAAAAAAAATATAAGTTACACAAAAATAATGTAGGTTTCAAATAAAAAAAAAGAGTCAGTTAAAGAAAGAAAAGATCTCTGACTGTAGCTCAATTTTATTGTTTAGCCTTTTTTATAAATGCCTGTTTTTTTTTAAATAATTAGAAATCGCAAAAATGTCATATTTATAAAAGTCAAAGATTCAATTAATGATGTTATCTTTAAAAAATAAATACTGTCCACAAGAATCCAATAAAGTGGTTACTTCAGCAAACTAATTTTAGCAGGCACTCTTGTTTTGGCCACTTTTCCAAAGTAAACTACTTATATAGCCCGGTAGGGATTAGAAAGAAAAATAAACTTGCAGTACAGTACTCTACAATTACGTATCAGTTTTGCTTGCTTAGGAAAGAAGCAATCTGTAGTCAATACGTTGCCTAGCTTTAATAGGTGAATATCGATGGGCTTTTGGGTAAATTAAGAAAACAAGTTGTACAGAAAAATAAGAAATAAAGGGATAATTAATAAATAACTTTGCGTGTTTTTTGTCAAAATCGTAGCATAAAAATATTGTTATATATTTGGACTGATTATTATTTACTTACTTTATTTATTTGATAAAAATATAATTGCTTAAAAACATCTTTGTTCTCGCCGAGTTTCTTTTCAAAGCTGACAATTGACAAATTGGCTTAAATGATTTTGTCTCCTTTTCTTTTTGTTACAACAATCTAGTTTAATTTTCAGCTGTTTTTTGTTAAAATCGTGTGTTAATTGAAATAATTACAGTAACTTTATAGCTGTGATATTATTAACTGTTCAGTTCGTCACCATGTTATAGTAAAATAAATATTTTAAATACATTTTTTACTTTGAATATAACGTACAGTTACGAGCATAAATATATGACCATGGAAAATTTGGTAAAAATACCTGATTTCATGATTCATTCATTATCATATAACATTTGGGCGATCGAGTTTAGCTCGGCATTTTTATGAAAAGTTATAAAAATTGCGTTTTTTTAGAAAAGACACCTATATGGATAAACTTAAAAAGCAAAGCCTTATTTAAATACAAACTTTAATCCAAATCGTTAGAGCCATTTCCGCAATACACGAAATAAATTTGCTTGTGTAGTTACACCTACAAGAACTGCTCATTTAATATTATAAGATATTCGCACGACGATACCACAAATAATAAAACTCTCCAAATAGACACACGATGCAAAAATATAGGGTGCCATATCCGCTTCAAAAATATATTTTGTTCACCTCTTGCGAGTAAATACAAAAATTAAAATGTTTTGCGTTATTAACATATACATGAGTATGTATATGTTAATAACGCAAGACATTATTCATTAATACTTTCTTAGATTTACGCGAATATTTAATATTTTAAATAAAAGTTTTAATTATTAGGATTTTTTCTCGGATTCATTTTGATTTTTGGTTGCCGACGTTTCGAATGCTTTACAGCATTTTTTGCATTGGTCTCTCTCGTGTTCATGGTTGCTGCTTAAAGCATTCAATACGTCGGGAACCAAAAATCAATATAAATCCACGAAAAAATCAGAAAAAAATGTTTTATTTAACATGCATATTGCACTCATTTCAGATCAGAAGAATATGATATTTGTTAGATTTTTTGTTGTGAACAAATAAAATAAAAAAAAAATAGTAAGCCATTGATTGATTGATGTTTACACACTAGTGACCTCAATTCAGCTCGCTATTTTTATTACTCGGAAAATGTTGTTTACTTAACAAAATGCACCCTTTTTCATCCCTTTTATGTGAAGGGTAATGTTGTTATTCCAATGAGTTGTCAAAATATACCAAACTGAAAACTCACTGTAGTAAGGTATGTATAATAATACATATCTTATCTGATAATTTTCTAATAAAAAAATATTTTTATTTTCATCTTTTCGAGTCCACCAATAATGAGACTTGATCAATCAGTTATTGCAAATAAGTTTACATTTTTAATAAGACTAGCTTTTACCCGCGGTTTCGCTCGCGCCATGTTTTATTTTTAGACTATTTATCCCCTGAAGAGGTCGTTTTTGAAAAAGCACAAAACACGTGTTTATTCCTTTATTAACAGTGGTAATCCTGTAAATTTTCGATTTGATACACCTCTATAATATGATTTTTCCATACAAATTATTAACCCCAGTTTTACCCCTTTAGGGGTTGAATTTTTACCCGACTGCCAAGGAAGGGTATTGTAAAAAATATGTTCTTAGCGGATGCTACTAACTATCTATGTATCTACGTATGACTGACAGTCACGATTTCCTTTTATTATGTAGAGGTCATACAATGAATGTTTTGTCGACACGTCTGGCTCAGTTTGTAATGACTCCATTTGTGTGCCAGAGGTCGCGGGTTCGAGTCCCGCTGGGGACATTCATTTATGTGATAAGCACTAATGTATGTACTCCAGTTATGTATGTTAATATGTATGTATTTAAAGTTATATATGTGTAGTGTATCAACTATCTGGTATCCATAACACAGGCTTCGTAGCTTACCATGGAACTAGATGGTCCGAACATATTTATATTTATTTATTACATTTAATGAATTCAGCACTTTTGAGAATCGAAGCGTTTTTCCCAACTTTTTTTGCTAAGAATATATGAAAAAAGAAAGAGTTTTGAATTTGATTTTGAAGTAATGCCAAATTAGATAAAAAACAAAGCTATACATTTAGCTGTAAATAAATGCACCTCGGGCGACATCAGACATAGTACGTATGGTAACTGATACTCGCATATAAATAAAACCCAAAACCCATATGAGCTTATTAATGTTGTTATTTGTATTATCGCTATCTAACGCGAATTAACGGCCGCCGAGGGACGCTGCGCAGATAGTTCAATTTTCATACCAGTCAATATTGTTTTACATTCATACAAATATACTAGTACCTTAACATCGCTTCGCTTGAGTATAGGTGTTTTTGTATTTACAATATTATATACAGCCGTACCACTTTTTGGCAATTTTTTTATTGTGAACATAAGTCAATTTGTTACTCCAGATTTATCTAACAAAATTTCATCCAAATATGTCCAGCTATTCTAGCCTGAATAAGCAATATATAATCACACAAACAGAACCTTTCACATGTATAATTTAGTGTAGTTATTTACTAGATATTTACTAAATATACATATATAATTTTATTTATGTACTACACTCAAGTTAGCTTTAGAAGAAGAACCGCACAAATGTCACGTAAAAGTTCCTTATCAAGCTTAAAAGCAAAGCAAAACTTAATTAAGAGGGATAAAAATAAACCATGTTTTGTTTTTAACCGACTTAAAAAAAAGGAGGAGGTTCTCAGTTCGACCGTATATATAAAGGATGAATTTTTCAAGTGGGCGTGCATGGTTAAATCCGAAACTATGAGGAATAGCGAAAAGTACTCAAAGAAATCTCGGGCCCGATTTTCATGAAAACTAAAACTGCATCATTGGATTTTTGAAAAATCAATTTTCCTAGCCAGGAATCGAACCTGTTGATTTTGAAAAAAAAACACATACTGTATAATTACACCATTCGATAGTGTTGCTGATAAGGAACACATTCTGGGAAGTCATGACGTACGGCAAACTTAAGGAAAGAGCTCATTTTTAACAAAATGATTTTTATTGTTTTTTGTTATTTACTTAGTAAACCTTAACAGATCAATTGTTCAATGATAGCCGTTGTTTTCAATACATAACTGGATTGGACGTTTCAAGGATTGTACTGCATTTAGCATTACAATATTATTGATTCCGTTTAGAATATTTTCCACACAATTCCTGGCGCCAATAATTTTAAGTTTTTCGACGTTTCGTTGATTACTGCTAACCGTTTGCGTACTGTTTTGTATTTTGTTGAATAATTTATTAAAGCAATACCGTACAGTAGAAGAGATGTTGATTGAGCAGTTTGGCGAAAATTTTATTGCAACGCATGGTCCTGTGTCATAGCCAGCGAGGTCACCAGATCTTACACCCTTAGATTATTTTCTCTGGGGGTATGTAAAAAACGAAATCTATAAAGACTCGTATAATGTAATTGATGACTTGAAACGGTCTTTGGAAAGATAGTCGAGTGAACTTCTCAATGATTTTCAGTAATTACCTGGTGTTTGGGCTTGATTAATTGGTATTGATGAGAACTTTACACCTAGATGGATTGTGACTATCATTAGGGATCTGAATAAAAGGCTTAGTCATGTCTGAATAAATGGCTTAAAAATGTTTTTAAAAATCTTTCTTCCTTAAAATTACCTGCTTATTACGTCTACACTAAAATGAAAAAATAAAAACTTTAAAAAAAACCGACTTCCAGGCACTGAAAAGTAAAAAATAACTGAATGGGGGTTTTCATTTAGAAACCAGCCAATACAAATCAAATCAAGCACACCGACTTCGAAAATATCTGATTAAGTATCTATTCTAAATGAAATTAGTATATTCCATCCATTTAGTTATTTTTTACTTTTCAGTGCCTGGAAGTCAATTTTTTTTTTAACTTTTTATTACTTTTTTGTTACTCTCCAAAAAACAGACAAATCAATCGACATTTTATTATTTATCTATCTATATAAATAAAAAATAATATTCGTGTGTTTAACCTCTATGCGATCCTAAGCCATGTATACGATTGTGATGAAACTGTGGTAGGTTATTCTGTATACGCCTGCGAAGGTTTCTAGTACAATATGAATAATTTTCTTTGAACATTTATCTTTTATGTGTTCCTAAACCATTCAAGCTTAGGGACGCACCCGAGCGAAGTGAAGGCCAGTCGCTAGTTTATAATATAGTATATTTGTATTAAAATGGGTTAAGTGTGTGTGGCCAAAAAATCATATATGGTTGATTTCGAATTTTAGTAACTTAATAAACTTTTAGTACTTAAATGCCTCAGACTGCCTGAGCATACTGCACTATAATATGTCTCGCGCAGATCGGTAATGAACCAAATCAAAAAATAATTTATTCAAATAGACTTTTACAAGCGCTTTTGAATCGTCAATTTTACATTTTAAATTTAAATTAAATGTCAGTGAGGAATCTACCACCGGCTCGAAAGGCAGTTCTGCTGAGAAGAACCTGCGAGAAACTCAACAGTTGCTCTTTTAAAATAATAATTGTGTATATAATTAATTAATTATTGTAATATTTTACAATAATTAAATATTATATATTTATCTTACGTGAGACCCAACCAGATATTAGTTCCACACATTGATATCTACAAAGTATTCCGTGATTTTATAATAAGCCTTATTCACTAACATGAAGGCATCATCATGTATGTATATGAATGTATTTATATACGTATTTTTAAAATTTATATAATATAAAATAAAATTTCGTATTTTTTACCGGTGGTAGGACTCTGTCAAGCCTGAGGAGTCCGAGTGGATGGGTACCACCCCCTTATCTATTTCTGCCGCCAAGCAACAATGATTGCATTGTTGTGTTCCGGCTTGAAGGGTAAGGTAGCCAGCGCAATTACAGGCAAGAGGCATATCATCTTAGTCCTCACAGTGACAACGTACCGGCGGTTCTGTATTTTACCTTAAACCTAAGTGCATGAACTGTAGGTGTTATGGGCGACAGGTACTGCTTTCCATCGGGTGGTCTGTCTGCTCGTTTGTCACTGAATCCCATGAAAAAAAAATGTATGTATGTACATTGTACATGTCGTTTTTCGAGCAATCTATTATGTTTGAACACGTGACCGACAGACATGAGCCTTAATATCCACGATGATAATTGAAATTCATTAAACGATATCTCATTCACAAACATTTCAATTTAACATGAGATTATTAAATTCAGATTACGCATCAGATGCCGCGCTTATTAAATTTCACAAATACGCGATACGTTTTTAAATTATTTTACAATATGATGGGATTTCAATTGATCTGATTATGGCTACATAAATTAATCATTTAACGGCGTTACGTGTTTTAATTGCATGTGTTTTTTTAGGGTTCTGCAAGGATAAAAGGAAACACTGTCTGTCTATCTACAAGCACTTGTGTTGTATATTTTGATACTTGCAAGTAAATTTATACCCTTATTTTTTAATGTTGGAAAATGTATTTACGCATACCACCTGCATACATACAGCTGGTTATGTGGCTAAAGAAGCCAGTAATACCTACTAAAACCCAACAGAGCCTCCCTCGTCTTCATAGGGCGTCGCAGGATCGCTCACACACTCAAACACGACGCCTCGACCAGGCCTACCGAAACAGACCACAAAACCAAGGGGTTGCGCACACAGTCCACTCTGCTATCAGAGAAGTTCTAGGAGCAACCCACTGGTATACTGCCCACCGAGGTGGGCCGCCTCTCAGTGTCGTGACTTTGCGTCCGGCAGGTTTACCGGATGCAGATGAAAGAAATTTGGCAAGAAGCAAGGTTTTCTTTGTGAGCTATAAAATTAATATTGTAGATGGTAAATACATTGCTTTTATATCAAAAATATAACATAAATTCAATGTTTTATATTTATACTACGGTACACTCGATTATCGCTAGTCAGACTCGCATTGGCCAAATTTTTTTACACAAACGTGGACTTAGCGTTAATACTACCTACTTTAGGACTAGCAATAATAATCGATATAAAAATGTACAAAACAACACCCAACTTTAAAACACATTGGGATTTTGGTAACAACGACGTCAACAGATGTTTTGTAAACATTAGTTTGTATTAGCAGAGTGAGTTTGAAAGGATTATTGAATTTTGAATTTTGGGAATCACCTAGTTGTATCGTAGAAGAACTATAACAAGAAGATATTTTACATCTGGTGCGATCGCGAGCGTGTGAAAAAGCTTCTCGATTCACGTACATTGGCTATATGCCAGCTTTCAAATGGACTTCGTTATTACAAATTTTATATATTATACTAGCGACTCGCCCTCGTTTCGCTTGAGTTCGTACCTAGGTACGTTTTAATTTTTTTGAGCGAAACCTTAATTCTTTTTCTAAAATAAAAGTTGCCTAATTTACTCCTTATAATATCAGCTATCTGCCAGTTAAAGTCATGTTGAAATTGGTCCAGCCGTTTTGGAGATGAGCCGGAACAAACAGACAGACAGACAGACAAAAATTTGAAAAAATTATGTTTTTCTTATACGTACCGTATATAATTCAGTTATTTAGACACCACAAATAGACACTTCCATTTTATTTATCTGTATAGATAATATACCTATGTATATGTGTGCATACATACATTTGTATGCACATACTTTACACGTTTTATTAAGATGTGATCGTGTATATTAAATTTTACATATGAATAAATAATAATTATACTATGGATTAGCGACTTACTCTCGCTTCGTTCGGTGCGTCCCTACGCGGGTTCTGCGTCGGTTCACGGTCTTCACGGTTTTCATTTTTTTTGCGTGGAACCCTGATTCTTTTTCTAAAATAAAAGTAGCCTAAGTTACTCCTTAAAACATTAGCTAACCAGTGAAAGTCCTATTAAAATTGATCAAGCCGATTTGGAGCTAGATCAGAACAAACAGACAGACCAAAAATTTAAAAATTGTTCTTTTCTTATAAGTAGCGTTTATTTTTTTATATACGTTTAGTAAAAAGCTGTTATTTTGAAATTACAAACATTTATATATAAATTACATTTTTTAAATAGATACTTATAAACACATTATTTTAAATTATTGGTAATATTTTATTATTTCACACAAACTACCAAATCTCTATGAACACAACTCCATACCTTTAGTAGGTACGGTTAAGTCAGCACGCCAGAAATCTTAGCGGGTACGCGAATAACTTACCAAGCTATTCAATGGAATGATAGTTTATATATATATATATATATATATATATATATATAACTATCATTCTAATTGATAATCTGATATTTAATAAATCAATCAATAATCACTAAATAGTATAAAACAAAGTCGCTTCCCGCTGTCTGTCCCTACATATGCTTAAATGTTTAAAACTACGCAACGGATTTTGATGCGGTTTTTAAATAGATAGAATGATTCAAGAAGAAGTTTTATATGTATAATACATGCATAATATAGTAGAGATACACTGATAATTTTAGACGTTTCTAATGTGATGTAATAAACACATTTTTTGCGCTTACATTGCAAACACTGGCTGAACCCTACGAGATAGATCAAAATAATGTACTACAGTATTGTACACTTTAAAAATGTATGTCTATCTCTTAAGGATAACATACTATATCCATTTTACTATATCCAAGCAAGTCTATAAATATGGGACAGAAAACGATAGGAGCTAATAATTTGCAATGACAAGGGGATGTTATTGAATTATGGATAATACATATAGAAATAATTTTAGGAAATTGAAATGGATTGTGTATGTATGTTTGTATTCAGCCCTTTTTAACGTCCCACTGCTGGGCACGGGCCTTCCTTCAATACGAGGGGAAGGATTATCATAATAATATTGAAAAGTGTTTTAAAATGCTGGAAATGTCAAGTATTTTATAAAAATATTGAATCAGGTCTCTTGCAAACTTTCATCTGCAGGGAACGTTTGAATCTAACGTAAAATCACTCACGTACTTTATAGAACACGCGCCCTCCTGACATATCTGACTTCGTAAGAATTGTGCTAGCACTAGTCTTATCTCCTGGTTTGGACTGTAATACTTTTTTAATTAATTTTATTATAAAGTATTTTCCCATTAAACTGAGTAATTTAAAAAAAGTAGCATCTGTGATTTTCCAGCCTTTCAATTAAATTTCTATACAAATAATAAAATTCTAACTGAGTCGAATCTGTACATTAAATATTTTTTGGAAAATCTTATTGAAATAGTCATTGTTATTGATACAGAGGCTCAAACTATAAGAATTAGTTTTTAATTTTTTTGTCTTTCTGTCTGTCTGGGAATGCTTCACGAGAAAGCCACTGGACAGATTTTGATGAAATTTGGCATGATGATAGCTAGTTATTCGGTGTTGACCTGGATACTATAACATATAGGATACTTTTTACTGCGGGAAAATATCTCATCTCTGAGAAATCTATATTAAACGTTAAAACGTCGGAATGATCCCAAGCGGAGTGAGGGTGAGTTGCTAGTACTATATAAAATCACATCAAACCGTCGCACCTTTACATCGTTAAAGAAGGAGAAAGAAACGTACAAATCCACTTGCACATTTCTAATATAAGTAAGGATCTTAAAATGAATAACGGATTTAAACCTCTTTTAGATGCAATTTAAATGACTACAATACCTTTTTATAATAATCGGTTTATATTGCCGTGCCTTCTGCGTTATAAGTGATATTAGATATGACGGAGGAGGATTTACTTACCTTTTTCTATACATATAATAAAATTGTAACTAAGCCGAATCTGTACTTTAATAATTTTGGGGAAAATCTTATTGAAATAGACTTTACTATCGATACAGAAGCCAAATCTATAGTTTTCAGAATTTTTGTTTGTCTGTATGTCTGTCTGTCTGTCTGACCGTCCGTCCGTCCGTCCGTTAAAATGTAACCTTATAGCTATAAAAAGCTATAAAACCTTATTATTGTTTAAAGTCGACAACACGTTTGGCTTAGTTTGTAGTGACCCTACTTGCTGCGCCAGCGGTCGCGTGTTCGAGTCCCGCTGGGGGCATTCATTTGTGTGATGAACTTTTGTACTCTAGTCATGGCTGTTTATATTTATAATATGTATGTATTTATTGTTATATATGTGTAGTGTATCAACTATCTGGTATTCATAATACAAGCCTCGTAGCTTACCATGGAACTAGATGGTGCTGTGTGTTAATGTCCCAACATATTATATTATGATTATTATATTATATTATAAAATTACTATGTTATATAGTTTACTTTTTATTGCTTTTAAAATGATTTTTTAGAGCAGAGACTACGTCTCGAGCGGGGTCGAGACGCCATCATGACATTGGAGACACGTGGTTTGGTAACGTTGGTTGATCATAGTGGATCATAGAGAGTTATATTTGATATTGTATGTAGTTGGAAGTCGATGATCGACGTTCAGAACCCGCTAGCGCTAAATTATTAGAATTACCGTTCCAAGTTTATAAAATTGCGATTTCCCTGATTAAACTGTGTATTGGGCATTGAATACTTGATTATTTGAGCCCTGATAGCACCCACAAGATTAGTAACCACTAAAGATAATGTTCGTAGTATATGGATAAGGCGTCAGATATACATATGTAGCTTGGTAAGCTGTACTCATCTGGTACGCTTAAAAGTCCTTATCAAAGAATTGTATAACAATATATCCATATTTTTTTATCGTTTGTAAGTATGTTAATTTTAAGCTAATATAAAAAAACTGAAGAACTTGTTTGTTTGTTTGTTTATTTGTTTGTTTGTTTGAACGCGCTAATCTCTGGATGTAAGGGTCCGATTTGAAGAATTCTTTTTGCGTTTAATAGCCTATTTATTGATTAAGGCTATTTAAAAAAAATCCGGAGTTACTATTTTTTTTTATTTTATTATCATACTCGTACCCATTATGTGCTCATTAGGACTTACCGTTGTTTTCTTTATACATACGATAAACATATGGTTTATTTTGATATGTACATACATATGTGTATCTATACATACATATAATAAAACATTAACTTAGCGAAATCGATGTTCGCGTTTCACTCAAAAAGTACTGAAGCGATTTTAACTAAATTGTATGTAGTGATCATTTATTATTCGGGTCAACTTTTGAGATACCTTTTACCATAGGAAAATCTTTCATTCCCGCGGGAAAACATAACTGGATGTATTGAATCGTCCTTAGAAATTTACGTATCTAACGCTGGCTAAACCTTAAGAGATACATCAAAACAATGTACTAGAAAATTGTAGGCCTTATAAAAAAGGCCTAAAGAAAATCACGATAACTAATTAAATCTATTTAAAACATACCTATGTCATAAACTAAGTTAACAATAAAAATTCAAAGAACCATTACTACTCTTCAAGTATTATAATATCTGCCTCGAATGGAAATCGAACCTACAACCTTTAGTTTACGTAGATTGTATGATTTAAAATTCATTATATAAATAATGTTTGTTCCAACTATTTTATAAAATAACTGAGTTGATATAACATTCTGAATAAATATTTTGTAGTGTATAAACAGTGATGTGAAGCAATTACTTATTAAGCTAGTCAAATAAAATTACTAGGTTACGTCATGATATATAGAATGATTTGAGAATATTGTAATAAGTTTTGTGTAATTTATAAGAATACTAGCGACTTACCCTCGCTTCGCCCGGGTTTGCCTCTGGGTACCTAATACTAACCTACATATGTGTTTCTCTAGTATATATTTATAAAATGTATATATTAAAGTTACATATGTGTAGTGTATCAACTATCTGGTATCCATAACACAAGCTTCGTAGCTTACCATGGAACCTAATGGTGCTGTGTGTAATGTTATAAAAAACTCTAGATCATAGTCTATCTGGGTCATAAATTTCATCCAAATCTGTTTAGGTGTTTCAACGTGAAAGAATAAGAAGAACATACACACAATTAGCTTATTACTCTTATCTTACATACTTGTATACTTTACCAACCATAAAAATTTATGACACTGACAATTCACATTAAAACAAAACTATAAAATAAATAAATAAATATGTTGGACATTAAAACACAGTACCATTTAATTTCATGGTAAAGTACGAGGCTTGTGTTATGGGTTCCAGAGAGTTGATTCACTACATATACATATATAACTTTAAATTCATACATATTATAAATATAAACACCCTTGACTGGCGTACAAACATTTGTGCTCATGACACAAAGAATGCCCTCAGCGGGACTGGAACCCACGACCGCTGGCACAGCAAGTAGGGTCACTATTGACTACAAACTGAGCCAAACGTGTCGGCAAAAGATTTAACTAAGTTCTTCCATAGAATATGTAAAGGTAAAATAAATTTTATTTCCAACTAGTGAATCTCCGTCTCTTTATTCAGATGTCTTTATGTGACATTTTGCAATATCCTTGTACTGAAAAAAAATACCGTTGCTATTTAATGAACATATATTTTCAAATTTATCTATATAAAAAATTAAATTGAAATGTCTGTTTGTAATATCAAAATAACAGTTTTTTACTAAATGCATATAAAAGTATAAAGGTACGGTACTTATTAGAAAAAATCTATTTTTGTAGTAAAACTTCTTTATGCACGCTTGACTTGGGGTGTAGCTGGTGAATGCGTTACGAAAAAATTTACGTACGTTTGTTGCCATGGTAACCGTTGTTATTGTCTAACAAATGATATACCTATAATACTATATTCTTTCCTTTAATGATAAATATGAGATTGTAATATGCCTAATATGCGTTATTTTTAGTACCTCACCGATCCTAATTATTTAAAACATAAATTGAATTTCATAAAGAGTACCGATAACCTATAGAAGTTTTACTTCTTGTGCGTGTACACTTTCATACACGCACTCTTTAATTTTTATTGTAATTTTTGTCTGTCTGTCTGTTTGTTTTGGCTAATCTCCGAAACAGCGTGATCGATTTTGACGGGACTTTCACTGGCTGATAGCTGATGTTATTAGGAGTAACTCAGGTACTTTTATTTTAAAAAAGAATTCCATTTCATAGCATTCCACGCAAAAATTAAAACCCACAAAATGGTGAAATATGTCGCTAGTAATGAATAATATTAGTAACAACTAACAATGTAGGATCGCATCGTAGTCGTAATATGTAAATGTCCAGCGCAAACTCACGTATTACATAAGGCCACGCGCCCCGAGTATCGTGAGATAGGGAGACGTGTTATGACATGTGATGAGTATGAAAATATTGTATATTATGGACGAAAGACAGCTTCTGTTCAATATTTAAAAAATATTGTAAGTTTAACGAGTATTTTATCAGATATATTCACGCAGCTTCCATCATTTTAGACGTCCGTACCAGAAAACTTTTTATCTTAATTTTGGTGGTGGCAACATTAACTAATATGTATGTATATTGAATGCTACCTCGAAGGGTTCTTAAGGATTAACAAATATGTTCATTTTTGTTTTTAGTACCTCAGCGACCGAGCTTCGCTTGGCGTTTTTCAGAATAGATACAAAAATTATATATATAGGTATATACAACAACAAATTTAAAAATCAAAACCTTATGTAAATACAAAATTTAATCCAAATCGTCAAATCGTTAGAGCCGTTTCCGAGATACACAACATAAATTTATATACATACATACATATATATACAAGACTTGCTCATTAAAAATTTAAATATAATGACTATAACGGCTTGCTATCGCTCCAACCGTTTAATAATAATTTTAAGTGTACGTTATATATAGGAAAATTTGAGAAAATTATGTGTATTATTTAATAGGTAAGTATATTATTTCATCAAATTCAGTCCAGTTTAAAGGCATAACAAACATACATAGTACCGATAAAGTTTTTATTAATCGTGTACATCTGAGTTATCTCAATCATAAAGTAAGAGCTGCTCTATATTTTAGTCGAGTCTATTAATATGATGGATATGCTAATCCTAAGCAAGCGCCTTGATATTCAAACTGCCTCTACAGTCTACACTATATCTGGAAGATGGACGTTGAATTAAACTTGGCTTAGATACGATCGGTCGATCAGAATCGCTGACGTTTCATTTGAGTGCTATATATAGGTACATATGCTGGGCAGTGCTAGCCTATTGGTAATGTGCTCGCTTGGGTAACCAAGTGAAGCGGGTTCAAATCCCGGGTCTCACACCTCTGATGTTTTCATGTGCGAATCATTTCTAACATGATTAGGACTTGTCTTACGGTAAAAGAAAACATCGTAATGAAACCTGCATGTCTGAGAGAACCTAGCAAGTTTTAGAAAGACATTTGAGGTCCGCCAACCTGCACTTGGCCAGCGTGGTGGCCTATGACCAGATACCACTTGTAGTAAAGAGATGCCCCAGCCCAGCAGTGGGACGTTAAATAGGGCTGAATACACATACACCTATATACATATATGCTTTAGTTTTTTTTTAATCTATCACTGATAGAAATAGATGGATATTTTATGTAAGGATGAAAAAACAGGGTTAAAGGACAATTGGACTCATACGTTTAAAGTTTCATAAAATACATTAATATACTTAACAATAGTTGGGACACTTAATAGGATCAAAATTCATAATTGGCAAGTTTTTTTTGTTATGTTTGAGAATTAACATTACCAAGCCAATGTGTAAGGGTATTTACCATATATAAATCTAAACATATTATAATAAAATTGTAACTAATCGCTGTCTGTACATGGAAGATATTTGAGAAAAACTATTATTGGGGGTCTTTATTAACGCAATAAAACCCAAAACAATGTTTTTTTTTTATTTTTGTCTGTTTGTCTGTGTGTTTGTGCGCGCTAATCTCAAATTCGGCTTAACCGATTTGGGTGCGGTTTTCACTAATGTATTGTGGTAAGCTTCACTTAACATTTAGTATTTGTTTTATTTCCATCGGTTCATAAATAAGAGTTACGTCAATTTAAAGAAACACTTCGGGGCGAACCCGAGCGAAGCGAGGGTGAGTTGCTAGTCTATACAAATAAATAAGGAGAAACTTAGGCTACTTTTATTTTAGAAAAAAAATAAGGTCCCACAAAAAAAAAAAGACCAAAAAATTAAAAAAAAAAGTTTGTTTTTGGAAGTAATCTAGTGACAAACCCGAGCGAAGCGATGGTGATGGCGATGGTGAGTCGCTAGTAACATATATTCTTTAAAAACAATCATCTACCAATATAAGGGAATAGAGATGGGCAGATAGCGTAGGTGGGTACTATACATATGTATATATAGTCTTCGGTATTTTCTATACGGAACACTAAAAATTAGCAAACTGCATAAACATGTTAGTCTTACTTAAGTATTGTATTATATATTGAATTTACTACAGCTGTGTTCGCTTAGTACTCGTTTGACCATAATCATTATTTTATTGATAACCCTAAACCTTATTAATAGCTACTAAAGATAAAAAAGAAAATTGGTTGAAGAACAAAGGAGAAAAGGATGAACTGTTTTGTCTTTTCTTATTTATATATAGATAGTCTTCCATCTTTTAACCATTTCTCGTAACATGATATATACCATAATTGTATAATAGTGAGCAATAATTTCTTAGTTAAGACCGTACTAAATATAGATTTGGAGCCTAATGGATAACTATCTGAGCGAGAATTGATGGAACGTCGCACAAACCGACGTGGAGACTGATTGGAGCTAAGCCAGGCTTAAGTGTAACACTTGAAGACTGAAATGCTCGGATCTGAAACACATTTACATTGAATTCTGATTTAATAATTTGAAGTTCTTGTTTGAACTATTAAATTCATTACTTACTTTCGAGTGTCATAATTTAAGACAGTGGTAATCCAGTGGTAACGCGCTCGCTTGGGAAACCAAGTGAAGCAGATTCAAGTCCCCTGGATCTTGCACTCTGATATTTTCATACGCGATTACCACTTCTTACAGGAAACATCGTCATACATATTATCCGAGATAACCTAACAAGTTTTCGAAAGACATGTGAAGTCCGTCAACCGGCACTTGTGAACTATAACCAAATCCCTTTTGTGAAGAAAACCACCAGCGTACACTTCAAACGTATAATAATTATTGATTTACATATAAGAATTACAACACACTGCATATATCACTGCTTTATACTAGAATTTACACAACACTGTTTCAGCATAATTACACAGTAACTCTTCCTGAACAAGAATGAATCCCAATCATAGAAAGCACTCCTTATATATTAATTTTAATTTCCATCAACCCACCTTTTTAATAATTTTAATGTAACTTCAACTACTTCCGGCGTAATCTTTAAATCATAGTAATCAATTAATGTATTTAATTTATAAAAGCATACTTAAAATATAAAACATAATTTCATTGAAACTTTAGTTAATTACAAGAAATATAGGTAACTTTAAATATGTCTAACAATATTAGCACTAAAATTAATGAATCATAACACTCGGCCATCGACATGCGTGCTATCTCCGGAGCACGCAAATCTCACAACACTCGGCGTAAGGTATGTTTATGATTCTCTATTATAATTTCAAAACAATATTAATAATTACAGCATGTAATACAAGCAAAAAAAAATATCGTTATATATAAACATTAATATAAACCAGATTATACTACACTAGATTAAACTTAAATACTTTTATTTTTCAGTATCACTGTTCTCCGAGCTTGAGGAGCTGTATTCAGAACCAGAAGATTTGTCTAACTATTGCCTGAACATGAATCCAAGGCTGCATTTCATCTACTTAATGCGAAACGCTTTCATATCCCATGGTACTAAAACCGGGAGCATAGTTAGAGATTTTATATGGAACAATAAATAACTTCCCTTCATCTATCATTTTAAATAATATAACGAATACTATTGTTTTATTGCCACTTATTAATACCGCTAATAAATTCTGCATCGATTTAGTTAATCCTAATATTAACTTAGTTTAAATGGAATGAAATGAAATAAACTTAATTCAAATAGACTTGATTCAAAAGCATTTAATGTAAGCATCAGTGAAGTCTGTCCGTGAGGAATCTACCACCGGCTCAGAAGCCGGCAAGATACTCAACAGTTGCTCTTTTAAATATCGAAATTACATTTATTTTATTAATATATCATGTAGATAGCCCGCATATGAGTCAATAATACTCAATTCCACACATTTTCATCAGCAAGAAACTCTTGAACCGTGTAATATGCTTTGCCCAATAAAACATTTTTAATTTTATCCTTAAATTTTTGAAAAGATAAATCTAGGACATTTTGTGGAATCTTATTATATCTGCGTATACTCAGGCCCACGAAGGATTTATTCACCTTTTGGAGCCGAAGTCTAGGTTTAACAAGCTTATTTCTATTCCTAGTGTTTCTTGTGTGTCTATCTTTAGATTTTTGCGAACAAATAATATGTTAAACTGGCTTACACGGAGTCGTAAGATTGTACATAAAATATTATACATAATTGAGAATCATAAATAATAATAATATTTTAATTAAAAGTCATTGATAAATTTATATAATTAATGGGAGATAATTTGACTACTTTTAAATTAATATGGAATGTCTATTGATTTTGCTTTTAAATTATATTGATGTTAAAAAGTTAATATCTTAAAATTAAATTTATTTTCGAATTACTAATTTTGTAATAAATTCCAAAAAAAAAAAAAGTAAATCAAATAGTAAGACATTAGTAATTCTCAAGTTATATTATTGCATTTAAAAATTCTGAAATACGGTTGTGCTATTCAATAAAAACTTCGGGCTGATTCATATAAAAAGCAAAAGATAACCGTTGGAGGGGAGTTTTTGGGGAAGACGTTCATTACGACAGACCAGATAAGTATTAGTTGTGAAAATAATACTAAATTTATGTTGGCAAACTTATTGATCAAAATAGTGTTGAACTTATGTGTAAATAGTGGAAAATAAAGCGCTTTCCTGTGATTAGTTAATAGTAGTGACATAAAGTAATCGTTAAAATGACATTGAATTTTGTTGTATTAAAGGGAAATACGACAGTTGAAGTAACATTATAAAACGTTTAAAGTAAAAGAGTGATAAAATAAAGCTTATTATATTGATTTACTGTGTTCTTATTTTCCTCGTCTTGAAATTATAATGGTTATTAATACAATTGTTTAACAAATATATTACACAGTATAATTGCGAATCACGAGCTCTTAGATCATAAATAGCCCGTACTGCTCTTTTTTTTTAGAATAAATACCGAATTAATTTGCGCGGCACTGCCCCAAAGAAGTATTACGTATGATAAAATACTATGAAAATAACTAAAATATACAAGTCGGGCAGTGTTAATATCCGTTAAGTTTTTTTTTTAATTTTCCTAACTGCATTAATTATATAACTTTAATTATATAACTTAAATTAATTATATAACTACCAAAGCCTCTAATGACGGGCAGATATTCATTATTTTTTAAGGTCCAGCACATTAGCCATAGAATATTTTATGATGCCAAAATTTTTAATAAGTAAATATACTTTTCGCTTTAGATGCAATTTACCTACACACAATTACGTTGTTATGTCCTATTCTACTTACATTTCACAATAGGTTTTGTATAATTATTATATGTATGACCTAGTTCTTGATAATTAAAACACGTGAAGTTATTTTGTCCATTTGTATTACCTGGTAAAATGTTATGACCATTTCTAAAATCTCGTTTCATAAAGGTATTACTATATCTGGTTAAACTGTGGTGAAGCTAAATAATTTAACAAGTCTTCTGGTTCACTACATTTAAGAGCTTGAGGTCTATTACGTACAGAGTTATTAGTTATTCCGAAAATAATACAATCAACTGCCTTTCGTCCAGCAATATCATATCTACTTAATAATGAGAGTTTATCATAAAAATATTCTCAAGTTTTTACCTTTCGGGAATGCCTTTCTAATTTTAACTAACTTTTGAGCTTTGGTAAAGATTCATATAATTGAAAGAATAACTTAATTTCTATCTCATTCATAAATTACGGCACATTCGTTAACTTTCTTTAGCCATCGCTTAACATTTTGTAATCTATTATCTTGATGAAATTCCGGAACTACATAGTAGAGTTCCTAGTCTTACTTGCATTATCTCGAAGCGCTGCTATAAATTTCTTCAGGTCTTCGGTTGTTAGGTAATCGGATAATCGTTTAATTTTAGCTGGTACTTTAGCATCACCAGAAGATGACCTCCTTTGACGTCGATTGGGCCTTTCTGGAGTAAAGCCCTCTGATCCATCTCCGTCACATGGGGCATAACTGAAGCACTTCCAATCGAGTCCAGTGATCCAACATAGACCACTCAATCCAGTGATCAAACATAGATCACTCATTCCAGTGATCAAACATAGACCACTCAATCCAGTGATCAAACATAGACCACTCAATCCAGTGATCAAACATAGACCACTCAATCCAGTGATCAAACATAGACCACTCAATCCAGTGATCAAACATAGACCACTCAATCCAGCGATCAAACATAGATCACTCATTCCAGCGATCAGACATAGATCACTCATTCCAGTGATCAAACATAGACCACTCAATCCAGTGATCAAACATAGACCACTCAATCCAGTGATCAAACATAGACCACTCAATCCAGTGATCAAACATAGACCACTCAATCCAGTGATCAAACATATACTACTCAATCCAGTGATCAAACATATACCACTCAATCCAGTGATCAAACATAGATCACTCATTCCAGCGATCAGACATAGATCACTCATTCCAGTGATCAAACATAGACCACTCAATCCAGTGATCAAACAGACCACTCAATCCAGTGATCAAACATAGACCACTCAATCCAGTGATCAAACATATACCAATCAATCCAGTGATCAAACATAGATCACTCATTCCAGCGATCAGACATAGATCACTCATTCCAGTGATCAAACATAGACCACTCAATCCAGCCAGCAAACCCATCTATCAATCTAGCGGCCACCAGCCTAGCTCTTTCGGCATTTAATATAAACCATGTATTAAAAAACCAGTCCAGACCCAATACCCATTACAATTGATTCATAAGTTTTTAACCACCATCATCATCATACTAATATTCATTATGTGAAATATAATAAACGTTTCCAACCGTAACTACGTATTAACGTTCAGCTCAGACATGAGACATTTTTCTGCAGTTAAAAGTTCAAATTCAAATACAAGTTATAACATAATAGATTTAAATATTAATATTAACAATGTCCAGCCAAGCTCAGCCTTAGAGCATGGAACAATACGATTTAATAACAATTCATAAATACAATATACTCAAAATTACATGTTAGACTTTATCCAAAACATAATCATTAATAGAATAATAAGTCTTTTCTAATAAAATTTCTTCAATCTTCGATTAAATATATTAATTTCATTAACCTCCAGAATACATTTAAGTAAATGATTATATAAATGTGTATGTGGCCCAGTACAGAAAATACTCTTCGAGAAAAGGTCAGTCTCACATCGAGGGTGGCGAAGTAAGGCCCCCATATCTTACACCATTACAATTTTCAAATAAATATTGATTTCTAACATAAATAATAGTCTCACAAATGCACACACTTGGTAACGTCATTATATTATAATTTCCAAATATATAGTTTGCATCTTTCTATTATTCGCAAATTAAATATTGCTCGGATACATTTGCTTCGAATGCTAATTTATCTACCGAATTACCCCAAAAAATAATACAACACCTTAACAAAAAAGCAACATAAGCATGATACACAGTTATTAAGGTTGAAACATTGACCGTTTTGGCAAACACGTGGAGCGCAAAAGAAAATTTTCGTAATTTTATGCTTACCTCCTCAATATGCTTTTTCTAATTTAAATTATTACCAATATTGAGACCTAAAAATTTTGTTACATCCACCTGCTTTATTTCCTTACCCTCAAAATTGATATCCAAAGCATTTAACTTATTTTTCCTGTTTTTAAAGAACATTAAATTAGTTTTATCCAAATTGTTCATGAGCTCTAAAACATTTCCTGTAACACCATAGTGAAAAAGTTTATTTAATCAACATAATCAAAAGCCTCCTTTAAGTAAATAAAGCACACACAGGAACTTTATCATTTAAATTAGACATAACTTAAGAAAGCTATAGACAGCCATTTTTATACTTTTGTTTTTACGAAAACCAAATTGATCTTTTGTAAATAATTATTCCTTTTGAAGAAATCATTCAATGCATTATAAATTATTTTCTCAAAAACTTTACTTAAAATAGGAACAAGCAAGTGTCCTACATATTGACCCGGACAACCAGCCATCATCATACCAAATTTCATCAAAATCTGTACAGTGGTCTTCCCGTGATGCGGTAACAGATAGACAGACAAAAAATCCAAAAACTATAGATTTGGCTTCTGTATCGATAAAAAAAAGTACTTCAATAAGATTTTCCAAAAAAGAAATAATAAATGTACAGACTCGGATTAGTTACAATTTTATTACATGTATAGATGTATATATATATATACAAAAACAAAATGAAAAATTCAATGAATTCATAAATCAAATAATTGTGGGTATCATAATAAATACATGAATACAACTGGAATGAGTCTTCACGTTATCGTGTAATCTACGTGTTACATTACCAGGGAGTAGCCCTGACCACACACAACACGTATTGTATTAAAAGACGTAACATAGTATCCTGTCATGTATACCTCACAATGATACTCACGTAAAAAATAAATAAAATAAAAAGGCATCATTAACATAAATATACTCTGTAGTTAATTTTTCATAATAAAATAATTAAGTGCCACACAGTAGGTTATAGTAATTGGTTATAGACAGAAACGTGGTGGATGCTATCGGAGAGTAGCCCCGATCACGCACCAACACTTCCTGCACTATGTCCATATTATGCTATAATGTAGAAATACTGCCAGGGAGTTGCCCTGGCCAAGCATTCTCGCACATTAAAACAATTTACGCATAACATCGTCAGAGAGTTGCCCTGACCAGACATTTTACGCAACTACCGTCCTGAATGACGCTTAAAAATTTCACGTGGGCGTAACTTATAAATTACAATTATTAAAAATATATATAAATTATTCTTCAATAAAATTATAAATATAACATAATAAAATAATTGTCAAAGACATTAACATTCCTGTTTCCTTTTTTTCTTGGGTTGTGATCCCACTTCTGATTGTGAAGAAAACCACCAGCGTACACTTCAAACGTATAATAATTATTGATTTACATATAAGAATTACAACACACTGCATATATCACTGCTTTATACTAGAATTTACACAACACTGTTTCAGCATAATTACACAGTAACTCTTCCTGAACAAGAATGAATCCCAATCATAGAAAGCACTCCTTATATATTAATTTTAATTTCCATCAACCCACCTTTTTAATAATTTTAATGTAACTTCAACTACTTCCGGCGTAATCTTTAAATCATAGTAATCAATTAATGTATTTAATTTATAAAAGCATACTTAAAATATAAAACATAATTTCATTGAAACTTTAGTTAATTACAAGAAATATAGGTAACTTTAAATATGTCTAACAATATTAGCACTAAAATTAATGAATCATAACACTTTGTATTAAAGAAAGGTCCATGCCCAGCAGTGGGACGCTAATAAAGGACTTAATACAATCATGATCTGTCAGATTATACATTGTATATTTTGGAGGTCATTTTGTGCAATGTTTGCTAATGATTGCCTCCAATATAGTTTATAGCTCTCTTTTCTCTCTCTCTCTCTCTCTCTCTCTCTCTCTCTCTCTCTCACTCTCTCTCTTTCTCTCTCTCTCTCTCTCTCTCTCTCACACACACACACACATACCCACACTCACACACACCTTTTAATTTACTCTATCGGTTAATAATACTCCATGTCTTATTTCAGCAGAATCTATTTTGTTAGTCACGCTAAAGAGTTTTACATAAGACTAGCAAAACCCACGGCTTCGCTCGCGCTAAAACTACAACGCAAAAACTTTAAAAAGGTAGGTTTCATGCAAATTTTCATCCCTTATTTTTATCTCCTTATGGGATGAATTTCAAAAAACACTAAAACACGTATTTATGTAATTGTATTGAAGAGCATTAATACCAAGTTTCAAGAAATTCTGATCATAAATATTTTTTAGGTTGTATTATAACGTGCGTTCCCGAGGGAATAAGTAACGGGAACGGTAAAAAGTATCCTATATGTTGACCCGGATATCCAGCTATCATCATACCAAATTTTATCAAAATCCCTCCAGTGGTTTTTCTGTGATGCGGTAACAGACAGACAGACAGACAGACAATTCTAAAAACTATAAATTCGGTCTCTGTATCTATAATAAAGTCTATTTTAATAAGATTTCCCAAAAAATATTTAAGATACAGATTCGACTCAGTTAGAATTTTTAAGTTAAAATATACTACAAACAATTTGCAGTTACCAAATTATTAAAACGCATTCTCATCTAAATTTCACTTTGTCTGAATATGTCGAATACTGATGTATAAGGTACTAATATACTACCACAAGCAAAGCCATAGATAGAAAGTTGTTAAGAAAATACCGTAAGAAATTTATTTATTTTCCAACTCAATTCGCACTGCATTTTACTAGTCGCAGAAATTTCAACACTATTCGAGTTACAAAAGATTTAAATGAATTGTGGTCGATTAAACCTCTATTTCATTTTTAAAGAGCTTTTACCGACGCCGTCCATTCCGGATTTAAGTATAAAAATATGCTTAAAATGATGTCGTATGATTTTTTTCTGAAGTAAAATTTAGAATTACAATAATTACTCGATTTAATATGAACTAGTGTCTCTTAGTATCCTTCGCGTGTATATTATAATGAATTTTCTAAGAAAGGTCGGGTTTTCCGACTTAATACAGAAATATTATACCGTTAATTTATTTAAGATAGATATTATATTTAAATTTACTCGAAAACCTTGCTAGATAATCCCCTTTTCTATTGGTGAAAATTGTATGAAAATCTGTTAAGTAGTTTCTGAGATAAGCCGGAACAAACACAAGCTCAGCGTGTTTCGAAAACCATTTATGCTATTTTATTTATTTTATTTTGTTAAGGTCCTCCAACAAAAGCTACACACTTTACATCGTTTAAGAACATAAAAGTAATTAAGACTTACAATATGTGTGCTTTTTCACTTATAGGAGACCACAGCTTGCACATTTATGTATTACTAGCGACTCACCCTCGCTTCGATTCGGGTTCGTCCCTAGACAAAAACAAAACTATCCCACGGGACCCGTACACTTTTCCGGGATGATGTATAGCCTATAGCCTTCCTCAGTTTAGGCTATCAAATGCAAAAAGCATTTTTCAAATCGGATCAGTAGTTCCTGAGATTAGCGCGTTCAACCAAACAAACAAACAAACTCTTCAGCTTTATAATATTAGTATAGATAAGTTAAAACTAAGTAAAAAGAAAAAGTTTAAGTAGGTACATTTCGAGAAACAATTCTTAAATCATTTATAAAGATACATTAAAAAAAGAAACAAATCATAAATAATATACGATATTTTTACGCTAAAATATTAAAATTTGCTGTGTGAATTTTTATGTATTACCCATCGACAACTTAAAAATGTCATATTTAATGTATCTCGGGTACAGTAATAAAGTTATTCGAGCTGATTGATTTTTTAATTTCCAAAGCGAATCTAGAACTACATATCATAAAACGTATGTTTTCAATATTAATTTTACTGGCAGGAAAAAAAAAATCGATTTTTTAAGCATCTCGAGATTAATAAGTTACTTAGGTCGGTACGGTCACTAAACTAAAAATCGTGTAAGCGAAAATATCCCACCCATGAAATTACAAAACTTTTAAAATTGTTTTCCTTGAAAATATTTAATACCTTAATTTTATATCAGCTTATGCCTTTATTCATTATTATTTCATCTTTATATCATTTGCTGTAGAGACCCTTGGTTCATCCCAAAGTATTTAGCACTTTGACTCCAAAGAATCGGCATTGCCATTCAACGGGGGAATGCGGCGAGCATTCTTGCCATTATTCCACGCGGACATGACTTGTGCAGTAATAATTAAGTGTACATTTGTTTTGTGTATATAATAATTAAGTATTTTTATAATGCCAGCTTACAAAATTCACAAAATATTTAAACGAGCAATTCTTGTATATTTATATATCTTTATATCTTTATTTATTTATACCAGCAATCTCGAAAATGGCTCTAACGATTTCGCTGAAATTTGGTATCTGGGGGCTTTCAGGGACGAAAAATCGATCTATATTAGTCTCAAGTCTGGGAAAACGCGTGTTTTCGAGTTTTCATGCGGTTTACATTATTCTACGAAGAATATGGTCGATAATATCGTACACTCGAATATAAGAATCGTGGTCAAGCGGTCAAGGCGCAAGTTAGACAATACATATGCCCGGGATCGAGTCTCGGTCGGAATACAAAATTTTCACTTTTGTTTTTTTTTGTATTTATTCAAGTTTTTAGTTTTTTTTTTATCTAAAAAATACGATACAACAAAAAAGAACTCCGTTCACAAGTTAGTGAATTCTGTAAGCTTTAGTTTATAAAGTGAGATATTACCGAGCTCTACCATGTAAAAAAAAAAACTAAAAGCTGTAAAAACTACATTATATATACTTATATTTAAAATAACGGCCGCAACAAAACTGATGTATAGCAAATATTTTCCTTTTCTTATTACTTTTTATGTTTTTTCCTAAGTTTTCCTCTTCCCTATTAATAAAGTACACTTTCCGACGTAAGGGTAAATAGAGACGTGATTTTAAGAGGTCGTGGACGTCGCACGTATGCGGCCCCTATAAATTACATTTATAACAGTAAAGGTACACTGTTGCCTCCAAAGACGAGCTCTCGTTTTCTTTGCCTCGTGTTCAGTGAAATCTAGAACTAAGTCTGTAACAAGTATTATCCATTTACTAAGAAAAAAGGTTTTGTTAGACCATTTTCACATTTTATCTGTCGCATAACTTCAAACAAAAGTAAATTTCTTAAGAAATTTTAAATATATATGTTTTCGAATTTTTGGGAGACCTCCTGTGATATAATATTAGTAAAGCATTCGAGATGTCGGTAACCAAAAGTTAAAATAAATCCGCAAAGAACCTGTAAAGATATTATAATTAGTTTTCGAGATGTCGGTAACCAAAAGTTAAAATAAATCCGCAAAGAACCTGTAAAGATATTATAATTAGTTATTTAAAATGTTAAATATTCGCATAAATCTAAGAAAGTATTTTATAAAAAAAAACATTCACAAGAGAATTGAATTGAAGAAGTATGAAATTGAAATTTTTAATTGCTAAGAAATAATAACGAATATTTGTTTATTCTATAAGAACTATTCGTCAACAAATAGTCTACGTATTACAGGTAGGTGTATATGGACAGAACGTATTTTTTTAGTAAATAAGGGATGATGAGCTAATATTATATTTATAATAAACATTTCTGTTAGAAGTTAAGTTAGTTATATTAAGGTTAAGTTAGTTAGTTATATTAAGTTATAACTAACTAGTTATATTAATTTAGTATTAAAATTTTCCCGCGACTCGATCCGCGTTGTTATTTCATTTATTATTAATGTATCTTTACAATTATAGCCTACATGTTACTCTGACGTATAATTTTTTTAATATAAAAATTTCATCAAAATATTTTAGTACATTAGTAGATAAAATAGGTAGTAAAGATAGTATAATATATTAGTAGTTTTTGCGTAAAATACCAACAAACATACATCAATTCTCTCAAACTTTAGCGTTTATAATAATGAATGTTTTTATACATTAGATCTTATTTACAATTATCTAACAACAAAGCATGTTCTAAAAGGCATAGATCGTATGATTAATTAATTTTGTCTTATTTAGTTAAAACAAACTTTGGGATCAATCCGTAAATTATATTATGTACATCTAACCAAATCATTTTTATTTTTAGTATTTAAAATTTGTGATTTTTGTAATTTTCTTTATTCAAATAACGGCGTATCGCTTCGCTAAAGTGCATTCCTAGGCGTTTAACAATAGCCTGTGTTACTCCAAGTCTTAGTCTATCAGTACTTTAAACATCCAAATTCATCCAGTCGTTTCAACGTGAAATAGTAACAAACATGAAAACATACAAACTTTTGTAATTATGATCATAATATTGTTTCAAAATCTGGTTTAAATCCATTAACGGCTTTTTTAAATAAAAATTAAAGAGTGCGTGTATGAAAGTGTACACGCGCAAGAAGTAAAACTTCTGTAGGTTATCGGTACTCTTTATGACATTCAATTTATGTTTTAAATAATTAGGATAGATAAAAATAACGCATATTAGACATATTACAATCATATATTTAAAGAATACCATTTAAAGGAACAATATAATGTTATATATCATTTGTCAGACAATAACAACGGTTACCATGGCAACAAACGTACGTACATGTTTTCGTAACGCATTCACCAGCTTACCCCCCAAGTCAAGCGTGCGTAAAGAAGTTTTACATCAAAAAACTAAGTCAAAATCAAAAGTTATCACGTACTAAATATTTAGATCTATGTAATATTATTCCGCCTATTTGTTATATCTCAAGAAACACCCCGTACAAGGTCGTTACAGATGCGTACAATAACTGTAACTCTTTACGACTGCGAACTTCGATATAACAATATTCGTAACACCCATACGCTCAAGTAAATTACAAAAATTTACATATTAGTGCCAAAGACGGTATATGTACTACATAGAGAATTACATCTATTCGCGAATGTACTAATTTTTCTTACCTGTTTCGATCTGGCTTTACTTTGAAATATCTAAGTGATATACCTATTGATATTTGATAAACTGTTATAACCTAAAATAATAACATCCATCAAGCTAACTCAAGCGCAAACAAAATTAACTGAAAAATATTTTCCATTTTTTATACCTACGAGTATGTTCCTATAACCGATTTCAAAACTTTCGGCCGGATTCCTTTTGTATAATAAAAAAGATTTTAATATTTTATGAATATAAAATGGGTTCATGTTAAAACTTATAAAAAAACATCCTGTGTAGTCAATTAAGGGTTGTTTTAAATATAAGTGTATCTTAAACTAAGGTATAATATAGGCGGAGTATCACACAACTCAACATGAAGCCAAACAATAATGTTTAAAATAATATAATATGTATAATATTTTAAAACAGTATACAAATATTAATAGAATACTCATTATTGTGATAAGTAAAAATAGCTAATTACATTATACTATCTACCTTACAAGAGGATGACCAAAACGAACTAATGATTAAAAATATATACATATGTATTATGCAGTTTTTTTGACGACACGTTTAGCTCAGTTTGTAGTGACTCTACTTGCTGTGCCAGTGGTCGCGGGTTCGAGCTCCGCTGGGGGCATTCATTTGTGTGATAAGCATGAATGTTGTACTCCAGTCATGGATGTTTATATTTATAATATGTATGTATTTAAAATTATATTATATGTGTAGTGTATCAACTATCCGGTATCCGTAACACAAGCCTCGTAGCTTACCATGGAACTATATGGTGCCATGTGTTAATATCCCAACATATTTATTTATACTTACCAGAAATTGTAAATTAACGAGAAATAAAAAGTAAAGATACCTATTTCTTTAAAAAACATTTGGTATTCTTTATAGAATAGAGAATGTGCTGTGTGGCAAAATTTGTCTGGCTCAAGAGTTTGTTTGTTTGTTTGGTTGAACGCGCTAATCTCAGAAACTACTAATCCGATTTGGTAAATTTCTTTTTGCATTGAATAGCCCGTTAACTGAGGAAGGCTACATTATATATATCATCCCGGAAAATGTACGGTTCTCGTGGGATTATTTTTGTCTAGGGACGAACCCGAAGCTAAACGAGGGTGAGTCGTTAATTTTAAATAAAAATTTTATATAACTATACCACAAACTGGAATACAACCCGCAATACATATCCATAAAATATTTTATCTACTATTTTAACTACCGTGTCATACATCTCTATATTTCACAAGACATTAATGTTATATCTAACATCAAACCCTATCACTTCGCTCGACTGACGCTTAACGTCACGTAAGCAATAACGTCACGTAAATCAAATACACGTTAACGTGTTCCTATAGCTGCTTGCGAGTTATATGTAATAAATAATATAATATCTAAGTATCATATACAATGATAGCCCAGTGGTAACGCGCACGTTTGGAAAACCGAGTGAAGCGGGTTCATATCCCGGGTCTCGCAACTGTGATATATTCATGTGCGAATTATTTCCAGTACAATTACCACTTATTTTACGTTGAAGGAAAACATCGTGAGGAAACCTGCATGTCTGAGAGAACCTAGCAAGTTTTCGAAAGACATGTAAAGTCCGCCATACCACACGAACCCGGTAACCATTGTAATTAATTATGAAAAGTTAATACTGAAAGCTACTGTAAAAGATTGTAACCCAATTCAGAGCCTTATCCTCACTCATATTCTATTTTGACGCACTTACTACGATTTCCATATATTAAATACTTAGTAATTTACATATTTTATTTAGTACCTACGTAGATGTATAAGAAAAATATTTATTAATTTTTTTATCCTCTGAAAAAGCGCAACCCCGGAATAAATAATGAGCTTTGTATGAAAAAAGCTTCGACGTTTGTCAAATAAGTCAACATAACCTTATAATAAAATGCACAATATCCTTTTGGACACGTGACATCAAACATCTCTTACGCATGGCAGCAAAATTCATCAAAAATCGAATAATAACATGCAATTATAGCACTTATGAACATATCATAGAGTCTATTTTACTAAATAAATTTTTATTAGAAAAATTTCAATTCTTCCGCCGTACAATAGCCGTGCTCGTCTATAAACCCCCTGAATGTGTATATTTTATGGGAAACTAGAATGATAGGGATGGTGGATGTGACGTCATTATTGTGTAGTTTCGAGGCATCCCTTTGGTAATATTTAAAAAAAAACTTTATATATACTTATATTTTTTTTTAAATCTATGCTTCCGTTTGTACATATATAAATCGAAATCGACTAGTCGCCATGACCATGACCATGTTAATACATGGTTATTTCTATTTATTATGTATTGAATATGTAAACTATTATTATAATTAATATAATAATAATAATTTAAATTCATACCATGAGTTCATGGTTTATACCTACTGCTAACTTATTTTTTCTTTTATGTAAATAAATTCTCAAAAATAGCCCGCCCGTAAAAACGTCATTAAATACATGTATGTATGGAGTACGAGGTACGAGTATGGAGACTACAAAATCTTTTTTGAAAAAATCAATGTGATTTTTTTTTGAATCGGATAATAAAAATCGTTATATTAAGAAACGTTTAATAATGTCAAAATATAATATTCAGTATGGATACAGTGTGATAGGCTTACTGACCTGCCATCGTTGATGTATAGAGTTGACAGGTATGGGGCTCATATATTAAGGATTTTATGTCATCCCCATTTTCACCCCCTTAAGAGCCCACCCCCTTTCCGGAATAAAAAAATATCCTATATCCTTCCCAGGGTCTCAAACTATCTTCTTACCAAATTTTATCAAAATCAGTTCAGTAGTTCTTGATTTTATTCGTTACAAACATACAAAAATACATATCTTTTCTCTTTATAATATTATATTATAGAGTAGATAACATTTAATTAATGAAATGTCTCTTTTAAAATCTATGCATCAATGCAATTAAGTGTAAATTAACTGCTTTGACGTATAGGTGTTACTACATTAATGAGAAAATATGATTTGCATGTGTTTAGTATATTTAAGTTATTTATCTATTTACATATCTATAGAAATAAATAAAATTGGAGTGTCTGTTTATAATATTAAAATAGCCGCTTTTTACTACATGGATATGGATATGCCAAAACAACATTTTTTACAATATTTGTCTGTCTGTCTGTCTGTTTGTTCCGGCTAATCTCTGAAACGGTTGGACCGATTTTAACGGGACTTTCACTGGCAGATAGCTGATATAATAAGGAGTAACTCAGGCTACTTTATTTAAAAAAAATAGGGTGCCACGAACAAAAATGTAAACAAAAAAAATAAAAAAAGTTTATTTTGGGAAGCAACCTAGGGAAAAATCCGAGCAACACGAGGGTGAATCGCTAGTATTTAAATAATATCTTATAGGACTACACATTTGTTAATATATTAATGTCAAGTTTGTCTAGTCGCTAGCGTGTATGGATGCAGATTGAGCAGATACGAGTCCCGTTAAAGCCAAGTATCGTTTTGGGTCATTCTGTTAAGAAATTCTTAGTAACAGCCCGAAGATGGGAAGTAGGCGGTGTCAGAGTTTCTAAGAGCACGTAGAGTCTTTAAATATCCCATTGATCGTATCAAATTGTTTTCACTTACTAAAATTATATATTTTGCACATATCGGTATGCTCCGGTGAGATTGACCGCCGTGGCCTAAATTGGTCAGGAGTTTTTCGCTAACGGAGAAATTAGTTTTGTTAAGTATTAGGAACGAAAATGTTATTCTTTTATTGGTAAAAAAGAAAAAGAAAAATTCAAAATAGTACTTAAGGTTGGACACTTTTTCAAATGGATTATTATTGATTTGGCTGTCACTGTTGTCTAAAATACTAATACTGTCTAAAATACTTTTGTTAATTAAATTTATGTTTATTACTAAGGTGCATAAAGATGGATTTTAAAACATCATTTCGAAAACTAATCGGTATATTGTATACATTATATAATACTGCGAACGTTTTCAATGTTTATATTTAGATTCGTTCTTTTTGTTTTCATCAAAACAGTTCTTTTGCCGATGAAAAAATACGCTCTTTGATGATATACATGGCTATGAAGCCTTTCAGCAACGCACAACAACAAAAATAATCTTTATAAATCATATCTCGCTTATTCTAACACAAAAACTAACACATTACTCTAACAAACTCTATTCAATACAATTTTTATAAAATGCTGAAAATGTGAAATAGAAAGGTGTTTAAAGATCTTTTTTTTTAAAGACGTCGTTGATGTTTGAGGGCAAGTTAAAAAATACACTAAAATCGGATCATAACGTTTAGTTCATGAGCTATGAAACTAAATACATGAAGGAAGGAAAGTATTTTAATGACATTAATTTTATCTCTTTATTGTTCTGTGATCTGTTTGATAACATTTAACAGGAATAACATTTGTTTAATTACCACTTGCCTTACGGTGAAGGAAAACATCGTGAGGAAACCTGCATGTCTGAGAGAACCTAGCAAGTTTTCGAAAGACATGTGAAGTCCGCCAATCCGCACTTGGCCAGCGTGGTGGACTATGGCCTGATTCCCCTCGTATTGAAGGGAGATCCGTGCCCAGGAGGTTAAAAAGGGCTGAATACTACTACTACTACTACTAAAACTGGAGATTATGTATTTGGTTTAGGTCGTGCATGGAACAATTGATATGCCCATTTATTTATTTGTTTTTTAGTCTGGTATCATTTTGGTGTCATAAGGTCCTGTATCGCTTGCTTGTTTGGGAGTTTACCCATTAGATTGTTTGCAAGTTGGTTAAAGTGATGTCTTGCTTTTTGTATGTTTTAACGGAATCTGCTATTTCGCTCTTAACCATTTTAATTTGCGCTTCACAATAAAGTCTATGGTTTTTTATGTTCCAGCGCGTCAGCTACCATATGCAAAATCTTTGATTGGAAGCGTTGAAGAATTTCTAAGTCGGAGGAAGTGCCCCACAACTACAGCCCGACGACAAATACGATGAAAATATGAATTCATTAAAGATCTTTTGTATTAGTACTACTATTACAAATGCGTAAGTTTTGATCTATGTGTAAGTTTGTTACACATTCACGCCGTACCGGCTGTATGAATTTCGATAAAATTTCCATACATAGACCATGTATGTAAATTTACATATATATGTAGATTATGACCTGGAAAAGCACATATTGTTTTTACTAACATATTTCATTCGGTTAACACTAAAATAAAATATTTACGTGTTCACAATACATACTTTATCGAATGAATAAATAAGTGTTTTTCTTATTATTTTTAAAGTGTATCTGTATGGTAGAAAACAAAGTTAATGCCATATCTCAAAAATTAAAGTGAAAAAGTGTTTTATTAAGTCTAACTAAATAAACTTTATTTATTAGTTAATATATTAATATTTATAACATCAAAAACTTTAAATAAATAAATGAAAGCGAACAGATAACCAGACAAAAATTTCAATAACTATTGTTTTGGGGGTCTGTATTCTGTACACAATGCGTAGGTATATCATTGTTTATGTATTCTGTACACAATGCGTAGGTATATGTACAGATTTCACTTTGTTACTATTTTATTATAGTACCTACCTATAGATTTACATAACGTCCCTTCAAAGATATGTACATAGTACGATACGTTTGGCTCAGTTTGTAGTGATCTTACTGTTATAGCGGTCGCGGGTTCGAGTCCCGCTGGGGGCATTCATTTGTGAGATGAGCACGAATGTTTGTACTCCAGTCATGGGTGTCTTTATTTATAATATGTATGTTTTTAAAGTTATATATGTGTAGTGTATCTGTTATCCATAACACAAGCCTCGTAGCTTACCATGGTACTAGATGGTGGTGTATGTTAATGCCCTAACATATTTATTTATTATTATAATATACTTATAGGATTTCCTAAATCAGCTTTGTCTTTATTACCAAACTTTCTAAGATTGCTAATATCGCAGTTAACAGGTTTTTTAATATGCGTATATTCGGGGACGGAAAAAATTTGCCAACTAATTTCATAAGAGTCCGTACAAAGACTTCAAGGTTACTTTATATGTACTTTTAAATAAATTAGATTCGTATGAATAAAAATGGAAATTTCGCATACTTTCGCTTCATGTAATAACGTTAACCAGTACGTTTCTTACACAAATAGTTTACTTATTTACAGTGAGCTTTGATACGATCGAGCATCGAACCCGCAATCTTTGGTAAATCGAGCTAGTCAAGATTTTAGTATAAAATTGAATTAAATTAAAAATTTAAAAACCCCCTACGCAAAAAATATTTATAGTTTAAGAAACAATCCTTAAAAAGGAAATAATTTGGGGAAAGAGCTGATACTCTTACACTGCTGGACCGACATTAACCAAATATAGCTAAGAACAACCGCAAGGAAACTGGCTTTCAAATGAAAAAAAAACCGCATCGAAATCGGTTCATCCGTTTGAGAGCTACGATGCCACAGAAAGAGACACACACACACACACACACACACACACAGACAGACTGACAGACATCGACGTCAAACTTATAACACCCCTCTTTTTGCGTCGTGGGTTAATAATTTAAAAAGCTCATATTAAATACAAAAATAATACTATATTGGATAATTTCTCATAAACAACTTTTTCAACCGAGATTCAAACTTACATCCCATACACAAATATCTGGGAAACCTACGCATATTTCACCGCCTTTAAAACTTGATCTATAAGACCTATAATCGCATGTTACTATCAAAACAATTGATTTCACACTGCAAATAAAAACCAACCGTATTTTAAGGAAATAAGATTGATAATATAAAATTTATTGTTAGCAGTAAAATAAACGTTGAGTTTTGGAAAATATGATTTATTCTTGTAGCGTTAAGGTTTATTTTTGTTTGAACCACTTCTATAATCCAAGCTTGGCGATAAAGCTAGGGCACTGTGGCCAAGGAACAATAGTGTATTGTTCGACGTAGGGTTGTCACAAATTCATGGAAATTTATGCTCATTTTATATTTTAGGTCAAAATATGTTTATGACCTATAAAAATTTTTACGTAAATCCTTGTTAATATAAGCTTATTGAGTTTCTTATTTAAAGTCAGCGGTTTTGTTATTACTTTATGAGATATGGTAAATAGTTGCATAAGTTATTGTTTGCTTAGACCATGTTATTATTATATTATTTAGGTAAATTTACTTTGTACCTATTGCTTAGAGGACTAGCACAGCTAATTAATGAGATCTATCCCAATATTTTATTTATAAACTTTAATTATATTCATAATCATCTGTTTTGATTTTACTTTAAGTGTATTATTTTAATTGAAAACTAAATAAAACACTAATTATTTAGATAAATTTAAATATATTATTTCTATACTTCACAAAATTTTGCTTTTATTACCATTACTAAAAAAATATATAGTATCGATGAACATTTTAAACTTATTACACAAATACATATAATTTATAATATAAAATGTCAATATCAATTAATTAGTCAATAATTTTATTGTAAACATTATGTGCACAGGAATAGAATTCGTCTTTTCCATAATAGACTATCCATTAGGTTCATATACCACTGCACTATGACGGTCCTTCAACAGTATTATAGTAGCATAATGATATATATTATGCTTCTACTAATATATAGCTTAAACGCGTATTCACAATACCTCTTGAAGCGTATGTGGGAAGCATCCTCAACGTTCAATGAAGCCGCATCACCACTTAAAATACGTCTATGGTGTGTATATACCATAGACGTATATAACTAAAATTGTAATAAGGATTATCCCTGCATTAGATATACTAATATTATAAATTTGAAAGTCTGTGAGTGTGTTCGTTGCTTATTAACTCTGTAACGGCTTAACAGATTTTAGTGATATTCGAAATGGTTTTTGCCCTGTACAGCTATTATAGATACAGCATACTTAATTTTAGATTTTATGTTTTTTCGTAAAATATATTGAAATCGCGTTTATTTTTCTAGAAAAGATATTTATATATGTACTTAAAAAGCAAAACAATATCTAAATACAAAATTTGATCCCTGTCACGCGAGAGATGATACCCGTCACGTGAAAGGAGCTGCTACTTTGTAGGTATAAAGTAGAAACCAAAAGTAAATAAGTCTAGTTATTTTTATATCGCGAGAATGGCAAATCTCATTTATACAATTTTTTTCTTTATAGTAAAGCTTACTTTTCACAATTTCTTTATAATAGATAGAAATGTTATTTTTTACTCTTCTCCGGTTTTATCTATTACTCAGTTAGATACAGACTTAATTTATCCCCAAAGTTTATTATCAAAGATTAGACTATCAAAAATCTTATCTAAATAAACCTTAACTCAGCCTTAGATTCAAAATTTAAATATGATATAAAATTTCATCAAAATTAGCCCAGCCATTTCCGACCAAAGCACAGGCTAATATATTGATGTGACTTATGTTTAACTATACATATATTAAAATTGTAAGTTAGCCGAATCTGTGCATTAAATATATTTTTATATATACATATTTATATATAGGTACTTTTTAGAATTTTTGTCTATCTGTCTGTCTGTCTGTCCGTGACCGCATCACGGAAAAACCACTAGAAGGATTTTGATGGGTTTATTCTAAATATCTGTAGATATTTTAAAAATTTTTGCAAAAAATATTTAATTTTAATACTAAGGTTGGTTTTCATTTTATTGTAATATATACATACAGACATAATATAATAGGATTTTATTGCAATTGTTTGTTGAATTTTCAAACAACATAGTGTTGTCATCCCTGACTAACTGAATAGACTCACTTATTCGTGATACTTTTGTTGCTGTTTTTGTATCTACGTTAATCGCTTTGACGTCTTTATGTTGGGGGTTTGAGACTTACGCAATATTCATCCTTATTATTATTTCAAATTAAGCGGTAAATCGCTTGAAAAGAAAAAGTTTTGATTAAGTGAAAAGTACTGTGCGTTTGTGTTGAAAATTAAGCGACGGATAATTTTGCTTGGAAGCTGAGAGGGTTATTGATGACTTAATTTTTGAGATTTTTTTTGACTTGAGTCATTTTTAATTAGGAGGGGTTGAGTTGTTTTCTTAACTAAAGAAAATAAATATAAAGATAGAATTTTCTGGCGATTTGTAATGAAAGAAATTCCTAAATTAGAACTCTTTGTTAAAACCTATATACATGTAATATATAATTCTGAGTCGAATCTGTACCTACAATAAATATTTTTTGGAAAATCTTATTGAAATAGTCATAATTATCGATACAGAGGCGGAATCTATAGTTTTTAGAATTTTTGTCTCTTGATCTATCTGTCTGTCCGGGAACATATCACGAGAAAACCACAGATTTCGATAAAAATTGATATGATGACAGCTGGTTATCGAGGTCAATATATAGGATACTTTACAAACTACTTTACTGTACAAAAATAGTGACATCTAACACCTTAGTCTCTCCCGTTACTTCTATAAAGCATTCGAGACATTGAATACAGAAATCAAAATATAAAGAAAAAAAAAGTATAATAAATATAAAGAAAAAAAAATAGTTTTTTTCTTTTCTACATCTGTCTCTTCCGTGACTATAATTGCTGTAAACCGTTCGAAACGTCGAGAACCAAAAATCTACGTAAATACGTGAAAAAATCCGAAAAGATTGTTTTATTTAAAATATCAAATATTCGCGTAAATCTGAGAAAAGTACTATTTGATCTGGTAATTAATCTAGTAAGAGTATGTATATTCATAAAGTGTAAACATGATATCTCAAAGAGGGTAGCTAAGTCTAATAAAAAATATCACATTTAAAAAAAAAAACTATCTTTTCGGATTTTTTCTCGGATTTATTTTGATTAATAATATTCCGTATTCAAGTATGAAAGTAATTATAATTATAAAATGATTAAAATTAAAATTATCAAATATTGTAAGGTACTTTGGTGCTATTTTTTAAGTTTTTTGAATTCATTTTGTTATTTTGTGGGTAGGATGTCTATAAAACTATATAACACATTTGAAACATCTAACACCTTAGTCTCTCCCGTGACCATGGTTGCTGTAAAGCATTCGAAACGTCGGGAACCAAAAATCAAAATAAACTCGCGAAAAAATCCCAAAAGATCGATTTATTTACAGTGTCAAATATTCGCGTAAATCTAAGAAAGTATTATAAAAAGTTTAACTTTAACTGCATAATTTATTTAGATAAGGTTTAATTTTTGAACGTTTAAATTAGAAATCTATTATTATCAGTACTGTAATATGGAAATAAAATGAGAAAACTATTTGGCTCCAAGGTCTGTTTATTACTATTGTTATTATAATAATAACAATGTCCTCCAGACCGATTTCAGTCACGGCGGCCAATCTCACTGAGACTAGCCATCTGCAAGACATATTATGGTGCAGTGTGTGTGTCTGTGTTCGACACAAGTGCACTCTCTATTCCTGTCACTCTCATACTCCGGTGGGACGACTGCTCGACACGACCGGTGAGAGTTAAGGCGCAGGACTGACAGCTTTACGTGCTCTCCGAAGCACGGATTTTAATGAAACTTTACAATAATGTAGTTCATACATCAAAATAACAAATAGGCTAGTTTTTATCCCGGAAAAATGTACGGTTCCCGCGGGATAGATTTGTTGTTGTTTTGTCTAGAGGCGAACCTGAGCGAAGCGACGGTGAGCCGCTAGTCTTAAATAAATATGGTAACTCAGGCATCATATCAGTTCAAAAACCCCCTGAATATACCAAGCTAATTTTTTGTTATTTAAAAAAAAAAAATATGATTTTAACTTATTCGTCTTGTATATTATATGTATAGTATTTTATATAACTAACATTATTTTTTCATTTTTTATTACTATAAGTCATCTCTCGGTCTAGTACATCTATCGAAACTAACAATTATTAATACCACGGGAGATGGAAGTTAGATGTTCGTGCCTGAACTTGAAATATGCCTAGAGGCACATCTAAATCAAATTTAGTATTATCTTATTAAACTAAATAACTTTTTCAATGTAAAATAACTGTTTCGACAGACGAATTTTTCACGAAAACTGATTAGGACTTTGGCTACTTTTTACACTCGTCCCGCTAAACATATGAGATATGAGGGAAGCACCCGGCAAAATGTAGTATATATATACATACATATATGTAAATAGACAATAATAAAACATTTCAGTTCACCTTTTTCTTCTCTGTTTGTCAACAGATTTTCTTATTTTTTATTTAATATTAGTCCCGCTGAGTTTCTTTCGCCAGTTCTTCTGAGGTCTGAGGCTTATTCTTTCCGAATTGGTAGTAGACTCATGACGTTTAAAAAATTATAATAATTTAATGCTGAATAAAATATTTTGAATTTGAACTAGCTATTGATTAAAGCTATAGTGTTATCAATAAAAAAATTTGAAAACAGTTTTTTGAAGTTATACTTCTTTTGGCACGTTTGGAAAAAATTATGAGAGTAAAATTTTTACGATGCGCGCGCACACCGACAGCCAAAAAGCGACATGAAGTTAGCTACATTCCTTTTACAAGCAGAGAGTTGTGACATACGGGATAAAATCTTTAGCTATTTTTGTTCTGTTACGCCCAAGAAGTATAATTTCTTACGTGCGTACATACGTACACACACACATTTTTTTTATAAATAGGTAAATTCTAATCATACAATATTTTCCTCAAGCTATCTACAATGATTATGATCGAATGTCAACCTTTAAGCACTAGTGTATCTAATAAAAACATCACGCAAAAACGAAACTGGAAAATTTTCCACTGCAAAATGATACAACGATATCAAACATTTTTCCCAGAAAAAAATATAAGGAAAATATCAACCCTTTCCCAGTCTGTATTGCACATCGCTTTGAGCAATCAGTGGGGTTTTTATTTCACAATCAACTGAAGTTAAAAAATATTCATATTTCAAATGTTTGTTTTGTAAAAATGTTTTATACGAGTATGTTAACCAAAGAGCGTTTGGTTCATAAATGCTTATAAACAACTCGCCTAGCTTATTTTTGTCCTTAAAAAAATTCTCGCGTAAAGAAGATCGAACATACTTTATCTTACTATTTTTTTTATTTTAATAAATTTTCATTACTATCTATGTACATGTTTGAGAGAACTTTGCAAGTTTTTGTAGGACATGTGACGTCCGCCGAACCGCACTTGCTCAGGGTTGCTTGGCCATGGATTATGGCCTGATCCCCCTCGTATTGAAGGGAGGCCTGTACCCAGCAGTGGGATGTTAAAAAGAGCTGAATACCTACATACAAGTACTTTTGATTCTTAACTTTTAAAGCGTAAGGCTTGGAATGGCTTCTGCGGAGTAAAAGTTTTTTAAGAAACTCAACAATGGCTCTTTTAAGATTTTAGGTTATTTTTAGATGCTACCCTCCATGATGGCCTAAACTACCTTAATTAAGTGAAATATTTACAATACCAAACTCATTGACTCCTTTACTTCTAAATGTGAATCTCAAAATATAGGTAGATTTTTTAAATATTTCGTTTGAATGTACTAGACTTTACTAGACTTTAATTAAACATATTTTGGATAATCAATATTGTCTCGTGGAAAATCGAACCTGCGATCTTTATTTTATTAGGCTGCCCCGTTTCGATGACTACACATTAAAGTGCACTACATATTATACTTTAAAGTTGAGTCTGGGTTTATTCGTGTTTATCTCCAAAACTACAACATAGATTTTCACATTGTTTTCACCAGTAAAAATAGTGGTTATTTAGCAAAATTTATTACCCTTCTAGATAATCGTTGCTAAATAATTTAAGATAAGCCACTATTAATAAACAAAATCATTTACTCTGCACTTAGCTCTGAAGGAAATAAACGAAGCATGCTGTAGTTAAATAAAAAAGTTTATATTTACCTCTGGAGGAAATCAAACCCACTTCTTTCATCGTAGCAGGCATAGCCTGCTACGATGAAAGAAGTGGGTCTTTGTCTTCCTTGAATCGGCTAAGACACTTTTTACCAATTGAGACAAAGGCCTACCTTATTCAAGCGCTCATTTTTCCAATCATTGATTATGGTGATGTGTGTTATTTGGACTTGAGTGAGACTCTCCTAAACAAGCTGGATCGTCTCATCAATAATGCCGTTCGCTTTGTTTTCTGTCTACGTAAGTATGACCACATCTCTTCCTATCGTTCCAAGCTTAAATGGCTTCCTATCCGTAAGCGACGGCAAATTAGGATTCTCAGTACACTCTCCTCTGTTCTTTTTGAACCCCTCTCACCTGAATACTTAAAATCCAAATTCCAGTACCTTTCCTCTTCGCATGATCGGCCACTTCGCTCTGCTGAATCCTACCTCCTTTCCATTCCACTGCATCGTTCAGATTTCCTTTCCAACTCCTTCGCTGTCCAGGCCGCCCGCTTTTGGAATTCGCTCCCAGCCGATATCAGAAGACCGGCTAGTAAGGTAACTTTTAAAAGAAGACTCCGGAATCACTTAATGGATTGACATCTTGGTAGTCGTAAGTCGTAAGCTCGTCATCTCTTATATATATCTATGTATTAATAATTATATGTCTCTTTAAATATATAATTATATATGTATAGCTGTATATATGTACGTATAATTATATATATATATATGTATATATATATGTGTGTATATATATTATGTATTATATGTATGTATTAATATAAGTAAATATGTGTATATGTATATGTGTTTAGGTATGTTATGTGAACATGTTATATATATATATATATATATATATATATATATTTTCTTTTCATCTAGTACCGCTCATTATGTTTCTCTGTTTGGCCTAAAGGTTGGCTGGTAGAGAATGCAATTAGCATTAAGCCCGCCTTTTGTACCGTTATATTGTAAATAGTGGTCAATAAAGGTTAAATAAATAAATAAATAAATAAATAGCCAGTACTTACTCACTAAACCAACATAGTTCTATCGCTTTATATAACTCAGGACAATCCGTTCGCAAAAGTTAGTTTAACAACGCTTTGTACCAAAACGGCAAAATATAGGATAATCTATCCTAATGTCGCAATATTTATGACGTCGCGAGCGGCGGTTTAATGCTGAGATATATTTGCGGTAATAAAAATTTATTCGTATATATGCAATATGAGGTTACATTTGAGTGAAGATTTCACGATTTATTTTTTCGCCCACGTTACACCGACGCGTTACAAGTTGTCCCACGAGATAAATGTGTGGTGGGTGAGAATACAATTTAGATAACTAGACGATATAAGTTATACAATACAATTGTACAATAAAAATGTTCTCCTTCACGCTGAAACGGCTGGATGGATGTGGTTGAAATTTGGATAGATATATACTATGACATACAGTAATGTACATAATACATATATATATATATATATATATATATATATATATATATATATAATGTCCTCCTGACCGATTCCGGCAACGGCGGCCAATCTCATTGAGACTAGCCAACTGCGCAGGAGATATTATAGTGCACAAGTGTACGCGCAGACACAAGTGCACTCTCTATTCCTGTCACTCTCATACTCCGGTGGGACGACTACTCGACACGACCGGTGAGAGTTAAGGCGCAGGACCGACGGCTTTACGTGCTCTCCGAGGCACGGGGGTGAAACACCGCCAACTTCCCAACTCCGGGCTGTTACTGAGGCTTACTATACAGAAAGACTCAATAACTAAACTTGGCCCGACCCGGGACTCGAACCCAGGACCTCAGGATGTGCAGCCGTACATGCTAGCCACTACACCACCGAGGCATATATGTATATATATATATATACTACGGTCATGGACCATCGGGTCGTTAGGTCGCCTAAATCAGTCAGTATATTATTTAAAAATAATTAAAACCCCTATTCCTTGGGTCTATAAAAATAGAAATAGAAAGAAAAGTAAGCAAAAACCAATATTAAAACAAATTTTTTGCTTCAACTGACCTTAGTGTGTGGATTTCGCGCTGCAATATATAAATCGTTGCGACGTCATCATAAAACTGCCAAACGTTCACTTCTAGGATTTACGCGATAGGAACTATTGTAAATTAATGAACTATCATTTACGGTATGCGAACTGATTCTAATTGAATAGTGACTGTATGTAAATATTTATTTATATATTATGTACTAAGAAATACATGGAAAAAAATGTATACATATGTACGTATGTACGCACGTAAAAAGTTATACTTCTTTGGCGTAACAGAACAAAAATAACTAAAGATTTCATCCCGTATGTCACAACTCTCTATTTATAAAAGGAATGCAGCTAACTTCATCATGTCGCTTTTTGGCTGTCGGTGTGCGCGCGCATCGTAAATTTTTTTCTCTCATATTTTTTTGCAAACGCATGAAAAGGAGTATAACTTCAAAAGCAGAAAAATGCAGGTAATATTTAAAACTGTGACATATAAAACTAAAAGTAAAATTAACTGAGAAAACTTACAAAAAGATAAAGAATTATTTTCTTTTTATTATGGAAAATGTTCACGCCAGGTAAGGACTTACATATATTACGGATTTTTGATAGAAAAGAGCGTGGTATACTTTTAATCTGATTTTGTAGTAAATAAATACTTTTACCAAAAAAAAAAAAAAAAATTGACCGATTTCTAAAGAGAAGATTTTTTTTATTTTTTTTATTTATGTCAAAAATTATTATGAAAATATTGAAATATTAAAAATTGGTCCATGGAGACTAATGTAACGGTCTAATAAATAAAATCTTTCACAACATGAGACAGAAGATGGCCATTTAAGACGAACTCAGTTCACTGTCAGCTATCGCTGATTTAAAATTTGGCTATAAAGGCGGAGGGTGTGCATTCATTGCTTGACCCTAACAAAGGGAAAAGGAAATAATAGCAATGAGATAAAATCCCATTTATACTCAGTTCCGTTATAAATAACCGCATTAACGACCCTCAATGAGAGTGAAAAAAACTGTCACCCACAATCCATCTATACTAATGAGCTTTATAGTTAAAAGGAAAACCTCAATTATAAGTAGGACAAGTGACGACACTTTTGGCTCAGTTTGGATTGACCTTACTTGCTGTGCCAGCGGTCGCGGGCACGAATCCCGCTGGAGACATTTGTGTGATGAAGACGAATGTTTGTACTTCAGTCATGGGTGTTTATATTTATAATATGTATGTATTTAAAGTTATATTATATGTGTAGTGTATGAACTTTCTGGTATCTATGGCGAGCCTCTTCGCCTGCCCGGGCAGTTCCTGTGCCCAACCGACGACTACAAGACAGCGGACGTCACACAGTACGCGACA
This sequence comes from Argynnis bischoffii washingtonia, assembly GCA_033884665.1. Lineage (NCBI taxonomy): Eukaryota > Metazoa > Arthropoda > Insecta > Lepidoptera > Nymphalidae > Argynnis > Argynnis bischoffii. Next base: position 9,424,406 of record JAEMGE010000029.1, read on the forward strand.
CGTCTTCGCGCGTACATGGCAAAACTGTCACCCCGTCCTACAGCCTGGCACACCACTACATCCTTCTATGTGCCACGCAATCTTCACACTTCTTCCCATGTCTTCGTTCGTCAAGATCGCATGAGAGGTGCTCTGGAATCACCGTACACTGGTCCCTATAAGGTTGTCAACCAGCAGCCTAAATCTTTCACCCTAGACATCAACGGAAAGACTGTGAATGTATCAATCGATAGACTCAAACCGGCGTACATAGCAAAAGAAGCTCAAGTTCCAGTCCAACCAGTAACAGCGCAAGACGACATCAAACGCACTTCTAGTGGCCGTCGAGTCCGGCTACCAGATTTTTATCGACCGTAGTCACGGTCTCCGGGGGGAGTGATGTAGCCTAACTTCTAAATTTCAAAATTCAAATTTCAAATTTAATTTAATTATTACATTAAAATATAATATTGTTAGTATAGGGGTTGTAAATACGCATTCTCTTGTACTTGAAGAATGTAGGTCAACACACGATGCGCGAGCGCCGCGTTCCACGCCTCAGCCGACAAATGCTATTCCCACGCGAAGCCCGTGTCGCTTGAGTTAACGCCGCCCTGTTACGAACTTAGTAGTTAGTGTTATTTTCCTTCTTTTACTACATCTAAATACACCAGTGACTAACACTACATATCCATAACACAAGCCTCGTAGCTTTCCATGGAACTAGATGGTGCGGTGTATTGATGACCCAATATCTATTTTTATTATATGTATAGATATACATATAAAAAATGTAGAAGCCGAATATTTGTACATACAAAATGCTTAAAGCCGAGTCAGGGTGATGTAAGACGAGAAGTAGAACAAATCCATTTTTTTTTTCAATTTTTTTGTTTCTCTGTCTGAATGTCTGTCCGATTTAAATAAAATTTTGCATAGTGGTACCTTATATCCCCGGTCAACATTTTAAGTACTTTTCATCCCTGAAAATTAAAGAATTGCCGTGAGATAGTTAAGAAACTATAGTAACTTTTACAGCTAAGTACACAAAAACTACTGATTGGATTTTAATAAAACTTTACAATAATATAGTTCATATATCAGAATAACGAGTAGGCTACTTTTTATCCCGGAAAAATGTACGGTTCCCGTGGGATAGATTTGTGTGGAATTAAACAATATATAACTATTAAATATTTGTTTCCAGCGAAATTCGAACCTATAACCACTGTCGTAGTACCGTCTATACAAAGATGTTCAATATTCTCAGTCTAACTTAACATAAAATTTTTTTTATCATTTATTACAACAAATCTATTGTTATTACATTTTATTCTTCTACTATATACTACATAAAAGTGAAGTAACACGACAGTGGCAAATAGTCTTGCTTATATAATCAAAGTGAAGATTAACCAAAGTCCGGAGAAGCTAACCGTGTTATCTAAAGCTAAAGTAAAATCCAAACTAAACAAGACGTCTCGAATGAAATAAACCGACTACTTTTGTTTGGCGGAACTTATACGAGTGTGTGTGGTGTTTGTTATAAGAATTAATGAGTATTTATAATGCCCTTCTTAGCTTTGAGGAATATCCAGGATAATAGGGGGGTAATATCCTTTGCAATATCCAAATCCAAGACGAAAATGTTCATTACCAAGCAAGGCAAAGGGTTAAATTTTAAGAAAAGTAAATCGACGCCAAAGTTAAAAAAAACTAACAGGAATTAGGCGACCCGAATTCGAAACATTTTTTAGGCATTTGTTTTGGCTCAATTAGAGTATTTTATTATAGAAAAATGTATGGTGTTTTTCATCGCCATCTACTCCTATGAAAACACATAGCGTTTTACCTAGCGGCAGACACCTATACGCACTATAAAAACACTTTAAAAACTTTATTTATATTAAAATCAAAAATAAAAATCGATACAAATAATAAAATCACTTGTAATATTTTCCTAAAAAAGTGGAAATATTTAACAATAAGTAAAATAAAAACCAAATAATAAAAAAGCATTTGACTTGTCTCTTGTACCACCATCGAGTTGCTGGAAGAGTTACCCGTTCATAAGAACTTCGATGACAGCAAGTACCTACTTGTATGCTGCAAAGTAATATCTTAGTGTTTTTATACGTAAATGTTTATTTTTGTATAACAGAAATGTACAATAGTTAATCAATTCTTCATTAAAATACTTCGAATCTCGACTTAAACATTATATTATAGCAAAATTTAAAACGCGACTCAATAAATATTTATCAAAATATTATAATATATAAAATAAGTCTCGAGCTTTTTTAAAAACTTTTAAGTTTTTCATCCAGTTATCCTCAGTCATGACATTTTAATATAAAGTGAACAAATCGCAGTCTCGCCCTCGTATAAGTGACGATGCATTCTGAGGAAGCTTTTCCGAAATACGCTTATTCATGAAATACGATTATCGAACTGTAGGTACTTAAGAAAATATCATAATTGGGAAACATATCTATTTTTAGTCAGTCCTGTCCTTGCTGTTCCTAGATGGGAAGTGACAAAGATATCTATATATAACAACCATAAAACGTACATATGTATACAACATATACGTAAATACAATTTATTCAAGCCCATGAATCTTGATATGACTCACGCCAAAAATATAATTAATATGTACAGTGAATTTTATGTACATAGGTTATGTTAGACTTACTTTTATCAAACCTGCGACAGGTTCGATTTCCAATATATGTTTTTTTCAGTCAAAAATAAAACGTGTTGAAAATAATTGAGTAAAAACAAATAAAATAAATATTTGAAAACACAACTTTCTCAGTTTTATCGGTGTTTCGTATAATAGCTGCATTTAAAGTTGATTTCACTACACTGAGTTTTCTATTTAATATTACTTTAATAAGTTCACTAGTGACTCACCCTCGCTCCGCTCGGATTCGTCCCTAGTTACGTTTTGACATTTAATATTGACTTCTCAGAGATGATATATTTTCCCGTAGTAAAAAGTATCCTATATATTGACTCGGATAACCAGCTATAATCATTACATCAAATTTCTTCAAAATCTTTCCCCTGGTTTTCTTGCGATGCGTTCACAGACAGATAGACAGACAGAAAAAAATTCAGAAACTATAGTTTTTATCTCTGTATCGATAATAATGACTATTTCAATAAGGTTTTCTAAAAAAATATTTAATGTACAGATTCGACTCAGACTTTTATTATATGTATAGATTTGACTAAGGTTTATATTGAGTTTAAATTGTAGACCGCTACAATGAATTATTTTTGGCGAAAATCATGATCTAACGATTTGCTCCTTTATGAAAAAAAAATAATACATATAATAAATTCTTTACTGTTGTAACTTATACCATACTGATGGAACAGTCCCATGACGGCGATTTCATTTCTACTTTTATTTCCATTTATACCAAGTCTAAATATACTAAGAGAGCCTCAACAGTGTCATTGTAAAATATATTATATTTATTAACCGACTTCTGAAAAACGGAGGAGGTTCTCAATTCGTCGGAACCTTTTTTTTATGTATGTTCAGCGATTACTCAAAGACGCCTGATTCGATTTGAAAAGTTTTTGTTTTGTTTTAAAGGGTATACGTCCCAGGTGGTCCCATATAAATTTTATCGAAATCGGTCGAGCGGTTGTAAAAAAAATCAACAATATATTTTTTTTTAAATAAATTGTTTAATCGAATATGTTATTAATAATAATAAAAAAACTTTCGTCTTATCTGCTTATTACATCTACACTAAAAATGGAAAAATATTTTTTTTTTAGCAAAAAATAAAAACCGACTTCCTGGCACTAAAATGTAAAAAATAACTAAACGGGTTTTTATTTAGAATAGATACCTTATCAGACATTTTCGAGGTCGGTGCCAATACAAATCAAAACACACCGATGTTTAGTGCCAGGAAGTCGGTTTTTATTTTTTGCTAAAAAGTTTTAATATTGAAGCTTTCACACTGTCTTACACATAGTAGACTATATGGTAAAAAGCCTGGCAGGTAAAATTTAATAGATAATAAATCTATACAGATAAATGAAATTGAAGTTTCTGTTTGTAACGTCAAAGTAACACGTTTTACTAAATGCATATGAAAGTACATATAAGAAAAACACAATTTTTAATTTTTTGTCTATCTGTCTGTCTGTTTGTTCCGGCTAATCTCCGAAACGGCTGGACTGATTTTCATGGGACTTTCACCGACAGATAGCTGATGTTATAAGGAGTAACATATGCTACTTTAATTTTAGAAAAAGAATAAGGGTTCCGCTTAAAAAAATGAAAACATACCAAGGGACGAACCCGAGCGAAGCGAGGGTGAGTTGATAGTATTATATAATTCTATATTATAACGCAAAATAAATTGTAAATATATCAACATTTTATTTATATTATGTAAAATAAATCAATTGTAGGCGATATTGTAATAATTTTTTAAGTAAAAAGCTTAAATCTATCTATCTATACATACATATATTAAAATCCTAACTTGAGTTGAATCTGTACATTAAATATTTTTTGGAAAATCTTATTGAAATAGTCATTATTATCGATGCAGAGGCCGAATCTATAGTTCTTAGAATTTTTGTATGTCGGTCTGTTTGTCTGACTGTCTGTTTGTCTATCTGTTTGTCTGTCTGTCTGTCTGATAACGCATCACTAGAAAACAACTGGACAGGTTTTGATGAAAATTGGTATGATGATAGCTATTTATCCGGGTCAACATATAGAATACTTTTCATTGCGGAAAAATATCTCATCTCTGAGAAATCTATACTAACATAGGAATAACCCGAGCGAAGCGAGGGCGAGTCTCTAGTTATAATATTATAAACTATCAAAACCCGAGCGAAGCGAGGGCGAGTCTCAAGTTATAATATTATAAACTATCAATCAATTAATCATCAATCAAGTTAATTGGCAATATATCTTTGATTCACTTTTTTGTATATTCACTTTATAATATTCCTCTATGGTGAAACACAGAGCGTCCAGAGCCGACTTATTCCACTTTATGGTTACTTATGACGGCTTATTTCACCAGATTTAAAAAAAAAAACAGAAATCAACTCTAGTTATATCACATACATATCGTGTGTTTTTGCGTTACAAATAAATTACAAACATACATACATAACTTCATGCTATATCCCTTGCGGGGTAAGTAGGGTAAATAGGATGCCAATGACTAAACATTGATTGATATAATATTGTAATGTACATACATACAGACGAAAATAGGACCTCCTCCTTTTTGGAATTCAGTTAAAAATTTGGTTACATGCGACCATAACCGTGGTCACCGTTACCAACTGTTGCCTAGTGTGTGCCTAGCTTTATTTTTAGAGTTTCCAAAGTTTTCCGCTCTCATTTCCTCTGAATTCTCATCAATTGCACCACACAGTAGTGGTCAGAGTTGTACGACAGTGGGTCGCTTTATTACTTTTATCTGCGATCGATCGAAGCGGAAAAACGCTTGCGAAGCGCGTGAAGGGAGTTACAAATTATACACGTAGATAGAATGGCCTGTGATGTAGAACTACGAGATTTGGTATTCGATTTGTTCTAACGAGAACATTTTCGGTACTTACGTGAAGTTTGGACGTGTTTGTTTTGTGTTATTGTTTTTTTTATCTATCTATATTTTATCTATATGTAGGATGTTTTTTTGTATTTTTTCATACTAACTTGTTATTTTAAAGTAAAGCAGATCTACTATTCAAATGAAATGAAATTTACTTTATTCAAATAGACTTTAAAAAGCACTTTTGAATCGTCAATTTTAAATTTAAATTAAAAGTCAGGATGCAAGTCCGTGATAATAAATAGCCAATAGCTTGAGTCATTGAGTATAATATATTTTTAAAAGTAAATAGGAATGGTTTAATGTGTGCAAATACTTTAATTAAATAATGTAAAAGTTTTTATAAAATATGAATGAAACACAGAATATCATCTATACATATAATAAAGTTCTAACTGAGCGGAATCTGTACATTAAATGTTTTTTTTTTTTTGGAAAATCATGTTGAAATAGTTATTATTATTTTAGAATTTTTGTCTGTCTGTATGCCTGTCTGTCTGGCAACGCATCACGAGAAAACCACTGATCAGATTTGGATGAAATTTGGTATGATGATAGCTGGTTATCGGGGTCAACATGTAGGATACTTTTTACTGCGGGAAAATATCTCATCTTTGAGAAATCTATACTAACCGTTAAAACGCACCTAGGGATAAACCCGAGCGGAACGAGGATGAGTCACTAGTTACAATATAAAGTTAAGGCTCTATTACCAATAAAAATGAATTAATTCTAAGAAGATCTGACTCTGATACATTTTGATATAATTTTTATATAGCGTTGAAATTGCCTAGAGGTAAACACAGCGAACCTAAAACCACTAAACTTTTTACTAACTTCTTTCTTACAAAGGTTGTTTAATCATCTTTTTAGGTCCAGTAATAAAACCTTCTCTGGAATACTGTGTCATGTTCGTATTACAATGTAAGTGAACAATGCTGACTAGATATTTCCTACTAAATAGAAAGTTTAACATATAAGTTTGATAATTTTGTTCCTAGCATTTATATTATATTTATATACCATTTTCGGCAAAATCATTAAAATATTTAAAAGTCAAAAAAGATGAATAATATGTAATATTAGCTACATTATATATTATTCGTCTGTCTGTTCGGATAAAAATATATTATGGGTATAGAATTGTAATTTCCGTTTTAAAATAATTTGAGCCCAGTAAAGTGATATTAATAAAAATATAATATACTAGCAGTACCTGCGGCTTTGCCCGCATTCATACTTACATCTACTATAAAATTTCACAGGATCACTCGCTGGGATAATCTGAAGATTGCCTGAAAACATGAAATCGCTCTAGTCGTTTTGAAGTCAATAGGAAACATACATACATACACACGTCGATTTCTATATATATATAGATTCACATATTTCTTATTAATTATATAGAACATAGTATGTATATACATTACATTACAAACCACACTAGCTTTGCCTATAATTTGTCAACCGCTCTGTGAATTTGCTGCGGTGCTCTCCACTGATTGTAGTGTTAATTGTAGAGTTGCGCATGGACCAGAGAGAAAACTGAGGTTGACCGCTCGTTGCAGGACTGTATATGTGACATAATAGTACCTACCTACACTTTATAGATTTGTTGTCTCTATGACTGATTGACTGAAGGAAAAATATAGCATAACACATAGCATAAGTAATAAAGTAATTCAGCCCTTTTAACGTCCCACTACTAGACGCGGACTTTCTTTTAATGCGAGGCGATTCACTGGCCATTGGCAGACTTTACATGTCTTTTGAAGTAAGATTTTCTCAAACATACAGGTTTCCTCACGATATTTTCCTTCACTTTAAGACAAGTGGTAATCATGAAAATGATTCCCGCATAAAATATCAGAATTGGAAGACCTGGATTTGAACGCGCTTCGCTTAGATTTCAAAACAGTACTCTACCACTGGGAGAGTAGTAGTATATTCATTAAATCGAAATGCTTTTATTTATTTTGACGATTTTATTGGAAGTAAATACATATTGCCAATTTAATCCGGATTTTAGACGAATTCGAATATTGTGAAAAAAGTACGACAGCGAGTAAAAAATAAACAGTAGCAAACAAAAACAATTCAAACGTTAAAAAATAAAACAGGCAAATTTAGAAAAAAAACTGTCACAAAAGTGATAAAACTCATAAAATATAACATAAAATTATTTTACGATTCAGTATTACATTGTAATTTCCTGTGTCCATGACTTAATTCGTCCGGAGCCGTATTTTTTCGGGCCTAAAACTTTTCCACCGATATCATCTGAAGATGATTTATACCGTGCTATAAAAAGTTGTACTCCCCAGTGTTGACGCCAGACGCGCATGTTTCAAGGGGTTTCTGGAACCGTCAATTTTATTTTTCAGGCATCTTTTATTTACTTTTGTATCTCATTATCTCGTGGATCTGTTATATATGTCATTTATTCCATACTAGCGACTCACCCTCGCTTCGCTTCGGGTTTGTCCCTAGACAAAAACAAATCTATCCTACGGGAACCGTACACTTTTCCTGGATGATATATAGCCTATAGCCTTGCTCAGTTACCGGGCTATCTAATACAAAAAGATTTTTTCAAATCGGATTAGGAGTTCCTGAGATTAGCGCGTCCAACCAAACAAACAAACAAACTCTTCAGCTTTATAATATTAGTATAGATATCTTAACTAATTATACCTTACTTATATAATACAAATCATCTAAAAGTTACTGAATCGATTTCTTTTCTTTAATATAATATAGCTCATACATCGGAGTAATCCCTGATGTATGAGCTATATTATTGTAAAGTTTCATCAAAATCGTTTCAATAGTTGTAGGTGAAAGAGTAACAAAAATTTCTTATACAACCATACATCCATTCTCATAAACTTTTGCATTTATTATATTAGTAGGATAACTAACGGAGAAATTATTAAAATAAAAATGATTTTTCTTTCACAATATTTATGACGTTAAATACATAAAATGGTAAAATTCGTTTTCTAAATTTAGAGGATAATTAATAAGAAGCATGATTCTCTGAACAAATAGAATAAATAACGGTAATAATCCAAGTATAATCTTATAAAAGTTTGAGTTTTAAGTTGATAAAAAAATACGCAGATGTAAGAGCCCTTGGCTTATATAGCATAGTTTTTATTAACTAATACAAATAATCTATATGTATTAATAATATTTTTTAATATTATAAAGCTGAAGAGTTTGTTTGTTTGTTTGGTTGAACACGCTAACCTCAGGAACTACTGATGCGATTTGAAAAATTTTTTTTGCATTTGATAGCCCGTTAACTGAGGAAGGCTATAGGCTATATATCATCCCGGAAAAATGTACGGGTCCCGTGGGATAGATTGGTTTTTGTCTAGGGACGAACCCGAAACGTAGCGAGGGTGAGTCGCTAGTATAATTTTAAATTTAACGAACAACTACTAACTGTAAGTGACATTGGAGGTGTAAAGTGAACGACAATTAAACCCTTCAGAATACTTAAATAATTATATATATTTTTAATATTTAACATAGTTTCGGAGATAATTTATAACCATACATACACATTTCACAATGAATCTTTACTAATATTTTATTTTCTTTTATAAAAATACATATTATATCCGTGTTAATGTGTAAAATGTGGCAACCCTACTACAGGGTGTTAGGGAAGTTCCTTGATGAATTTTCCTTTATATGTTTATATTTATACGACATGTTCTAAAAACTTCGCGGAAAATTCGACTCATGAAAAATGTATAACTTCGTCGCGTACTTTGTAACTGTTAATCTATCTTGCCTGACATTTCTACTGTTTTCAGTGACAGCTACCATTAGAGGATATATGGGGGCTTGGCTTACTAGCTCTCGTTTCTGGCTTTACCTGCAATTTGTAGGATTAAAAGTACTTTTCAACCAAATTGATTGACAAAAGTATTGCAGTTTTTTAATATGTATGGTAGATGGTAGCTTGCATACATAAAGTTATTTTCGTTGTATTTTATCTATGTATATTTATTTAAAATAAAATCTACAGAAAATTTAGATGAATAATTTATATAGCATACTAGCGGCTCACCCTCGCTTCGCTCGGGTTCATCCCTAGCTTGGATATAGTAAAATGGATATAGTACGTTATCCTTAAGAGAGAGACATATGCCATCGCGGACTTTTTTGTAGACCTTTTTAAGGTGTACAATACTGTAGTACATTATTTTGATCTATCTCGTCAGCGTTTGCAATGTAAGCGCAAAAAAATGTGTTTATTTACGACATCACATTAGAAACCTCTAAAATTATCAGTATTTCTCTACTATATTATGCATGTATTATACATATAAACTTTCCTCTTGAATCACTCTATCTATTAAAAAAACCTCATCAAAATCAGCTGCGTAGTTTTAAACATATATAGGGGCACACAGCGGGAAGCGACTTTGTTTTATACTATGTAATGAAAAACTGAGATCAGCAATATTATTATAATAAATACTATAAATTGAAGCGAAATGTAATAATTGCTTTCAAATAATCACGCCATATTTTCCAAGAAAATTAAGTCACGATTTTAAAAGTCCATCGTATAGTAATAAAATTATGAAAAAAAGGACATTTCGTCTAATAATGGTCGTATAAATCAAGGGCAGCCGGAGCCAATCAAATTAGCATAAAGAACCACAATTAGCGGCCCGTTTATAACTCACGATAACGGTTTCGGAAATTAATGTACCGGAGAGATTGTGGCAACGGTCGCGTGTAAATGGGACTCCTCGCTTGTAATCGTTTTAATGGTATGTGAAAATTATCTTTGCTGATTTAAATAAGCTTAATGTTACATACATTGCTTCATACTAAAGGATATAGCGTGATGTTAGATAGTATATAATTTTCCTCAATATTGAGGCTATAAAGTACAAACATTTTTTTTAAATATGTTTAATAGTTCTAGAGATTAGCGCGTTCAAACAAACAAACCAAAAAATTGAAGTGGCTGTTTATAATTTCAAATAGCTAATACATTGCGTTTATGTGATTATTGTCCCAACCAACCAACCAATTATATGACAATTATTCTCTTTATCTATTTGTTTGTAAAATTAGGTAAAAAGTTTATTATTACAAATAAGTACGTGTGAGCTTCGATATTTCTTTATATGTATTCAGCCCTTTTTAACGTCCCATTGCTGGGCATGGACCTTCTTTCAATACGAGAGGACATAGTCCACCATCCACCACGCTTTAGCAAATTGCACATGTCTTTCGAAAAGTTGCTAGGTTCTCTCAGACATGCAGGTTTCCTCACGATGTTTTCCGTCACCGTAAGGCAAGTGGTAATCAAGTTAGAAATGATTCGCACATGAAAATATCAGAGGTGCGAGACCCGGGATTTATATAGCCTGATACAAACTAAAACTAGACAGCATATAGATAAAGTCGGGTGATTGAGTAAACTAAATTTTACAATAGATTAACAATTATGTAGATTTTTCTATATCTGTAAAAAGAGTGTATATTATAGCGACACCATAATTTCTCTCTCTCTCTTTCTCTTTATATACGACTATACCCTTATGTTCTTTTGCTCTGTAATGTTTTAGCAAAAAAATAAAAGCATATAATAGAAAAAAGCAGTAATAGCCCAATACTAACTCTCTCGCTTGGGAAGCCGAATAAAGCGGGTTCAAATACCTGATCTCTACTTTAGATATTTTCATGTGCGAAACATTATCAACATGATTACTACTTGTCTTACCACGATCGAAAACATCACGAGGATAACTACATATCTGAGAGAATCTAGCAAATTTTCGAAAGACATGTGCAACCCGCCAATCCGCACTTGGCCAGCATGGTGAGCTATGACCTGATCCTCGAATTGAAGAATACAAGCATAGAAAAAAAATCTGAAACCAAATCTTTATCTAACTCACTCCCAGACAATATTAAGTCAGAAATGCGACAGAACGTGAGCGTAACAATAGTACCTAGAATCTAGATAATAAAACTCAAGTGGCGGAGAGTTGCAGTACTTAGTTGCAACTTACGAACTAAAGCTATTGTAAGCAAAACACCGGTGGAAGCTACATTTTACACTGCACGTTACATATTGTTCATAATTACTTCACATTCCCTTTTAATCGTCTCATTTATCAAGATCAAGGATCTAGGATTACTGATATATAATACTACAATAGCAGTATAGTGCTATGGTATGCTTTGGTCTAACATACGGGGTATTTGTATGTTATATGTATAGATTTAAATATAAGAGTATCAAATAGACGAAGTTATGTCAAATACCGACATTAAATGGAATAATATCCATAAACAATGTCATATCGTGTAGTTGTGTATCAAATAGAAATATATATGTAGTGTATAAACTATATGGTATCCATAACACAAGTCTCGTAGCTTACCATGGAACTGGATGGTGCTGTGTGTTAATGTTCCAATAAAAAAAAGTTGCCTTGGCTGATTTTACGTCACGGCTACTTAGTATTTCTAGATTAAAAAACCAATGAAGTCAAAATCATTGGTTGGTTGGAATTCAGTTGAAGGAGTTTTACCCAAATCAGCCAAAGTACTTCATGAACTTTTTTTTTAATGTTGGGTAAAATACAGATGGTTATGTGAGATTCACCGGCTGGAAAAGCCCTTACTACCCACTAAGACCCAATAAAACCTCTTCCGTCTTAATGGGTCGTCGCAGGGTCGCCTATGCACTCAACCATGACACCCCGACGGCAGGTCTACCGAAGCAGACCACAACCATGGAGTTGCTCCAACAGTCCACTCTGCTATCAGAGAAGTACCAGGAGCAACCCGCATGGCACATCAACCATCGAAATGGGCCACCTCCCAGTGCGTTTTTTAGCTTCGCACCCGGCTGGATTGCCAGACGCTACTAAGACCCCAATCACAACAAGGTGAACCCCCACCACGACAAGGGAGGGAAAGTCCTTCATTAACTAGTCAACTCGCTTTTAACTTATTTTTTATAATAATACAAAGAAGAAAATCCTCAATCCAGTGCGACAATAAAGCGAACCTCATCGCCGGCATTATGCAAGAACAACTTCGGAACTTACATTCGTGTTACTTTAAACTGCAACTTACACGAAACCGTGACATTAACCGGAGCATCAGAATTATATTGTTGTGAAGCACTTTCTGCTTGTCGTGTAATCTTTTTGTTTGTTCGTCGAAAGATAGTTTGTGTCGATTACTTCTATAATATTATACACACATATATAATACTCGTTAACATTACTATTATAATTGCAAAACTTTGTATGTTTGTTTGTGTATATCTGTTACTCGTTTACGCTGAAACAGCTGAATGGATAGATCATGATCTGTAGTAACACATAGGTCTAGAAACCAGTAACGCACACGAGCGAAGCGTGGGTAAGTCGCTAGTTTACCATTATATGTTTTGTATGTATTAAATTCAGCCCTTTTTAACGCCCCACTGCTGGGAACGGGCCTTCCTTCAATACTAGGGGGATCAAGCCATAGTCCACGCTGGCCAAGTGCAGGCGGACTTCACATGTCTTTTGGAAACTTGCTAGGTTTTGCTAAGACATGTAGGTTTATTCACAATGTTTTACTTCACCGTTGTTATATAATTTTATTTACCTAAATAAAAAGTATTCTATACATATATAGCTTCTCTTTGATCTATACTGTGTAATCTATATGTATATACTATCTTTGTGTGACAAATAACGTCAATCTATATCTTTGATGATAAGCAAAAGACAGAAAAACTAACAAACACTATTCCGTTTACATGTTAGCAATAAGCGGACTATTTAGGCGTTTACATAATACTACTGCTTTCTTACAGCTCCGCCTATGTCCTAGGTTCCCTAATAAAACTAGCCAGTGTGTTTATCCAGTACATAAGCTATCTTCATTCTAAATTTCCCCTTAAATCTGTTGAACCATTATACAGTTAAGTAGTGACAAACATACACACTCACTAACTGACTCATTTCCAGTATTAGCGTGATTCAGTATAATAGCAAAAATATAATATTTTCTACAGAATGCTTTTTTCTTTTCAGTTAACCATAAAGGAAATGGCTATTCTAAATTAATCTCTATGTTCATCTCCTTATCATAGCGTCTAAATGTTATACGCGAGACTGAAATACGTGATAAATAAATTTCAATCTTATCTAAACAGAATAAGGCTTGAATTTCTATATTGGTAACTTAAGCTCCACAAAAATAAACCGGGCGAAATAATTCTAACCTTATTTCATGTATAAGTAACTGTTGTTTCAGAATTTGCGTATCAAATAAAAGAGACACCGATGATGACATGAAGTGAGGCTTAACTCTGAAAAGTAGGTTTAAAAAGACAGTAATTTAAAAAAGTTACTTCATCTCACTCATTATCTGTCTACTCTACGTTTCTTGGCTTAAATTTTCTTTAGTTGTGTCTACGTTTTTTATATGTTTGTCCTATAAACAAATATTACATCTTACAGGAATCGAACTCACGACATCTTGCACAGTAGATAACCACATTACCAGCTAACTTTAAACGAATTATTGTTTCCATAAATCTAATAAACACTAAAAACATACTCACTATAGTGAACAACTGTACTTGTTAGTGTTTGTCCGTGACTCTGCTGTCGTTTTAGATTCTAGTACTTCGTCAAAAAGATATTTCATACAATATATCTACAGGATATAAGCTATCTCAATTCCAAATATCACTCAAATCCTTAACGAAAACGTGCCATTTTTAATTACTACTTTTAATGTAAAGACGTGACACACTATCTACTACGCGATAGTATTAATCCATACTAATATTATAAATGCACTTAAACCGCCGAACAGATTTTGATAACATTTGGCAAAGACATAGATTTCATCCTGGGATTGGACATAAGGTACCCTTGATCCGCGGCCTACTTATTTTGATAAGTAGGCGAAGCCGCGGGCAATAACTACTTACTCATAAAATATCATAAACACGTTAAGCATATTACGAAATTTATAATTTTTCAAACACAACCTAACCTAAACACAACTGAATTATACTCCAATTTAAAACTACGCAAAGTTTAATTATAGCTTCAAATTTACATATATCTTATTCAAGCGCTATACAGTTTACAATCGCGAAGCTTTTTTCTGTGGATGCGCTTATTTATTTTAAACTTTATTCGTTTAAAATAGGGTATATTTTGCTTAGATGTGTATTATACAGTTAATTCGTCGCGAGTGACAACGTGACGGACATTCTACTATTATTGCAGCAATTCTCGAGCTTTTTGCTGCCCTTTTGATGTAAGCTCTTTGTCTGTAATAAACACTCATTAATAGCTATGTGAAGGTTATTCTATACTTATTACATAGCTAGTATATAATGTAAAATTATTTCATAGTAAGTCTTATAGTAAAATTAAATATTTCATTGTATTTGACATAAAAGTATGTTTATGGATTTTTTGTGGGTTTATTTTGATTTTTAGTTCCCCAAGTTTCGAAGGCTTTACAGCATTCATGGTCACGGGAGAGGCGAAGGTTTTGGACGTTTCAAAGGTCATTTTGTAGTTGTTACAGCCACACCTACCCAAAAATACAAAATTACAAAATGATTTCATTTACAAAAATGACACCACAGTACCTAGTGTCGAAAATATAAGTTTATTTAAAATGTCTAAAATTTAAATAAAAAACTTTTCTCTCTACAGTCATATACAATACAATAAATATCATATACAATCACTAACACAGAAATCTATTTTCTTAACTTATTAATAAAAGTAATGAAAAGTTAAAAAAAGCTCACTCTAAACTTTCCTTAAGCAAGAGATATAATATACTAACGTTTTATCCTTGCTTTGCTTAGGCATCTCTAGGAGTCTTATATTTATAATATTATTTATTAACTATTTTTCTTCTCTTCATCTTATATTTATAATATTATTTATTAATTATTATTTTTTACTAATCGTAGCTTATATGTTATTAAGTTATATCCAAATTCGTCAAGACGTCTCAGTTGAACAAGTATAGGTAGGTACACACACATACGAGCTTTCCCTTATTCGTATACAGTAGTGTCATTACGCCATTTGAAAGCTCCACGTATCTATAATATATCTAAGCGAGTTGGAACTCGGATAATCCGGACCGAGATATAGCTAATGCTACCTAAGACTGTCCACTGAATTTTTAGGAACTGGTAAAGTTTTAGCCATCTAAAGTTTACAAATTCGTACAAAGCACTAAACTCTCGCCGGAAGTACGGTGTACTGCGTTGGGTTCCTTTGTGAATTTGTAAAAACCGGAACCTCGCTTGTAGCAGCATTGTTAAAGTTTAAGTGGAATGGCGAATCTTAACTCATAAAGTATATTACTTCGGAATAAACGTATGGATATTTTGAAATCCGTTGAGAACGTTGCATCAAAAACTTTTACTGTAGTCTTCTACGTTATTTTTAAGGTATTTTTGGTGGGATAGGGGGGAAATGTAGTGATTCATCGTCTTGGTCATTTAAAACTTGCGTACTGCCTTGTTCTATTGAGAAGAAGCAATATTTACTTTCAATGGGAGTCGAACCTGTAACTAGACACACCATTGTCTTTAACACAATTTACGGCCCGCTTTAATTAGGGCATTCTATCATCTTAGACGTCTTATCGCCATATTTTCAACGTCACGTGATCATACCCTGCAATTATTTATAAACAAAATAAAACTCGCTGGTAAGAGAAGCTATAAAGCTAGGATTTCTAATTTATTTAACTCAATAGTGAACTCCCTACTTCGCTTTGTCCTTCACATTCTCATAAAACTTCTATCGCATATCTTCTAGAACATTTCTTTTCCGAAATAAAGATTATACGTTCTTGTTACCTGAATTCTATTATTAGTATTTTAATTAGTACTTTAACTGGTAAATATTTACCAGTTTAAAGTACTAATAAAATTAGTGTAGCTGTTTCAGAAATTAGTGAGGACAAACAGACATACTTTAGTCAGATTATTTACGTTTTAAATAATGACATGAGCTCAATATTTCAGTCATTTCAATTGTATTTGCTTTTAAATAAAATCAAAGTATGTGTAAAGTTCAATCAATAAAGTGTTAGCAACAAATTACTGCTTTAGAGTTTTCAAAAGGAACCGATATCTTCGTTATCAGTACCGGTCGGACTTCAATTAGGGATCACAATTTATAACTTTGTTTTGTTCAGTTTATTTTCAAAGGCAAGTGGAGGCGGCGTCGGCGTCGGCCGGCGCTGGCGTAACTCCAAACTCGGAGTTGTTTAACTTGATATGATATAAGAGGTAAATGGATTGGTATTAAAAGAACGTTGAAGACGTAAATTATGAGGATTAAATTTATTATGTTCTTTTGAAAATTGCAATTTTTAAAGTTAACTTTGTAAATTTTATTGTTGTTAACTTGTTTGTCGATTTGTTGTATCGTTTTATGTTCGATGTTTTTAAGATTTTGGGTGTATGTATATTGTATACACAAGTAAGTATCTAGCATAAAATTTCTGTCATTATAAATGGTCAAAAAACTTAAAAAATGAACGATGTGTTCATATCTTTATATCTTTATTTATTTATACCAGCGATCTCGGAAACGGCTCTAACGATTTTGATGAAATTTGGCATGTCGATCTAGATTAGTCTCATGTCTGGGAAAACGCGTGCTTTCGAGTTTTCATGCGGTTTTCTTTTGCATTATTTTACGCAGAATATGGTTGATAATTTCTTACACTCGATTGTAAGCATCGTGGTCAAGCGGTCAACGCGTAAGTTAGATAACACATATGTCCGGGATCGAATTCCAGATGGAATACAAAGTTTTTTTTTTTTACTTTTCTTTTTGTTTTTGTTTTTATTCAAGTTTTTAGTTTTTTTTTTATCTAAAAAATACGATATAACAAAAAAGAACTCCGAGCGACGCTCGGTCGCCCAGGTACTAAAAAATAAAAAGCCTTTTTATTTGTTGCACAAGTGATAAAATATTATTATAATTAATTATCTGCAAGATCCTTCCTCCGCAGCCTCCTTCAAAAATAAACAGAAAACTAAACAACATACCAAGTATGTTGGAATAATAGAAAAAGTATTTTTTTAGAAAAAAAAAAAAACAAGGTTAAGCGACATTCTTTAGCACATTTGATATAAGAAAAGAATTTAAATTGATTTCGTACGTAAAATAAGATTACGTAGGTAACTTCGTATTTGACCCCGTTCAAGAAGTAGGAGGTATTCAAATTGGATGTTTATGTTAATATATTCACCAAGGAACAATTTCTATGATTTGACGACACGTTTGACTCAGTTTGTAGTGTATTTGCTGTACCAACGGTCGCGGGTTCGAGTCCCGCTGGCATTTATTTGTGTCATATGCACGAGGATATATATATATTTATAATATGTATATATTTAAAGTTATATATATGTAGTGTATCAACTATCTGGTATCCATAACACAGACCTCGTAGCTTACTATGGAACTAGATTGCGCTGTGTGTTATTGTTCCAACATATTTATTTATTTATAATTTCCTTTTAAAAAATTGATTATAGGTGGTTTTGAAATCAATGTAGTTTTTTAATAAAGAATTATTACTACGTTTCAGTGTGAAGGAGTAAAACACATACACACACATTCACACACATGGTGAAACACCGCCAACTTCCCAACTCCTTACTGAGAATTTCGTGACAGAAATACTCAATAACTAAACTAGGCCTGACCCGCAACTGGAAACCCAGAACCTTCGGATTTGCAGCCGTACGTGCTAGCCACTAGACCATCGAGGCAGTTGAGTTCGCATTAGTTCGCACTAGTTAAATTTATAATAAATAGTTCAGCCCTTATAATGTCCCACTGCTGGGCACGGTAGGCCCTTGCTTTGTTTTCTTCTCTCTTCTAACTGTCGTGTCTATTTGAAGCTTTATAAGTAGACGAATTATAACATAATTTTATTAATTACTATAATAATGCTATGTACACTTGTAATTGATATGCATGTCTGTTTCTTTTTTATTTGTTGTATGGAATTGTTTTAACATGTATATTGTAAGTGTGCTTAATAATAAATAAATAAATAAAATAAATAATTAGCGATTATCCTTACTTTGCTTGGGTTTTCCAGATTATAATCTATTTGTGTACTAAATATTATCCAAATCAGTCTAGCCGTTTCTGAGTCAGGAGTAACAAAGAACACATACAAACTTTTGCAAAAAATAAATAGTCCGATTTTAAACTTTTCAAAATTTTATTACACCTATTCTATAATACTCGTACTAACGCTGCGACAGGATGATCTTACTATTAAACTACACCTTAGATATTATTCGTTTATCCTTTTTTTTTTTATGGTACTCAGTGATAAACGAGCAGATAGACCACCTGATGGAAAGCGATACCTGTCGCCCATAACGCCTATGGTTCATGCACTTAAGTTTTACGTAACAAAACTGCAGAACCGCCGGTACGCTATCACTGTGAGGACTAAGATGTTATGTCTTATTTTATTATTATCATTAGCAAATATTTTCAGCAACAATAACACAGCAGTTATATTTTTAATATAACTCTAAATTCTAAATAAAATCTAAATCTATTCGAAGTAATAAATCGAAATGTGTCACGCAACGATTAAACAGAACTTATATACCAAATTTCATCAAAATCCGTCCAGTGGTTTTCTCGTGATACGGTCACTGACAAATAAACAGATAGAAAGACAGACAGACAAAAATTCTAAAAACTATAGATTCGGCCTCTGTATCGATAATAATAACTATTTCAATAAGATTATCCAAAAAATAACTAATTTTTAGATTCGACTCAGTTATAATTTTATTATATGTACAGAAATCTTCACATCTTTCCAATTCCACACTCCGCTGCGTCGACGCACTCAGTAGATTAATTTTATTAAAACCTTTCTTCTAACATGATATATATCGAGAAAAGTTTCGCTTCGAAGAACTTTCGCGCAGAAAATTCAGATTCAAGGTCTCCCTGACATATGGCAGACTATAAATAGTCTTCACGATCTACGTAATTTAGCTTGTTACAACGTGTTCGAAGTTAAGTTTTGTGAAGTCATTTAATATTGTAAGTGGTGTTAAAGTGCATTTTCTTACTAGTATTGCCTTATATAATTATAATACTGTTCATTTTCTTCTTTATTTCTGTGATGAAAAAATGTAAAACTTTTTTCTATTATAATATATAATATAAAAATCAGTACTGTATGTTTGTTACGTTTTTACGTCCTAACTACTAACATGATTCCATGAAGATACCTAGGATTACTTTTCAATCGAATATACTCGTTGTTAACTATTAAAAAAAATATATATTTATAGCAAGTTGTCCTCATTACACTCGGGTGCGTCACTAGGTATAGTCCCTAGTTTTATGTAGCTAAAAATAGTAATTACTAGTGTACCTTAGGAGATAGACATATTGCGGACTTTTCTGTAGGCTTTTTTAAGACCTACAATTTTCTAGTAGGTACATTGTTTTGATGTATCTCTTAAGGTTTAGCCAGCGTTAGCTATGTAAATTTCTAAGGACGACTCGATACAACCAGTTATTGTGTTTTCCCGTGGGAATAAAAGATTTTCCTGTAGCAAAAGGAATACTAAATGTTGACCCGAACAATAAGTTATTACAACATAAAATTTTATAGTAATTTTTTAGTAAAATCAATTCAGTACTTTTTACGTGAAACGTAAACAGACATACAAATAAACAGACAAAAATTTCAATTACTATTATTTTGGTGTCTATATTCTGTACATAATGCGTAACAATCATTGTTTTTAAAACATTTCACGTACAGATTTCGCTTTGTTACTATTTTATTATATGTATGGATTAAGGGCTTATTGTGATAAGGTAATAGGGTTTTTATTGTTGAAAAATAATTTCCCAAGAGATAGATGCCATCATCTAAGCTTAAAAGTATGTTACATAGTCTGTAAGTAGTTGAGTATATTTCGTAATCATTCATTATAAAATTGTGTGTAGTTATTTTTATAATAAAACTCTGGTAAGTAGTTCTGCTATTATTGTAATAAAATATAGCCTATTAGTTACCAAATTTATCTATTTAACTGTCAACATCTCATTAAAATTGGTAGAGCCGTTTCGGAGATAAACAAAGAACAAACCTTTTGTACTATGATACCCTAATTAGCTGATAAATCATGTCATTGAATCAATATATTGCAGCAATTACTAAATGATGTAACAAAGATAATGTATGTAAATATGTGTAATGTGTATGTATTCATGCCTTTATAACGTCCCACTGTTCAGGCCATAGCTCACCACGCTGGCCAAGTGCGCATTGGTGAACTTCACATGTCTTTCGAAAAATTGCTAGGTTCTCCCAGACATGTAGGTTTTCGTACGATATTTTGTTTCACCGTAAGACAAGTGTTATTTATGTTGGAAATGATTCGCACATGAAAATATCAGAGGTTTTTCATGTGCAAAAGAAAAAAATCCCGGTATTTGGACCCGCTTCACTCTGTTTCCCAAGCGAGCGCGTCACCACTTAGCTAACACGCCTAATACAAGCAAAGGTAATATACAGCTTCAAATTTATTTAGTACTAGCGACACTCTAGACTCAACAAAAACAAATCTATCCTACGCGAACCGTGCATTTTTCCAGGATAAAAAGTAGCCTATTTGTTATTCTGATGTATGCACTATAATATTGTAACAGTTTCGGAGATTAACCAGTACATACAGAGAAACAAAAAATTTGAAAAAAAAAACTAAATTTGTTCTATTTCTCTTCTTACATCCCTCTGACTCGGTTTTTAGCATTTTTTTCTATGTACAGACATTCGGCCTCTACAGTTTTACTATATATATATATATATATATATATATATATATATATATATATATATATATATATATATATATATAGCTATGTATGTAGATAAGAATAGGTTCACAAGAAAACAACAACTATTTTGACATCATTTATTTTCCGGTATAGGAGGTTCCGCAACACATCGCGATGAGTATGATCTGTACAAGTACATCAAATATCAAAGTAACATACATGTATATAATAAAATGTAAATATATATAACGTACTATAATGTTGGCACCACGACACTCGTCGGAATGGACGCTAAGAAAACTTTAGTGAATGAATCGATCAACGGCTTCCGGTCAATGTTTGGGAAATTTTCTATTTTTTAAAAGGTTCTTTTTATTTTATCAAGGCTTAAAATTTCTTTTTCTCTTTTTTAAAACTTCTAGTGTTCTTTACAATTTAACAAAAGCTCGTTTTATTTTAACTTAAAGTTAAACCGAGGTTGTATCAATTTCTTAAAAATAAAAGTATTAAGCTCGACTGATTTTGAATGATATTTAAATGTCAGTAGCTTTTGTGTATATTTTTGATAATAATAATACATATAATGTTGCTATTCATGTTATTTCGAGTTTAATAATGAAAAAAAAGTTTTCATAGTACCATATTAAAAAACGATAGAGTTCAGAATTATAATGGGATAGCAAATATTTTCTCAATATCTTAAACAAAAACAATAAAACAACAAACAAAACCTTTAAAGACCGATATTTTTAAATAAAATCTTCACATTGACCGGATGCAATTGAATAATTTCACATGTACACAAGTATACAATACAGAGGTGCGGGGTCGCGGGGTTTCTACAGGAAATGGGGTGTGCAAAGTAGGTCCTGAAAGAGACATTTTCAATACTTTCTTCATCTATCTATAGATTTTTCTAACTATTTTCGATCTACATGAGCTAAGATGTATTATGTTACTGTAGAATTACTATGAAAGGTTTTGAAAGACGGTTTCAGCTACCAGACCGAGTGGTGCAGATATTGCCTCGGACGGT
Source organism: Argynnis bischoffii washingtonia (assembly GCA_033884665.1). Lineage (NCBI taxonomy): Eukaryota > Metazoa > Arthropoda > Insecta > Lepidoptera > Nymphalidae > Argynnis > Argynnis bischoffii. The sequence goes on from JAEMGE010000029.1 coordinate 9,446,926, forward strand.
AATCGAATCGGTGACTTCAGATTCAATAACCAATGCTTACCACGTACCATCCTACTTCTTTTGATTTTTAGTTTGAAACAGTAACATAATATATCCCATCAAAGACCAGGGCCCAAACGAAGAATGAATTTAGTTTTACTGTAATATTATAAATTATTAATGTATAAAAAGTATACCATTATTGATTGTTTCGTTGTATTTCATTGAAAAGTTAAGTTTGTCAGAAAAATATTAGTTTTAGGAAAAGTAAGTGTTCAGAGCCCTGCCAAGGAATGGAAAGGGGTAAAGAAGGGGTCTAGCTCTTACCTAACTAGTTCGAACTTCCGCGATGGACGGATCTTTATATTCCACAATCTATGTAAATTAAAACTCTCATATATATTTTCATTGTCCAATTGACCAACATTTCATGTTACAAAAATACTTTTCGCTACAATCTAACTTAAACTAATGCTGGTCTTACACGGTTCTAACTTTATTGAGTTTGCTATTATATTTTTGAATTCAATATTACAAAGTCGAATGTTGTTTGAAAAGTTATATAGAAATACCTAATTTAAGATTTTTTTTCCAACCAGAAATATAGAAGATAACAGGAGAAGATAATATACCAATTATATGCCATTTATTTTGTTTTTCAGAAACAGAGTTTTGTTATGTATGGGGATGTCAATTTTTCAGCCCAATATTTAATAAGTAAACAGGTTTTTAAAATAAAGAAAGAGGTTTAAACACATAAATTAGTTTAAACTCCAGTTATACATTTGATTTTAGTAATAAGTAATTAAATTTAATAGAAATATCGTAGGCATATCAATTTAGCTGAACCGTGCAGTAACGGCCTGACCAGTTTTACTTCAACAATGAACCCGCGACGCGCCGCCCCTCTTATCACAATCCCTTACAATAACAACGATGTTTCACCACAGATTATGCATATTCGTAAGAACCAGCTTCTAACCTAATATAATAAATTTTGAAATCCTTTTTAATTTTAACAGATTAAATTTAAATTCAGTAAAACAGCGAAAATTAGGTAAAAGATGGACTTTTATGTAATAATTTTATATGAATAATTTCTTTCTAAAGTAAATATTAAGAGTGTGAAACTGGCTTCCTACACTGTACGCATAGTCTGTGACCTTTCTGATCGAAAGTTCGAGTTATGATGAAGAACTTAATAGAACTGACTTCAACATCGAACATCCGATAAAAATTTCCCTTACATTTACACTACGAGATTGCAAAAATTGTGGTAGCAAATGTTACATACAAAATCGTCCGATCTAAACGAACCTCTAAAATTGACATCGAAATTTACATGATTCTTTAAGCTATGATACATAATATTTATGAATTTGACGTCTATATAAAATATAAGATATATGCCGTATGGCGTTACGATGCACGGAATTTTGAGTTTCAACTCAAAATTTACAGTTCAAACTCAAAACTTCCCGCGCCGACTTAAAATTACCAAATATGTACTTATAAATTCTAATTTCGTTTGGTGTTCACATTGCTAAACATTCAGATAAACGTACATAATAAATAATATCAATCCACAATTCATTCAATATAGGAAAATCTATTACAAATATCAACAATTTGGCACATTTCATTCCTGTTTTAAACACTTACTAGAACTAAAATAACAATCAAAGTAAAGGAAAGGAGTGAAGGAAAAACTATTACAGACACGAAGTACATAGAGAGAGCGTTCGTTGCAAAACATTAAAAATGCATATTAAAAGTCGCAAACTTTTTATTTCCTCGGAAATTTTATGATGCTATTAAAACAACTATTAAAACTTAACTCATTATTGTTATTAGAGTTGTCTTGGATGTTACGTCTCTGAAGCGCGGCGTTAGGAAAATGCGCGGTCTTGAAAACTACAAGTACCTACATATTTACCAGATTTTACAATCTACATTGTTATAATAAGTTTCGGTGCGTACTTGTTAAGATGTAGGATATATATATATATATATATATATATATATATATATATATATATATATATATATATATATACATACATACATCCATAAACTATAAAATATCGCCGCATGCTTTGAGCTAGTTTTTATTCCCATAAAAAAGTGCGAACAGTCGGAAAAAAATTGGTAGTTGAGTTTCTTTATAGCAATAAAATGTACGGCAAAAAGACACCTAGGGACCACTAGAGCGAAGCGAGGTTAACTCGCTTGTTATATTTATCTTAGTTCATTATATCTTGCAACGAACGCGAGTAAGTCCACTAAATACGTTTAACAAATAATGGTTATAGGAGACTACGAAGACTATACATTGAGACACAATAAGTGCATAGTCCTAAGGATGCGGACCGCACGAGTCTAAGAGCGTACACTACATACCTGCTACCTTATAGGATTATTTCATGGGTTATATCCGATATTCAAATTGACTCTACTATGTGATTGTGTTGATGGTTTTTTTTTTAAAAAAAGCTACGTCTTTGATGGTTTTTCCATTATTTCAAAGTTTTAAATAGTTTTAATAGTAAAAGTAATGTCGTTCACGACATAACCCTAAAAATGTCTATGTTGTAAGTAGTATTTTATTCATCTGATGGATAAGTTTAGACACATATTAACAGTAGAACTTTGATAGTGGAAGTTACTTATAACTAATCGCGTAACAAAATGTAGAGTCACTTAGACGATATCAATATTATAACATCGACTATAGCACATCGATTATTTTATATTAAACCAAGAATAGTCCAAGGCCTATCAAAATTGGTGTAACATAGGCTTTTGAAGCAGCAGCATGAAGTGCTCTGACCGCGTGACGTGCAGGAGACGGCGAAGTTTGTACCGATCTCTTCGGAAACACAGCAACTGCTCCGCCATTAGAAGACACTGCGACACACCAAACTTCATCTGGCTCTGGGACTAGCAGGATAGCTTTCCAACAGTGTTGGGCTAGGTCTGGGGTTAGTATGGCGGGTGTAGATCTTCCACCTCTAAGCCATAGAACTCTAAGGTTGCGTCCACACGCGCCACACTCTAATCGCCAACCGTTGGGAGTTTGGTCAGCGCTTACAGCTGTTGCAGTGGCCCCACCTAAGAAATAACATTTTCATACATATTATAGTTTTAGCGATATTCGCCAATTTTGTTAATAAAGTGCTATTAATTTTAGTTTTTGCTGCAAAACATACGATGAATAATGTATGAAATTAAAAGCTTTTTGTGGTTTCATATTTCAATTTCATTTTTAAAAGTCAGACGATAAAAAATCTAATAGAGTGTTAGTTGAAAGGTTAAAAATATAACTTTTAGCATGTAGCCTCTCACATTTCGATGTTCTACATAAAAGTGTTTTATAATTACCATAGTAATAAGCAACAATTATAAAGTGTTACATCAAAAATTATTTTAAATACAAACGATACTGATGAAACAACTACGTTATTTCCTATAAAAGAATATAATAATATAATTGTATATAAATATACAGTGTTTTAATAAAACCATAATATAACCATAGAAACTTACAATACAGTAATTACTAATAAAAGATATACCTGTGACACGCAAAGTGACCCGCTTGAGCTCTCTCAACCGCTTGAGGTCCGGAGCGCGCGCGCCCACGCAGCGGTACTCGCCTCCCTCCTCATACATTGCTTCTTTGATACCTATCATTATAATAGTATAAAACACGAGTTATAACATATATTACTAACGACTTACCCTTGCTTTGCTTGGGACGTCATGTAACTGTATATTGTTATACTGGCAGCGACAATTTTTGGCATATTTTATTATTAACAGTAGCCATGTGCTACTCCAAGTCAAGGTCCATTTTTATGTCGAATAACATCTAAATCCGTTGAGATGTTTCAACGTAAAAGAGTGACTTATATGAACAACAACAAACTTATCCCACGGGAACCGTAGGTTTTTCCGGGATAAAAAATAACGTATGTGTTATTCCAAACTGTAATCTATCTCTGTGCTAAATTTCATCCAGATCCGTTCAGCCGTTCTGGCGTGAAAGAGTAACAAAAATCCATACACACAAAGTTTCACATTTATAATATTAAATATTATTTTAGTTACATAGCTTTGTATTTTATCGTTATATGTGAAGACTTGACTGCTTTATTTATTCTTCTATGTTTTGTATTGAATGTATTTGATCTTCCTGAAAAATATGAAGGAGCTTGCTTTTCCTAATGACTAGATAAATGTTTTGTAATGAAAATAATTGGCTATAAAATAAAATATAAATATATGAAAAAAACACTCGCGTTATATTTGTAGTAATCAAAAAACCTTATAATAAAAATAAGGCAGAGTATTATTTATCAAAAATTTGTAACTCTATCGTACTTGCTTTCTATTTTTAAACGTTTTCACAGCTTCACTTCTAACTAGGTGTGTAATGTTAAAAATCAATTTAAAGGATATGTTTTTAAAACTTTGTAAGTACGAGAAAGGAGTCAAAATATAAATTATATAGGTACTTTTTCCTTTCAATGAGTCTATACGTTTTGTCAATGAATATGAACTAAATTTCATCTAAATCAGTCCAGCCGTTTCAGCGTACAGAAGTAACAAACGTACACACAAACATACATGCGTATACGTACAAACACCGCATACTTACAAGCTTTCGCATTTATAATCAATGGCAGCAATATATAAAGAACGATATACCCTATATCACATAATAACCTACCATTCGAAATATTGTTGGTTTTTATGTAAAGACTTAAATAAGGTTCATACCCAACACGCCATGTGCGTGGTGCGAGCCGGCCGGCGCCCACGCGTCGCTGGCATTACCCACCACGCGTCTCCACCAACAGCCGACGCTACCTACCATATATACCGACAGATAAAGTATTTTTCAAATCATCAATATAAAACTAAAATAATTCATTGAGATAAAAATGTTTTAAAAGAAATAATTTAAATATTTTCTCGCAGCTTTCTCCCACATCATTTAATTTTGTGGAAATACCCTCGTAGGTGTAGGTGTGACGTAACGTAGTCTTCCACAATAAATAGGCTATATAACGCAAAAAGAATTATTCAAATCAGATCAATACTATACCATAGATTAGCGCGTCAATCAATCAAACAAAGAAACAAACAAACAAACAAGCTCTTTAGCTTCTTTATAATATACTTATACTAAAAAATTATATAGTCCGCCAAAATAAATGTTGAAGTCAAAAATAGTAACGTGGTTTGCTGTTTATGCTACTTTCCTCGATTTTGCCACACATCGTATACTTCCTTTAGAGAATAATGAAAATGTTATGAATGTTTAGTTGAATTAATATACAATTTTTGAGAATGAAATATGTATAATAAAAATAATACTAAATTCTTTTGTATTTTTCGCCATTATTTTGCTTCTCCTTGAAATAAAGATCGCATAATATTAGCTTACTTTTTTTTCTTTATTATAATAAAATTTGTTAGCAATTTTTATTTACTTATTATATTATACTACTACGTGTTAAATAGCTTATATATATATATATATGGTAGTTTTTAGTTTTTAGGTATATATGCTATGGGCCTGTAAATATTGCCTGAAATAAATGATTAAATAAAAAAAAATTATAGAGATTATCACTTGTATAATATTTTGGGTTCATTTTCAATTCTATGTCACTCTGTATGTATTATTCCTCAGTCTGAGATAATAATATATAAAAAAAAAAAACTTAAATTATATGGAACCACACTTAATAAAAAACCAACCCGTTATAAAAAGAATTGTGCAACTTTAAGGAATAACCTCAATTTACCTTTAGGGCAATGTAATTGTACATTTCCCCCGAGAGGCACTTCCACTTTCTGATGGTCGGGTTGTTCGTCCTTGGCATCAGATTCTGACGCTGTCAACGTGTTGTCGTCACCGGCTGCACAGTTTTTATTAGTATTTATATGAAATTGTAGCTAATGATAAGTATAATCGGATGCAGCAATTCGTAATAGTAGTGAGTAAGGTTTTTAGTGAAAAAGAAGTGGAAAAAAATTCCGGAAAAATAAGAAATTTGTAAAAAAACAAAAATACTCTTTTCTACACAACATTTGCATAACCTCAAAGATCATAAATAAATTTACTGTACTTGTGGCAGTGCAACATCGGATTAGCTTGTATTATAATATAAAATAAATATTACTTCAAATGATCCAAATAAAATCTTTTAAAACCAAAGAGCACCATAAAAAAATGTTGAAAGCTCTGTGGCGGTTTTCAAGTATTCCCTAAGAGTACATAGAAATATTCAAAGATATTAAAACAAACTTACCCAAAACATTGAGATAATACCCAATAGAGGAGTACTCAGTGTCCATCCAGCGCGCCCTGCAGCGGTACCATCCAGCGTGACTCTCCCGCAGCCGCACCCAGCGCAGCGTGGCCGAGCCCAGTGACGCGCCGTCTTCAGCGCCAACCTCCAGCGGTGTGGGAGAACTGTGCAAGATTGCGAGATATAGTGCCACATGGTTTAAAACTAATGTGAAAGTGAAGTACAGTGAAATATAGAGTGAAATGAAGTGAAGTAAGTAAAGTAAAATATTATTTATTTATCATTCATTTATTATATCATTTCCATATAATTTGAAATAAAACTATTTTTACATATTTTTCGCGGATTTATTTTAATTTTTGGTTCCCGGACGTTTCGGTTTTAAATAAAACTATTTTTGTAGATTTATTTAAAATGTCAAATATTCGCTATGGCTAAGGTATTATACTGGTATTTTAACTGCACAACTAGTTTACAAAATAAATGTTGCTTACAAAAGGTGTGTGTGTGTGCGTGTGTCCGTGCGTGCGTGTGTGTATATTTGACACATCTTTACGCAGAAATGGCCTAACAGAGTTAATGCTAAGTGGATATATTATAATAACAAAAAATCACTAATTGGTAACGTGTCACAAAAGCCTAGGCGGATTACGATCTGGCAAATGTAACAGCAGCTGCTGCTGACTGCGAAATCTATTTGCTTTGGATATTTTTATTTTTATGGTTGTTAAATCCTCTGCATAGCTGCAGACGGAACGTTTTGTATTGAAATATATTCCGTATCAAATATTCGAGCCCTACAGTACAACTGACGCCCCGACGAATGTGCCTTGTTTAACAATTAGGACAGGCATCTGCTGTCTCTATACGAGTACATATAACTAACTATGTATTGTTTTGTACGATCAAAGGGTTCATGGAAATGGAATAAAATTTAAATTAGAAGCCGTTTTGTTTCACTATTGTCATATAACCATTATAAGTGGCTAAGTACATTGTAGCGTAAAGTATACTTACTTGGGAAAAATGATGATTTGCAAGACATTTATTTAGAATATTTCCAAATCGATCATTATTTATAAATAACCACGTACATTTTTTACGCTCGGGAGCGTCCCCCTTTCCACGCCCTCCTTATGTGTGTTCACCTTATCGTGGTGGGGCGTAAAGCCTAGAGACACACTGTGAGGTGGCCCACTTTGGTAGATGTTGTACCATGCTGGTTGCTCCTTGTACTTCTTTGATAGTAGAGTAGACCGTAGAAGCAACTCCATAATTGTTGTAGTCTGCCTCGGCAAACCAGTCATCGGGATGTCGTAGTTTAATCTCTCCAGGATAATTTCTAAGAAATCCGTGGGAATTTCCGAGAATTCAATTGTTATCGTACACGCCGGCGTGTATGCGGTCCTCGAGGGGTTGATGATGTTCTCCTGACGGATTCCGGCCACGGCGGCCAATCTCATTGAGACTAGCCAACTGCGCAGGAGATATTATAGTGCACAAGTGTACGCGCAGACACAAGTGCACTCTCTATTCCTGTCACTCTCATACTCCAGTGGGACGACTACTCGACACGACCGGTGAGAGTTAAGGCGCAGGACCGACGGCTTTACGTGCTCTCCGAGGCACGGGGGTGAAACACCGCCAACTTCCCAACTCCGGGCTGTTACTGAGGCTTACTATACAGAAAGACTCAATAACTAAACTTGGCCCGACCCGGGACTCGAACCCAGGACCTCAGGATGTGCAGCCGTAGATAGCCACTACACCACCGAGGCAGTTGTAGTTGTTGAGGTAACCTCGAGGGGTTAATGCATAAGCGATTCTGCATCGTCCCAAGTAAGGGGAGGTTGCGTTCAGGTTTAGTGGATAGTACTTTGCCAAACGGTGAGTTTCATATACCTGTCTGTATGTATGCTATGGTATGTATTTTCCAACGTTAAAAAAAGATACATTCATCCGATTGTAATAGTTCAGAACTTATAGTCTGAACACAGCTGGGTGTGGGTGTGCGCAGTGTGTATGTATATACGTATGTATCAGTATCACCAATTCACACAAAGTATCTGTGTCACTTTAGACAATGCCAGGGCGTATTAATAGTACGATTATATAAGAGCCGATCCCAGCTGGACATTCAATATAATATAAAAGTCTAGATCTTAAGATCTTAATTATACCATGAAGTAAATAATTAAATAAAAGTCTCTTCTACAAAGTTACAGTTGGGGAGGAAATATTGTAGCTATTAAATTGTCTGAAAAGACTGATAACTCGGTGTAACTAACTTACAGCCCTCAGAGACGCAAGTGCTTGCGAAACCATGAAGAAATGACCGGAATTAAAACTATGAGGAGAAATGTGCAGTTAAATAAATTAATCTTTGACACTTCTGTGAATGGAAGAAACAGATAACATTAAATGGTCTCACTCTTAATTTTCTCTAATTAATTAGACTGTGATGAAGCAAAAAATATGAATGACATGGCTTTTACCTGCGCTCTTTTTTAAACTCTTTTATTAGCTCCATTTGTTAATTATTAGCTCCACTTCTTAATATGTATTCTAATATTAGAAGTTGACTAAATAGAAGTAGGCAGTGGTAACCCAGTGGTAACGCGCTTGCCTTGAGAAACCGAGTGAAGCGTGTTCAAATCCCAGGTCTCGCACCTCTGATATTTTCATGTGCGAATCATTTTCTAACTTGATTACCACTTGCCTTACGGTGAAGGAAAATATCGTGAGGAAACCTGCATGTCTGAGAGAACCTAGCAAGTTTTCGAAAGACATATGAAGTCCGCCAATCCACACTTGGCCAGCGTGGTGGACTATGGCCTGATTCCCCTCGTATTGAAGGGAGGCCCGTGCCCAGCAGTGGGACGTTAAAAAGGGCTGAATACAAATAAAATTTTAGTCTTCTTGTAATTGTCGTCTTGATTTGAAACTTTATAAGTATAATATGAAATGCGAATGGTAATATTATAATTTAGTTTTATAGAACTGATCTGATGATGGAGCTTAAATAGTGGATAAAGCTCTTTAATGATTAGTAATAAAACAGATTTTTAGCTTGTTTGATTCGTTTCGATGACTCCCATACATTACCTCGGTTAAAAGTGTATTGTTTTTAGAATACTTTATTAGATTTACGCGAATATTCCCGCCTCTCCCGTGACCATGATTGCTGTAAAGAATTCGAAACGTCGGGAACCAAAAATCTAAATAAAATGTATTGTTTTTATTTATTTTTTTAAATAGAAATTTATGACAGAGTTCTTAGAGCCAAATGTTACTCCGTTCACGTTGATAAGCCAAAAACGAGTGTTATGCCAACGTAGCTCTGCGTTTCTCTAAAGAGAAATATATATTTATTAAAGCTACGAGGAAGTATAATGTAAGAATATCTTTCTTAACGATCCCTAGACGCTCGCACAGCTTAAAGATAATCTAGGCTTTACATTTATTATCGGTGTACGATGGGTAAGGCTCTACATGATGAAGTATCTTATAATTTCGATTTATACGCTATAAATAATCCAGCTGAATTTAAAAAATTAAAACCGGCCAAGTGCGTGTCGGACTCGCGCACGAAGGGTTCCGTACCACCTTCTATAAAAACGGCAAAAAAAAACATTTCTGTTGTATGGGAGCCCCCCTTAAATATTTGTTTTTTTTTTTTAAATTTAATTACTTATTTTTAAACAGAATATATAACAAAATATTTTGTAATTATCTCAAGCGTCTACTTGTTGCCGTTATCAATATCGAGCAAAAACGAGCAAGAAAACACGTTTGTTGTATGGGAGCCCCCTTAAACATTTATTTTTATTCTATTTTTTAGTATTTGTTGTTATAGCGGCAACAGAAATACATCATCTGTAAAAATTTCAACTGTCTAACTATCACGGTTCATGAGATATAGCCTAGTGACAGACAGACAGACAGACGGACGGACGGCAAAATCTTAATTATATTTACCCTTTGGGTACGGAACCCTAAAAATGAACTTTTAGTTCATCTGTTATTCAGTTGAACAATTCCTATCGATCAAATAGTCTGGCCATTTATTTTTATTTTATTAAGAAAAATGCTTGCTAGCTATCTTTAGTTTATATAAAATTCCTTTAAAATATACACAGAATCCGAAATTGAATTGATCAGTTATATAGAACACTGTTCTGAATCTTTTCTATCGTACCCTAAAAAATTTCGGGCTATTACGAATATACCCACATAATATGATAAAATTCTAACTGCGCCGAATCTGTACATTAAATATTTTTTGGAAAATCTTACTGAAATAGTTATTATTATCGATACAGAGGCTGAATCTATAGTTTTCTTAATTTTTGTCTGTAAACCACTGCATAGAATTAGATGAAATTTGGTATGATAATAGCTGGTTATCCGGGTCAACATATAGGATACTTTTTACTGCGGGATAATATCTCATCTCTGAGAAATCTGTACTAACCGTTAAAACGTACTCTGGACGAACCCAAGCGGAGCAAGGGAGAGTCGCTAGTTTTAAGAATAAATAATTTTATGGCTAATGCCATATCGTTTCAGTTATTTTTAACTGATGCGTTTACAGCATTTAATTTGTATTACATAAAAAGTTTATTTCAATACCGAGTTGCAAAGTTATTTCTTAAAAGTATCGATTGCATATATCAATATTTATTCATACATATTTATGTTATAGCCTTATTTATTAGTAGTAAATAGTTACAGTCTAGACCCCAGACGTACTGAGAGTAAACATGTAGGAACGAAAATATTTGAATATCTAACAAATTCATTATTTCAGGTTATTTGCCTAGATGTCTGGAAAATTATCTATAGACTTGATTAAACTTAATTGAATAAAAAAACGGTCAAGCGCGAGTCGGACTCGTGGGAATGGTATCGCGCTATAAGATTCATTTGTCATGTAAATTTTTTTACCAACAATATAGGTTTTATATTTAGAATAAAAAATAACTTATAGGAATACTTATAGGAAAAGTAATGGGGTAATATTTGTACTTTTTATATTATGGAAAATCTCAACGTGCTGTTATAATTAAAAACAAAATAAGAAGATAAGCCTATTAAACACATACAAATGTGGTAAAGATAAACGGACAAGATACATGTTAATTAATATATTTATATAAATAAAATTATTGTAACTATTTTTTAATAATAATATGATATTTCTTAAGAAAAAAATCAGGATCAAAATTAAACACAGATGCCTTAGGTTTCTTACTATACAAGAGAATTTGTCCGTAGTTCTGCCGGCGTATTTAAAACTTAAAACCCCTTTTTTACCCCTTTAGGGGTTGAATTTAAAAACCCTTACTTAACGTTTATCTACTTCTATGAAGAATCTACCTGCCTTTAAGATTTCGTGATTAATCAGTGAGTGAATGGTATTTAGTTAGATATGAAAGCACTTGTTGCTGTGCCGTGAACTAGATATAAAAAAGGTCTATTTAATGCGGATATCTTAATAAAACATTACTAAAAGGATTCTTGTAAATAAGACGTACAATCTCAGAAAGGTTGTACGTAAATAAGAGGTTCACGTTTGAGAAATGGATGCTTTCCAAGAAAAATTGGCCACAATTCTGGATTTCTATTATTTAGAGACTTTATATGATTTTCTTTGAATTTTTCCATATAATATTTTCTTACCAACTGGTATAATCATTGAAATTGAGATAGAAGGATTGAAACAAAATATAATATTTAGTTCTAATTTTATCTTTCATGCTTCACTGGAAAGTCGTATATAATGGCATAAATGTCAAAAGAAATAATAACAACGCGTGATCTTTTACTTAGCTTTTCAACTTTATATTTGAACAAATATAAATAGGTATGTTTTAATTTATTTGAGTGAAACCCTAATTTTTTTTTAAATAAAAGTGCCCTAAGTTACTCCTTATAGTATCAGCTATCTGCCAGTGAAAGTCCCGTTAAAATTGGTCCAGCCGTTTTGGTGATTAGCCGGAACAAATATATAATAATAGTATAGTATAATATTTATTTAACCATCGGCACATCCTGTAGTTACTTTTTGCATATGTATACCTCACGGAACCCACTTTATTTGCGGGGGCGGATACGAAACCCACGGAACCTCACAGAACCCATTTTATATCATGTAAATAATCGTGCGCACTCTTCGATACAAACGCTATGTGCAAAAGGGTATGGTATGGCTCTGTAGTTCCGTCGCTGCATGAAACGAGGTCAAACCAATAAACCGTATAACACAATTTCACATTTATGAAGAATTTTCTTTAAATAAAATTATTTATTTCCTACTATTTATAATAATATTATAAAATTTAAGCTTAACTTTTGTATTAAAAAAGAACACTTGAACCTCTTGCTGTTTCGTTTTTGAATAAAGTAATTAATTCTAGCATAACGCTATGACCTTCAGAAGCGAAACAAGTATATAAAAATAAACTATGCGAGCGGAATCGCATGTAAAAACTAGTGATATGTTACTACTATACTATATTATCTCTATAGACAATATTACATATACAAATAAATAAATAGAAGTGTCTGTTTGTAACGCCAAAATAACCGCTTTTTACTAAATGCGTATGAAAATATATTCTGTACTTATAAAATAAGATCAATTTTTAAATGTTTAGTCTGTCTATCTGTTTGTTCCAGCTGATCATCGAAACGACAAGACCGATTTTGACGGGACTTTCACTGGCATATAGCTTGTTTATACGTTGATGTTATAAGAAGTAACTCAGAATATTTTTTTTTATAAAATTATGACGGTTCCGCGCAAAAAAAAATTAAAACCCATGAAATTGTGAACAAGATCTGCGTACCCAGGGGACGAGCTCAAGCGAAGCGAGGATAAATCGCTAGTATATAGTAATCTTCTTCTTCTTCTGCCTGGCATTTATTAATCCCGGCTATTGCCGGGGTCTGCCTTCCTACTTAGCCTGCTCCACTTTGCACGATCTTTAGTATCATTCTGTGTGAGTCCATTGGCTCTCATGTCCTGCTTCACAACATCCAGCCATCGCTTTCTTGGGCGCCCGGGAGGTCTTGTTCCAGGGACAGACATATCAAGGCACTTCCTTCCGACATAGTCCTCAGACCGACGCGCGATATGGCCATACCACCTCAGACGACGCTCTTGGAGCTTATCCGCTACGTCACGGACCCCGAGACTACCCCGGATGAATGAGTTGCGTATGCGGTCAGCCCGCGTTACGCCACACATCCACCTTAGCATCTTCATCTCCGTGACGTGAAGCTCCTGAGTGTGCCGAGATAGCGCTGGCCAGCACTCGCTTCCGTATAAAAGGACCGGTCGGATGATGCTCTTGTATATCTGTCCCTTGAGCTTGGGCGGTATTCTGCGATCGCAGACCACACCTGTAACCTCCCGCCATTTGGCCCAAGCAGCGCTTATACGGGCTTGGACGTCGTAATCGATGCTTCCGGACTCGTGCAGGATGGATCCAAGGTACCTGAATTTCTCCGACTTAACGGCTGGTTCAAGCCCTATTTGGATGGTGCTAGAGTCCGGACTCCCGCAAGCCATGTACTCGGTCTTTGCCACATTTAGTTTGAGACCGCCGTTCTCAAGCGTACCCTTCCACAGGTTCACCCTACGCTCCAGCTCCAGACGGCTCTCATCAACGAGCGCTATGTCATCGGCATACATCATCAGCCATGGAGGCTGGTCCTGGATGCATGCCGAGACAACATCTAGTACTACGTTGAATAAGAACGGGCTGAGAGCCGAGCCCTGGTGGACCCCTACAGTGATCGGAAAGGGCTCGGTATCGCCAACAGCGGTTCTAACCACGGAAGCGGAATTGCGGTACATGTCTTTGATAATGTCAATATAGGCCTCAGGCACGCCTTTGAATCGCAGTGCCCACCAGATACATTGACGAGGCACACAGTCAAAGGCCTTCTGCAGGTCCAAAAATGCCAAATGCAGAGCTCTCCTTTTCTCTCTGTAAGCCTCGATCAAAGTTCTGAGGGCAAAAACGGCGTCCATGGTGCCCGATCCCGGCTGGAACCCATATTGACACTCAGAGACAGCACACTCTCGACGGAGCCTGAGATCGATCACGCGTTCGAAGAGCTTCATGGTGTGACATATGATTTTGATCCCTCTATAACTACCGCAATCCTGAACACTGCCCCTTCCTTTGTATATAGGGGTTATAAAGCTAAAGCGCCACTGGTTAGGCATCTTTCCAGTGTTCAGGATGCAGTTAAAGAGATCAGTAAGCATAAGCACACCAAGAGAGCCCAAGCCTCCTGGGCGGTTTCGGTGTTAGTCGATAGATCATGCTTCTCAACCTCCGCCAGGAAGTCCATTCGCATCGGTCCATTCAGCAACCACCACTTGATTCTAGGTTTGCGTTTCTCGGCTAGTTTCTTTTTCGGGGTAAACATATAGTCCATGACAAGGAGACGATGTTGGGCCGTTAGGCTTTCACCTGGAATGACTTTGCAGTTAGTCACCTTGCCGATATGACACCTTCGGGTCAGCAAATAGTCAATTTGAGTTGAGTGGGGCCCACTCTTATACGTGATAAGGTGCTGGGTATTCTTTTGGAAGAATGTGTTCACGATGGCCAGATCAGACGCAATACAGGTTCTTAGAATATGTGCTCCCTCTGCATTGCGACGACCATAACCAAAACCACCGTGGACACGTTCATACGTCTCAGCTGCCTTACCAACATGACCGTTTAAATCCCCCCCAACAACTATCACTTCGGTAGTCTGTATAGCGCGTAGTACCTCTTCAAACTGCTCCCAGAAGGATTCCTTCTCGGCCTCACTACAGCCTGCCTGGGGGGCATAGGCACTGATTAAGTTGGTGGTAACTCCCTCAATCAGTACCTTTACCCGCATCAGCCGGTCGCAGCAACGGTCAACTTCAAGGAGGCCATTCCGAAGCTCTTCAGAAAGCACTACCGCTACACCGTTTTTACCTGAAGGTGACCCAGTGTATATAAGCTGGTAACCCTGTCCGATGTTACGGGACTTATTGCCCTTCCAGCGAGTTTCCTGAAGGAAAGCACACTGAACCCGACGTCTCGTAAGTACATCTGCGAGTTCCCTGCATCGTCCTGTTAGAGAGCCAATATTCCACGTTGCAAAGCGGAGTTTCCGTTTGGGTACTAACGTCTTTAGCCGTGCCCGTACTTGACACGGTAGCCCTATCCCACTTGTCGCAGGTGTAGGGCGATGTGCCTGCGCGTCGTTTAGCGGCGACGCCCTAGCCGTACCCAGCATTTTCTTTCCTCTCCTCATGTAAATGGCGAAATTGGTTTTAAATGGAGCGATTGCCATCTGACCTCCAAAACCCCACGTTTTGTGGGTAAAACCAGGATAGGGAATGGGTCAAAGGGGAGGAAGAGGGAGAGGGAAGGGGTTAGGAAGGAGGAAAGGGAAAAAGGAGAGGAGAGGACACCACTTTCACGGACTGAATGAAAGTATGATAGTGGTGGCTCGAAGACCCGGGGTCGCGTACCCGTATGCCCTGAAACAAATATCGGACAGATACTTGGCAGGACACCCTCTGAGTTATAGCTAGTATATAGTAATCGTTTGTAATAAATAACAAGTTTATACTATCAGTACTTAAATGGTTAATGGTTATACTTTTATTGCCAATCTAAGCTAGATAGTCATTTAGGTATTCTGCTTAAACCTATAAAGATATCAAGTTATTTTATTCTAAGACAATTTAGATTAGCGCTGGAATAATAACGCAAGTCGCAGCAAAGCTCCTTAGATGGAAGGATTATTTAAATTACGAGAAAAATTAAACACATTTTTTGTATTATTTAAAAGTGGTGATGCAAATTTTTTAATTAGAATTCAAAATAATTGCAAAACTTTCCGAAGACGACTAATATTCGGTTTCGTATTAGAATTAGTAACTTCAAAGAGTTTTTATAACAACTTTTAATGGCCCAAATTGTTTTAGGTTTAAAAATTTTGAATTTTGTTTCGTCCAGTTCATCATTATTTGTTGATAAATGATAAATATCAAAAAATGTACTCTGTTTCTTACCAACCTAACTATCTCAAAAGGTAAAATAATTTATTTTAAAGTAATAATATGAATTTTTACTTTCTCCTTCTTGAAGAACTCGTTTATATTTATCCATAAGGATATAAACCCATTCAGAAATAAGACAATCGCAAAAACTGCATCATGATTATAGAACAAATCTATCCCACGGGAATCGTACATTTTTTCGGGATAAAAAGTCATGTGCTATTCCCAACTATAATCTACATCTGTGCTAAATTTCATTCAGATCCGTTCAGCCGTTCTGGTGTGAAAGAGTAACAAACATCCATCCATCCTCACAAACTTTCATATTTATAATATTGGTAAGATAGGATGTCGAGTTACATTCACACATCAAAACATAATATACCAAAAAGATTAATTCCTCTTTATAAAGTCAGGTAATAAAATAATTGTTGACATGCTGTATTTTATAGAGTACAGTCAGTGTTCTTAATGGGTTTAACTCTAGGTTGCTTTAAATTTTTAATTAAAATCTAACGATTTGCAAAGTTGTGCGTTGTTTTAACCTATTTTAAATACTAAATTCTTGTATATAAATACATATATTAGAAGACAAAAAAGCCTAAAATTTACATATTCTATCCTTGGCTGAAATGCTAAAAACGTTATAAAACACATAACACCTCGTTTTATCGTCTCTACTGATGTCTAGCTCGTTTTTCGCCCAAAAATCGGCATTGCCATTCAGCGGAGGAATGCAGATAGCATTCTTGCCACAATTTTAAGCGGACATGCCTTGTACAGTCATTATTAAGTGTACATTTGTGTTGTATAAATGAAAGCTTAGAAAATTCCAGAATATATAGAAAAAGATAGCTTTAAGCTATCCTAATGATTTTTTTTAATTTTGATAAGTTAGTTGTTGTTAGTGGGTTGGGTTTTGCTATGTACACTGTTAAAATTATTTGTGAAATTACAATATTTTTACAATACAATGGTTAAGCAAAATTACAAACTAATGTATACTAATGCAAATTACCACTCAGATCAAGTAATTTTCCATAACATATAAAGAAAATCACAAAAAATAATTGTAATTTTGTAAATCATATGTATAAACCATACTCGTGTTGTAATTTTACAACAGTTTTTCGGTTGTCCATCAAGAAAGTTCAAGTTCATTCAAGAAAAAATATTACAATTTTTAAATATAAAATTCAAGAAAAAATATTCATATTACAATGAATTTATTTAAAGTTTACAAAACTTTATATTCTTTTTACAACTTTGATGTTTTATAAAATTACAACAGCTGATTTATTCAATTACAAAACTGTTTTAATAATATACCATAGAAATTTTTGAACTGAAAACTTCTATAGACACGTTTAGATGGGGAGTTAATTCATGTAAGTCGTCATCGACATGGTCACGTGACGTGTTAACCCTAACACTCAAGTGCCGATGGATGTCAAACAAAACCAGATAAATGTAAACAGTTTTAATTCACAAATTTTAATCTACGATCAAACAATTAATTTGAATATCCATAAATAAGAATTGTTTGTTTATAGTTTTAAGTTTTCACATCTGTCGGCAGTCATCATGACTGCTTTTTTTAACACTATGTATGACTAACCTGGAAGGTCGATCAGTATCTCGCATCCACGTGGCTCTGGCCGGCGGGTTGGCGTCCACGTCGCAGCGCAAGGCGGCCGCGCCACCAGCCGTCAGTGAGATGCCGAAACCAGGCCATCGAGATATCACGAAGGATGGAGGATCTATATGGAATATATGCCTTTTAGTCCAAATGTTGGAGATGAACTCTGGAGATCATATTTTTACTTTTGTTATTTAGTGTTTTCTAAATTGTAAGGTATTACGGTGTCATCTTATATCTCGTTCATCATCTATAAACAATTTTAAAATATATGTGACTTCTAATATCTTAATCACTTCCGTGACTGTATTTGCTTTGAAGCATCCGAAACGTTGAAAATCAAAAAATCTAAATAAGACAATAAAAATCTCATAAAAAGAGAGTACAGAGTATACTGTCAATGTCAAATATTTGCGTAAACTTAAAAAGTACTTGGTCTGATTGTCTGGTCGTGCTGCAAGCAAGTCATAATAGTCAATGTAAGCATTTGCTTAGCGCAGGGATCGAACCCGTAACCTGTATCTAAATCTATACATATAATAAAATTGTAATTAAGCCAAATTTGTTCATTAAATATTTTTTGGTAAATCTTATTGAAATAGACTTTATTATCAATACAGAAGCCAAATCTATAGTTTTTAGAATTTTTGTCTGTCTGTCTGTCTGTCTGTCTGTTACAGCATCACGAGAAAACCACTAGAGATATTTTGATGAAATTTGGTATGATGATAGTTGATTATCCGGGTCAACATATAGGACACTTTTTACTGCAGGAAAATATCTCATCTCTGAAAAATCTATACTAAACTTTAAAATGTAAGTAGGGACGAACCCGAGCGGAGCGAGGGTGAGACGCTAGTACAGTATAATTCACATAATTAGTCAGCTGTAACACCCTCACAATATAACAGCTGTCAATACATTAGACAAACAATTATTGATGGACTGTTTCAGACCTTTGATTGTGGTTTATCGCACCACAGTTAATTAGCTTCTATCGATATTACCTGATTGCGATAATTGAATCAATGTAGAAATTATTGCCCATTAATAAGATTGTGTATTAATTAAAATTGTAGGCCAATTTACTGGAAGATGAATGAATGAATGAATAACTCTTTATTGTACACCCAAAAAGAGAGAAAAAAAATATACAAAAATATAGAAGAAGGCACAAGAAGCGGCGAAGATTTAGTTGTAAATTATGGGATTTCCTAAAATTCCTAAAAACTACATTAATACGCGGTAAAACCACAAATGTACTCGATAATACATTAATAATGACCGACTTCAACCACAGCGGCCAGTCTCATTGAGACTAGCCATCTCAGGACCGACGGCTTTACGTGCTCTCTGACGCACGGGGGTGAAACACCTCCAACTTCCCAACTCCGGGACTAAACAGAAAGACTCAATAACTAAACTTGGTCCGACCAGGGACTCGAACCCAGGACCTCTCGATGTTCACCCGTACTTTCTAGCCCCTACACCACCGAGGCAGTAAAGTACTCGATAATGCACTAATGTTATAACGGGTCTAATATGTCATTCTTTTTATTCATTTAAAATTGTTAAAAGTTATACTGTTTAATTATTTCAGTAGAAATAAAAGTGATGTTATGGTTAAAATAGCTTTTACAACTTTTCTATTAGTAGGTAAAAGAGATAGTGTGATGCGAAGTTCATACTACACACTATGTAACAACAACTTTTAGAAGCACATTTGATTTATTCAGTTTTTATATCTATGGCAAGATTCACTTTTAATATATAATATTTTTTTAATTATTACTAATTGCAAATTATACTAAGCCTTTTTATAATGCAAATAAGTTGCTCAAAATAAAAAGTTAAATAGTAAAAAATTTCAACAATTCAATGATAACTACGAAAGTTTACAACACCACTTGTTTTCATTGTAAACAAAAAAAAAATATCTTGCATATACCACGTCATCGAACCCACGTCATCTGTTATAGCATTTACTTACAAGTAACGTGTATCTCCAGCTTAGCAGTCAACACGTCGTACGGGGCCGCAGGGGGTATCTCCGGCCGCCGCTGCCTCGCCTCGCACTGCAACGTCGCGTTGTGAAGCTCTCGTGCCGCTGTCACTACCACGCGGGACGACGACACACCCTCTATGATAGATGTTTATATCGAATCATTGTAGCAAAAGCTTGTATTTGTTTGTATGTTTGACACTAACGTTCAAACGGCTGAACGTATTTTGATGAAATTTAGTACACAGACTATCACCAGTAGGAGTAACATAGGCTATACTGTTAAGCACATCAACACATCCAAGCGGAGTAAGGGTAAATCGCTAATTCACTTGTAAACCTTAACTACCCTATGAAAATATCATTTTATCTTTTTATGTCTAAAATCATATCAAAATCAACAGAAAAGCAAAACATAGTTTAAATTAAGCAACGTTTGTAGGTGTCGTAAGTGTAAAATCATACTGTCTTAAGAATTGTACCTATAAAAAATATATTATAGAAAATTCCATTCGAATCTGTTAATCACACAGGATACAACATACAGACAAAACGTTCAGTGAGCAAATAAAACTTAATTTAAAAATTAAAAACATATATAAACTGTTTATGTATATATATGTTTATATATTTATGGTATATGCATAAAGATACACTAATTTAAAAATGTCAATGTTAATTGCATTATTTAATACAATATAATGTACTAAATACTAGCATTGCCCGCGGCTCCGCCCGCGTTCAGATGACCAAAACCAATTTCTTAGGTTTTACATATTAGTATATTCTTACGTAATATACTTATTTCATTGCGCAACTCATGATTGTTAAATATGATGGTGATTGACAATGCCACAAAGGTTCTTACGTTAATCTCATATTTCATTTAGTAATATTGCAATTTTTGTTTTAACAATAACATTTATAGTATGTCTTTACTTTTGTTTTGTTTGTTTGTTTAGTTTTGGCCGATAAACTCGCAAGCTACTGAATTAATTTTAATCATTTATTTAGTAATAGACAGCTATTGATTAATTTTAATTTGCCGATTATTTAAATTACATAATAATAACTTTTCTTAATGTTAATTTGTCGCGAAACAGTGTTGGGTTAGCGCTAGATAGTCATATTTTTCGAAATGAATTTCAAAAGAAATTGTGGGGGAAAGTGAAAGTTTCAGAAGTACATAATTAAAGTTAATATAATGTATAACTACAATTTGGATTAAAATATCTTGTGTAAGAAGTTATGGATACGATCGCGATCGGCCATATTCAAATAATGTGTTTAATTTTCATAGTTATTTTGAATCGCCGACTTGATTTAAAGAGAGTCTAGTCAATTAATGGAGATAGAGAGGTAGATATTTTTAATAAAATTAGGTATTTCTTTTAAATTTGGGAAAATAGAGAAATATGATGTATTTATAAACAAGCCCCGTAGACGGCGCCAGCTTCACAATTCGTACTCATTTCATACAACACGCTAGACGCAGCGGCATCCAATGTCTCTGGCAGTCTGCTAATTAAATTCTTGACGATATAATGTCCTTATGTACATTCCAGAGAAATTTTTATTTCTAAGATTATTTTATTTTTATGCTTAAAACAAAATTGGATGTACTTAATATTCTTATAGAATACAAGAAATGAAACGTGATTCCGCGTACCTTAGGGCGTTGTTAACATAAACAAAATTACTGGGTAAACTATTTATATATATGTATAATGAGAAGTATCATTTGATATCAGTAAAATAAATTATATTTTTTATTTAAAACATTGATTGATAAATTACGTATTATATTAACAAAATTAATTTTTAATCTTGCTGCAAATAATGTAGTCTTTACCATAAATAAAACAGCGACTCGCGCCTCGAGGGTTCTGTACCGCTAAAACTTTTCAACTATATAGTAACAATAGTCTTCGAGTGGACATGACGAAATTATACGAGTCCTTTTCTATGTTTTGTCCTGGAACCCTAAAAGTAGGTACTCAGTGACATTTTTTCATCCTCAATATGAAGGTTGTTACAACTAAACGTTTAATGCTAAGTACCTGGGCGACCGAGCTTCGCTCGGAGTTCTTTTTTGTTATATCGTATTTTTTAGATAAAAAAACTAAAAACTTGAATAAAAACAAAAACAAAAAGAAAAGTAAAATAAAATTTAAAATCCATCTGAGATTTGATCCCGGACATATGTGTTATCTAACTTACGCATTGACCGCTTGACCACAATGCTTACAACCGTGTGTAAGAAATTATCGACCATGTTCTGCGTGAAATAATGCAAAAAGAAAACCGCATGAAAACTCGAAAGCACGCGTTTTCCCAGACATGAGACTAATCTAGATCGATTTTTCGCCCCCGAAAGCCCCCACATACAAAATTTCAGCGAAATCGTTAGAGCCGTTTACGAGATCGCTGGTATAAATAAATAAAGAAATAAATATACAAGAATTGCTCGTTTAAATATGTAATAAGATAATAATAGTTTCATTTTAGTTATAATCTTACCAATCGAGTAGTTGGTGTGATGTATGCGCAGATACGGCCGGTGGTCCAGCGCAGGCTCCAGAGCTAGCAAGCGCCATGACAGTTCCGGTGGAGGAACGCCACCTGAAGGAGCGAAAGATATGTAAAATAAGGTCTTTCTTTTATATAATATAAACATAAACATTATAATTATTATTTTCATAACAGGCAACGATTTGGTCAGCGCTGGCCGGTAATGCGGTTATTTAGCGCATATTGCACTGAATTGACTTGCAAATATTAGATTTAAAATTGATTTTTAAAGTGAAACTTCTTTAAAATCATTGTGATTTGAAACTCGATGAAACGCAAATGCGACACGAGAAAGAGACAAACATATAAATATAATATAGGATTAAGCTGGTGAGAGAATAAGATAGAATACATTACACTGGTAGTAAAAATAATACTGAATAATATGTTATTATGTAATATGTATTAAATAAAATATAAAATAACTTTTAAACTTGGTAAGAAAAAAACTAAACTTTTTACTTATAAAAATGGATATTTATTACTGTAAGAGAACCTAGCAAGTTTTCAAAAGACATGTGAAGTTCACCAACCCGCACTTGGCCAGCATGGTGGACTATGGCTTGATCCCCCTCGTATTGAAGAGAGGCCCATGCCCAGCAGTGGGACGTTAAAAAGGGCTGAATACAATTATTGATTTATTTTAATTGCAATATTTGCTAAAGAAGTTTTACATCAACTGTGCGTAAAGGTTACACGTACCCATTTTTTTAAAATAAAATATAGCCTATATCCGATAGGGATAGTGTAGCTTTCTATTAGTGAAAGAATTTTTGGAATCGGTTCGGTATCCCGTATATACTAACAAAGATTATCTGTTTATTATATTGGTATAAATTAATAACAATATCTTTTTTTATTTAAAAGTCCTTGATGGAATTAATTCTGAATGATGAAACGACTGAACGGATTTAGATGAAATTTAATACACAGTTGGACATTACAACAAATAGAGACACAAGCAATAGTCTACGTATAGGACAAAGCTCTAGCACGACCTAGCTAGAATAAATGTAAGAAATAGTCGTGAATTCTGTTCTGGCAATTTCGAAATTCCTCTTCTTTTTAACTCCTGAAAGTTGGCGATATTTCTTAGAATACATTTTTGTATATTCTATCTATCCTTTGTCTGTTTAAATTTGTTCAATAATATAAAAATCCTAATACATTTGAATTGTGACTTATATAATAATATATTTTTACATTTTTTCAGTTATAAATTTTTCAATCCCGTGAATCCGCGGGATTGTCAACCTCAGTCACATTGGGTTACGGGATTGATGTTTTATTATGGAATTAATTTTTATTAAAACAAATTAAAAAAATTGCGTTAATTTTAAAATAAAACTGGAGTAAGAGCATAATATACGAAAGTTTACTTATGTGTGTGTATATATGTTTGTTATTCCTTCACAACGAAACGGCTTGATAATTTTGGATGAAATTTGGTATACAGATAAAGTATAACCTTAAGTAGCACATACGGTCGCTAAGTTTTTAGCGGTATATATACACTCTTTACGAAGGTTTCAATGGTATGAAAATTGAACATTTTATTTGATGTTATTACTATATCCAACATCTGGTCCAGTTCTCAGCCGCCATCTGCATCTCCAGCTACTATACATTAAATTCACTTTATAGATTAAAATTTAAGCTTTTATAGAAAGATATTGAAAAATTTAATGCAATTACTTTTAAATTATTTTAAAACACAAGAAAATTATTGTTACTAGTCAACGTCGCGTCGGTGGAATTCCACTAACTGCTGATATCTATAGGCCACACGATAACTTTTACTGGTGGAATTTTATTTATTAACATAAAGTTTAAAAATCAGACAAATACTTGATATTTTAAATAAAATTATTTATATTTTACTTTTTCACAAAGTCTATAATAATGTCCGCATAAATTAAAAATATATTATATTCTACTAATATTATAAATGCGAAAGTTTGTGAGGATGTCTCGATGTATAGATGTATGGGTGGTTGTTACTATTTCACACAAAAACTACTGAATGGATTTTAATGATACTTTACAATAATATAGCTCAACTAACTCAACAAGCTATAACAGAGTAAAATAGCCTACTTTTTATCCCGGAAAAATGTACGGTTTACGTGGGATAGATTTGTTTTCGTTTTAAATACATATATATATATATATATATATATATACATATATATATATATATATATATATATATATATATATTTATATATATATACATATATATATATATATATATTTATATATATATACATATATATATATATATATATATATATATATATATATATATATATATATATATATATATATATATATATATATATATATTAAAATTCTGAGTCGAATCTGTACATTAAATATTTCTCGGAAAATTTTATTGAAATAGTTTTCATTATTATCGATTCGGAGGCCGAATCTAGTTTCAATGACATCAATGGTAGGTAGCATTTGCAAAACAGTGCACCGTGAACGAACAACTTGCATCAAACTCTTTCTAACACGAGTTCTAAAAGCCTTTTTATTGTTGTTTGAGCGCGAGCCGCTGAGAAGCGCAGACCATTCAACTGGATGTGGATTTCAGCGAAATCGGTCAAGTTTTAAAGATTTCCACAACAATAGTGCAAAGTAGTTTTAAATGTCAGAATTTATACGATATTTCGACTTGTGAAAGAAGGTATCGAGTGTTCAAGCCTAAAATCTGTGTCAGCTGACTAAAATGATCATCTGATACAGTTATTGGTAATATACTGATCATAGGATCATCGTTTAAACAACCATACAGTATATAATACGCTTATTATGTATAATTTGAGGTAGAGGTTCGGTGATGGAGTTTACGTACACGGCGCGGCGTTTACTTTTTTTTTATGGTATTCAGTGATAAACGAGCAGACAGTCCACCTGATGGAAAGCGATACCTGTCGCCCATAACACCTACGGTTCATGCACTTAAGTTTTATGTAACAAAACTGCAGAACCGCCGGTACGTTATCACTGTGAGGACTAAGATGTTATGCCTCTTGCCTGTAATTGCGCTGGCTACCTTACCCTTCAAGCCGGAACACAACAATGCAATCATTGTTGCTTGGCGGCAGAAATAGATAAGGGGGTGGTACCCATCCAGTCGGACTCCTCAGGCTTCACAGAGTCCTACCACCGGTAAACTAAGAATAAATTTTATTTTCTTTAAACTTTAACACAGTCAAAAATATAGCCAAAGAAAGAATGTGTATATTTTAAAAAACACATTTGACCAAACAATATAAGGACTTCTTAAAACATACTAAGTGAGCCACACCTACAGAGGTACCACTGAAGAGTTTAACTGCCCACTTTCTGGCTTACTCATCAGATCAGTTCCAAAATACCAAATTATAGTATTGTCATCTGAACTATATGTACATACAAAGTGTCATTAAGGTGCTACTACTAATTGTAGCAAAAATAGGTTACAAAAGCTAATAAAAACATGTTAAAAAGTCCTTCCGTGGAAATCGAATTCGCTACTTCAAACTAAAATACCCAGCTAAACTCTGCGTTAAACATCATTCAAAGTATAGATTTACATACATGCACATGTATGTATTCTACATGATTTTATTACAAATCCAGTTTCCAATAAAGCATATAGCGAACGAACGTTTCACGGAAACCAACGAAATAATTTGATCTCCGATACAATTACGCTTCATATCCCGTGCTCCGGCGAGCGTCCTGCTTTGTAAATTACTAGGCTTCATAACAGTTTAAATTCATTTATTGTAAGCTGTCGATGATTGATAGTAGTCGTATATTGGATGGGCAATTATTTATTTCGACTAGTCATTTGCCCTGGCTTTGTATGGTCTGCATTCAACCCTTATTACATCCCACTGCTGTGCACGGGCCCCCTTTTAATACGAGGAACATCAGGTCATAGTCTACCACGCTGGCCAAGTGCGGGTTGACGGACTTCACATATCTTTTGAAAACTTGCTAGATTCTCTCAGACATAAAGAAAAAAAATTATCGAAATTTCACTCATTATTTATTGCTAAAATCGAACCTATAATATCCAAACTTAAATGTGAATCAATAAGGTATTGTATGTGACTTACCTTCAGCTACACATCTAACTTCCAACACGGTTTTGTCTCGAACCGGCACCCACGTGTTCCCAGCATCGAGACGTCGCCCGTCCACCGCCAAGTATACTGAGCGTACCGGCTCTGTTGACAAACAAGTTATATCTGTACTAATAATATAAAGATGAAGAGTTTGTTTATTTGTTTGTTTGAACTTATGTTTGAAACTACCAAAGCGATTTGAGAAGTTACATTTTATATTTAACGTGTTATGATTCATTAATTTTAGTGCTAATATTGTTAGACATATTTAAAGTTACCTATATTTCTTGTAATTAACTAAAGTTTCAATGAAATTATGTTTTATATTTTAAGTATGCTTTTATAAATTAAATACATTAATTGACTACTATGATTTAAAGATTACGCCGGAAGTAGTTGAAGTTACATTAACATTATTAAAAAGGTGGGTTGATTGAAATTAAAATTAATATATAAGGAGTGCTTTCTATGATTGGGATTCATTCTTGTTCAGGAAGAGTTACTGTGTAATTATGCTGAAACAGTGTTGTGTAAATTCTAGTATAAAGCAATGATATATGCAGTGTGTTGTAATCCTTATATGAAAATCAATAATTATTATACGTTTGAAGTGTACTCTGGTGGTTTTCTTTACACTCTGAAGTGGGAACACAACCCAAGAAAAAAAGGAAACAGGAATGTTAATGTCTTTGACAATTATTTTATTATGTTATATTTTTAATTTTATTGAAGAATAATTTATATATATATAATTTATATTTTTTTAATAATTATAATTTACGCCCACGTGAAATTTTTAAGCGTCATTCAGGACGGTAGTTGCGTAAAATGTCTGGTCGGGGCAACTCTCTGACGATGTTATGCGTAAATTGTGTTTTAATGTGCGAGAATGCTTGGCCAGGGCAACTCCCTGGTAGTATTTCTACATTATAGCATAATATGGACATAGTGCAGGAAGTGTCGGTGCGTGATCGGGGCTACTCTCCGATAGCATCCAACACGTTTCTGTCTATAACCAATTACTATATATAACCTACTGTGTGGCACTTAATTATTTTATTATGAAAAATGAACTACAGAGTATATTTATGTTAATGATGCATTTTTATTCTATTTATTTTTTACGTGAGTATCATTGTGAGGTATACATGACAGGATACTATGTTACGTCTTTTAATACAATACGTGTTGCGTGTGGTCAGGGCTACTCCCTGGTAATGTAACACGTAGATTACATGATAACGTGAGACTCGTTCCAGTTGTATTCATGTATTTATTATGATACCTACAATTATTTGATTTATTAATTCATTTAATTTTTATTTTATTTTTTTTTATATTTATATACATCTATACATGTAATAAAATTGTAGCTAATCCGAGTCTGTAAATTAAATATTTCTTTTTTTGGAAAATCTTATTGAAGTACTTTTTTTTATCGATACAGAAACCAAATCTATAGTTTTTGGATTTTTTGTCTGTCTGTCTATTACCGCATCACGGGAAGACCACTGTACAGATTTTGATGAAATTTGGTATGATGATGGCTGGTTGTCCGGGTCAATATGTAGGACACTTGCTTGTTCCTATTTTAAGTAAAGTTTTTGAGAAAATAATTTATAATGCATTGAATGATTTCTTCGAAAGGAATAATTATTTACAAAGGATCAATTTGGTTTTCGTAAAAACAAAAGTATAAAAATGGCTGTCTATAGCTTTCTTAAGTTATGTCGTGACTAATTTAAATGATAAAGTTCCTGTGTATGCTTTATTTATGGACTTAACGGAGGCTTTTGATTATGTTGATTAAATAAACTTTTTCACTATGGTGTTACAGGAAATGTTCTAGAGCTCATGAACAATTTGGATAAAACTAATTTAATGTTCTTTAAAAACAGGAAAAATAAGTTAAATGCTTTGGATATCGATTTTGAGGGTAAGGAAATAAAGCAGGTGGATGTAACAAAATTTTTAGGTCTCAATATTGGTAATAATTTAAATTGGAAAAAGCATATTGAGCAGGTAAGCATAAAATTACGACAATTTTCTTTTGCACTCCACGTGTTTGCCAAAACGGTCAATGTTTCAACCTTAATAACTGTGTATCATGCTTATGTTGCTCCTTTGTTAAGGTGTTGTATTATTTTTTTTTTGGGGTAATTCGGTAGATAAATTAGCATTCGAAGCAAATGTATCCGAGCAATATTTAATTTGCGAATAATAGAAAGATGCAAACTATGTATTTGGAAATTATAATATAATGACGTTACCAAGTGTGTGCATTTGTGAGACTATTATTTGTTAGAAATAATCTATATTTATTTGAAAATTGTTATGGTATAAGACATAGGGCCTTACTTCGCCACCCTCGATGTGTGACTCGACCTTTTCTCGAAGAGTATTTTCTGTACTGATAATCATTTACTTATTCTGGAGGTTAATGAAATATTATCCGGTTTAAAGATTTATTTATTTCTCAAAAGAATAACATTCACTTAATGAGAAGACAAATTACAAGTAGGTAGTTAAATATTATTTACATCGTGAACAACTTTATACAATACAAAAAAATATGGTATTCTAGGTACACAAACATCAAATATGAGTTCATTAGGTAATAAGATTAATACTTTATACATTTGGTCAAACAATATCATTTTTTACATAATGTTGTGGGTAGAATGGTATTACAACTAAAATGTTAATAATATAAAAAACTATTAGTATGATGATGATGGTGGTTAAAAACTTAAAACGTAGTTACGGTTGGAAACGTTTATTATATTTCACATATGGAATATTAGTATGATGATGATGGTGGTTAAAAACTTATGAAATGTGTTGTTTATCGGTTTTTTTTTAATACATGGTTTATATTTAATACCGAAAGTTCTAGGCTGGTGGCCGCTAGATTGATAGATGGGTTTGCTGGCTGGATTGAGTAACCTATGGCAGATCGCTGGAACGGATGATCTGTGTTTGATCGCAAAATTGAGTGGTCTGTTTTGCAGCACTGGATGGTGATCTATGTCTGATCGCTGGAATGAGTGATCTATGTCTGATCGCTGGAATGAGTGGTCTATGTTTGATTACTGGATTGAGTGGTCTATGTTTGATCACTGGAAGGAGTGATCTATGTCTGATCGCTGGAATGAGTGATCTATGTTTGATCACTGGATTGAGTGGTCTATGTTTTGATCACTGGATTGAGTGGTCTATGTTTGATCACTGGAAGGAGTGATCTATGTCTGATCGCTGGAATGAGTTATCCATGTTTGATCACTGGATTGAGTGGTCTATGTTTTGATCACTGGATTGAGTGGTCTATGTTTGATCACTGGAAGGAGTGATCTATGTCTGATCGCTGGAATGAGTGATCTATGTTTGATCACTGGATTGAGTGGTCTATGTTTTGATCACTGGATTGAGTGGTCTATGTTTGATCACTGGAAGGAGTGATCTATGTCTGATCGCTGGCATGAGTGATCTATGTTTGATCACTGGATTGAGTGGTCTATGTTTGATCACTGGATTGAGTGGTCTATGTTTGATCACTGGATTGAGTGGTCTATGTTTGATCACTGGAATGAGTGATCTATGTTTGATCACTGGATTGAGTGGTCTATGTTTGATCACTGGATTGAGTGGTCTATGTTTGATCACTGGACTCGATTGGAAGTGCTTCAATTATGACCCATGTAAGTATGCCTGGATAATGTAAATGACTGTATGATACAGCCATGTATGTATATATGTGTGCTGTGGTAGCCATGTATGTTGACCTTAGATACTGGACATATAGGTGTGCCGCAGTATTAATGTATTAGCATTATAGCTATAGTCAAGAAGGTGATGTGTGATGTTAGTTGACATGTAATTTTAATACCTCGCTGGTGTAGTGACTAGCACACCCGGAAGTCCTGGGTTCGAGTCCCGGGTCGGGCCAAGATTAATTGTTGAGTATTTCTGTATTGTAAGCCTCGGTAACAACTAGAAGTTGTGAAGTTAGTTGTGTTTTATCCCTGTGCCTCGGAGAGCACGTAAAGGCGTTGATCCCCCACCGGTCGAGTCGAGTAGTCGTCCCACCGGAATATGAGTGGCAAGAATAGTGTACTTGTGTTTGCGCATACACTTGTGCACTATAATATCTTCTGTGCATTTGACTAGTCTCAATGAGAGTGGCCGCCATGGCCGGAATCGGTCAGGAGAACATTAATTTTTATAGTGTTATTTTAGTGTATTGCATTAAGTTATTTTAAAGTTACAAATACCCTTAATTTCAAATATTTTCTTTAGAGATATATAGTTAAGATTAAACATTAGCAGAGGTTAAGATTAGAAGCTTAAGTAAATCTGATATCTATATCCATCTAATCTGATATATATATGAACTTAAAGTATGCAGTTGTAAAGACAGATTTTACTGCGTTAAAAAAACAATCCTCCAGGTGACAGAGATGGATCAGAGGGCTTTACTCCAGAAGGGCCCAATCGACGTCGAAGGAGGTCATCTTCTGGTGATGCTGAAGTACCAGCTAAAATTAAACGATTATCCGATTACCTAACAACCGAAGACCTGAAGAAATTTATAGCAGCGCTTCAGATAATGCAAGTAAGACTTCTACTAATGTAGTTCCGGAATTTCATCAAGATAATAGATCACAAGATGTTGAGCGATGACTAAAGAAAGTTAACGAATGTGCCGTAATTTATGAATGAGATAGAAATTAAGTTATTCTTTCAATTATATGAATCTTTACCAAAGCTCAAAAGTTAGTTAAAATTAGTAAGGCATTCCCGAAAGGTGAAAACTTGAGAATATTTTTATGATAAACTTTCATTATTAAGTAGATATGATATTGCTGGACGAAAGGCAGTTGATTGTATTATTTTCGGAATAACTAATAACTCTGTACGTAATAGAACTCAAGCTCTTAAATGTAGTGAACCAGAAGACTTGTTAAATTATTTAGCTTCACCACAGTTTAACCAGATTAAAGAGCACTCAAGAAGTTCCTCGCTTATAAATAGTATACCTTTATGAAACGAGATTTTAGAAATGGTCATAACATTTTACCAGGTAATACAAATGGACAAAATAACTTCACGTGTTTTAATTATCAAGAACTAGGTCATACATATATGTAATAATTATACAAAACCTATTGTGAAATGTAAGTAGAATAGGACATAACTTCGATGATTGTTCTAGAAAACCCCTTCTTTCGCACGAAATAAGTAGTCAAAATGTGCTTTCTATGATTGGGATTCATTCTTGTTCAGGAAGAGTTACTGTGTAATTATGCTGAAACAGTGTTGTGTAAATTCTAGTATAAAGCAATGATATATGCAGTGTGTTGTAATCCTTATATGAAAATCAATAATTATTATACGTTTGAAGTGTACTCTGGTGGTTTTCTTTACAAACGGCATACTTATTCAAGATCATATCATCTAACAACTCGACAATAATTATTATATCATAACCGATAATTATTATAACAGAACCGTGACTAAAAACTAGTTAATTATAAAATAACTTTTGTAAATGTTTATATGAAAAAATGATAAAAAATTTTTTGCCCTGCGCGGGAATGGAATCCACGAATAGTAAAGGATTTATTTTGTGTTTTCCTACAATACCGCAATTATTTTTTATAGTACGAACAAACGTTATAGTTAGATTCATTTTGAAATAAGGAGAAGTCGTAAAAATATATGAGTTATTATCAGACTGAACGTCGGATCTAATTAACGTACAAAGCGCCATAATACACGTGTTTAACCGTTTCATTACAGTCCGTAACTTTGATAGAAGCAATTAAAATGCTTATAGGCGTAATTTCCCGCTGACGTTGATTAGTTAATAGTTCTAGACTTAACTACTAAGGGGTTAAGTGATGGGCTCTTCAAACTTAATTATGTACCACAAGAAATACCTAAAGCCTGCAGAAATACCCTACATTTCATGAAATGAAAATGATTACTACAAAAGAAAGTACACGTGTTTTTCATACGTATACTCCATGTTTATAAGTTAAAATATAGGTAATATATAAATAATTATAACTTGAAAAACCTTTACTCTATATATAAATCATTTATAAGCCTACTGTGTATTCAGCCCTTTTTAACGTCCCACTGCTGGGCACGAGCCTCCCTTCAGTACAAGTGGAATCAGGCCATAGTTCATCATGCTGGCCAAGTGTGGGTTGGCGGACTTCACATGTCTTTTGAAAACTTTCTACGTTCTCTTAGACATGCAGGTTTCCTCACGATGTTTTCTTTTACCGCTAAGACAAATGGATGGTAATCATGTAGGAAATGATTCGCACATGAAAATATCGGAGGTGTGAGACCCGGGATTTGAACTCGCTTAACTCGATTTCTTAAGCGAGCGCGTTACCACTGGGCTACCACTGCCTTATCTGTACACTGCCTAAGCCTACTACAACCAAAAAAACAAATGTATCCCATAGGAATCGTATTTTTCTGGGATAAAAAGTAGCTTATGTGCTATTCCAGATTATAATCTATTTCTGTGTCAAAATTCATCCAGAGCTGTTTAACCGTTCTGACACACACAAAAATATATAGAAAAGCCGAAACGAGAAGTTTCGGCTTTTCTATATATTTTTATGACCTCATTAGTCTAGCTCTTATCTGGCTTATATGAAGGGCTGCAGATCAATAGAGTAGGATAAAAATTGCCCTTGTTGGCACACAAGATGGCATCAAGGCCTAATACCCATAATACCCGCCCTAAACGAAATTTAATTAAAGACTTCTGACTTTGTCATTATTAGTCTTATCGAAAAACTTGCGAGAGTTGATACATAAGAAATCCTGTACAAACATAATATATGGGATATAATGTACAAATCTTACGATATTAAGGTCATCACATGATATTGATAGGGACAAGTGTGCTTAATGGAGAGGGCACCATTTTTTTATGTAATAAATATAAAAAAGGTTAATTAAAAAAATATGAAAGTATTATTTTAAAATATCTCAACAAATGAAAATGTTATGAAACTTTAAAGTTTCAACTTTAAACTGAACGACCGACATTTAAATTAATTTCTCAGTCATTAAATAATAGATTTCAAAAAAAAAATCATTGATTTATTACTTTTGATCTACATTATAATTCCATTGCGTTAAATATGATATTAACAACATCATAAAACTTCTCCGTTTAAATAATTATAAAATCCTACGGGAATTTGTCTCCTACATGTTCTACGAGCATTTAAGCATTTTTACTGACCAAGATAATTTACCGGTGGTAGGACTCTGTCAAGCCTGAGGAGTCCGACTGGATGGGTACCACCCCCTTATCTATTTCTGCCGCCAAGCAACAATGATCGCATTGTTGTGCTCCAGTTTGAAGGATAAAATTTAAGTGCATGAACCGTAGGTGTTATGGGCGACAGGTACTGCTTTCCATCAGGTGGTCTGTCTGCTCGTTTGTCACTGAATCCCATAAAAAATAAAAAAAACACACGGTGCTGCATCGCCAGTTCCTT
Source organism: Argynnis bischoffii washingtonia (assembly GCA_033884665.1). Classification (NCBI taxonomy): domain Eukaryota; kingdom Metazoa; phylum Arthropoda; class Insecta; order Lepidoptera; family Nymphalidae; genus Argynnis; species Argynnis bischoffii. Next base: position 9,481,162 of record JAEMGE010000029.1, read on the forward strand.
TGGCTTAAACTTGGCTGAACATACTACTACGTATCTTGATAAATTATTTTGTGTATCTCGGAAACGGCTCTAACGATTTGAATCAATTTTTACATAATCTACTACTACTATTTGAATCAAGTTTTGCTTTACATGTTTTCCGTAAAAACACTACTACTTATTTATGCCTACAGCTTACCATATATAAGTAACTTCGTGGGCTCCCCACTGACAGTGCGACCAGAGCGGTCCCTCCCCGCGCACCGCCAGCGCGCCGCATGGCCGCGAGACGCGCGAGGTATCTCCACCGCATCTCCCTCCTTCCAAGCCGACTCTCCACCCCCGGGGGAGGAGGGCAGATTTATTTGCTGTGTGGAAAAAAATATTTAATAGATATACAAAAGTTGCTCCTACGTGTAAAGAAATAACAAACATACACACGCGTATATATACATGTCACCCAAAACGGATTTAGATGAAATGTACCCAAATAAGCTGCAGCTACAGATATATATACTGATAAGCATCTAGGGACTATGATAAGTCGCTATTTTTACATATATTTGTACAAAATTTCTTTAAAGCCTGCTCCAAATCCATCTAATTACTTGTATGTTTACATTATGGGGGGAACCTTCGTAACTAAACAACAGCCGGACCGGGCTCTGAATGTATTAAAAGTTTCCCAACACTTTGTTCTACATATTAATCACTAATTATAATTAAGCCCGAGCACGTCCGAGTGGTAATGGGTCTGTTTAATATTACCTTATTAATAACTAAATTAGTCGCTAGAAATACAGTCTACTGGGTGGTCTAGTAATAATTTCAAGACAGGTATTGGAATCGATTTGTTTTTTTGTTTTTTACATGAATATTTACTCATAAAATCGAAGCTGGATTAGTAAATCCATACAATATAACAAATGCTATGTCTAGATCGTAATAATTATGCGAGGCGTGCGAGTTGAGATGTGTGAGAAGTGCTCCCTACTGTTATACGAACTTTTATATAATAGTCGGGAAATGACTTTAGGGTTGACGAGTATCAATTGTTATTATTATTTATTTAATTTATGACTAAAAAACTACTACCTCATTTAATGGATGGAAATGGGTATATCAATAAATTCTTGCATGTAAGCCAAAGGTGGCAAGGCTCAAGGTTCGATCCTACTTCACTTTGTTTCCAGAGCGAACGTGTTCCCAATGTAATGGGGACGGTAATTAAAAAAAATATCTATTGCATCTAATTAAATTGCAGATATTTAAATGTATTATCATTTGCCTCCAAAAAAAAATGCAGACAACTAAATTTATTAATTTCTACCTTCACTTTGAAGTACAACAAGTTTTATTTTGTATCTGAATATATAGTACCATTCAAAATCAAAATCAAAATCAAAATATACTTTATTCAAATAGACTTTTACAAGCACTTTTGAATCGTCAATTTTACATTTTAAATTTAAATTAAATGTCAGTGTAGTCAGTCCGTGAGGAAGCTACCACCGGCTCGGAAGGCAGTTCTGCTGAGAAGAGCCGGCGAGAAACTCAACAGTTGCTCTTTTAAAATAAAAACTGTGTACAATATTGTAATACAATAATTATTATATATTTATCCTACGTGAGATCCAACCAGATATTAGTTCCACACATTGATATCTCCGAAGTATTCCGTGATTGTATAATAAGCTTTATTCACTAATACATTTTTAATTTTAGATTTAAATTGTTCAAATGGCAAGCTCAAAATCGATTGTGGAACTTTATTATACATGCGTACACCTTGCCCCATAAACGATCTATTTACTTTTTGAAGGCGAAAGCTACGCGATACCAGTTTTTCCTTATTTCTAGTGTTTATTTTGTGTATATCATTGCCTTTTAAATAACAATGAATGTTTTGTCGGACAAACATAATATTACAATATATATATTGCGATGCAACTGTAAGTATACCAATTTCCTTAAACAAATCTCGTAGAGTATCCCGAGCTCCGATGTTATAAATTGCCCGAATAGCCCTTTTTTGGAGAATAAATATAGATTTTATATCGGCTGCATTACCCCACAACAAAATTCCGTAAGACAAGATACTGTGAAAGTAGCTGAAATAAACAAGTCTAGCAGTATTAACATCTGTTAGCTGCCTGACTTTCCTAACCGCGAACACAGCGGAGCTTAGTCTACTCGCGAGAGATGAAAGATGGGGGCTCCACTGAAGACCCGAGTCCAATGTTATACCTAAGAATACCGTGGAATCTACAGTATCAAGAATCTCATTATTTAAAAACAAACTGAAATTCTGTCTCCTTACATTAGGTAGGGTAAAATGTATACATTTAGTTTTCTTGGTGTTTAATGCTAAGTTGTTAATATTAAACCACTTAAGTATGTGAGATAATGCACTGTTTACTTTGTCATAATTAGTTATATTTCTATCCACTTTAAAAATTAAGGAGGTATCATCCGCAAACAGTACAATATCACACAATTCATTAGCATAGAAAGGAAGATCGTTTATATAAACTAGAAATAAAAATGGACCCAAAATAGATCCCTGCGGAACACCCATTCTCAGAGGGGATCCGGAAGAATTAACGTTATTTACAGCGACTTTCTGAATCCTATCACTAAGATATGAAGCAATGAGATCAAGAGCAATGCCACGAATACCATAATGACTTAGTTTAAGCAGGAGGGTTTCATGTTCTACGCAATCAAAGGCTTTAGATAAATCACAAAAAACACCAATTGCATTTTGTGATTTTTCCCAAGCGTTATAAATGTGTTTAAGAAGAGCAACTCCCGCATCGGCTGTAGACCTACCTTTGGTAAAACCATACTGTTCACTATGGAAGATGCTATTAATATTGAAATGAATTAACAATTGGTTTAGAATAAGTTTTTCAAAAATTTTACTCATAGATGGCAATATAGAAATCGGTCTATAATTGCCAGGATCATTTTTATCTCCACTTTTAAAAAGAGGTATTATCTTACTTAGTTTCATAAGATCAGGGAAAGTTCCATAATCTACACATTTATTGAAAATAAAGGATAAATGTGGTGCAATATCAGTTATTATTGAGTTGAGTAATTTAACAGACATGCCCCACAAATCACCAGTTTTCTTAAGGTTAATGGTTTTGAATACTTTAATAATATCTTGTGCATCTACATACGAAAATTTAAACTGCTGATCACAGTGATGAGTATGTTTATGTAAGAGGTTAATCGCGTCTAGGGAAGATGATTTTAAAGAAGATGTTACCTTTATTGGGATTTCAGAAAAATAATTCTCAAAAGTATTTGCAACATCTTCGTCTGAGCTCAATACTACGTTATCTATTGCTAGCTTCACAGGTTGACTATCGATCTTAGATCTTCCAGCCGTATGAGTAATTACATCCCAAGTTGTTTTAATTTTATTATCTGAATTTATAATTTTATTTCTAATAAATATAGACTTAGCTTGAATGCAAACATTTTTAAAAATCTTTGAATACGCTCTTACTCGACTATGGAACATTGGGTCATGATTCCATTGCCTCACACTATACAATTCATATAATTTATCTCTACTTCGGTATATGCCGACAGTTGCCCAGTCGCTAAATTTCAGTTTAGTATTTTTATAAAAAGTTTTTTCTTTAAAAATGTTATTAAATGACTTTAAAAGTGAGTTGAAAAAAATGTCATAATGGTTATTTGGATGATCTGAAGTCATTTCCATTTTATGCAAGTGCCGTGTCACTTTCTCTTTGAAAGAATTGATTCTACTTATTGTAACTGGTCTACATTTAATTATTTGTCTTTTATTGATAATATTGTTGGCTAACGAAAATTTTTGACCAAAGTGGTCTGAACTTAAATTTTTTATAATCGATACATCGAGTACTTCACAATTACAAAACACATTATCTATACATGTGGAGGATATATTAGTACCTAACACGAGTTGGTTCGCAAAAAATATTAGTTAAGTTATATGATTTAAATAAATTTAGAATGCGATTACTGAGTACTGTTACTTGCAGTATGTCTACATTAAAATCTCCACAAACGATTACAGCTTTACTATTAGTACATAAATTTTTAAGGACATCATCCATTCTATTTTCAAAGATATCAAAATCACCCGAGGGGGGCCGGTACACGCATAATATAATAAACTGTTGAAACTCAACACAGGATAGTTCTATGGAACGTTCGACAGAGAGTGCCACTATGTCCTGTCGGCCCTTGCAGACTACATCACTTCTAACTAATATAAGTGAGCCACCGCGAATAGCCTTCTCTCTAACAAACGAACTTGACAGTTTATAATTTTCAATACTAATAATATTAGTACAATTTGAGAGCCAGTGCTCTGTGACACATAATAAATGTATATTAAATTTTTTTAGAAATAGTTCCACTTCTAATTCTTTGCCACCTAAACCTTGTATGTTTTGATGCACAATGTTAAGAGTATATGGCTTAGGCTTTGTCTTAATATTTAGTTTAAATTGGAACTAATCATGTCAGTATTATTTATTAAAACATTACAAGTTATACCATGTATAACAGGGTTCTTCAAATTATATGCTACTAAAGTAGCAATTTGTTTTTTATAATAATTAGGTAGATACATTGTATCTTTTGTCAACTTAAAACTATGGTGAATAAATTTATTCACATCAAAATAAAATAAAGCGTCGCTATGACGGTGGGTCATGTTGTACATTGTCAAATTCAAATTATAGATATACTTATTTTGTTTCTCTGATAGGGTACTAGAATATGGAAATGAGCAAATTATAAAACTACACTTTGTCTTATTGTGCATATCTAGTAATTTTTCAATACTTTGAGTAACATCTTTTTTCCTAACAGACAAACTGTCACCATGTAAAAGTACAATAGTACTATTTTCATTCAAATTCATATTTAAAATCTTATTAATATTGTACTGGTAGCTGGCACCGGGCGAACATGTGTTGTATACATTTCCTATTTCATTACTTAAAAGAGACCCGAAACCTTGACCAATTTTGTCAGAAATTACAATGGTTTTTTTTGAAAGGATATTGGAGGACTTATCACATACATATGGTTTATTATAACAAATAGTATTTAAGTTTTGAGTTTGTATGACCGACTCACCCAGCACCTCAGGACTGTTTTTAGGCTGTATATTTTTAATTTCATTTGTACAACTATATTTCATTATACTAATAGAAATAACAAACGCACCCACAAACTTCTAGATTTATAATACAAATGTGATTAGTATACTATACCTCGTTATCTTTGTACCAGCGCAGGTTGGTGACATTGACGAGGTCGCACACGATGCGCGCGTGCGCATGTGGCTCGACCAATAGCTCGCGCTCCAGCTTTTGTGGCTGACGAGAAGAAACTTGATTAGTTGTCTATACACATAAATAAAATTGAAGTGACTGTTTGTAATGTCAAAATAACAGTTTTATACTAAGTGCATATGAAAGTTTATACGGTGCTTATTAGAAAAACACAACTTTTAAAAAAAATCTGTTTGTCTGTCTGTTTATTCTGGTTAATCTCCGAAACGGGACTTTCAGATTTAGAAACCCATAAGCTTTTTACCTTTTTATAATATTAATGTTGGGGCCAAGAGGACATGTTAAAATATAATTATCGTAAATAAATCAATACTTCGCGATGCTACGGTGACATATCCAGATATCCTAACTGAGTAATATTCTCTGACTTGAAATATTATCAAAAAAGTCATCAACTTCTTACCCACATTATAACCAATCCAGCATAGAGCTACGAGTAGAATCGAACCGGTGACTTTTGCGAAGTCAGTATAAAAAATATATCAAATTAAGAACGTCTCGTTAAAAAACAAAATGAAATACATTTTAAATAACTATATGCGGATTTATTTTGATTTTTAGTTCCCGAAGTTTTACAGAAATTATGGTCACGGGAAATACTAAGGTTTTAGACGTCTCAAAGTCATTATATAATCAATACTTTTTTAGATTACGCGATTATTTGACATTTTAAATAAAACTATCTTTTAGGATTTTTTCACGGATTTATTTTGATGTTTGGTTGCTGACGTTTCGAATGCTTAACAGTAATCATGGTCACGGGAAATACTAAGGTTTTAGACGCCTGAACAAAAAAATAGTTGCAGACAGTGCCTACACCTTATACCTACGCCTACACCCTATGCCTACATCTTATAAACAAGGTGATTAAATCTGAAGTATCTTTGAAAGTACTTATTATTTAAACACTAAATATTCAAATAAACAGGCGGTGCATCTCAAAGCCAACAAACGAACGTAATTAAATTCTACTTGTCTATATTTTAATAAGAAACGAGAAGAAAAAGGGAGGCAAATTAAAATTTAATGTCGAGTAACAGCCTACATCTGAAGCGGTTTATTGAGACTGTAGCTCATCGCACCAAGAATAAATAATGCTATAAAATATTATATTACGCTATGACAATATGATTTATACAGTGAATATTATAAATAATAAATAAGTTAATATGTTGGGTCATTAACCTAATTCCATGGTAAGCTATGTTATGGATACCAGATAGTTGATACACTACACATATGTAAATTTATATACATACATATTTTAAATATAACCACCCATAACTGGAGTACAAACATTCGTGCACATCACATAAATGAATGCCCCCAGCGGGACTCGAACCGGCGATCGCTGGCACAGCAAGTAGGCCAACAAACTAAGCCAAACGTGTCGTCAAATTATGTAATACTAGCAAAACCCGCGGCTTCGCTCGCGTTAAAATTTTCATCACTTATTTTATCTCCTATGATGAATGAATTTCAAAAATCGCTGAAACACGTATTTATTTAAATGTATTGAAGAGAATTAATACCAAGTTTTTAGAAATTCTGATCATAAATATTTTTTGGGTTGTGTTATAACGTGTACTCCCGTGGGAATGAGATAATCTCCCGCGGTAAAAAGTATCTATATATTGACCCGGATATCCAGCTATCATCATACCAAATTTCATCAAAATCCCTCCAGTCAAATCAAATCAAATCAAAATATACTTTATTCAAATAGACTTTTACAAGCACTTTTGAATCGTCAATTTTACATTTTAAATTTAAATTAAATGTCAGTGTAGTCAGTCCGTGAGGAAGCTACCACCGGCTCGGAAGGCAGTTCTGCTGAGAAGAGCCGGCGAGAAACTCAACAGTTGTTCTTTTAAAATAAAAACTGTGTACAATATTGTAATACAATAATTATTATATATTTATCCTACGTGAGATCCAACCAGATATTAGTTCCACACATTGATAACTCCGAAGTATTCCGTGATTGTATAATAAGCTTTATTCACTAATACATTTTTAATTTTAGATTTAAATTGTTCAAATGGCAAGCTCAAAATCGATTGTGGAACTCTATTATACATGCGTACACCTTGCCCCATAAACGATCTATTTACTTTTTGAAGGCGAAAGCTACGCGATACCAGTTTTTCCTTATTTCTAGTGTTTATTTTGTGTATATCACTGCGTTTTAAATAACAATGAATGTTTTGTCGGACAAACATAATATTACAATATATATATTGCGATGCAACTGTAAGTATACCAATTTCCTTAAACAAATCTCGTAGGGTATCCCGAGCTCCGATGTTATAAATTGCCCGAATAGCCCTTTTTTGGAGAATAAATATAGATTTTATATCGGCTGCATTACCCCACAACAAAATTCCGTAAGACAAGATGCTGTGAAAGTAGCTGAAATAAACAAGTCTAGCAGTATTAACATCTGTTAGCTGCCTGACTTTCCTAACCGCGAACATAGCGGAGCTTAGTCTACTCGCGAGAGATGAAAGATGGGGGCTCCACTGAAGACCCGAGTCCAATGTTATACCTAAGAATACCGTGGAATCTACAGTATCAAGAATCTCATTATTTAAAAACAAACTGAAATTCTGTCTCCTTACATTAGGTAGGGTAAAATGTATACATTTAGTTTTCTTGGTGTTTAATGCTAAGTTGTTAATATTAAACCACTTAAGTATGTGAGATAATGCACTGTTTACTTTGTCATAATTAGTTATATTTCTATCCACTTTAAAAATTAAGGAGGTATCATCCGCAAACAGTACAATATCACACAATTCATTAGCATAGAAAGGAAGATCGTTTATATAAACTAGAAACAAAAATGGACCCAAAATAAATCCCTGCGGAACACCCATTCTCAGAGGGGATCCGGAAGAATTAACGTTATTTACAGCGACTTTCTGAATCCTACCACTAAGATATGAAGCAATGAGATCAAGAGCAATGCCACGAATACCATAATGACTTAGTTTAAGCAGGAGGGTTTCATGTTCTACGCAATCAAAGGCTTTAGATAAATCACAAAAAACACCAATTGCATTTTGTGATTTTTCCCAAGCGTTATAAATGTGTTTAAGAAGAGCAACTCCCGCATCGGCTGTAGACCTACCTTTGGTAAAACCATACTGTTCACTATGGAAGATGCTATTAATATTGAAATGAATTAACAATTGGTTTAGAATAAGTTTTTCAAAAATTTTACTCATAGATGGCAATATAGAAATCGGTCTATAATTGCCAGGATCATTTTTATCTCCACTTTTAAAAAGAGGTATTATCTTACTTAGTTTCATAAGATCAGGGAAAGTTCCATAATCTACACATTTATTGAAAATAAAGGATAAATGTGGTGCAATATCAGTTATTATTGAGTTGAGTAATTTAACAGACATGCCCCACAAATCACCAGTTTTCTTAAGGTTAATGGTTTTGAATACTTTAATAATATCTTGTGCATCTACATACGAAAATTTAAACTGGTGATCACAGTGATGAGTATGTTTATGTAAGAGGTTAATCGCGTCTAGGGAAGATGATTTTAAAGAAGATGTTACCTTTATTGGGATTTCAGAAAAATAATTCTCAAAAGTATTTGCAACATCTTCGTCTGAGCTCAATACTACGTTATCTATTGCTAGCTTCACAGGTTGACTATCGATCTTAGATCTTCCAGCCGTATGAGTAATTACATCCCAAGTTGTTTTAATTTTATTATCTGAATTTATAATTTTATTTCTAATAAATATAGACTTAGCTTGAATGCAAACATTTTTAAAAATCTTTGAATACGCTCTTACTCGACTATGGAACATTGGGTCATGATTCCACTGCCTCACACTATACAATTCATATAATTTATCTCTACTTCGGTATATGCCGACAGTTGCCCAGTCGCTAAGTTTCAGTTTAGTATTTTTATAAAAAGTTTTTTCTTTAAAAATGTTATTAAATGACTTTAAAAGTGAGTTGAAAAAAATGTCATAATGGTTATTTGGATGATCTGAAGTCATTTCCATTTTATGCAAGTGCCGTGTCACTTTCTCTTTGAAAGAATTGATTCTACTTATTGTAACTGGTCTACATTTAATTATTTGTCTTTTATTGATAATATTGTTGGCTAACGAAAATTTTTGACCAAAGTGGTCTGAACTTAAATTTTTTATAATCGATACATCGAGTACTTCACAATTACAAAACACATTATCTATACATGTGGAGGATATATTAGTACCTAACACGAGTTGGTTCGCAAAAAATATTAGTTAAGTTATATGATTTAAATAAATTTAGAATGCGATTACTGAGTACTGTTACTTGCAGTATGTCTACATTAAAATCTCCACAAACGATTACAGCTTTACTATTAGTACATAAATTTTTAAGGACATCATCCATTCTATTTTCAAAGATATCAAAATCACCCGAGGGGGGCCGGTACACGCATAATATAATAAACTGTTGAAACTCAACACAGGATAGTTCTATGGAACGTTCGACAGAGAGTGCCACTATGTCCTGTCGGCCCTTGCAGACTACATCACTTCTAACTAATATAAGAGAACCACCGCGAGTAGCTTTCACTCTAACGAACGAACTTGACATTTTATAATTTTCAATATTTAAACTATTATTATGTTTTTTACTAATAATATTAGTACAATTTGAGAGCCAGTGCTCTGTGACACATAATAAATGTATATTAAATTTTTTTAGAAATAGTTCCACTTCTAATTCTTTGCCACCTAAACCTTGTATGTTTTGATGCACAATGTTAAGAGTATATGGCTTAGGCTTTGTCTTAATATTTAGTTTAAATTGGAACTAATCATGTCAGTATTATTTATTAAAACATTACAAGTTATACTATGTATAACAGGGTTCTTCAAATTATATGCTACTAAAGTAGCAATTTGTTTTTTATAATAATTAGGTAGATACATTGTATCTTTTGTCAACTTAAAACTATGGTGAATAAATTTATTCACATCAAAATAAAATAAAGCGTCGCTATGACGGTGGGTCATGTTGTACATTGTCAAATTCAAATTATAGATATACTTATTTTGTTTCTCTGATAGAGTACTAGAATATGGAAATGAGCAAATTATAAAACTACACTTTGTCTTATTGTGCATATCTAGTAATTTTTCAATACTTTGAATAACATCTTTTTTCCTAACAGACAAACTGTCACCATGTAAAAGTACAATAGTACTATTTTCATTCAAATTCATATTTAAAATCTTATTAATATTGTACTGGTAGCTGGCACCGGGCGAACATGTGTTGTATACATTTCCTATTTCATTACTTAAAAGAGACCCGAAACCTTGACCAATTTTGTCAGAAATTACAATGGTTTTTTTTGAAAGGATATTGGAGGACTTATCACATACATATGGTTTATTATAACAAATAGTATTTAAGTTTTGAGTTTGTATGACCAACTCACCCAGCACCTCAGGACTGTTTTTAGGCTGTATATTTTTAATTTCATTTGTACAACTACACTGGTGTTTATTTGTTAAGGATTCAAATCTTTCTAAATTATAGTTGCATAAATCTACTAAATCACTGGTGGCAAGAATGTGTTCCTGTATTTGGTTTTGTGAGGATTTATATTTTTCACTAATTGATGTCAAGGAGCATGTTAATCGATTTATTTCATCCTGTAAGCAGAGGGTGTCTCGGTCATATCTAGACCTGTGGTGGACCTGTGGTTGGTTGTGTCCAGTGGTTTTTCTTGATGCGGTAACAGACAGACAGACAGACAAAAATTCTAAAAACTATAGATTCGGTCTCTGTATCGATAATAAAGTCTATTTCAATAAGATTTTCTAAAAAATATTTAAGGTACAGATTTGACCCAGTTTTTCATTATACCCACCCACCCAGGATTTCATTATATGTATAGATTTGGTTGATATTAATATCAAAGATACAAGTATTTGTCGTGGACTCACTAGCACCGCACAATATTTCGTTATTGGCAGAGTAGAGAAAGAAATGAATAGTGATTATATGTTTCTATTTAAGTATCTCAAGGTAATTGAGTGCGGAATACTTAATAAAAAAAATCTTTATTTTGGTTAAAAAAAAACTTATAACATTTAATTTAGAAATCATACAAAATATATATCCTAAATTATTGTTTGTAAAACAATATAATTATAAATTTTTAGATATTCAACTAATTAAGGAATTTTTGCCATAAGTTTTCATGCAAATGCTCATTTTGTTCTCATTTAAATCGCTTTTAGTGTACTCAGTGCTTAAGGAGCGTCTCGTAATTAATTGGGTTTTCTTGGGGATAAAATGTCGACTCCACGATTCTGAGTTGTTTGCAGTCTTTTGGTAAGTTAGAAAACAATTAGGCTTTAAATTCTGGATTTAAGAGATACATATTATATAATTTAATTATTATCTAATATTACCATAAAATATAAATTAATAAAGCAATATAATACTACTGCTAAAGTATTATATATCTGTGGTAATACACACTTCTGTGTATTTGTGTGTGTCTTAAATAATTATTTTTTTTTAATAATTCATATTGACATCATCATATCATATAACACACACACACACATTCGCTAAGCTATTTTCTCTAAAAAAAAATAATCTAGAGTAATATTGTAATCAAAACATTATGTTTAAAGAAACACAAATAATTTTGCTTTAAAGAACAAGAGAAAGATTTTTGAGATTCTAAGCCCCTTTTAATATTATATATCTGTCAGAGATCATAATAAATTTAATTCAAGTCGGCAAAAAATAGCCGTTAAGTTACTTTATCGGCTATTATTAGGCACCTAGGGATACAAACAAGTCGCCAGTTTAAAATAAAATACAATATCTACCTGCCAACAACTTGAGGTTGCCTGAAAGAGATAGGTGTTCTAGTGATAAGGCCGCTTTTGTACATAATACTATTTCTATTTTTCTTGTACCTACTAATGTATCTTATTTTAGTGGATGTACAAAAAAGAATATTTATAATTATAATATTTTATTTCATTCAATTCTCCCATTGCTGGGGTTTGTTTTTCACTAACACGGACATCAGTCAAACGTTAAGAGGTAATGTAATTTTATACTATCCCAACATCAATAAGGTAAACTGTTTTATTTTTGTTATCAAATAGTGCTACGAGTATGTTTAAGCGATTATAATGAATAGCTCTATCTGTGATTATTGTTCTGCCCCAGTACAGTTTGTGGTCACCTGCAACCTATTACTGCTATAGTATAGGATATAAATAGATGTACCTGTGGTGGCGGAGCAGACACTCTGTCTCTCCTCGCCTCTCTCATCTGGTCGCGGGGCTCGTCCCGCATGACAGGCGCGGGCCGTATCACGAACGCGTCGACACGCGAGGAAGCACGCATACCGGGCGCTGCGCCCGCGTCGCCGATAGCGTCGCGTACTGCCCCTCGGATGTTTAATATCGTGTCACCGGTTTTAACTCGACGAGACTAGAACAATTAATAGAAGGCTAGGTAGTCAATTTATATACATATATTATGTAGTAACAAAGTAAACAAGTTAAATTCTTGCACCTTTTAGATTTCCATAAGCGATTTCGTTTTCGAAGAAGAAAAACATCTTGAAATGACCTATTTATTTGTGAGAACTTTACTCATTTTTAAAGTCGTTAAAGATTGCTGACCAGATAGCATAGTGGGTTATGGCTTACTTCCTTCGCAATAAACGCAAGCAAGCGCGCAAGGTATGAACCTTCTCAACAGTGAAATATTGAAGAAGTTTAATTATTATTTTTCATCGTTTCAAAGCATTTTTAGCAATTAAATACCGAGATGACTTTTGTTATTAATCAATACAATGTAAATGATAATTACCTTTGAGGTTTTTTCCCATTCTTGTCCGCTACTCCGTTTCTTGCGCTCGAAACTATCTTCTTCTGTTGCACTAAAAACATTCTCCGATTTTTCATCTTCAACTATCGACTCATCGTTCAAGTCTTCTTCAGATTTATTTTTTTTATTTTCTTCTTCAACTTTCGCTTCCTCAGCCCTTAAGATTCTATTTAACTCTTCAACATTTGCAGCTGGAGCAACTATGAAACCATTGTTGGATTCTTTTATATCATTTGCCTCTAAATATTTTTTAGTTGATTTTTCAACATCTACAGTAGATTTTTCATTTTGAAATTCCCTTTCATCCAAAGATTGAGAAAAATTTTCAGTAAATTCGTTATAATTATCTGGCGTTATATTACTATTATCTATATCACTTGAGTATGTATTTCTTTCATCTTTTTGTTTAGGAACTTCAAAAATTTTATTTTCCGATTCTATATTTGATTCATCTAAAGACGACTCGTTTGGTGTAACTAATATACTACTGTCTTCAATATTTGTTTCGAGGTCATCATACTCAACACCAGCAACTTCATTAACTGCAGCATTTTCTATAGATTCTTCATCGTTAAATTCGTTTGTATCAAAAAACGGTTGTAAATGATCGTTGTTAAAATCGGGATCTAAATTAGTTATTTTCCCGTTGTTTTCTTCGATGTTTGGCTTATTGAGGTCTTCGGTGTCGACATAATGTTCGTCACGTAGAGGGGGGTATAGAGGGGCGTCGCGAAGGAGTTCAGCCGCATCGAGGGGTGAGGACCGCTCTGAACTACTCCGGTCGGGGGACACAGCAGGGAGAAAGCCTGTGGATAAAATTTCTAATTAGTTGTAGTTCTTATTATCGTGTTAGCGGTAAAGGATAAAGTAAAATACAACTTCATTAACATTTCAAATACTATTAATGAGCCCAGGAAGTTGTTAAACTACTGAATTAACTATCACCGAACAAAATTAAAACAAAGTTTTCTCATGTTTTCGCGACGATGTAAATAAATTGCATTTCTTATACTAAAAAGGAATAATTTGTTAGAATGAGTATAATCATTTTATTAAGATTTATGATAACAAGATAAAATAATATGTTGGCCTTGTGGGTTAATTGTAATAAGAGCTTGTCAGGTATACGCCTTTATTCATACTTAATCATTCATGTAGTAAGCACCACTTACCACTCATTGTTTAAGAGCAGATAGAAAGGAGTGAAACACTATAGAGATATGTTAATTTTTTTTAATATATACGATATTAATTTTATAATCGGATCGCTATAATAATTATAAATGTAAAATGTTGTATGTGTGTATGAGTGTTTGTTACTCCTTCACGATGACATGGCTGGACGGATTTGGGTAAAATTAAGGAAGCAGATAGATAATGACTTATAATAACACATATGTATATAGGCTGCTATTAGGCATCTAGGACTAATGTAAAGCACCGAGCAAAGCCAGGTTACTCGGTTGTTGAGAATAAAAAATAAATAAAATCTACAGCAATATCCACCAAACAGACGACGCAGCAAATATGTAGAAGAGTATTTTTTTTTATATTTCCGATATACATAATAATAATAATAAACACAAATAATGAAAATATAAATAATATTTTCTATGTGGAAATATCAAATCCAGCACAAACAAAAACTTATGTCCTCAATGACTATAATAGAAATTTATGGCTATGATGTAATTACGCTAACATCACTCTATTGAAATCCACAATGTTTTTCAGGTTTACAACTGGGAGATAAAACTGAGGGATAAAATATGGGTTGATACTACAATAAAATAAATACAAAATATATATATATATATTTTTTTTTTTGTATTTCCGCTTCTCTTAGTAAATCCCTTTAAAATTTATAACAGTGTTCATCTTTTCAGTGTATTTTTTACTTTATGCACCATTTCTTAAAAATCTTAATGGATTTTGATGAAATATTGTATGATGATAGCTAGTTATTCAGGTCAACATATTATAGTATACTTTTTACTGCGAGAAAATAACTCATCTCTGAGAAATTTATACTAAACGTTAAAACTATAGGGACGAATCCGAGTACAGCGAGAGTCAGTCGCTATTTTGTAATATAAAAGCTGTAGGTATGTTTTCAAAAACAAATAATAAATAATCTTACTAACTAAATAAAATATAAATAAACTTTACGTATTCTACAAACAAAGGAGCTTATTTTCATGACAGTTTCATTTAGTTGAGCAAGTTCAAATAAAATGCTTTTAAATTACAGTTTAAAACAGACAAATATCAACCTTTGGCTTTGTGGCGCAGCCGGATGTATGAATTTTTATTACTCAGTACTAAAGTTAACTTTCTAATTCGTGAAATGAAAATTACAAATCCATACTAATATTATAAATGTGAAAGTTTGTGTGGATTGATGGATGGATATTTGTTACTCATCCACGTTAGAACGGCTGAACGTACGAAATTTCGCACAGATGTATATGATGAAGATAGATTTAGAGTCTGAAATAGCGTATAGGTTACTTTTTCTCCCGGAAAAATGTACGATTCCCGTGGGATATATTTATTTTATCCAGGGACGAACCGGAAACGAAGCGAGGATAAGTCGCTAGTATATAATATAAAGGCGAAAGCTTATTTTTGCATATGACGGATGGATGAAATTTAGTGCATAGAAAAACTATGACCTGGAGTAACACGATGGCTACTGTCAGTAATAAAATTTTCCAAATGATTGTGCTACCTTTATATCTTTGTATATATAATTCTTCTATACGTGTGTATGTCACTGAACTCTTCCAAAACAACTGAACCGATTTTGATATTCATTATGTTTGTGTTTGAGTGGGTTTCCGGATTATTTAGAGTCACAACTGGACCAGGCAGGTGAAGCTGCAGTCGGGCCCTAGGATGTTTTTAAATTTTAAATACACACGTACAAAAGATTTATTTATATGTTTGGTTAGAACAACGTCTATCGTGTCCGCTAGTAATGTTATAAGTGACAAAAGGTAACTAGGGACGCACTCGAGCCAAGCGTGAGCAAGTGGCTAGTCACTACATAGTATAAAACAAAGTCGCTTCCCGCTGTCTTTCTGTCCCTATGTATGCTTAGATCTTTAAAACTGCGCAACGGATTTTGATGCGGTTTTTTTAATAGATAGAGTGATTCAAGAGGAAGGTTTATACACATGCATATTATCGTACAGAAAAGCCAAAAAATTCAAAGATTTGTATTTCATACTAATCGTTAAAACGTACCTAAGAACGAACTCGAGCGAAGGTTAGTTGCTAGTTCTTTATAATTAATTCATTTTCAGATTCAAATTATTTTGAGACTTCAATATATAAGTTTAAAAAGTACTAATTAAGCAATCAGTGTAAATTAAATTTGTAACTTCAATTAAAATATACAGTTTATTAATCAGCTTTATATAATTGCGGCTTGTACTTTAAAATTAATTTTAAAACATTAATATAATGCACTCGTATTCTGTTAATCTTATATCAGGCTACTAGCGACTCACCCTCGCTTTGCTTCGGGTTCGTCCCTAGGTAAAAATAAATCTATCCCACGGGAACCGTACATTTTTCCGGGATGATATATAGCCTATAGCCTTCCTCAGTTAACAGGCTATCTAATGCAAAAAGAATTTTTCAAATCGGATTAGTAGTTCCTGAGATTAGCGCGTTTAACCAAACAAACAAACAAACTCTTCAGTTTTATAATATTAGTATAGATTAAAATATAACATAGTAAATTAAAAAAGAATCATGAAATACGTTTACACTTGAAGAAAATATCCCGTAACATATGCAGACATCTATACTAATATTATAAAGCTGAAGAGTTTGTTTGTTTGTTTGTTTGTTTGTTTGTTTGTTTGTTTGTTTGTTTGTTTGTTTGTTTGTTTGTTTGTTTGTTTGGTTGAACGCGCTAATCTCAGGAACTACTGATCCGATTTGAAAATTTCTTTTTGCATTTGATAGCCCGTTAACTGAGGAAGGCTATAGGCTATATATCATCCCGGAAAATGTACGGTTCCCGTGGGATAGATTTGTTTTTGTCTAGGGACGAACCCGAAGCGAAGCGAGGGTGAGTCGCTAGTATATAATAAAATTCTAACTGAGTTGAATCTGTACATTAAATATTTCTTGAAAATCTATAGCTTTTAGAATTTTTCTGTCTGTTCGTCTTTTTGTCTTAAAGCGCATCACGAAAAAACCACTGGACTGATTTTAATGAAATTTGGTATGATGATAGCTGGTTATCCGGGTCAAAATATAGGATACTTTTTACTGCGGGAAAACATCTTATCTACGAGAAATTTATACTAAACCTTAAAATGTAAGTAGAGACGATACCGAGCGGGGCGAGGGTGAGTCGCTAGTAATACAATAAAACACTCGAATTGATTAGATACCCTTTTCTTTAATTTGCTAATAAAAATCGATATAAAATATAATCACCTATTTCGGAAATAAGTGGGACTGAAGAAAACTTTGGTTTCGTCCTTTGAATATTGGTATGTCCTGTGAAGTAATAAGTAGATATAACAATAGTTACATACTTTAATTTTTGATTTTAATTTTATTTTTAAATGTAATATATACATAATATGTGACGTTCCGATCAATAATTAAATCAATATTAAACATTTTAATACTTTGACAATATAAAATTAAAGAGTGCGTGTATGAATGTGTACACGCGCAAGAAGTAAAACTTCTGTAGGTTATCGGTACTCTTTATGAAATTCAATTTATGTTTTAAATAATTAGGAATAGGTAAGATACTAAAAAGACGCATATTAGGCATATTACAATCATATATTTATAGAATATCATTTAAGGAAAGAATATAATATTATTTATCACTAGCGACTCACCCTCGCTTCGCTTCGGGTTCGTCCCTAGACAAAAACACATCGATCGCACGGGAACATTTTTCCGGGATGATATATAGCCTATAGCCTTCTTCAGTTAACGGGCTATCCAGTGCAAAATCGGATTAGTAGTTCCTGAGATTAGCGCGTTCAACCAAACAAACAAACAAACTTTTCAGCTTTATAATATTAGTATAGATTTGTCAGACAATAACAGCGGTTACCATGGCAACAACGTTCGTACATTTTTTCGTAACGCATTCACCAGCTTACCCCCCAAGTCAAGCGTGCCTAAAGAAGTTTTACTTCAATAAAATTTGTGTAAAGGGCTTATTACTTATTATACAGTAGGGACTCATTACAAAGTATACAGCATAAATAAAGCTGTAGTTCAAAGGGCTACAGTGAGTGGAACTGATAAAGGTCGGTAAGTCAGGCGTGAATTTCTATTTGACCGTTCCTTAGAAATGTTGGGCGCGACAAAATTTTATTTCCCTACAATTTTCGTGCCCATCTCTTTGTTCATTAGGAAACTTTGTGCTACGGAATTTTGGTTATAAAGACCCTGAAGGATCTCAAATCATTGGAAATTAGATACAAATTATTATGTAAGTCTATTATTATACTCTTCAAAATTAAGGTAAAACCACAAAAATATTTCTTTTCATTCTCTAATGACTTTTGGTAGAAAATATTTGGATGTCAGAAGACTGATATTTACACGACTTTGTTGATATCAGCAAATGCTTTAATACTAAAATACAAGATGTGAACCAGGAATTTAGACATAGGTCATTAATTATTTTTAATTCAATCTAATTAATGTTCTCTTGAAAAGTTTAAAACAAGCTATTGTATTGTTTCTACATAATAGCGGTATCTGTTATATAAATATAGTGGATCGTCACGACGCTGACTATTACACAGTACAAGACCGCTGGGTTTTAATGAACGCCTTCAAAGGCAAAGTTATTTCAGACAGGATTCAATTTGGTGTTACGAAACAAAATGTAAATGAGATGATGATTAAGCACTTTCCCAGATATATTTTCTCATTTTACATTATAACACTTCCTTCATTAAAATATTTTGAGATTATTCACGTTATCTGTTATATCCTATACAAAAGTTACCGTGAAAGGCAAAGTTATCATATCGAATCCTACTAATATTATAAACGTGAAAGTTTGTAAGAATGTATGTATGTATGATTGTTACTCTTTCACGCCAGAACGGCTGAACGGATTTGGATGAAATTTGGCACAGAGATAGATTATAGTCTGGAATAACACATAGGCTATTATTTATCCCAGAAAAAATGTACGAGTCCCGTAGGATAGGTTTGTTACACTTTCACGCCATAACGTCTGAACGGATGTAGATGAAATTTTACACAGAGATAGATTATAGTCTGGAATAACACAAAGGCTATTTTAGTATCCCGGAAAGATGTGTGGTTCCCGTGGGATAGGTTTGTTTTTGTTTTACCTAGAGGCGGACCCGAGTGAAGCGAGGGTGAGCCGCTAGTAAATAAATAAATCTTACGAATAAGAGCGTTCTTAATATTATCCTTCTATCAATTAAAACTCGAAAAGAAAAACCACCTACGTTGAATAGGTAGGTAACCACGTAGGTTGAATAGTACTACACACCCTTCTAAAACATAATTCTTTATTTGTACATACTAGTGACTCACCCTCGCTTCACTTGGGTTCGACCCTAGGTTGCTTCCGAAAACAAACTAGATTCACTAAATCTATTTACTAAAACACTAAATCAATAAATACCTATATAAAATTAAATCTACAACGAGTTTGTGGTTTAACGTAATTAACGGTGGTGACATTCAATCAACTAACTACTAACTTAACCAAATAGATATGACGAAAAGTTTAGAATCGTCACCCAACAGGCTCTTTTTAGAACTAGTATCGACCCGCGAAGTTTTGAAGTAAAACTTCTTTACGCACGCTTGACTAGGGGGGGGGGGGGGGGGGTAAGTTGGCGAATGCGTTACGAAAAAAGGTACGTACGTTCGTTGCCATGGTAACCGTTATTATTGTCTGACAAATGATATATAATATTATATTCTTTCCTTAAATGATATTCTATCAATATATGATTGTAATATACCTAGCATGCGTTATTTTTAGTATCTCACCTATCTTAATTATTTAAAACATAAATTGAATTTTATAAAGAGTACCGATAACCTACAGAAGTTTTACTTTTAGTGCGTGTACACATTCGTACACGGAATCTTTCAATTTTTTTAATGTTGTTTTTCTTTCTTTCACTGTTCGTGGGGTGCGCCATCTATTGATTAACTTAAGTACTCTTAAAATACCAATATTAAACTTAAATTATTATCCCCCAGGAAGAAAATACAAGATACAAAATATCCTATGTGCTAATCCAGCACATAGGATATTCATCCAAATTCTTTTCAGAGAGTACAAGTATTAATAGTATTCAATTAAACAATAATCAAGAACAACAACAATATCTGAAAGTTCTCGAGAGTACTCATATGGAGTTAAATGATGTTAGAACTGCCGCGAACGTTGTTTTAAAGAAGCTGTTTACTTAAGACCCTAACCAGATTTGCCGGTCCCATTAATATTTCAGCAAAGATTGTCGCCGACCTAAAGTCGTCTCAATATTTCTTAACGAACGTCTTTTTAAATTAAGGTTCTGTCATACAACAGTCCTTTTTACTATTGCAAATATGTATCCGTTCGTTTATTTCAAACAGATTAACGCAATTTTTGGCAAAGAAAAAGAAAACGCGGAAGAGTAAATACTAGTCTATGTTGCTCTGTGATCCATAGTCTATGTATAGCAAATAATTTCCTCAGTGGTGTAGTGGGTAACATGTACGGTTGCACATCCCAGGACGGGTTTGAGTGCCGAGTCGGGCCAATTTTAGTTATAGAGTCTTTCTGTATAGTAAGCCTTAGTAACAGCCCGGAGTTGGGAAGTTGGCGGTGTTTCACCCCCGTGCCTCGGAGCGCACGTAAAGCCGTCGTTCCTGCGCCTTAACTCTCACTGGTCGTGTCTCGTAGTCGTCCCACCGAAGTACGAGAGTGACAGGAATAGACAGTGCACTTGTGTCTGCGCGTATACTTGTGCACTATAGTATCTTCTTGTCTCAATGAGATTGGTCGCCGTGTCCGAAATCGGTCAGGAGGTCTCATTACTAATAGCTACCCACTGATCTTTAATTTGGTGAAGAATCGTTATAATACCCTCCTAACCAATTTCAATAACGCCGGACCAATTTAAGAAAATATCAGTATCATGGAGATCTTAGAAACTAATATTTTTATAGGATATAATACAATAAACAAGTGTTAACGCAGACATTAAAGCGCTCTTCATTCCTTTTAACTCTTATATTTCAGTGGGCGTGATACCTTTTTAACGAGACAGCATATAATCAATATTGACACGAGCTGGGACTCGAACCCACCTGCACCTCGATCTGACCAATGAGACAGTTGAGGCAAAATAAATGGGTAAAATTAACAAACGCATTTATAATATTAGCAAGCTACAGTATACTTATAAAGCTCCTACAATTTTGGTTAAAGTTAGACCACTTTATATGTATTGTGTAGACCTTAACAACAATTTAGAGTAATAACATACAACATTGGTTAACGCCAGATTGCTGTTAACAAAAACACAATTTAATGAGTCCAGTCTACTACAATAATTGTTAGCTTAAACTTTGTATTTGTCAACTAATTGGCGCAATGGTCAGAGATACGCCCGACGAGGATTTCGCTGACACAAACAAACAAGCACTAAGCCGATTTAACTTATATAGATATATATACCTACATATAAAGTTCAATCTGTTCAAAAATAGTTTATTAACAGGCTTTGAAAATAATTAATCTTTTACTAAAAGCACACAGTTTATAGAAATCACATTAAAAATGATTGTTTTGCCGTTAGAAATGATTTTTTTTTCTTATTTGAAGTATAATATTGCTATTCATTATCATAAAAATGCTTTTTTATTGGAAAAGACATGCATATGTTCACGTTACTTAATAAAATATTGTTCCACGTCATCAGATTTGAACGCCACTATTACTACTAACTATTCTTACTGACATTATCAATGCGACAAATTGTTTGGTGCTTAATACATTCTTAGATTTACGCGAATAATTGACATATTAAATAAAACTATTTTATCGGATTATTTCGCGGATTTATTTTGATTTTTGGTTCCCGACGTTTCGAATTTTTTACAGTAATCATGGTCACGGGAGAGACTGAGCTGTTAGACATCTCAACGTCGTTATATACTTGTTACAGACAGTGCCTACCCACAAATGTACAAAAATATTGTAAAACTGTGGGTAGACACTGTAAAATAATCCGAAAATATAGTTTTATTTAAAACGTACTTGTATATAAGCACCGATGCTTGACACGTTACCGTACTAGATAGTTTTGATGAGACTATGTACTATGTCAGAAGTCGCAAGTTTGATCTCTATATGGGCTAAAGATGTATACTTGTTATGTTTTATTACCATTGTGTTATTTGAATAAAATCTGTCTTTTTTGTCTCCAATTTATCGTCTATCTGTGCATTATGTATCAATTTTGCTCTAAATCTATCCAGCTGTATCAATGTAAAAGAGTAACAAAAAAACACACATACAAATTTAATATTTATAGTAGCAATCTAAAACATCAAGTAGAACTCGTTAGATAATACCTTATTAAAAAAATAGTTCTTCAGAAAGTCAACAAACTGAAAAGAGCACATTCAAAACACTTTTACACGTCATACTCATCCATTGCTCCAAAAACGCGGCATAATGGAAGCCTAATCTCGCTCCTTATAAATAATTCCACGTCCCTTAGATTAAGAGGTCTCAAAGAGACTTTTATAGGACACGGGTAATGGCGGGGTTGGTTTCTTAAAGCGATTGCCTGAGGTCGGGACCCGCTGAAGGCATGTACATAAATAATGCTCGACGTTAATTATCTTTTGTAAAACGTCGGTTTTAGAATTTTTTTGTAAGTCTACAACTTCAGCCTAAGTTTAGATGATGTCTTTTAGAATGCATTTCTCTTTGTTTTTTGTTTGTTTATTTTTTACACTCTACGTTTTCAGTGGTAATGTTATTGTTATATCGCTATGTGATTGTTATATCGCTAATATAAATTTTAATTTATTGAGCGGACGGGACAGGACAGTTCACACAGCAAATATTTGTAATAAATCTAAAGGTTTTTAAAATTTAGCGCTGTTAAGACCTTTTTAAAATATTCTCAATATTTTTTTCATACTTTCATGTTATACTGTCATAAAGAGACCAGCTTTACCCACCCATTAATAATTGTTTTTACAGTAAAAGCGTAATATCTGAACATATTAAAGCCCTTAGCATACCTATAAGTTCATGAATACAAAAAATTGGTCAAGTGCGAATCGAATTCGCACAGGAAGGGTTCCGTACTATCGTACATTTACTTTTATTAATATGACTTTTACTCTATGTATGTAGTATGTTAACTTTGATGATCGATTACGAACGTTAAAAAATGTTTCATGTATTTTTATTTTTCACGAAATTTCTAAAGTTCATATAAAACTTTCACTAATAAAGCTAAAACATCAATGAACTTAGATTACTTTTTCCAACATGCGACACGAGTATAGTCGCGGTGGACACTAGTCTATACAAATAAATAAAATTGAAATATCTGTTTGTAATGTTGAAATAATAAAGGCTTTTTACTAAATGCACATGAAATGATATACGGTACTTATAAGAAAAACACTATTTCAATATTTTTTTTGTCTGTCTGTCAGTTTATTTCGGATAATCTCCTAAACGGCTAGACTGATTTTAACGGGATTTTCACCGGCAGATAGCTAATGTTGTAAGGAGTAAGTTGGGCTACTTTTATTTTAGAAAAAGTTGTATGTGCCTATGGACGAACCCGAGCGAAGCGACAGTAAGTCGCTAGTATAGTAAGAATATTATTAATGTGAATTGGCCTAATTTGAACTACGTTGTATGTATTTTTAACGAAAAGCCCTCTTAAATCCGCGACGCTAAGTAACCCTCAGTTTTATTGCCACTTGATATAATAAAGCTATTCAATTTAAATTGGCCATGAGGAGCTTTCCATTAACTAAATGTGTATAAAATATAAAAATACATAAAAAGAACATCAAGTCATGTCGTAGGTATTTCTGTTGTCAATTAGATGAGGATTAATTTATTATTTAACTAGCAGTAACGTCGGGAAACAAAAATCAAAATAAATCCGCGAAAAAATCCGAAAAGATAGTTTTATTTAAATGTCTAATATTCGCGTAAACCTAAGAAAGTATTAACTAGCAGTACTTCGCGGCTTCGCCCGCGATCAATTGCTGATATAGCACAAGTTTAGTGTATGGGGCGCGGCCTCTAGAGGTGTGGGTGGTATTTTTGGATAGAAAAGATGATATACATATATAACAAATATTTTTTAGGAAATCAAGGAGTCAAAGTTATGGAGAACCAAAGTTATAAAATTATCATATTTTTTTCATACCTAAATAGGTCAATACTAAAGATAAACATACTTTTAAAGAATAGTAAATATGTTTTTTCGTGTACAATTCATATTTTCACAACAATTAAGATATTTAAGTTTCAATTTTTCAATAATTTTACTTAAAACAATATTTATATTTATTATTAGGGTTCCGAGCCTCAAACGGTAAAAAAAGGAACCCTTATAAGATTATTTTCTTGTCCGTCTGGCTGTCCGTGTGTCACCACCGATTTTCTCAGGAACGAGTGGACCTGGCAAGTTGAAATTTATACCAGATACTGAGATCTATTTAGGTGTATAAAAAACAAGGTCCTGAGTCAACACGATAAAAAGTAAAAATATAGGCAAATTTAGATTTTCGCGAAAACGTCTTGTAAGTACCAAAAACCTTAATTTTCAATTTTTTTGCCTTGCTTTTAACCAAAAATGACAATTCTGGTCAACCGGAAGTACCATATAGGTTTTGGGTCAGAAACCTATATGGTAGGTAGTTCCCGTTGACCTAGAATCACGAAATTTGGCAAAAAGCAAGGTTTTTATGCACCCCTATGATATGAATATCAAATGAAAGGGTTTGCCGAGAAGTATACGAAAAACAGTAAAAAACATTAAACAAAAAACAATCAAAAAACAAGCTTTTATTTAAGTGCTCTAAAAAGCAAAGAAGTGTAATTTTTTACATGCGTACATAAGTACACACACTTTTTTGATCTTTTATGATTTTTATCTCTTTTTCGTCTTTAGTTTTACTGAGATAAATGCTATTTGTATTCCCTGCAACAAGTATTTCATATTTTTTTCTAGAAAATGAAAGCTTAAAATTAAAATGTGTGTTTTACTTTTAATGTTGCACTCTAGTAGACAAAAACAGGTAATGTATGCCGCTTGCGTTAACAGAGACGCGTGACTAATTCCGCAAAGTGGGGTTATAGTGTTGCGACAAGTTCATTCATGTCACGGGGATATTCGTGTTAGTATTCATGCGAAAATTACAACTTCTCTCCGGCACTTAACCTGGACTTTCCTTTATAACGTGCTTTTAATAGCTTCTTTCCTAACAATATACATACATATGTATTTATGTATGTACATTGTACGTTAACAAATCTTGGAATACGACGTATTTGGTAAGGTATGTGAAATTCAG
The DNA here is from genome assembly GCA_033884665.1 of Argynnis bischoffii washingtonia. Lineage (NCBI taxonomy): Eukaryota > Metazoa > Arthropoda > Insecta > Lepidoptera > Nymphalidae > Argynnis > Argynnis bischoffii. Next base: position 9,507,015 of record JAEMGE010000029.1, read on the forward strand.
ATGATAGTATAATAGTATGATACCATCTTACTCATCTGATGATGAAATGGATTTTTAATGACTGGTAGTAAAACATACGGAATCATTTTGATGTTGTTCTATACATTAGGTATAGTGTTCATCAGTGAGCGTTTGTGTTTTTGTTAAAAACAAAAATACTTTATTCAAATACACTTTTAAAAGACTTTGAATCGTCAATTTTGCATTTTAAAGAAAGCAGTTCTGGAGAGAAATTAGCTTTTTAAATATAATACTAATTTACAATATTGCAATACAATAATTATATTTTTATTCTGCGTTAGTATCAACTAATAATAATCACACACATTTATATCTGTGTATACACGGTACATATACCAAAACAACATTTTTTTACAATTTTTGTCTGTCTGTCTGTCTGTTTGCTCCGGCTGATCTCTGAAACGACTGGACCGATTTTAACGGGACTTTCACTGACAGATAGCTGATATTATAGGGAGTAACTTAGGCTACTTTTATTTTAGAAAAAAAAAATTAAAACCAAAAAAAAATTAAAAAAGTTTATTTTGGGAAGCAACCTAGGGACGAACCGAAACGAAGCGAGGGTGAGTCGCTAGTAAAAGATAAAGCAGATATCATGGCCAGATATCATTATTTGTGTTTTTGCATCAATAATACTTTAAAAGTCAGAAGTTCAAGTACTGTGTATATTTATTTAATAAAAACGGATCATATTTCTAATCCAAAATCTAAAGAAGACGTATTAATATCGGATCACATTAAGAAAATTAGTAAAAGCATCAGGTGTGCCACAGGGGACTGCGCTGGGAGATGTTGGAAATTTTCAAAAAGTAACATTACAGGAATGTAGTACAAGGAAAATGTCCTGAATTGAGATTCCTGGCACGTGCGATGTGTAAGATCTTATAGCTAAGGTTGAAGCAACGAACACTTATGAATTTAGATTTTAGGATGCATACAAATTGGCAGCTTCCGAGCTACAAATGGAGCAGGAACTAGAACTTTAAAATAACACGAATTTATCTGGATTTTGTCATTTTATATTATAATGCTCATGAATAAAACATGAAAATGTATGTGTAAATATTTGACGACCGTCTGCTTCGATTGTTGAGTGTAGGTAAGAGCATAGATGGGGTTGATAGCATTAAGATGCGCTACGTTTACTTCAAAAATTGTGGGAAAGCTTATTAAAAGTCGTAGTCATATCTTGTGGATGGAGATCACAGGTTCGAGTCCCAAAGTTAAACATCATCACCGAAATATAAACAAATATATAGATTTATCTTATATAACATTCGAAGTAAAAGTTACAGCAATGAATAGCGTCGTTGATTCTTCATTCAGTAGTAGTAGGCTAACAATCATCTGTCAATAATGTAATAAGGGCCCACATCGCCTCGCGAGACAGAAGGGGTGAGAAATGTCAATATTCATTACTATCCAATTTAAACTTGCATGGGTTATACCCAAGGTAATTTAGTTGACTACGACGATAGATATTCGTGAAAGATTACGTCATATATTCTTCTATTATTTACAGTATTTCATACATTTTTTTTATGGTGCTCAGTGATAAACGAGCAGACAGTCCACCTGATGGAAAGCGATACCTGTCGCTCATAACACCTACGGTTCATGCACTTAAGTTTTATGTAACAAAACTGAAGAACCGGAACACAACAATGCAATCATTGTTGCTTGGCGGCAGAAATAGATAAGGGGGTAGTACCCATCCAGTCGGATTCCCCAGGCTTGACAGAGTCCTACCACCGGCGAAAATATAATATCTGGGCGACCGAGTTTCGCTCGGAGTTTTTTTTTTGTTATATTGTATTTTTAGATGAAAAAAAAAACTAAAAACTTGAATAAATAAAAAAAAACAAAAGTAAAAACTTTGTATCCGACCAGGAATCTTGCACCTTTGCCGCTTGACCACGATGCTTATGCCCGAGCGTAAGAAATTATCAACCATATTTTATGTAGAATGCGAAAGAAAACTGTATGAAAACTCGAAAACACGCGTTTTCCCAGACATGAGACTAATTTAGATCGATTTTTCGCCCCTGAAAACCCTCACATACCAAATTTCTGCGGAATCGTTAGAGCCTTTCTGAGATCGCCGGTATAAATAAATAAACACAAGAATTGCTCGTTTAAATATATTAGACTTCAGTTTTAAAACGTTTGAATATGTTTCTCTGTTTATTTCGACTAAACTTTGTTCGACTAAGTTCAATTTTGATGAAATTTTAGTTCTTTTTGTATACTAAATCCTAATTTATTTGTCTCTAGATTAGTGTAATCATGAACATAATCTATACAAATATAGGTTCCATGTGGAATCATTTTAGTAAGAGATTAAAAATTGTACCTACTAATGTTATAAATGTGGTTGTCTTTATTATTCGTTTTTTCGTGTAGATATAGTTTAAAGGCCAATGAGTGTCACATATATATTTAAAATAATTGTATTTGTAACAGAGTTTATAAGTAATTTATTACGAACCTAAAAATGATAAAATCCAATTGTTTATCTTTTCAAACAATGTAAACATAATATCTAATTAGTGAATTTAATTAAGATTTTATTTAGAAAATAGCATATTAAGCATAAATCAGCTTGATTTAACAGAAATTTTGTTAAGTACCAACTCAAGAGTGCAAAAGCTTAATGAAATAAAGAAAATTAAGTTTAAATTACTTACTCTTAACTAGAAAAGTTTTGCAAAGCATTTGATTTAGACTGTGCAGTGTACAATCGTGACCGTGTGTGTGCCGTGTACGAGAGCAGTATATTGTGGAGCAAAGCAAATAAGACTTCGCCGCGAACTTAATACGTTGACTCGATTTCACTAACGACCAAAATTAATAAAACCTCTTAAAAAATTTCCATCAACGAGTATCTAAGATGGTCATCTATCAATCTCTAATAGGCCAAAAATGTAAAAGACATATTTACGTGGACTTTCAGGGCGGATCACAATAACTTATCCAAGTGTGGCCTTTTAACGTAATTTGTATGAAGCTTATGTCAAGTTTCTATCTATAGTAGAGAAACCTTGAGATAGGTTACTAGGAATCCGGCGTTAGTCGCAAGCGGCGCAATGCGACCTTTTCACACTGAAACCTGAATTGAATTCATAATTAACTACAATTTAATTATGCTTTTGGTTTTGGGTTCACAAAAAGACTCTAACAACTTCATTATTAAAAGGAAATCGATTAGTTTTATTTATAACTTTTTTTTTCTATGTTCAGACATTCGACCATTGCAGTTTTATTATATGTATACATATTCATTCTTGCTAATCTGTGGTATCCACGCTCCGATGATGTTTTAAGGTTAGTATATAGTACATATTAAGATGGGATGGATTTCCCTAAAACATACTATATTTTACTGTTTAAATGATAATTATATATTATACTAAAATAAAAAAAATCTTAAACTAAAAAAAAAATTAGATATGTTGGAGTTACATTATTGACTTATATTCACCGATATTGCAAAAAATATATGTATTAGACAAATATGCCTCGAGCGGGGCTTGAATCAGCAAACTCGGACGAAAAGGCAAACGCTTTAAATACTATCTGTGTGCCAAATTTCATTTAAATCGGTTCAGTAGTTTTGGCGTGAAAGCGCGACAGACAGACAGAGTTACTTTTGTATTTATAATATTAGTAAGGATTCCTAAACTGTTCAACTAGGGGGTAGTTTATATCTTATTGTACAATTTTTCATAGTAAAATTTTTCTCATAGTAAAAATTTTGATTTTTTTTTTATCTTTATAAATATTTTATATTCATTTTTGCAAGTACAGATTAACAATGCAACAGACAATTTATAATGATTACAATAATTAGGTAGCATTACAGCAGGGTTACCTTTATCAGTGATTATTTTAATCAAACCGATAGAAACATCTATATAGAAATCAATACAAAAACTTTACAAATAGAAAATAAAACGCGTGACCTACTGACTACGGCCTAATAATATTAACTGGTACTACTTACTACTTCGCCCAGGTACCTAACATTAGCATATGTGTTATTTCATGTTATAATCTATATAGTATATACATTATACATATATACTAAACTAGCGACTCACACTTGCTCTGCTCGGGTTCGTCCCTAGTTACATTTTAACGTTTAGTAGGTATAGATGTCTCAGAGAAGAGATTAGATTTTCACGCAGTAAAAAGTGTCCTTTATGTTGACCCGGATAACCAGCTATCATCATACCAAATTTCATCGAAATCTGTCTAGCGGTTTTCTCGTGATGCGTTCCCAGGCAGACAGACAAAAATTCTAAAAACTTTAGATTCGGCCTCTGTATCGATATTCGAAATATTCGATTCAGTTAGAATTTTATTAAAATACATGTAAAGATTTCATCTAAATTAGTCAAGCCGTTTTAGCGCGAAGGATTAACACACATATATAGAACATTCGCATTTATTATAGCAGTACGATTCTCAGTAAGTGTGCTTCAAATTCATTTCTTCTTGTCTTCAATAGTAGATGGATGATAAACAAGTCGTGAAACAAATGTGCAACAGCGAAGTGCATTGGAACGTAATAGATGCGAATAAATGTTCCCAGACGACTTATACAAGACTACAATTGATATCGCTAACGGAAAAGTACAAAAGTTATACAAATAACATGCATCATTGTTTGTGAAAATAATATTTGTATAATTTATACAATAATATTTACACTAATAATGTTTACTTATCTAATATATGTATTTAAATGAGTAATTCTTGTATATTTATATCTTTATATCTTTATTTATTTATACCAGCGATCTTGGAAACGGCTCTAACGATTTCGCCGAAATTGGGTATGTGGGGGATTTCAGGGGCGAAAAATCGATCTAGATTAGACTCATGTCTGGGAAAATGCGTGTTTTCGAGTTTTCATGCGGTTTTCTTTTGCATTATTTTACGCAGAATATGCTCGATAATTTCTTACACTCAAGCATAAGCATCGTAGTCAAGCGGCCAAGGTGCAAGATTAACAAGTATAGGTGTGTCCGAGTTCGAATCTCGATCGGATACAAAGTTTTACTTTTTGTATTTTTTCAAGTTTTTAGTTTTTTTTTATCTAAAAAATACGACGTAAAAAAAAAGAACTCCGAGCGAAGCTCGGTCGCCCAGGTACTATTAATAATCTAACTAAGTGTTATGTGACGTGGCCAGAATATATTAGTCTTCCGCTATATTTTCATCTCTTCTAATATTAGTTTAGTGTCAATTATTATAACAATTTGTCTGAGGAGTCAATTTGTTTAAGGAGACAAAGAAAATGTCTGACTCGCCACACATATGTATACAGAAAGGTCTTGCGTACTATAGACCAATCATACGCAGGAATGCACGTGTTAATTCAGGGACAACTTTCTGAAGAGACAATATTCGTCGAATTTATACGCAATTTAATATATATACCTTTCGAACATTAAAATAATCGGGTATTTAAATAAAACTATCTTTTGGGATTTTTTCGCGAAAAATTTCGAAAAGATAGTTTTATTTAAATGTCTAATATTCGCATAAATCTAAGAAAGTATTATAATCGGGTATTATGAAATATTATATCAATTAGAAGATCTGTGTAATCACGTCTAAGGGTCAAGTCTAGGATAGTGCATTAAATGCCAGGCTTTAAGCGTGAACATCCTGTTAGATCAAATTAATTTTAGCGCCGAAAGATCGAGGACAAATACGTACATACATTGTATTATCTAATATCTATACGTTAATAAAGGATATAAGTATCACTCATCTATACATTAAATAAAATTGTAACTTATACGAATCTTAACAATAAATATTTTTTGGAAAATCTTATTGAAATAGACCTTATTATCGATACAGAGGCCGAATACATAGTTATTAGAATTTTTGTCTGTCTGTCTGTTACTGTACCACGGAAAAACCACTAGAGGGATTTTGATGAATTTTGGTATGATGATAGCTAGTTAACCGGATCAACATATAGGATACTTTTTACTGCAGGAAAACATCTTATTTCTGAGAAATCTATACTAACCGTTAAAACGCACCAAGGGACGAACCCGAGCGGAGCAAGAGTGAGTCGCTAGTATGATATAAATTTATATTTAATAAGACCATGACAGTTTGCTTTGTCAACAATTTGAACATATTTTAAGCGTTTTACAACTTTCCCATTTGAAATTTCTGCTTCAAAAACTTCTATCTAAATTCCATGGACCCTCCCAAAGTAATCACCGTCATTAGCATCGGCAAGAGTCTCACGTAACGACAATTTGTGGTCCCTCCGATATTAACTCTAATTCCTTAATACCTTCAAAATAGAGTTGATTATCGCCTGCCATTATTACTACTAGGATCGCGATCTTTAACTTGGTGGTAATAAGGTACATTATGTCGAACTCCACGTTAGTTTGCAGACGATAGAAGCGCGATTCGTTAAGGATCATACATTTTGTAAATTTTGTTGTTATTGTTTTGGGGCATTTTTACAAAATTAAGTTAAAAATTTTTTAATCTAATATAAAAGTCACTTAACTTAATATCTATGAAAAAACGTAATATTATACTCCATTCTTCGTAACTATTTTAGTTATAGCAACAACTAATCAGAATATCTTTATCTATACTAATATTATAAAGCTGAAGAGTTTGTTTGTTTGGTTGAACGCGCTAATCTCAGAAACTACTAATCCGATTTGAAAAATTCTTTTTGCATTAGATAGCCCGTTAACTGAGGAAGGCTATAGGCCAATATATATATATATATTATAGGCCAAAATATATATATTATAGGAAGGCTATAATATATATATCATCCTGCAAAAATGTACAGTTCCCGTGGGATAGATTTGTTTTTGTCTAGGGACGAACCCGAAGCGAAGCGAGGGTGGGAGAGTAAAAAATAAATTTACACGATGTGTGTTCATGTTACTTCGCTCATATTGACGTTATAATACAACAAAGCCTAATTCTATTGGTTACGAATATCGAAGCGCAATGAAACAACGAATTTGGCATATTTTAGTTGATTTGTGTTTGAATTTGCTTTGTTTGTTAAGTTAATGTTTAGATTGGATCTGTCGTTGCTAAATTGGCTCATGTTGGAATTAAAGGAAATCGTTTACACAACGTCGAACGAGTGAGTCCGGGAATAAATTATTTAGTTTAAACTAATGTTATCAGATACATATGTACATTGTGACAGTGCTGTTGACGTTTAAACGTAAAGCTTTGGGTTATTTCATTGTTCATAGACATTGTTTATTATAATTTCTATTGTAGATACGTCTTGAGGTCATAATATCATCAATCATTATAATTTTTTAAGCTTTAAGATGGCTACATGTGCATAGATATGTATACAATAATATTTAATTTTAGACTAAGTTCTGATAAGATGATTTCAATTTATAATCCACAATAAGTAATTTGTACATTTGAAATTATTTGACTGTTTAGTTAATCTTATATATTTAAACGAGCAATTCTTGTTTATTTATTTATTTATTTATACCAGCGATCTCGGGAACGGCTCTAACGATTTTGCTGAAATTTTGTATATGGGTGCTTTCGGGGGCGAAAAATTGATCTAGATTAGTCATATGTCTGGGAAAACGCGTGTTTTCGAGTTTTCATGCGTTTTTCTTATGCATTATTCTACGCAAAATTGAATAGCGACATCTATACAATTGTCTCAGTATCACTTAGTCACTTAATGTAAAATTATTTTTAAGCCAAATTAAAAAGAAAATTGTTCTTATCGCGACATCTATACAACTTTCTCGGTAACACTTAGTCACTTAATGTAAAATATACAATCTTTCAAGAACTCCGAGCGAAGCTCGGTCGCCCAGGTACTTTAATCAAAGCTAAAAATGTCAACTTGTATGTTTTAAAATCAAACTAATAGTTAATTGTACACTAAAAAAAGTATCGACATCTAGTTAGCCATTTTTAATAATGCACCAATGTCAAAGACTGACAGAAAGTTAGGAACAAAAATTTTTCCATTACACCCCACACATACCTTAATCATAAACGCTAAAAAAATATATAACTGTGATCCTTTCACATTTTAATCAAATACAAACGATCATAAGAAAACAAAGATCTGTATCGAATTTCAAATGAATGTTAAAAAGATATGAAATTTGAAATTTAGATGACATATTCGTAATATCCAACTACAGTGAATGTATTTACATTATCACGAGGTACTCGTATGCTCTGTGTTCGCTGAAACTAGATTATTTGATTGTAATATACCTAATATTCAGATAGAATATATTTCGGCCACATGAAGCAAATTTGACTTCATTATAATATTTTTATTTATATTATATTATGTTTGAAATTTCGAGTTATAAATATGTAAAGAAATCCATACATATAATAAAATTCTAACTAAGCTGAATCTGTACATTAAATATTTTTTGAAAAATCTTATTTAAATAGACTTTATTATCGATACAGAAGCCAAATTTATAGTTTTTAGTTTTTTTTGTCTGTCTGTCTGTCTATTACGGCATCACGGAAAAACCACTGGACAGATTTCGATAAAATTTGGTATGATGATAGCTGGTTATCCGGGTCAACATATAAAATACTTTTTACTGCAAAAAAAATCTCATCTCAGAGCTAAATAAATAAATAAATAAATAAATGTTAAAACATAACTAGGGACGAACCCGAGCGGAGCGAGGGTGAGTTGCTGGTTAAATTATAAATAAGCAAAATGTTTAGGTAAAACACATACATTATTAAAAAACATAAACACAAACATAAACTATATGCTAAGAATCTGTTTATTATTAAGCCTTTATTACTGACATTAAACATAATTTTTTTGTCAACATTCTTATCAAAACAAACGTTATCAGCCCAAATGCAAAAGTTTATTTAAAGGTTTGATTGCAAGTCGTATTTCTATGACGAAATTGTCCTAATTAATAACATTTGTACATATTTATTGTCCAATTCATTCACAATATATTCAGTTAAATTCAATAAATAAATATATTGGGACAGTACCACACGGCACCATCTAGTTCCATGGTAAGCTACGAGGTTTGTGTTATGGATACCGAATAGTTGATACACTACACATATATAACTTTAAATATATACATATTATAAATATAAACACCCATGACTGGAGTACAAATATTCGTTCTCATCACACAAATGAATGCCCTCAGCGGGGCTAAAACCCGCGACCGCTGGCACAGCAAGTAGTGTCGCTACAAAGTGAACCAAACGTGTCGTCTTATAATTATTTTATAATTTAATCTAATGATGTAAGTATTAACCTTCAGAAAATACAGTCAGTATGTGACCAATGTACTCGTACATTGCCTTTACTATAAAAAAGCAACAATTTGTAAATTAATAACGTAACTTCGACGATTTCCGTTACAATAGCGTTTTTCCGTTTCCACAAAAAGCTCTTTGATGCAGTGGACATACATTTCTTCACCATGAAATTGTTGAAATCAACATATCTGATGAATATTTTCTGAAGTCTCCAAACTGTGTAAATTTTACACAGTAACTCTTTATAATATTAGTGTAAATTTTTCTATCTAAAATAATATGACTTTATACATTGTAATGAAACCGTCATTATTTATAAAACCCAACCTGACCTAAACAAATCGTCCAGTAATTAACATGTTTGGTGCTACTCGACCGTATAACAATTTCATTATTGATAATAACCCATGTTCTTTGCCCAGTAAATATACTAAATTAGACCCTCACACGTGACAATAAAGTCTATATCTTGTTAAAACAATAGAAGCTATAAATCGAACCTTTCCGAGATTTACATTAATTTAAAAGGGACATTCCGTAACACGAATATCGCTCCAGCAACGACTGCGTTAAACAGGGTTTAGGATAATTATCTACAATAAAATAAATTCCTAAGCCTCGAACGGCTTATTCAAAGTGAATATTTTGAGCTTTTGCTTTTTTTAATTGTATATATTGACTTTCAATGACAAATGAATTAACACTAAGAGGTGACTTTTCAGGCCTCAAATAAAAATTATCTAAAAAATCTTATACAAGGAACAACATTGTAGCTCTTTATTTAGATTATATTTTAAGAATATAATATTTTTTCATATTAAATTGAAAATTGTTGTAATACTGAGATACAATATTGTTCTTTGCAGGTATTGAAATAAATTATAGCCTGTCTGACTATGGGAAGTAAATCTGTAATGTTACATACATTACAGATTTAATTCAATTTAGTGAATGTTATATTTTTAACCGACTTTAAATGTTGAAGGTATTCACTATATTTGTATGTACTTATACTAAATTAATTTTTCTATGCATTATTATTTAATTTTAGAAAGATAAGTATAAAATATTTATTCTAATTTTATTACTTAGTGCTAGTATTTGTATCCCAGTTCCACGCAGATATGACGTGTACAGTAATTATATTAGGTGTGCATTTATTTAATATATATGTATAATTAATTATATTTAAGTATTAATAAATAATAAATAAATATGCTGGGACATTAACACACAGCACCATCTAGTTCCATGGTAAGCTACAAAGCCTGTGTTATGGATACCAGATAGTTGATATACTACACATATATAACTTTTAAATACATACGTATTATAAATATAAACACCCATGACTGGAGTATAAACATTCATGCTCATCACACAAATGAATGCCCCCAGCGGGACTCGCTCGAACCCGCGACCGCTGGCGCAGAAAGTAGGGTCACTACAAACTGAGCCAAACGTGCCGTCAATATTTATTTATTTATATTTAAGTGTGGAGGGTCTATTCTTTATTTTTTCTTGAAAATTTTATATACAATTTGAGCTTTCAATTGAAAAATTGACAGTCATATACCAAATTGTAATTGAATTTGGCCCCAGGACAGAAAAATTGCCAAGAAATTTCAAAAAATCGAAACACATTACTCCCTTTCACGAAATTGGGTAAAATTATAAAAGCCCCTCGTTTCAGATAGACGCAATAAATAAAGGCAATGTATACGTACAGATGAAGGGCTCGAGATAGTAGCTATCAGCAGTAACTCAGATTGTGTGAGATCCCCTTATCCCGCAAGCGGCTTGATTGAGCCTCGTAAAACAGACGGATTTAGGAGCATTACATGTATATAGTCAGATAAAATTACTAAGTTACACTTGAACTGAGAAAGATTTTATTAGTTTAGCCAATTTTGGTAAAGTAAACCTATGGAAGATTGAAGAAATGCATGAGTGGCTTACAAAAGTGTATTGAAGTGTACAGATAAATAAATTATATTATACTAGTTTTCGCCCGCGGTTGACCTCAGATTATACACCTACAAAAACATTCCTCGTGGACAGTGTCGATTCAGTCGATCATTTATAAAAAAAATCGAATAGGTTTCGCAGATTATCCCTTACATATAAACAAAAGCTAAAATAATAAGAAATGGCGCGAATGTTTTAAATGCGAAAGTCGTTTTAATAGATTTGAGTGTTTGGAATAAGATAGCTTATGTCGTTGTTAAATAAATGGGCTGGACAAATTTAGATGAAATTTAGTAAACACGTAACTATGATCTAGAATAATACATAGGCTATATATATCTATACAAATAATAAAATTGTTACTAAACCGAATCTGTACATTAAATATAATTATCGATACACGGCCGAATTCTATAGTTTTATAGATTTTTTTGTCTGTCTGTAACCGCATTACGGAAAATCCACTGGAGGGATGACGATGATAGTTGGTTATCTGACTCAACATATAGGATACTTTTTACTGCGGGAAAATATCTCATCTCTGAGAAATCTAGACTAAACGTTAAAACGTAAATAGGGCGGAACCCGAACGGAGCGAGGGTGAGTCGCTAATTAACCTATATGCGTTGTATAGTTACCTAGGGAGATATCGAGCAAAACGTGAGTAAGTCGTTAGTATTTATAATTCAAAATATTTTAAGGTTCTGCACACTTAAAACTTTTAAAGGGCGTTAAATGAAACGAAAATTTCACGAACCCTAATGAAATTATAAAAAGATACTTAAACGCTAAGCCTTCGCCTCAAGAGTCCGGAGGAATAAAATAAATATCAGAGAAAAGCTGTATTTTACGGTCTATTTCCACGAGTGTCCTCAGTCAATATTATCCAAGTAATATTTATTTATTAAATCTTCTTATTAACAAAAAAGATAACTCAACTCTATATTCGGTTATTTTTTAATAAAACAAATATTCCTAAAGCACTTGATCAAAATAATACTTATCTATTAAAAATATAACTAAATACTTTATTTCATTTATAAATTAATGTATGAGCTTGTCTTTTAGGTCCGAAACAGAAAGACAAAATAAATACACATAAAATAATATTTACTTCAATAATAACTTCATAATGCCATAATTTAATCACACTAAACTCTAATTTAACAACACTTACATAACTAGAAAATATCTCATAAAAATCAAATCCGAGACCTCCCCCATTCAACGCATTACATATTAAATGAACTACCATAGCTTTAATTTAAATTAAAATTTCTAACAGCAGTATACTTTATACTGTATAGTGTATGCTCTTTGCCATATAATTGCCCGTAATAAAATTAACTTGTCAACGTCTGCAAAGCTTCGTAATAATTAAGTTACAAATACGTAACCGCCCGCCCTCAGTCGATGTGACGCTGTCCCGAGCCGCATGCGGCGGACGGCAGTATCGTTACGTTTTATTAGCAATCACTTAAATACGTTTTGAAGTTTAATTTTATTTAATACTAGCAACTCACCCTCGCTCTGCTCGGGTTCATCTCTAGTTACGTTTTAACGTTTAGCTCAGAGATGAAATATTTTCCCGCAGTAAGAAGTATCCTATATGTTGACCCGGATAACCAGCTATTATCATACCAAATTTCATCAAAATCTACACAGTGGTTTTCACTTGATGCGGTAACAGACAGATAGACAGACAGACAGACAAAAATTCTAAAAACTATAGATTTGGCTTCTGTATCGATAATAAAGTCTATTTCAATAAGATTTTCCAAAAAAAAAAAAATATTTACAATTTTATTATATGTATAGACTAATGAATATTCTGTTATTTTAATAGTTGTGTAATACTTGATGTATGTATGTGTGTTCGCCTTGTCGAGGTGGGCGACTAACTAGCGTCCGGCAATGCAGCCGGGCGCGAAGCCAAGAAACGCACTGAGAGATAACCCATTTCGGTGGGCAGTGTATATGGCTCCTGGTAGTTCTCTTACAGCAAAGTGAACCGTGGAAGCAGCCACTTGGCTGTTGTGGTCTGCCGTCGGGGCGTCGCGTCGTTGAGTGGTTGAGTGCGTTAGGGATCCTAGGATGCCATAATATTAAGACGGAAGCTCGTAGATAGCATTACATATTGTGAGACGCCGTTTTCCAATTTTTTGGGTGAATAAAAATCAAAAATAGTATACATTCGTTACGAAAAAAATATTGATTCAATTTAAAACTGATTTAAACTTGACAAAAGAACATCATACTGTAAAAAAATATTATAAACACTGTACACCAATTTAAAAGAACATTATAACGAATACATCCAATGTAACACTGTCGCCTTCACTCAGTGGTTAAACCATCGCAATATAGATTTTATCCGAGTTTTCCCAAAACAGCAAGAGCTTTTTACGTATTCATACCGGCGGGTGCATAACAAGTAGTAAAGAACGTCGTAATTATTGTACGAGGCGTCCTTGTTAACTCGGGGCTTCCCCACTCGACGTTTATGACGAATAAAATATTTCAATTTCTTTTGTGTTTCGACCTTTTCATCCTGGGATTTGCGTGATTTCCATTAAAGTGTATTGTGTTATCAAATTTAGTGCCCCCTCGGAAGTATCCACCCGCGTCGTTAATTTGATTGTATTGATATTTTTAATCTACATTAAAACAAGGAAGCTCTTCTATACAGTTTATTAACATATCTTTTATTAGCCTCACTCGTAACTCACAAATTATGTTATTAGATCTTCAAAGCCGATTGTATCTAGTGATCTAAATCTAGTGTCAAGCTGAAACTTTGCGAGTCTGTGGAATCCGAAAAGCACAATAATTTGAAACGATTGCACGGATCTGACGATGTACCCAGAAATTGGATAGTAAAACTCTTCATTTGCTACTAGTAAAATCTTAAAGCTTCATTTAGAGATGTATGTATTATATATTATACACTTATATTAATATAAAGAGGTAAAGTTTGTCTGTAGGTATGTACTGATCCAAATTTTGAATTTAATTCTTTTGCTAATAGGAAGTTACATTACAGCCGTATGGTTATTTTTTTAATCCAACAAAAATGTTTTTCTTTAACCGACTTCAAAAAGCAGAAGGTTCTCAATTCGATTTATATTTTTTTTATGTATGTATGTTCACCGATAACGCTGAGATTTATGATCCGATTTACGTGATTCTTCTTTAGTTTGAGGCAGAATAGTTGCCATTTGATCCCATAAAAATTTAACATAGGCTCAGTAGTTTTCATTTTGTTTGATTTGACAAGCCTAATACGTTAGAATCGGATTTTAGAGCCAGAGTTTTTAGTGTTACAAATAAAAGCGAATTTATCAGTCTTCATACTTTGCTGCTACTATTATGTCTACACTAAAAAAGGAAAATTAAAAACTATTTAAGAAAAAAATAAAAACTGACTTCAAAAAAAACTGGTTGGAGTTTTTATTTACTATAGATACCTAATCAGATATTTCCGAAGTCGGTGCCAGCCGATACAAATCAAAGCACACCGACATCGAAAATATCTATAGTAAATGAAAACTACTAATCAGTTATTTTGTACTTTTTAGTGCTTTTTTTGAAGTCGGTTTTATTTTTTTAAGTTTTTCTTTTAACTGAAGTTTGATAAAACTGGCCGTTAATAGCAATTATTTTTTTGGTAGTACTAAATAATTATCGGCGTGCAGTAACTAAACGGTTTGAAATAAAGCATTTAAATGATACCTAGGGACACACCCGAGCGAAATAAGGGTATGTCGCTAGTCGCAAGGTACAAGTTATATTTAACGTGTGGTATATTTCAAACTATTTCAATAGAAATTTGAAGTTTATTATTTTCTTTATTGACAGGACGAGGACGCTTCCATTTTAATTTAAATACCTATTGAATTCTTCCCTGAACTTTGGCTAAGCTTAAGTACCTATCCTTATATAATATAAGTAGATGAAGGTACATTTTATTTGAAAATTTCAAATTACATTATGTAACACTAATCTTTCAGGTGACGCTCGCACGAATACCGTAGATAAAATCTCTCGAGATTTACTTGAGATGATCTCAATTGAGGTGTTACTATGCTGATCTCGGGGGGTAAGCTTTTTAAAAGTACACACATAAAAGGCATAAAATCACAAAAAAAGACAGATATTCATATTTATTATCTTCACATATTATAAAATACAACGTACGTAATATTTCTACGTCAAAGGTGGCATAATATGATGAAATGATTTTTGCTCCGTTACTCAGTGAACACATTAGAGAATTGCTATTAGGTACATAATATGTATGAGATATATATATATATATATATATATATATATATATATATATATGTATATACAAGCAATATGTTTGCAAAGACATTCGTCAAATACTAGATTGATCAAGTCAGAGGTTGGTCAAAACCTAAATTTGTCAAATACTTAAGTCGTCGTAGTCGTTCTTAGCTCGTCAAATTAGCTACTAATCACAGCAGTGGCACGTTAAAAAGAGCTAAATAAAACACAGTTTTAGATAAATTTAATAATATTGTTTAATTTTAATCTCCATTGCAATGTTTTGTATTATATTAGAAATTTTGACAAAATCTTTGAAGTGCAAAATAAATTTGACATGGTTTATGTAAAAACAAAATAAACTAAAAATAATATTATATAGATCTTGATAGCTAAGATATTCTAAAACTTACAGCTTGATTCCACGAGCTGAAACTTTCATTGAAATAAGAAATATTATACATTTTATAAAAGATAAAATGTAAAGTGCCTCGCAGTAAGACTGATTGTCTCGATAAAAATATTTCATTTTTCTAAATAAATTTAGATAAATTATATTAAAATAACGTTATAAGTTACTAGCAACAGTGACAGGACCAGTTTTAGTTTTAGTTAAGTGGTGGTTATTATATTATATAATATGTATACTAGCAGAACCCGCGGCTACGCCCGCGTTCAATCTAGAAAAAAAACTATTTGGCTTTATATTATACAGCGATACTATGTTTTTATATAATATTGTTCATAAAAAAATACTAAAAACGCGATTGAAAAATGGGGGGTGGGGGGAGGAGGATTAAAAATATTTAACGACCTATTTATTCTCATACCTACCAAATGTACAAAAAAAATTAAAATCGGTCGAGCCGTTTCGCAGCAGTACGACCACAAACCCCGTGACACGATATTATGTATAGATATTTTTATGTTACATTATTAATTTTAGTAAAAGAATGCTGTAATAGTAGATCACATAAATTAATAAATATCAAATAATGCCTCAAGTAGCATACATGTCCCTCATATAGTGGAATATAAATTAGTCTGTATCACTCTAGAGAATGACTGAGTGTGGGGTGGGCCCATAATCTATTTCTATACAAAAAACCATGTCACCATGCGTAAAAGCTGAACAGACCAACAAAAGCACTCTCGCCTTTATAGTATTAGTGACGATTAAATTGTTATTTTGAAATAACAGAAACACCTAGCAACATTTGGATCAATTTGAATATTTTCGGTCATAAATATGAAGGAGGAATGCGTAACGAACCGCGAGGCTTTATTAATATTTAAGAGTGTACCTGACTAATGACCGCCGGAACCGCTCCGGCCGCCATGTTCGCGCGATCACTGTTGCTTTGTGGGAAAATACGAATTGATAGTATTTTGCAATTGTAAAAATAAATATTTATATCGAATTACCGTCTACAATATAAATGCGAAAGTTTGTATGTGTGTATGTTTATTACTACTCATAAGCCGAAATAGCTGCACGGTTAATGAAGTTCAGTAAACAGATAGACTATAATTTGTAGTAACATATAAGCTAATATTGATGCCTAGTGTCGCTCCCGAGTAACGCATGGTTAAGTCACTAGTTATACAATAAACCTTGTAATATTTTCCCCAAATATGAACCATTGTAATTATTTCTTGTGGCTATATCCCATATGTATGAATTTCAAGAAATATCTACTACATACGCACGTATGTAAGTGTCAAGTTATTAAAAATAACTTGACACTTACATACGTGTAGTGTGTGTTGTATAGTCTTTAACTAAGGTACTTCTTAACTTTTTAGTTAAGAAGTAATCATATTTAATACAAACTTTTTAACCGACTTCCAAAAAAAGGAGGAGGTTCTCAATTCGACCGTATATATATATATATATATATATATATATATATATATATATATATATATATATATATATATATTGTATGGCTTGCTTTTGTATGTTCGACTAAAAGTTTTGTAATCAATTTTTGAAGCACTTGTTTACATTCGAATTTGGCATTACTTATGTAATTTGGTGATAATAAAATACTATGATGCCAAATTACTTGTCGGGTGATGGAGATAGGTGAGCTTTGAAACTCTGCTACTACAAATTTTATTTTAACAAAAACAGGCTTTTTAACATACTTTTTATGTTATACTTTCTTAGATTTACGCGAATCTTCTCGGATTTTTCGCAATTTATTTTGATTTTAGGTTCTTGACGTTTCAAATGCTTTACAGCAATCGTAAGTAGGGAAAATACTAAGGAGTTAGGCGTCTCAAAGCGTAATATAGTTGATACAGACAAATAAATACAAATAAATCCGCGAAAAAATTCAAAAAGATATTTTTATTTTAAAATACTTTTTACGTTTATTTAATCTAATTGCATCTATGTCTAAACCAATTGGGATCAAATGAGCCAAATTCCTTTAATTGATTTAGCCCCTTTTTAGCATTCCACTGTTGGTCATTCCAGTATTGGCACATGTATGAGTAATGATCATGTTGAAAATGATTTACACATAAAAATATGAGATTATATAAATATAATATACTTATCCTTTGAAAAAAATCATCTTTTTGTACCATCTCTATTATAGATATTTTATTAAAAATATAGTTACTCGAGCGACACGAGAGTGGGTGCTAGTAGAAGATATGAACAATAATATGACTTTTTTAGCAATATATTATTTTGTTATATAATATTTATATCACCTCTTGACATATAAAAATAATATGATTAAATTTAAAAATAATTATATCATGTCCTATTTTCTAGAAACTACGATATGGACAAAATATTAGAATATATACATTAACATGCTTTTAAATAATATATATGTACTAGCGACTCACCCTCGCTCTGCTCGGGTTCGTCCCTAGCTTGGATATAGTAACATGGATATAGTTTTTTTTTTTTAATATTAAAACCTTCCGTGGACCTTAAAAAACATACAAAAAAATAAATTTGCCGAATTGGTCCAGCCATTCTTGAGTTATGCGCTTACCAACATTCATTTTTATTAATATAGATGTAGATATTACTATTATTTTTTCCACTATTTTACTGTATTAAATACACACGTGTACATTACACATCGTCCCCTTAGTACTTATTTGTTCAAACCACCAACATGTGTTATACTTTACAGTTGAGTTTTTCCCTCTATTTTAAAAAAGCTTAATTTCTAAGTAGGTATTACATAGTATAATCGTACACCTATAGATAAAATATATTTCTAGGCTAATTTAAAGTAAAATGTGTTTTTTTATTTATGCCAACAGAATTGGCATTTTTTTTATAATTACATTACATCCACAGGCTTTAATTGCCAGTGCCCTTTTTATACTTTTTTTTTTATTTTTTTTTGTTTGGCGATTACATTTTTTTTATTTTATACTCAGAGCCAGCGGTAATTAAAGCTATAGATTAAATGACGTGGTCCGACACTGACTGGTTATTGATGAACATGTTTTTGTGGTTTTTTTTTTTTTTTTTTTTTTATAATTTTGTTCAGTTTTTTTTTTGTAAAGGTAATTGTTAGTGACTTATAATCTAGTGCTTATATCTAGGTACATACATATAGAATTGGCATTTAGAAGTTAATAATCTATACTAACTAATATTATAAAGCTGAAGAGTTTGTTTGTTTGTTTGGTTAAACGCGATAATCTCAGGAACTACTAATCCGATTTGAAAATTTTTTTTGCATTAGATAGCCCGTTAACTGAGGAAGGCTATAGGCTATATATCATCCCGGAAAAATGTACGGTTCCCGTGGGATAGATTTGGTTTTGTCTAGGGACGAACCCGAAGCGAAGCGAGGGTGAGTCGCTAGTTCTGTAATAAAAACTCTTTTGGTAAATCGATCGTTAGAACAGCTAAGCAATAAGACGTTATCTGTGTTATCGGGTGAGTGGTCCATTGTATAAAAAAGTGGTATTGTGCTATTCTAATCATTGCTATCACTTCTTCAGATGTTTCCTAGCTATAATTTGTAAATAAACCAATAACAACACCTATATACATATGTGATGAATGCAAACCATTTCATGGGGCCCCTTAAAGCTTTAAATATAATATTATAAATACATATAAATAGAAATCACTATAAAATTTGATAGTTATGATGCAAAAAATAACTTCCGTTTCTCTACTTCCGGTATCGAGAACACTCCCGCACTGACGCTACATTTACCTTTGCTTTATTGAAGAGCCTGTAAGATACCACGGTGGCCCATTTCCTACTTGTTTATGCCATGTTTACTCAACTACCCGTAAAATGAATTTTAATAATGGCGTCGTTTGAAAAAAGAGAAGGGAATAAAAATATTTGGGTGTTGTAATCACAATGAGTTTGAAATTGAAATGTATTACGTATCTCAATTATATTACAGTAATATGTCGTACAGATGTAAAGTAGAGAGTAGTAAGTTAAATTTTGTTATAGGGACTATTTTTAATGGTTGATCCTATTGATGCAGTAACTGTCTATTACTATTAACTGTATGATTAATATTGTATTATTATTTGATTATTATTATTAGAAATCAAACATCACAAGGAAAGTTCGTTTGATACTCAATTACTTTTATTAGTCCAACTATTAATTATAAAAAATTTTTTAATGTTAAATAACATAAAGCAATTATGATATTGGAGGTTTTCAAATAAAAAAAGACCTAACGAGAAGGCTAAGGCGGGAGCCAAGCGTAGCGTAACCTTCTTAACCTACGTTTTCTAAGTCGGGCCTATCACATAATCGAAAATTAAAACTTACAAATAAATAACCTTTTATCCAGATGCTTTCAATTGAAAATTATATATATATATATATATATATATATATATATATATATATATATATATATATATATACATATATATATATATATAAATATGTCAAAGAGTGCGTGTATGAATGTGTAACACGCGCAAGAAGTAAAACTTCTGTAGGTTATCGGTACTCTTTATGACATTCAATTTATGTTTTAAATAATTAGGATCGGTGAGATACTAAAAATAACGCATATTAGGCATATTGCAATCGTATATTTATAGAATATTATTTAAGGAAAGAATACAATGTTATATATCATTTGTCAGACAATAACAACGGTTACCATGGCAACAAACGTACGTACATATTTTCGTAACGCATTCACCAGCTTACACCCCAAGTCAAGCGTGCGTAAAAAAGTTTTACTTCAAAAAAACAAAATAAAACAGCTGGACAAATAATTACATATTAGTCGTAAAGTAACTGGATTTACTGTACTCATTTTATTACTTAGAAAGTACTTAAAATTAATTACACATATCAAAACTTTTTCAATATACCTCTAACGTTAACCGTGAAAAACAATTTATGAAAACGATAAAAACATCTGAATTTCCGCTAACTTTAAAAAATATGTGCTTGTTTGTTTCATTGTGGGAAGAGTGATGGTTTCCGTTTGTTACAATTGCAGTACATTTTGCTGCGAATTTTGTAAAACGCTTTAAACTAATTTGAATTCTAATCTCATACTGTTAGAATACGTTTTAGATTGAAGTATACTGAGAAGTGGTTATAAATGTCGTTGAATTTTAATCTTTATCCTTTACGGTTAAGATATACTTTATCTTTTATAACATTTATTATATTCTAAAAGATTCTATTCTATTAAGGAATTTTGAACTTTACTGCTATAATTTTAAGTCGGCAATCACTTGTTTTAAAACTCTTTATAGTGTTCTTTCAGCAAAAATAAGTCTTATTTCTCTTGATTATACGAGATAAAATTGTTCGGAAGTTTCAGTAACTTTGTTATTATTCTGGTGGAGTTTTCGTCTGGAGATGTTTTGATGGGATCTATATAGTTTTCATTGATGACTAGTGTTGTCCCGCAGCTCCAGAGTACTTGTTACGTTAGCAGTAAAGAAAGGAAAATCTTTCATGTATATTGTAAAACGCCATATCTACCTGTAAGTCTGTATGTTCGTTTGTAACAGTTATGGCTCGAGAACTATAACTTTAGGATACTTTTAATACGCTTCATATCTAACTAATAAACTAAATGGTCAAAAACTTGGAAAGCGTTTTAACTTTTATGTTAAATATCATATCGAGTTCAAATTTTATATGAAAAATCTCGATGACAACACATTATTTGATACCACCGAACTGATCTGACTCTAGCGAGGATATTATAGTCAAGGTCTTTGGCTTAGGATAATACGTTTTGACGACTACCACTATTATAATATATACTTTTTTAAATTGGCCTTTTAAAAGTTATATTTTATTTGTATGGAAATACGTACTTTGGAAATAGAAATACTTTAATAGAATTACTTTGATGTATTGCTATAATTAGTATATATACGCTAGTATAGGAATACGATCTCAAAATTTCACTACTACTCGGGAACCGTACATTTTTCAGGGATAAAAAGATTCCAGACTGTAATCTATCTCTGTGCCAAATTTCATCCAGATCCATTCAGCCGTTCTGGCGTGATTGAGTAGGTAACAAACATCCCTTCAAATCTCCAAAAATCAAAACTTTTATATTTATAATATTAGTAATATTATTTAATATTCGTACCTACAAGTTAACTGAAATATTTTTTAAACTCATATTGAAAACTTAAGTTGAAAACTTATCTTGCCAAGGTCTTTTGAAAAACTAGGACCTAGTTCCTCCGGAGACGACAGATATCGCCGGATCAATGGTTCCCTGTTTATCCTCATTCGTTCGATTGACCGGTTTGTATCTGGGTCATGGCGCGATACGATATTATGACTTTTGTTTTTATTGAATTACTTAGAATGGTAATTAATAATAAATAAATAAATATGTTGGGACATTAACACACAGCACCATCTAGTTCCATGGTAAGCTACGAGTCTTGTGTTATGGATACCAGATTGTTGATACACTACACATATATAACTTTAAATACAATCATATTATAAATATAAACACCCATGACAGGAATACAAACATTCGTGCTCACAAATGAATGCCCCCAGCGGCACTCGAACCCGCGACTTCTGGCACAGCAAGCAAGGGTCACTACAAACTGAGCCAAACGTGTCGTCGAATTGCTTTAGGAATAGTTTAAAAACATATTTTACGTCAATTTTTTTTTCTAATTTTCAGTTTAGACATCACATTAATTATCTAAGTTAAATCTAGTGTTTATAACTAAGTATTTCCTTCAATCAAAGATTTCTTTTAATTTTAATAGTTTATTATCATAACTTCGTTTCTTATCAGGTTTTAAAATCGTGTTTAATTAAATGAGTTGCAATGATTAGTACACTCACGCTAGTGTAGTCTTAAAGAGCGTATTTAAAATATATTCTAAACTTTCAGAGGTAAAATTATTCATATTGCTTAACCAAATTCCTAGTTTTCATCTTTTATTTTTGCCCGACGTTACAAGGTAGCACCTGTCGCAGTTAACACTCTGCCGGTTAGTTTTTTCAATGTGGATGTTCATATTACCGTATATTATTGTCGTGCAAAAAGTAAATGTGAGGTGGGAATATGCTTACTTTTCAATTTTTTCCCTTGTTTACTTGAGGATAATATATTAGTTGTCTTCGATATCATTTTTACTTCTTTCGACGTTACAGCGACTTTATACATTTACTTAAATTAAAATATTACTTAAGACTTAGTTTTAAGGAATTTTAATCATTAAATGCATCAAAATAAAAGTATATTAAAAATTATAATATAAAATTGGTGAAGTCAAAACGTCACGGTTCCTACGATCCTGTCACGTTGAGCCATATCTTCCTCATCCTCTTATTTGTGAATGGATTTTATTAAAAGCCAAGATATTCAAACCCATAAAAGCCTTCGTAGCAGGCAGTCGATACTAGTTAGGCAATTACAAATGTCTTTATAAGAAATAATCAAAATTTTAACGGAAATAAGATTTAACCTTTATGTTTTTAACTATCATTTATAAGTGTATACAATCAGTCCGACTTATCTCAAATACTAGGTTAACATATGCAGATGTAGAAATTGCTTTTGTGATAATAACCATAATAGCACTTTCTTGAGCTCAGCGCTATTACTGTTGGTTGTAGTTGAGCATTTGCTTTAAATTTGTTTAGATAATTTCAAATACTTTAACATTTACTATTACAAATGGTATTAAATATGTTGTTCCTTCAATATTAATTTTTATTATATTTTCAGTGTTTTCATTTCTTCCGATATCTGTAGAGAATAGAGTGACTTCTAAACCTTTGATTTCAATCTCAAACAAAATTCGCAATATTCTTTTTATTTTCCATACAGAAATTTATTTTAGTAAAATCTTATGATAAAGACAAACTAATACGCGCTTATTATACTTAAAAAAAAACATATATTTCGCAAGGAAAAATTGGTTACGTTACATTTGTGGCTATAACTGTAGATAACTCACACTAAACAATGCAATCGTCAACATATTTTGTTTATGCTAAGACAAAAACATGAACATTCATAAAAATAAGCTAAACTTTGGCTATTTCCCTTATAATAAAAATATATAGGTAACTAATGATGATGTTATTGTAGACTCGCACAATATCCCATAACAATGTCACAAAGTAAACAATGAGGATCAAATGACGTATTGTCATTGTGACATGTTAATAAAGGTTTACGAGAAGTGACCCGAGGTCGCGTGTACCTTAGACGTAGTTGCGATTGTTTATCTATACATATAATAAAACTAGCGACTCGCCCTTGCTCCAGTCGGGTTCGTCTCTACTTACGTTTTAACGTATAGTATAGATTTGTCGGAGATGAGATATTTTCCGGCAGTAAAAAGTATCCTATATGTTGACCCGGATAATCAGCTATCATCATACCAAATTTCATTAAAATCCATTCCAGACAGACAGACTAAAATTCTAAAAACTATAGATTCGGCCTCTGTATCGATAATAATGTCTATTTCATTAAAATTTTCCCAAAAATATTTAATGTACAGATTCGACTTAGTTACAATTTTATTATACATATGTATAGATTACTAGCGACTCACGCTACAGTACGGTACGTTTTCACGGTTAGCTATGTTTATACATAAATAGTAGCTTCCTACTTCTAAGATATTCGTTTAAATTATATAGCGATTAACGTTACGTACCTAGGTACGTTATTGCGTACGCTGTACGCGGATTTTGTTCACAATTTCATGGGTTTTAATTTTTTTTCACGGAACCCTGATTCTTTTTCTAAAATAAAAGTAGCCTAAGTTACTCCTTATAACAACAGCTATCTGCCAGTAAAAGTCCCGTCAGAATCAGTCCAGCGGTTTCGGAGATTAGCCGGAACAAACAGACAGACAGACAAAAATTGTAAAAAATGTTGTTTTGGTATATGTACCGTGTATAAATCCATATGCATTTAGTAAAAAGCGGTTATTTTAATATTACAAATTGACACTCCAATTTTATTTATCTGTATAGATAACTGAGTCGAATCTATACATTAAATACTTCTTGGAAAATCTTATTGAAATAGTCATTCTTATCGATTCGCTTCTGTAGAAGCCGAATCTATAGTTTTTAGAATTCTTGGCCGTCTGTCTGGGAACGCATCACGAGAAAACCACTGGACAGATTTTAATGACATTGGGAATGATGATAGCTGATTATCCGGGTCAACATGAAGGATACTTTTTACTGCGCGAAAATATCTCATCTCTGAGAAATCTATACTAAACGTTATAATATTGTACATATATAACTTAAAAAACGTTATAATATATACAAATATAAACTTAAGCATAAAAACGACGAAAAAAACTATTTTTAACGATTGTAAAGAACTCAAGATTACAAGATACTGATATTTGAACAGAAAATTTTACGTCGGGTCGGTTTGTAGGTATATAAACAACATTGAAAGGTTTTCCTGCGATTCCAGAATACCTTCGTCACATAGATACGAGGAAAAGTGACCCACCTACATCTTTACGAACAAAATAGAACAGTAAACAGAAATCAAATTGTGTACTCGCGATGTAGATGTCTTATAAACATGTGTTACTATAATTTTACATTATCCTATATAAATAAATAACTAAAGTCACAATATGTAAGAATTAAACTTTAATACTTTCTTAGATTTACGCGAATATTTGACATTTTAAATAAAACTATCTTTTCGGATTATTTCGCGGATTTATTTTGATTTTTGGTTCCCGACGTTTCGAATGCTTTACAGCAATCATGGTCACGGGAGAGACTAAGGTGTTAGACATCTCAAACGATAAATCCGCGAAATTATCTGAAAAGATAATTAAACTTTAATTTAAATTTTTGTTACAAATGATCATAGTACAAAACATTTGTTCCATTCATATCGCTGCACTCAATAGGCTTTATGACCGGCGGTAGTTTGTGTAAAGGCTTGAAATATTGAACTGAAGCCATCAATACAATGACACTGCACAAACAAAGCTCACTCCCCCTCTGAAACACCCCCACTGTCTCTCAGAGACAAATAATAGAGCTACGAAACACCAAATTTTGGGTCCTTATAGTCCTATGTCTTTTAATGAAACGTTTATTTATTTACTACATATAGTGATAAATAGTCGGGTGTTTTTTTTTAAATAATATTTAAGTTATATGTGGAATAGAGCTAAAGGTTTCCCATTAAGAAACCAAAAACACTATTATGGTTAACATAAATTATGTTATGTGCATATCTTTGTTAAACTTCATAATGTAAATCGACATATTTTTTTTTTAATTCTAATTCAAAATTAATAAACGAACACTTCCACAAGCCAAATTGGTCGACGGTACAATCGTAAGCTAACATTGCCTTTATAAATCACTGAATCGGCTCCTATACGGCATCGCAAACAAACGAGCTCGGTCACACAAAGCTTTGACCAAAATATTGATGTTTCGGGAACATTTACACACTCGTGTGTATACGAGCCCGTTAAAATTAATGCCCTTCCTAAGGCTGGTGTGGAAATAGATAAAGACACTAAATAGTTACAACTTCGTGACAATACTCGAAGATCCTAGTAATTGTGTTTGATATTTGTCTTTGTTTCACGCAACAACAGAGCTACCGATTTATGTGATTTTATGTATAAAGATAGAATATTTTTATAAATCACCAGCGACTTACTTATAAGACGTTAAACAGTAAGCTATAAGATACTCCAGGTCATGGTCTAGCTCTGTACTAAATTTCATACAAAATCCGTCCAGTGGTTTTAGCCTAAAGGAGTAAAACACGCACATACAATACACACTTTCGTATTTGTAAAAGTTATCAGATTTTTATGGGTAGTTTATGTGTACATACATATAATAAAGTAGTAACAAAGCCAAATCTGTAAAATAAATATTTTTTTAAAGACTATGACTAATACGCTTTTTATATGAAATTAGCAAAACGCGGCTTTGCTCGCGCTAAAACTACAACAAAAAAAACTTTAAAAAGGTAGGTTTCATACAAATTTTCATCCCTTATTTTATCTCCTTATGGGATGAATTTAAAAAAACGCTAAAACACGTATTTATTTAATTGTATTGAAGATCATTAATATCAAGTTTCAAGAAATTCTGATCATAAATATTTTTTGGGTTGTGTTATAACGTGTACTCCCGTGGGAATGAGATAATCTCCCGCGGTAAAAAGTATCCTATACGTTGACTCGGATATCCAGCTATCATCATACCAAATTTCATCAAAATCCCTCCAGTAGTTTTTCTGTGATGTGGTAACAGACAGACAGATAGACAGACAAAAATTCGAAATCGAAATTCGAAAATTTCTTAAGAAAAGTATCGTATAGATGTATAGATTTAGGTGGTGGACATGGTCTGATCATGCTCGAATTGCGAGGAGGTCCAAACCCACTAATATGACGTTAAAAGGGGCTATATTATTATTAAATTTTTAACTCTTCATATTTCACAAGCTCAAAGGACCCGGGGTCCTTTGGAAGGCTTGCGTGGAAATACAGGTGCAACACGTATAGGTTCAAGTTACCTTAATTTGATGCATCAGCTGGAATCCATCTCTGAATAATCCTTGAGAAATTGCTCAAAGGTGGTCTCCGGATAATTCGTAGGTACTATGGAAAATTTGGAAAACTACATAGCGTTTTGGAATAGTTTGGATGGCCTAAAAAACTGCACTATCAAATAGACCATTTATTATTATTATTATATTTTTTAATATTACAACTTTATTATAATTTTAGTACTCTTATAGAGAAAGTACAAGTTTATGTAAGCGCGGCTACTACAATTATATCGAAAATATTTCGCATTTTGTTAAAAACTTTCTTGCGGCTGAAACTCGGTTAACTGTAACTATTAGTGAAGCAATTTAACTTTATAAGAACTAATAAATATGTTTGGAATTGTAATCCACTGACATAAATAACTTGGGACTTGTACTGCCGGCGTAGTGCTATATAGAACCAGGTATGTTGCAGTCTAAATCAACTAAATACTGGCTATTTTCCGCGGGTTTGTCCGCATCTTTTGACTTTTAGCAAATAATATAAATAATGTCCTTACTCATTTCTGTCACGGTCACCAATCTCGTCGAGCTTAGCATTTACGCAAGAGATATTATAACACGCCAATGGTTAAAGACAAATGTACTCTCTATTCCTTTCACTTTTAAACTCCGCTAGAGGGACGATAAGCATTACATGCTCCTTTCACACAATTCCCCAACTCCGGGCTTTTACTGAAAACTTCTTAACAGAAAAATCCAATAACTTTTCTTGGCCTGACCCGTGACTCGAATCTAGGACCTACAAATCTGCAGCCGTACATACGTGGTATGTACAGTGTACTTACGTAACTTTACGAGTAAAATCGTTAGTTATGCATTAATTACAAAATAAATGATTTAATTTAAAATTTAAACCGAGTAAAATAAATCAAAAGCACTTTGCAATTGAAATCAAAAGCATTAAGAACGAATGCGAAACAATATCGATGGCAGAAATAATAGACAATTGAATACAGAAAATTAAATAGCGAAGGATCTCAAAAATACTTATTACTTTCCATTCGCTGTGTTTTTCTCATATATTTTGTATTAAGTGTCTAATAATTTTACACTAATATAACAGACGGGAACCAAATATATTTAAAACCTGTGGATTTATTTCCCAAAAACACACAATTTCAATAAAATATAAATCTTTGAAGTCATACAAAATTTCTAAAAAAAAATAACTTACAGGTTAACTCGAATTTCCCAATTTTTCAAAAAACTTTTACAGCTTTTTTCCTTGAAACATTTTTGCAACTATTTTATTTGATTTATGAGAATACTAGCGGCTCACCCTCGCTTCGCTTGGGTTCGCCTCTAGACAAACAAAAACAAATCTATCCCACGGGAACCGTACATTTTTCTGGGATAAAAAGTAACCTTTTTTGTTATTCTGAATGTTATTTGTTATGCTGAAATGTATGAACTATATTGTTGTAAAGTTCGAATAAGAAATTCGACCTCTACAGTTTTATTATATGTATAGATATGGCATTTTAAATAAAACAAATGTTTCGAATATTTTCACGGATTTATTTTGATTCTTAATTCACCAAAAACCTTTCGGGGTACAGTAAAAATGCCAATTTTCTGATTGGATTCTCTATTTTAAATGCTCTTTAAGCCCCGTATCGTTTGTTGACGAACATAATCACTCAATCTGCAGTCGATCGAGCAACAAAATGATTTCGACCGATATTGATTCAGTTCTTTAAATTCGTTTTATATAACTTTGTTTACTGTTAGGCTCGCGCCCGAGCGAAGCAAGGGAACGTTGCTAGTACAGTAATGTAGGAAGTAGATAGAAATTTATTACAGATTTAGTAGTTTGTTAGTTATGTGGTTTTGTGGTATGTTTACTTAATGTTGGTCATCATTAATGTAATGCTCGTATAATATACATAGTACTTCAGCGACCGAGCTTCGCTCGGAGTTCTTTTTTGTTAAATCGTATTTTTAGATAAAAAAAAAAACTAAAAACTTTAATAAATACAAAAAAAAACAAAAGTAAAAACTTTGTATTCCAACCGGGAGTCGATCCCGGGCATATGTGTTGTCTAACTTGCGCCTTGACCGCTTGACCACGATGCTTATACCCGAGTGTAAGAAATTATCAACCATATTTTGCGTAGAATAATGCAAAAGAAAACCGCATGAAAACTCGAAAACACGCATTTTCCCAGACATAAGACTAATCTAGATCGATTTTTCGCGCCCTAAAGCCCCCACATACCAAATTTCAGCGAAATTATTAGAACCGTTTCCGAGATTGCTGGTATAAATAAATAAAGATATAAATATACAAGAATTGCTCGTTTAAATATATTAGATTACGTAAATCAAAACAAGTTAAATTCACTATTAAAACACAATATTAAGGTTATATCGCATATTACACACATACATCATAATATGTTAGTGTAAATATCGTGAATAATAAATTACTGCTGACCCTCGTCTTGCTATTAATAACTATCAATCATTCTTCAGTTACTTTTAAAAGTGTACTAAACACCCATTCGGGAATATTTATGTACCGAGATAATGTTATTATCTTTTTATAAATAATTTGCGATTTAGCCTTGTTTTACTCGGGTGCGAGCCTAAGAGCCTTAGAATAACCTAAATTTTGTCAC
Source organism: Argynnis bischoffii washingtonia (assembly GCA_033884665.1). NCBI lineage: Eukaryota > Metazoa > Arthropoda > Insecta > Lepidoptera > Nymphalidae > Argynnis > Argynnis bischoffii. The sequence goes on from JAEMGE010000029.1 coordinate 9,537,314, forward strand.
CAACATTAAGTAGCCCCTGTCTTACTTCAGGTAGAAGCATACAAATTTTCATCAAGTAACAAACAAACAAACACACGTGACATATATTCTGTAAGAAGACCCATACAGATAGGTACTTCAATGGTGAATCTCACCACCACCCTTCACAGTTAGCTACCGTGGAAAAATCTTTGTTTCAGAAAGCACAAGGGATCTGTGACGAGCAACACCTGGCCGGAGAGCTGCAACATGTCAAGCAAGTTCTACGAGACAATAAGCTGCAAGTGCCGCGCCTACGTCACAGGGACCGAATGAAACCAGCCACAGTCGAGCGCGTCCCTGCAGTCCTACCTTACATGAGAGGAGTCACTGACAAGATTGGCTACACCCTAAAGCGAGCTTCAATTAAAACTTACTTCAAGTCGCCAAAGAAAATTAGTTATTCTTACCACCTGTCAAGTACCACATCCCTCTACAAGATGCAAGAATTTACAAGCTTGATTGTGATTGTGGACTCTTACAGACAGACTCTCTTACTTGTCCTATGACAAACAAAGCGATCCATTACAACTTGGGTCAAGGAACATATAGCTGACGTGAAACACCGCCGTAATACAACATCTGCTGTCTGCAAACATAGTTGGACCGCCCAAGCCATTATATTCGATTCGATAGACCCCAAATCCTCGCGAAAGAAAATCGATATCGCCCTAGAATGATTCGGGAAGCCATAGAAATTAAAAAACGTCCAAATTTCAATAGGGAAGATGGCTGGGTACTACCATCGTCGTGGGATCCTGTTATTAATATTATAAAATCTAATAATAAATCTAAACATAACAGACAGTTAGATGTAGTAAGTTCTTACTGTGTGGATCAAAATAGCAGTATTTCAAATTAATATTTTTCATTTGTAAATGTAATTCTTGATTAATTTTAATTTTCTAAAGTAGACAGAGAACAATAATGTGGCTTAAATAATTAATATATATATAAAAATATATAGATATATTTTATAGTTATAAATATAATAATGGCAATACTAAAAATATAGATTACTAAACAATAAGGTTTTTTAAAAAATTTGTAATAATTATAATAATAATTGCTAAAATTATATAAATAATATTTCATATTTCAAGTATAAAATAATTAAAATTATAAAATGTACAAAATTAAAATTAACAAATATTGTAAGGTAATTTGGTGCCAATTTTCAAAAATTTGAATTCATTTTATTATTTGTATATTTGTTTGTGGGGAGGCTGTCTGTAACAACTATATAATCCTTTGAGACATCTAACACCTTAGTCTCTCCCGTGACCATGATTCCTGTAAAGCAATCGAAACGTCGGGAACCAAATAATCCGAAAAGTTAGTTTATTTAAATGGGTGTTTATATTTATAATATATGTAGTGTATCAACTATCTGGTATCTATTACACAAGCCTCGTAGCTTACCATGGAACTAGATTGTTATGTAACCCAACATAAAAAAGTTCCATATTTATATGAAGAAAACTAGACGCTATATCATACTAACATACATATATTATAGTATATGTTACTGTATACAGTATACATATTACAGCGTGTGTCACAAGAGTTATCAAAATATCGTAGCACGTAGCTCACTCGCTACACTGCTACAATATGCTACGAAAATTTCATTATTATTTTTAGTATAACATGTTATTGAGTTCTTTTTATAAGTTTGTTTCCCTACATTTTATTGAAAAAAATATTAAATAATTTATATACTTCCTTCATACATGTAACATCCTAGTTATTTCACTCTGCCCGTCAAAACTTTCTTCATTTACCTATATTTCTATAACTAAGCATATTCATTTATCTTATTATACTTAGCTTGTTATTAAATATTTTAAATCACAGAAATGCTTAATACGAGTAGTTACAATTTAACGTATAATAGTCAAATATCTTAATAAGATAGGCCTGTACATTACTTTAGCCATTTAGATATTACTTATTTAGAAATAAAAAAGAAACAATTTATATAACTTATATATTAGCAAAATAGATAAAAAATTTAGCAGAATATGTATAAAATTTTAAATAATATGGTATCATGTAACTTTAACTATACAAATCTGAATATGATTCTAGTTAAGAGTGAGAGTTGATACATACAGAGTTGTTCGTATTGTTGTAGTCTAATAAACATTATTTAACTAGGTTTTCTTTGCAAAATTCTCCACTTCAACTAGGCGCTAACAAGGACAGAAGAAATATAAATAGTGACAAATACAAGTATTCGGAGCTAAACCTGTAGATATCAGCATAATAGTCAGTGTGACTCAAACACCTCACTGTATTGTCGAACTCATTATAAACAATTATACGAATAATATAATAATTAACAAACTAATAAAACGAATTTCATACACTGTTTTTGTTTTAGAACATTTGCAACAATTCAGTCTAATTTTGCGGTTTCAATAGCCGACGTAATTGCTTGCGTGTGACGTCAAGTGTTATATATGCGATGAATCTGATGCTACGCCGAAATGATGACTTTCTCACATCGTAAAAGTATAACATTAAAATAAAAGGTAAGAGTATGTACATAATATGTTAAAAACAAACGATTTTATGAGTTCTGATAGTAATTAACTTATGGGAAAAGCTATACAGGCCTCATTGTTTGGTTTTATTTAAGCTTGTTCATGAAAATTAAATGAAAAAAGGGTATATCCCTCTGGCAAGTAAGAGTATAAGGAAAGTATGCCGTCTAAACAGTACGTACAGTACGCAGGTAATCAGATCTGCGAGGTATCTACTAAGTATATATCTACTAAGTGTCTAGTAAGTATATATGTGTAAAAATAAACTGAGCCACTCAGCGATAGTATACCTTTCTATTAGTGAATGTTTTATAAGGGTTCAATTTGATAAAATTCTTCCTAAAAACATTAGTTACTAAGATTTTGACTCAGTTTTTTTGATTGTAATCTATACTAATATTATAAAGAGGTAAGGTTTGTGAGTTTGTGAGGTTGTAGGGGGCTATCTCTAGATCTACTGAACCGATTTACATAAAATTTGGTAAAAAAATAGTTTGAGATTCTGGGAAGGATATAGGATACTTGATTGAGACTTTTTATTCCGGAAATCATTCTTTAAGGGGGTAAAAATGGGGATGAAAGTTTGTATTAGGAAGCAAGCTAGGAACGAACCTAAGCGAAGCGAGGGTGAGTCGATAGTCATTTAAATACAATAACAATCGGCGAATATTTCACGTAGAACTCACAATAAAAATGAGCTGAATTTATAACCGCCTTCTGTGAAGTTAGTTAAAAAAATCATTTAATAGTACGTTAGATACGCTCATATCATTTACTCACACTACTTATCTTACATGCATTGTGTTAAGAAAATGACAGGGTGTCCAGTCTATCACTTTGTTCTTTACACCAGTCGAGTTACCGGGATTAGTGAAGAGACACCTAGAAATATCCTCAGAAGCAAAATTAAGTGAAATATTTTCATCTAATCTGGAGACGTCATACCAAAATATAAAGCGAGGGTCTCTCGGCACTTCATTACGCGGAAACATTATGCCTTATCGCGGCGCCAACCGAGCTTGGGACTCCGTCACGACTCATGATTTATAAGCGATTATATTTTGAAAATGTTATTAGTAAACGAAAAATAAATAGGGTTTCCTTTGTGTAATTGGAGTAAGTCTCTAGAGATGGGAATCAAGGTTAACCGAAACCTTTGCTAGTAGCTCGCGTTGTATAGTGTTTTTTCACGAAAAAATCTATGTAAGTTTCCGTCGATTTTCGCAAAAATTATACTATAACAGCATAGCTGTTACTACATAGTAAAGACTTAAAAATCACAATGAACAAGCTTGCGCCAGTTATGGACAGAGATCGTTATTGTTATATTCAATCTTAAGACTTTATTTGACATGTTTTATACCTGTACCCTTTATTTGTACCACTATCTTAAATTTTCGTAGAGAAAAAATATTAGTGTTTCGTCAAAACGAAGTTTCTTATAAGATTTCAGCTTGACAGTAATCGTTTTTTAAAAAAGCTTAGAAATCTCTGACTATTAATAACTGATAGGTAATGCTTATTGTTAAATAAATCACCTAAAGAGAAGAAAACCACAACCATGTGTTAAAAAAAATTTTTACTTTGCTTAGATTTTTTATGAAATTCAAAACTCTATGCAATGAAGTTCAAGGTAACTACTCAAGAATATGAAAAATGTTCTAAAAATATTCAAAAACATGCACATATAGTTAGTTACAGAAGCTGAGAAAACTTGCGAGTGACCTAGCCACGAGTACAGCCTCCAGCCAGCGAGCGAGATGAACTTCACAAAGACACCTCTAACGAACTACACAACACAAGTTTATCACGAGATGTGCTACACGTTTCGTAGAATGATCAATTTTCTAAAAAGATGTACTTTTGAGCTACAACTTTTAAGCCTGATGCATTTACATCAGACTTAACAGTTTTATTCTCACGCAAATTTGTAATTGTTGTTATTTCACAGAAAAATAGATTGGAATGTATGGGACAGGAAGTAATAAACTGCGTTTTTTCAATTCAATATTTCCTGGAAGATACCGATTAGTTTATTGATGAAAGAAATTGCATCAAAATCGTTACTTTTTAACCAAAAGAGTTACATGTAAGCATAAGTTCCTCCGTTATGGTGATGTCTTTCGCGTCAATTCGCTTAAAAGTAAGTATTTTAGTTTTAAAGAAAAAATTTCATGAAATTTATATAAAATCAGGCGTATGGGGATCTATGTATGTATCTACATTTTTAGATCTATTCTTTAAAAATCTGTACAACTGAGTAACTTCTTTTTTAAAACGGTCAAAAATATTTTAATTATATTTATTAAAAGATTGTTGGTTTACTTGAAACTTTAAGTTCAAAATAAATAATTTGCTACAAACTAACAGATTAACTTATCACATTTTAGTTCCATCTGTACAGAATCGCAGTTAACAACAGGTTCTGTGCGCTATGGCAAAGACTCCGTCCGTTCATTAGTGGAGCTTTGTGAGTCCGCAATGAAAGCGACCGCTGACGCAGGCTGCAGCTAGCCAGGTCTGAGATAACCAGTTTAAATATAACATAAGCTATTAATAAAGCGTCACCCATAAATAAATAAATATGTTGGGACATTAACACACAGCACCATCTAGTTCCATGGTAAGCTACGAGGCTTGTGTTATGGATACCAGATAGTTGATACACTACACATATATAACTTTAAATACATACATATTATAAATATAAACACACCCATGACTAGGGTACAAACATTCGTGCTCATCACACAAATGAATGCCCCCAGCGGGACTCGAACCCGCAACCACTGGCGCAGAAAGTACGTTCACTACAAACTGAGCCAAACGTGCTGTCAAGCCCATATACAGATATTATCATTCCTAGCACATACACTAACTTTCAACTTTCAAAAATCAACATTAAAACGAATGTTACACAAAACTCGTTCTACAGCAAAAGATTTTCTAGAAAACTTTGGAATTGTGAAGTTCCGAGTACAGCGGTAACAGTTTTTATACATATTTTCCTTATTTTTAATTACTGAGATATAAGTAATTTTACCAATCTGTTTAAAATCTAATTTTGAAAAATCTGTTATTAATTATATAACATATGCCCTTCACGAAAACTATATAGATCTAAAAATATCACTTCATTCCATTTAAAGTAGGTATATCATATCTCATAAATAAACACTTATTAATTCCTATTAACATCATATACTTAGTTGTGAAAAATTACTAATTGTTCTTCTTTCGCACAATAATTAGCTAACATCTGTTTGTCATCTATACATATAATAAAATTGTAACTGATCGCTGTCTGTACATGGAATGAATATATTTGAGAAAACTATTTTTGGAGGTCTTTATTAACGTATAATAACCTAAAACAATGATATTTAGATTTTTTGTCTGTTTGTCTGTGTATATGTGCGCGCTAATCTCAGAAACGGTTTAAACGATTTGGCTGCGATTTTCACTAATATATTGTGGTAAGCTTCACTTAATATTCAGTATTTGCTTTATCTCAATCGGTTCATAAACAAAAAAGTTATTTCAATTTGAAGAATCATTCAGGTCACCTAGGGACGAAACCGAGCACCGACCGAGCAAAGCAAGGGCAAGTCGCTAGTTTTAAATAAAACTACCTTTTCAAATTTTTTCGCGGTTTTATTTTGATTTTTAGTTTTTGACATTTTGAATGCTTTACACTTTACAGTAATCATGGTCACGAGAAAGGCGGGATAGATATGTTTGTTTTTTTTTTGTTCATAAAGAACACTGTATCGCTGTATACATCCAATAATTCTGTGAAGGCGTTGATTGCATAAAGTTACCGAAAAACCCGTGAAGTATAATAAGAGTTAGGACCAAAATAAGCGTTACATCGTTAGGATAAGTGACATAATAAATGTGAAAAATGTATTCGTTATTTTGTCCTTCTTTCACGCTGCAACGGAAAAACCGATCAACGGGATAATATGTCTTATAGATCAAGTGGTCACCGTGAAATATTGACTACTTCGTTGCAAAAAGTTACTTAAAGACGATAAAAACTAGTATAGAATAAATCAAAATAAAGCTTTTAAGATAAGTTGAGCCCTCTCGCGCTGTGTTGCGTTTGTTAACCGAGCTCAATGTACAGTGGTGGACGCGCTGTATGGCATGTGAGGTAAGCGCTAATGACTAAATAAATACACTTTATACTCGTAACTATTGCTGTATACAGTATCAGCTTTGCAATATTAATTGCAGTTTCGGAATAAAGTTAGCTTATTGTATACATTAGTAGCATTCGAAATATAAGCTTAACACGTTAACCTTAAAGTCCTTTTTAGGATACTAAGCTATTTCGTACATATTTGTGTTTAAAACCGAAATCAACAAATTATAGATTGTATGATATTGACATACTGGTAAGAGGATTTCGTATTTATAGTGCTTCAAAATTTCACAAATCGAAGATTGAAAATATTTTATACCATAACATCCTTTTATCGCAGGTATTTCATACGCATAATATAAACGCTAATCTCTGACAAACCGTATTACAACATAAAAAAAAATTCTATATCTTTATCCGCGTCGATTTAAATGAAGAAATTTTAATGTTAAACGTATTATATATATTAAGTAACATAGTATTCAATCTAAATAGTCAGTTTTTTAAGTACTATCCCATTCCTCATATTCTAAGCTCTCATTTTCTTCAAGCAAAAGGTATTTTAATCGTTAAAAATAATCATGCCAAATTGTATTAAAATCAATTAAATATTTTCCGAAAGTTCGTTTATCTGTTTTAATTATGTTAATTAAAGTAACTTGAAATTAAGTTATTTTACTATATTTTTACAGTAACAATTAAATTAAAATCATAGCTAAGTTTCGGAGATGACATATAAAATGTTTGTGATCTAATAAAAATTTCAAGCAAGCAGAGCCGTCGGCTAGTACTAGTGTAATACTAATTTAAGGATTTTCGTTCTGTCAATATTCAGTGATATGTCAACGATAAACGAAATTATTCGAACCAAATCAGGGGGCTATACATTTTACGGTACAGCAATATGCCTCATTTGTTTCGGTTCGTGATATAAATTTGAAAGAGTTACTCTCTACCTGATGCCGGGTCGTTAGGTCAACCTTTTTAGTGATCGCATTAGGCGTATCATGTTTATAAATCGATTGTTTAGAGACTTCATCCTAATGTACTGATTTTTATTTTACAAGTCCATTTGTATTATATATTTTATACTACAGACTAGCAAAATCCGCGGCTTCGCTCGCGCTAAAACTACAACAAAAAACTTTTAAAAGGTAGGTTTCATACAAATTTTCATTCCTTATTTTATCTCCTTGTGGGACGAATTTCAAAAAACGCTAAAACACGTATTTATTTAATTGCATTAAAGATCATCAATGCCAAGTTTCAAGAAATTCTGATCATAAATATTTTTTGGGTTGTGTTATAACGTGTATTCCCGTGGGAATGAGATAATCTCACGCGGTAAAAAGTATCCTATATGTGGACCCGGATATTCAGCTATCATCATACTAAATTTCATCAAAATCCCTCCAGTGGTTTTTCTGTGATGCGGTAACAGACAGACAGACAGACAAAAATTCTAAAAACTATAGATTCTGTCTCTGTATCGATAACAAAGTCTATTGCAATAAATTTTCCAAAAAATATTTAAGGTACAGATTCGACTCAGAATTTATACTAATATTATAAAGCTGAAGAGTTTGTTTGTTTAGGTATTTGTTTGTTTGTTTGTTTGGTTGAACGCGCTAATCTCAGGAACTACTAATCCGATTTGAAAAATTCTTTTTGCATTAGATAGCCCGTTAACTGAGGAAGGCTGTAGGCTATATATTATCCCGGAAAAATGTACGGTTCCCGTGGGATAGATTTGTTTTGTCTAGAGACGAACCCGAAGCGAAGCGAGGGTGAGTCGCTAGTTTTATTCTATGTATAGATTTACCCTCACTTCGCTCGAGTACGTCCCCAAGTGCCTAACAGTAGCTTACACATGTGTTTCTCTAGGTACATAATTTATCTATATACTAAATTTCATACAAATTCATCAAGCGGAGTAAGTGAACATTCATACACACTTGTACATAGAAACTTCTTCTCTTTACGTTTATCATAGACTAGCGACTCACCCTCGCTTCGCTTCGGGTTCGTCCCTAGACAAAAACAAATCTATCCCACGGGAACCGTACATTTTCCCGGGATGATATATAGCCTATAGCCTTCCTCTGTTAACGGGCTATCTAATGCAAAAAGAAATTTTTAAATCGTGTTAGTAGTTCCTAAGATTAGCGCGCTCAACCAAACAAACAAACAAACTCTTCAGCTTTATAATATTAGTATAGATTTAAAAATTTTGTTAATAATTTGTTTTTGTTTTTGCTGCACTTGATTTTTAACATATTTTGTTTTATTTATAGTATGTTGGAAAACTTACTTAAAACCGAAATTAATCAAACGACTTATATAGTACAGTAGTACAACATTTCTGTTTTAAGAAATCCATGTCTTAGTGGATACTGTGAAAATAAAAACCAGTAAAGCAAACTGAAACAACGCCCGACTGAGTCCGAAATCTTTCTCCGGATTAGATGAGGATTTAGTTCCGAAGCTACGAGTAGAGTCTGCTCTCACATACGATATCGCTTTAATCTATGAAGATTAAAATCATGATTTATACGGGATTATAACTAGATGCCTTCAAACGCTTTAAAATCATACTTTTACAGATTCTTCCATTAAAAACGAATTTTATAAATATATTAGCGTTTTAGCCTCGCTTCGCTTGAAAGCGAAAACCCTAAACGCTTTTTTATATTCATAATATTATATACAGACGGCGCCACCTTTGCCTTTTTCAACCGACTCTTCAAAAAGGAGGTTCTCAATTCGTTGGAATCTTTTTATTACCAACAGTAGGTAGCCGTTGTATAGGTATTTTATGTGTCTATCTGTGTTTTTAATTATATCAAAATCACTCCAGCTGTTTAGTATGTAGGAGTAACAAGTATACACACACATACAAACTTTTACATCTATAATAGTAGTGTGTCATCATCGTCTTTCTCATAGTGTCTGCGCATACACTTAGGCACTATAATATCTCCTCAGCAGTCGGTTAGACTAATGTTACTTAAAATTTCCCATCGAATCTGTAATATAACTCAGTTAAATATCCAATATCTCCATCGGAGTCCGGTCGGTAAGTTCGATAAGCCGCCGCTTCTAATTACTCGACTGTTTCAGTCTCGGCTTAGCGCCGGCATACTTGTAGCCTTGATTCCCTTTAGAGGATTAACCCGAGGCGGGGAGAATGTTCCTACATTAATATGTGTATTGAAGGCTTTGTTAGAGTTTTCACTTAACGCCTATAACTTTGTCCTACGTTTGTTATTAATTTTCACTTTTTCGTCGGATATTTTCCATCGATTTCATTATATTTTTGGTAATTTATGATACATTCATTTACTCACACTTGGCAAGCTTTTAGTGATTGCATTACATTCTTACGATAGAGTAAAAATAAAAAGAATCTTCTGTTATAAGTAAATGGTTACCTATACGTATTCCCATATTATTTAAGAAAATCTGCTGTAGTAACTGTATTTATATAATTTTATCGGGCTACCTACCGGTTATATTATATCATACGACATTGAAACACAGCTTAGTAGTCGGGCTCTGGAGCAAACGGGTAGGAAATCTTAAAAGTATAAAAAATATCGAATCTGTAAGGCCTCATAGAAAATTAGTGCCACTAAGGCCAACTTCGTTTTGTCTAATACGGACATCCAAAGCCTCAAATACAAAAACTTTCAATATAAAACATCTAAACATTGATAAACAAAGCAATACAAGGCCAGAACCAGATTTATTGAAGCGCCCACAGCTTCCGAGTTACCGCCGAAGTAAGTAAGTTTTTTATTCACTTCATTTCACTTGAATAAAGTAATGTCCCACCTTTGTGTAGATCGAGGCCTGCGCTTCATTACAAGAAAATATTATTTCAGTAAATTAATTCTGTTAAGTTTATATTTTTAATGTAATTTGTTGAGTAAGTTTTCCTTAAATATAATCTGAAATAATGTATATAATAACCTGAAATATATTACATAGTAGAAACCTTTACTACATAAGAAGTATACACAATCTTATTATTTATATAATGAAGAACGGAAGTGTGTTATTTGCCTTATAATGGGAGATTTATGAAATACATGAAAGTACTTACTTCATCTCGATAACACGAGAGGTTTGTTGTTAATCAGAAAGTTTTTGAAGGAATTGTTACTTAGCATATCACTTAATTGTAGCAAACATAAAAACAGGAACAAGGCTATCTGGAATTTTATCAAAGTTACTAGCGACTCACCCTCGCTTCGCTTCGGGTTCGTTCCTAGACAAAAATAGTTCTATCCCGCGGGAACCGAACATTTTTCCGGATGATATATAGCCTATAGCCTTCCTCAGTTAACGGGCTATTTAATGCAAAAAGAATTTTTCAAATCGGATTAGTAGTTTCTGAGATTAGCGCGTTCAACCAAACAAACAAACAAACAAACAAACTTTTCAGCTTTATAATATTAATAATAATATATATAAAGTATAGATTTGAAAACTTTCAATGATTGTGCAAGTTAAGAATATGAATTAAAAAAATGTAGAAAAACAGTATATATTTTCAAAATTAATAACAAGTTATGTTATATGTATAGTTTTGAAATTTCAAAAAATATTTTTTATATTCTTAAGAAAATTTTGCTTCATTATAAAATATTATGTTTCTCAGTACATTCTCGATTATATTACACTAGCGACTCACCCTCGCTTCGCTTCGGGTTCGTCCCTAGACAAAAACAAATCTATCCCACGGGATCCGTACATTTTCCCGGGATGATATATAGCCTATAGCCTTCCTCAGTTAACGGGCTATCTAATGCAAAAAGGATTTTTCAAATCGGATTAGTAGTTTCTGAGATTAGCGCGTTCAACCAAACAAACAAACAAACAAACTCTTCAGCTTTATAATATTAGTATAGATTAGTTAATCTAGTTAAAATGTATGCATAAATGAAAGCATATTTAGTAAATGTAGTCTATATCTGATGCAACACCAGATACCCATAACTTCTGAACAAACGTATTCCGACAAAGCGCTAGTTACTCGCGCGTGCTGTAAGTTATAGCGCACCGCACAGCAAGTCTCGATAGCATCGGCCGGACGATCGAATGCAATTTAACCAAGTCTCAATAATTATTCGTTTACTTAATAATATTCATACAATTGCAACTCGGTCCGATATAAATTATGGAAATAACCCTTTGTTGCTGGCGCTTTAATTAACTATCGATGCATCCAGGCCACAAAACCTCTAGAAACGAGTTTCATCGTATTTTATGCAGTCTTTGAGTTACGTTCGAAGTGCTTGGGAAGTAGTATGCAAATAATGTAAGCCGCTGGTGAACTTTTGATTTGCCTTTTTTAATGGGTATATTATTCTATGTTAATTACTACCATTATAATGGAAATCAGGAGTTGGTAATATTGCTCGGGTTAACATGTTCTTTGTAGCGCAAACTTTGCTACAGGACCAATAGTTACACGAATATTAGAATGAATAGCAATGAGCTGCAGAAGCAGTGGTAGCGCATTGGTAACCATCTCATTCATTCATTTTGGAAATCAAGTGAAGCGAGTTCGAACCCCGAGTCTCGCATATCTGACATTTTTATACTCATAAACATGATGACCACTTGCTAATCCAGTAAAAGAAAACATCGGAAGAGACCCTCCTTGTTGGAGATAATCTGATTTTTTTATTAAGATGTTTTATATCGGCCAGGAATTATTTGGTCCGCCTCGTGGACTTTCGCTTAAATTAAAAAACTCTATGCGAGGATACTCTAGGGGAGGCTCGTGTCTAGCAGCGGGATGTTTTTAAGACTGAATCATTATTATGTTTTTAATATGCTGAAACGATGAAAAGCGACGGCAGAAAGGTAAGCTGAGTGTTGACTGGCTTCCTTTGTGAATATTACATGCAATAAAAGCCTTTCTTTATGTACTCTACTGTTGGTGTTCAGATTATCACATTCCTCTACTTTAGCGGTTGTTATACCATTTAATGTTTGACGGATCCCAGACATAAGGTAATGAATAGTAAGTGAAACGTTAAGAAAGTATCAAAGGAAAATATATATTTTATTCTTCAATGCTTTTATAATTTCTTTTGAATTATCAATAAGTACATTTAAATGTCATTAGTGCATATTGTAAGCGTGAGAAATGTACCACCGGCTCTGAATGTAACTTGTTGGATCCTATGAATGTTTTATATCTTAAATTAACAGAAGTCGCGGCTTTGCTCGCGATCAAACTACGAAAAATACGAAATTTCATACAAATATGTCCAAGGAATAAAAAGTTTCATACAAACTTTTATCCCCTATTTCACCCCCTTGGGGATTGAATTTTGAAAAACCCTTTCTTAGTTGATGCCTTCGTTATATGAGGAATACGTGTGCGAAATTTCAATTTTCTAGCTTTAAGAATTTGGTCTGTAAGTTGATACATCAGTCGATCACTTTTGTCTTTTATATATAGAGATATATGTATGTATGTATGTGCATATATGATAATCATAGGCAGTGGTAGCCCAGTGGTAACGCGCTCTGATATTTTCATGTGCGAATCATTTCTAACTTGATTACCACTTGCCTTACGGTGAAGGAAAACATTGTGAGGAAACCTGCATGTTTGAGAGAACCTAGTAAGTTTTCGAAAGACATGTGAACTCCGCCAATCCGCACTTGGCCAGCGTGGGGGACTATGGCCTGATTCCCCTCGTATTAAAGGGAGGCCCGTGCCCAGCAGTGGGACGTTAAAAAGGGCTGAATACATATATGATAATCAATGAAAATGATAAGTTTCAAAATTATTATTACTAATTCATTTTAATTTAGTTACTGCAACTATATTATGTACATGGTAGCTTCCTTATCCATTTTCATACTGACATTTAATTAATAAAAAAAATATGTAAAAATTGATGATTCAAAAGTGCTTGAAAAATAAATTTTTGAAAGTTGATTTCTTTGATTATTTGATCGTTTGCGAGATCGTTTGCCAGAGCTTCTTATAATTTATTCATCATATCGTCCTCGACTACAACTTTATACTATAGACAATGAAAGTGGAATGGAATTGGGACTGCTATTATAATTACAAAAGTTTATATTTATGTGCATTTTGCATGTTTGTTACACTCAAGAATGCTCACGCTGGACGGATTTAATTGAAATTTAGTATACACATAGACTATTGCGAGCAAAGCTAGGTTACATCGGTAGTTTTATATAAAAATTTGGAACTATAAAGATAAGTGATGAGCGCCGCGACACACCGGCGCACTGACACGTATCCATGATATTGGACCTGACTGTGCAAGACTGAACATTATGATGTAATTTATAGCGACTGTCAAATAGGTTATCGTAGCGCGTAGCAATCTCGTAACGCGTCGCTACAGGACTCTACGGTATGCTACGAGAAATGTCATTATTCTTTTAAAGCACTATTTCTTTTGAAATATCTATTTTGAATCATAACGGAAATGGCTTTGTCTACGTAACGACGTTTTTCCTTACAAATTCTACATTTTAAAGTAGATATTGTTATTCTTATATATTACTAGCGACTCACCCTCGCTTCGCTCGGGTTCGGCTCTAGCTTGCTTCCCAGTACAAACTTTCATTCTCACTTTCATCCCTTTAAGGGATGATTTCCGGGATAAAAAGATGAAAGTTCTATGTCATTCCAAAGGTCTCAAACTATCTTCTTACCAAATTTTATCTAAATCGGTTCGGTAGATCCAGAGATTACGCCCTACAACCTCCCAACGTCACAAACTCACAAACAACTCACAAAAAAACTAATGACTCATCCTCGCTCCACTTGGGTTCGTCCCTAGAAATTATTTAACAGTTAGTATAGATTTCTCAGAGATGAGATATTTTCCCGCAGTAAAAAGTATCCTATATATTGACCCGGATAACCAATTATCATCATACGCATCAAAATCTGTCCGGTAGTTTTCTCGTGATGCGTTCCCAGATAGATAGACAGACAAAAATTCTAAGAAATATAGATTCAGTTTCTGTTTCATTTCAATAAGATTTTCCAAAAAATATTTAATGTACAGATTCTACTCAGTTAGAATTTTATTATATTTATAATTTCCGCCGACCGAGCTTCGTTCGGCATTTTTGTTTTGAAATATTGTGTTTATTTTTTTTTTATTTTTTTTTTAGAAAAGATACCTACATAGGTAAACTTAAAGAGTAAAACCATATCTTCATACTAAATTTTTTCCAAATCATTCGAGCAGTTTCCGCGAAACACGAAAAAATACTATAATTTTAAATAAGTAATACTAGAATAACTTATTTAAAATTATAAGATTTTACATTTAAAATGTACTATTGATATTGTATATATGAATGTTTATGATCGTATCCTCTTTAACATAATTGCGAATAGATTAATTTAACTGAAATTAAGCTCTAATTTGGAATTGAACGCGATTAAAATAATATAAATTACTGTAAAAGCTTTGCAGAACAATGAGGAATATAAATAAGGTTTAGTTTATAATTTTCCCCTCAGTCCGTCCGCGAGGGAAATTAGACCTATTGATAATTTAATTAAGAAATTTGTGTAATATAACTTACATTGTTAAATAAAATAGTTTTTTGTGTATGGAAAAACTTTTTGAAACTTCATAATCGTTCCTTCTAATTCATTCTCTAATAGAAATAATATAAAATTTAAGTATGATCGATTATATTGTAATAGATTTCTACGATGTATTCAGCCCTTTTTAACGTCCCACTGCTGGGCACGGGCCTCCCTTCAATACGAGAGGGATCATGCCATAGTCTACTACGCCCGCCAAATAGGGGTTTGCGGACTGCACAGTGCATATGTCTGCAGGTTTCGTCACGATGTTTTTCATCATCGTAAGGCAAGTGGTAATTATGTTGAAATATCAGAGGTGCGAGACCCGGGATTTGAATTCGCTTCACTCGGTTTTCCAAGTACCTTGGCCATTGCCACCTGCGATAGCGAAAATAAATATTTTTTCATGTTTCTGTGTCAGATACATTTTTAACACTACCCCAAAATCTTCAATAAGTACTTTCATTAAGTAATATGAACACTTAAAACTATTTGATCCCGACAAGATACTCAATATTTTGTTCGAAAAATTCAAGAATAGACATTATATTCTTAAAAAATCTCATAATCAACTTTTTGTTCCCATCTTTTGAACTCTGACGAAAATTTATTTCTTAAGGATAAGATGAATTCCGTAATGTATTCATGGCCTGAGAATAAAAAGCCCGCATCAATATTAAACTGTGGTAATTATTCATTATAGGTTTCGGTACTTAGCTTACTTTATGAAAATAAATAACTTGAATACATTATTTCACATTCTATTTTAAGATCCATCGTTAGTTTTATCAAATAAAACGTAAATCTTCCTAAAACCATAAACTAGTGACTTAGCCAAACTTCGTCGAGATTTGTCCCTAGACTTTATACAGCCTATGTGCTACTCCAAGTTTTAGTCTATACATGTATTAAATTTTAATTTAGAAGTAATAAACATACATATAGATAAACTTTGCAATAGTAGTAGTTCGATGCAGGTGCTTTGTTTGTTTATCTAATTTTTCGTGCAGCAGTCCACGGATAGATATCATTTTCCGCTACCTATAATTAATGCATAGCAAAACAGCCAAAGGTTATCGATGGAGATGTGTAGTGTAGTTAGGGGTAGAATCTAGCAAAGGGGTGGAAACTAGCTCCCCACTAGTTTTTTTGATAATATAAAAACGAACAAATATGCAATTTAAAAAATAACCCAAAGTTTTGTACAAATTGGCTTTACCAGTTCCACTGAAATTGGGCAAATCAAATCAAATCAAAATTTACTTTATTCAAATAGACTTTTACAAGCACTTTTGAATTGTCAATTTTACATTTTAAATTTAAATTAAATGTCAGTGTAGTCAGTCCGTGAGGAAGCTACCACCGGCTCGGGAGGCAGTTCTACGGAGAAGAGCCGGCAAGAAACCCAATAGTAGCTGTTTTAAAATAATAATTGTGTACAATATTGTAATACAATAAATATTATATATTTATCCTACATGACACCCAACCAGACATAAGTTCCACACATTGATATCTTTCTATGAAATTGAATTCTGTTAAACCACGTTTTCGTCCATTAAGGCACAAAACAATTAAGACAAGTTTTACTTGACTTATGGGTGAAACAATTTTGAAACAATTTTCGTTAATTTATATGATTTAATATAAGTATGCGTCTTATTGATTATGAACTAATTTAAATGATTTAAAATTGATTTGTATTAGAAATATTGTATATAACTGAAAATATCCTATTAAAACTAAAAAAGACCTTCAATATGGACGTAAAGATGAACTTTCTGTAGTGATATTATTATATTAAGGTGTGGGTATTTTGGAATAAATAAAACAGTTGGTAACTAGCGTGTGTCGTTTTACTACATGGTGGCAGCGGTGGGATAATTAATAAAAGTTTTCTTAAGTATAAACGTTATTAAAACGACCTAATTAACGATAAAAGTGATAAAAAGAAGTTTTACTATTAAAATAAATTATGGAACACGCTCGGCCGCCAACGGAGTTACAGATAGAAGGCAGTCCCGCCGCACGCGCTGACGCGTGGTTAAAATGGTGGAAGCAATTCGAGATATTTCTTAAGGCGTCAGGTGTAGTAAAAGAGCCGTCAGATGTAAAGGCTAGCTTACTTGTGAATCTCATAGGCCCGGATGGATACGAAATATTTTCGACTTTTACATACAACAAAGGTGAAAGTGCAGATGACTTTACATGCTTGAAAAATAAATTCGACTTGCATTTCGGAACGAAATCTAATGTGACTATGTTAAGATTTAAGTTCTTTACGCGCAATCAAATCGAGGGCGAAACAATTAACAAATATGTCACAGCCTTGAAAGTGCTGAGTCACGGCTGTAAGTTCGAACATCTTACGGATGATTTAATAAAAGATCGCATTGTTTGTGGAATTTCAAATAATGTCGTTCGCGATCGGCTTCTTAGAACCGATGAATTAACCTTGGCGAAGGCTATACAAATTTGTGAAGCGGATGAAATGTCGAGGCATGAAAGTAGGCAGATAGAAGAGGTATCTTCCAGTACACAAATCTACGAAGTCGCGGGCTGTAGTAATAGTAAAAGTGTGCGAGGTAAGGAGCGCGACGCCGGCACGGCGTGGCGGGCGCGCTCACGCAACAGCTGGCGCAACGGCGTGGCGGCAGGTGGTCTCGAGCGCGGTGGCGGTCGTGTTCCCGGCGAATTTCGTGGATGTAGGCGTTGCGGCAAGGAGTTTTGTGACGGTAAACAAGGATGTATAGCGAAGCAGGCAGAGTGTTATTCGTGCAAAGGTCGAGGTCATTTTGCTCGAATGTGTAAAAAGGTGACAAAACGTGTGCATAACTTGAGTGTAAGTTCCGAGGAATCCAATAGTGATATAATTTATATTAATATGATAAATTGCAGCAAAAGGTATGAGGGGTCTCGAGAGTGGTTTGATAATTTATATTGTAATGGTAAGAAATTAACTTTTAAATTAGATACAGGATCAATGTTAAATGTATTATCAAAATGTGATTACGAGTATTTGGGTTTTAGTTGTCAAACATTAAGGGTTTACAATGGTCGTGTTAGTTCTTATACCGGTAATGTCGTACCGATTATAGGGCAGTGTAACTTGTCTATTATATACAAGCAAAATGAGTACAATTTAAGTTTTGTTGTTTGTGATATGAATTGTCAAAATATATTAGGATTAAATGCATGTGTAAAAATGGGTTTAATAAAACGAATAGATTCTCTCAATGTTGATAAAGATTTTTCTGTGTTATTTTCCGGTTTAGGTAAGTTGCCAGGGACTCATAAAATAGTGATAGATAAGGCGGTACAGCCTAGTATATGTCCAGCACGGAAAATACCTCATGGACTTAGAGATAAGTTATTTAACGAATTAAAGCGCATGGAAAATTTAGAGGTCATTCGAAAAGTTCAGCATCCGACTGAATGGGTCAATGCTATTGTTTTAGTAGCGAAAAAAAACGGTGATTTACGTGTATGCTTAGATCCGCGACCATTGAATAATGCAATAAAGCGGACGCACTACACTTTGCCTACTGTGCCCGAGCTAGCGGCGAGACTGCGCGGCGCGTGCTACTTTAGTGTGCTGGATGCGCGCTGCGGCTTCTGGATGCTGCAGCTGGACGACGCCAGTGCGGATCTTTGTACATTTAGTACACCTTTTGGCAGGTATCAATTCTTGCGTTTACCATATGGCATAAGCTGTGCACCGGAACTTTTTCACTCGAAAGTAAGGCAGCATTTAGAGGACTTAGACGGTGTTGACTCATTTATTGATGATATTATTGTATGGGGAAGAACTCTGAAAGAACATGATGTACGCTTGAGACGATTATTAGAAAGAGCAAGAGATATTGGCTTGCGGTTTAATAAAGAGAAGTGCAAATTCGGTGTGGAAGAAATTACGTACTTGGGTCACGTGTTTGATAAACGCGGTATGAGACCAGATAAAAATAAAATAAAAGCGATTTTGGATATGCCTATTCCGACTGATAGAAAAGCTCTAGAACGATTTTTAGGTACGGTTAATTATCTTTCAAAATTTATTCCCAATTATTCTGAATCAGTAGCTATTCTAAGGGGGTTATTACGAAAAAATACAGAATGGATATGGGAATCAATGCACTCAAAAGCAGTAGAATTACTTAAAAGTAAAATAGCAACAGCCCCAGTTTTAGCACTTTATTCTACTGATCTACCTATCGTGTTATCGGTGGACGCGAGCTCAGAGGCGCTGGGCGCCGTGTTACTGCAAGACGGTCGTCCGGTCGAGTTTGCTTCGCTCACGCTTACTGATACGCAACGACGATATGCTCAAATCGAGAAGGAAATGTTAGCTATTGTTTTCGCATGTGAACGTTTTCATCAATACATTTATGGTAGGTGCGATGTTACTATACATACGGATCACAAGCCTCTAGAATCAATTTTTAAAAAATCCTTGTCCTCGGTGCCTGCGAGGTTACAGCGTATGTTGTTACGGATACAGCATTATGATGTTAATGTTATCTATACTCCGGGAAAATATATGTATATCGCAGATACACTATCCCGAGCGCCTGTAACAGATTATAATACGTATGAACGCTTAAACCGTGATTTAGAAGCACAAACATGTTTTTTAATAAGTAATTTTCAATTTAGCGATAAAAAATTGGATTTATTGCGGGAGCATATAGCAAATGATGAACAATGTCAGGATCTGTGTGATTACATTATGAAAGGATGGCCCAAAAATAAATATAAAATAAAAACTACACTCAGAATATTTTGGTCTTATCGCGAAAGCTTACATTATATTAACGGTTTGATCGTTAAAGAAAATTTATTATATATTCCTTCTAGTTTGCGAGGTGAGATGTTAAATAGGATACACGAAGGCCATCTCGGTATAGAACGTTGCAAGCGGCGCGCGCGGCAAGTAATGTTTTGGCCAGGTATGTCTCGGGACATCGAACGCGCCGTACGTAATTGCGCGACTTGTACCCATCACGCACCGATGCCGCAGCGCGAACCTATGATTCCGCACAGTATTCCTGATATACCTTGGATTAAATTAGGATCTGATATATTTGAATATAAAAATAAATATTATCTTATTTTGGTTGATTATTTTTCAAATTTCATTGAAGTTAATGAGTTAAATTCAATTAATAGTAAATCAGTTGTAAAAGCGATGAAAGAACAATTTTCAAGATATGGAATCCCAATGGAATTAGTAACAGATAATGGTCCCGCGTACGCCTCTAATGAATTTAAGCAATTTATTTGTGATTGGGATATTAAACACACAAAAACATCTCCTTTTTATGCGCAAAGTAATGGCAAAAGTGAGCGAGCCGTACGTACAGTGAAAAATTTATTAAAAAGATGCTGCGATTCAGGAGATGATTATTATTTAAGTATGTTGAATTTTAGGTCAACGCCTCGGGAAAAGGTTGTTTCACCTGCCGAAATATTAATGGGAAGAAAATTAAACACACGTTTACCCATTTACCATAAAGCATTAGACGTACCAGTCGACCGTAAAATAAATCATCGGGCTATACTTAAGCAACAAGAAAAGCAAAAGTATAATTATGATAAATTTACTAAATATCTCCCGATCTTGCATAATAATGACAAAGTTGTCATGGTCGGCGGTAAGCACCGTAAACTTGCAAAAGTTTTGCATCAGGCAGTTGAACCTAGATCTTACATTGTAGAAGATGAAGCTGGACGCAAATATCGGCGAAATAAGCGTCATCTATTGCGCAGACAGGTAGAAGTAAAACGGGACATCATACAGTCAGGTGACACGGCGTTAACTTCGGACAAAGCGAGCGTAGTAGACAAAAGTGAGCCATTCAATGAGAGCTGTACCAGTAAATTAATTTCAGATCAAAATAGCGATTCTAAGCATGCACGTAGTAGCCCTCCAAAAAATTATTGTGGGCCTATTACAAGAAGGCGAGCTAAATTATTATTAAAAAATGAGAATATGTAATATTGATTGTTTTTGTTTACTTATATGTATTTTTTTTGTTATGTTTATAATGTATACCCCAATTAAATTTATTAATATACATAAGTAAGTAGTAACATTAAAGGAAATTACAAATACACTTAATTATATATTATATTATATGTATATAAATTTGTTGGATGATTTTGTCTATAACTGATTGTAAAAGATTTGAAATGAAAGAATTTTTGGCCTCGTCATTATCGTAGTATACACGATTATGTAACGATTTGTATAGTTATATTGTTGTTATCTATTTAGTAAAAAAAAAAAAAAAGAAAGATGAAATTACCTTATAAGATTTTTATTTGTTTTTCTTATTATTATTTTTTTTTTTCTCTGTAATTTTGTATATTTTTAATTTGCATTTTCTCATTGAAGGGGAAGATGTAGTGATATTATTATATTAAGGTGTGGGTATTTTGGAATAAATAAAACAGTTGGTAACTAGCGTGTGTCGTTTTACTACACTTTCAAATTACTAATAGGTATTAGACCCTTCTAATTTATTACACGAAAACTAATGATTAATAATTCGAATAATTTTAAATGTACTTTTTACTTTTAAAAGAAGATACCTCTTATATAACAAAAATAATCTAAAATCAAGAATATTTCAGCTCGTGCAAGAGCTTTGTTCGGACAATTATTTATTCTAACTTCCTTCCGCATCTTGAGGCAAAAATCGTAACAAAGTGCTTTCATTAATTTAATTGTTCTCTGCTCAGAGTTCAAGAGATATCATTTACATGTTTCATTTTTTGCAAAATTTAATTAGAACTTCTGTCCCATTTTAAAAAATAAAACCTCATTTTATTTAGTCATTTCGTATTCGAATTTCATATGATTATCCTGATTTGAACAAGTATACAAAACAAGGAAGATGAATTCTGAACTAATTGTGATATTTGTCTTTGAAAAATTTTCCATTTTAACTTTCCTTTGCCAATTTTTTCAATTTTCAAAAGGCAACATTAACAAAATATTTGTATTTAGTTTTGATGAAAATCTATTTAATCAATAAGTGTTCTCATAAACAGAATGAAAAATTCATAGCAATATTATAAAGAGACTAGCGATATTCCCCATACAATCTTTCATCCCCATTTTCAGCCCCTTAAGGGATGATTTCCGATATAAAAACTATTCTATGTCCTTTCCAGGATCTCAAACTATATTCATACCAAATTTTATCTGAATTGGTTCAGTAATTCCAGAGATTACATTAACTTACAAACTTTACTTCTTTATAATATTAGTATGATAAAGTTTGCACGTTTGATGATTAGAACGGACCTTCAAGGTGGCTGTAAATTATTGTTAACAAAATAAGAAGATATAAATGAATTTTACGTGGAGCATAAAGTAAAGATATTTTTATGACAATCTTTATGTGCAATGTGCATATTGGACAAGAGTAAATGTATAAAGTTTAAAGTAGTAGAACACTAAAATTGTGTAGAAATGACACACGAACGTATAGACGTAGACGACGACGTCATTTTTATATACTTTTTACATTTGTATCTGTACAAATACTGTCGGAAATCAGCTTGTATATTAACTTTGACTTTTATTTGCACAAACAACCAACGTCAATACAAAGTAAAATAAATATTAAAAGATATTTAAATATAAAATACGAACGTTTGAAGTCCAAATAGAAAGATACTACTCCTTCGAGTTGCAGTCGATAAGCTTCAAGAATTTCCATATGAATTACATATGAATAAAACTAGATGGAAGCTAGTTTTTTAAACAAATTAGTTTATATATTATGTATGTATGTGTTTACTATAGATAATTCAAAGAAATAGAATTCGACTCAGACCATTTGCATAAAGCGATAAAGTAGTTGCTCGCGGTTGTAGGAAATGATATAAAAAAGAAGTTACTTATTTAAAACCAATAACTTCTAAAGAAACCACGTTAAATAAGCTTTTCATTTTCAATATTCACGGTAAATATGTACTGTAATGTAAAGCTAAAATAGAAGTTCAAAAGAAATTGATTCACAAAAGCTATAATTACATAAAACAGGAAGTTTTGTTCATACTGATGTTTTCGAAATATTTGTGTAGAATTTTTTTCTATAGAATATCTAATAAATTAACTTTTTCTTATAACTAATATTATAAAAGAGAAAGTTTTTTCGAGTGTAAAATTGATATGATTTTTAGTTTCTAGTCCATGAAGTCGAGTTTCGTGTGGAGGTCTGATGAGTGACGTAAGCTGCAGAGAAATATTTAATTCCCAAACAATATACTATAATCACAACACATAATACTATAATCCATACTTATGTACATATATACAAAATTTCGAAGAATACATTCATTTTTTATATGGGTATAGTCAAAGGGCTTTAAGTAACATAACTAGGCTTTTTTTGGCGTTCGAAAATATCTCATTCCCATTAGAAAACACGTTGTAAAAGATATATCGCCCATAGAGTTTGGTGATGACTCTACCATACAAAAACAAGCTAACGAAAGATATTTAAGGTCACTAATTTTCAATTAAATATATTATCAAATTATTCATAATTCCATATTTTTGTACCATCGGAATGTGATCGGAACGCTCTAACAAGATGGCCGCAGTGTCTTCGCGACTGCAGACTAAACTGCTGCGACGGGCGGCGGTCTGCTAGAGAATTAGATTTAACAGATGCTACGAGTATATTCAATTAATATTCTAACCCTAAGTTTGTAAGTATATTTGGTTGTTATGAATAGTTACTTAATCTGGCGTTAGCCGCTTAACTGTATAGGGTGATAACTGACAAACAGATTTCTAATATAGGTACTAATATATGTATGTAATAAAATGGTTATTGCGAGCTTTAATCATAAACATAAACTATTCGCTGTGTATTTTTGATTAGCTTTTGATAGACATAGGTATAGTGGTTGTGTTGAAGGCATAATATGTAACCAATAGTCGCAGATTCAAACCCATAAGATCGAGTTTCTATTTTAAACGCGCGACTTAGAAACTGTTATTATCTTATAAAACGGTACCAACATACATTTGTTTTAGAATTAATTATATTTAATCACCTCAGGTTGTGATAAATAAAATTTGCTATCTTTAATTATAACATTGCCGTGATATCACAAGCGCGATCCGCAATGCTACGCGTAAACACCGGCCGGAGCTTAAAATAGAAGAGGTTTAAATACAACAATAGCACTTCTGCCACATTTATTCTTTGGGGTCGGTGGGGGAGGGCTCGGCATTCTGTTGATGGTACAGATTAGACCGTATTGTTAGAACGAATTTGAATCCAAACCCCGCGGGATAGAAACGCTATTTATTTGCGAGAACGCGATTCCGATAATAAAATAGGGTATGTCTTTGTGCGACCGTTTCGTAGATTGCGGGATTCCCAGTTGTTTTTTCGATGCAAATGGCGGCAAAGTGCCGGCTTTGTGGAATATGTCGAATGTACTCGTAGATATAAATTAGCTGGAGTTAGTTATGGGTTTTATTTTTAGTATATCAGACTACTATTATATGTGTGAAAATTTTATGTGTGCGTATGTTTGTTACTCCATCACGATGAAACGGCTGGACGGATTTGAATGAAATTTAGTACACAGGTAGATTATGAACTGAAGTAGCACATATACCGCTGTTAGGCATCTATAGACTTAAATAAGTCGCTAGACATAATCGAAATATTAAATGATTGATTTCAAAATAAAACGTATAGTCAAATTTACCTTACATCTTCAAATAATATTACTGTCCAATTTATGACTTTTTCGTCTTTACCTACACACTGTAAAATACATCGGATTTAATTTGCATTGTTATCTAGTTAACTTTAAGCAAACCTGGGTATTACTGGTAATAATGTGGATTCATATCGGAAGAATAATCGTGGAACGGTGAGGTCTAGCCTCCTGGGACAGAGCTAGGGCATGTGTGAAGCGAGAGGGGTTGATATCAGGCAATATCATACTTATCTAATAAAATATAAAAATCTTTAATGTTACTCAATCATATGAAAATGTAAAATGAGATAAATAATGATTTATCTTTTAAAGGAAATTCGAGTTCACATGATGTTGTTTATTAAAATTATATCAAACTTCAGTATATCTGCATATATTATCTTACTTACAAAATAAGAATTTTAAATTTTATGCGAAGTTCCCATTTCCTGGTAATGTCGCTAGAAAATATTGAATAACAAACAAGACAAATAAAAGCAACTAATTGAATCAAGCGTCAGCAAACTTTTTGGCGCCACTCTTAATAAATTAGTATGTTTTTATCCAGTAAGTTTCGTTTGAAAAATTGATTCAAAGACATTTCTTGAATGATAAAAAACCTTAATATTATTGTAATTTGTGTAAAACAAATTAAAGCAAAGCGTGAAGGTGTCATAATATCCACCACTATACTTACCACCTACTTAAGTGATAAATTGTAGGTTATATTTCTGTACGTAGTAAAGAGGAAAAATTAATAATAGCATGATCGATGTACGTTAAATGGCATGCAAAATTAATGCTATAATTATATATAATATAGGCACTCTGGATATGTAAATTGCAATGACATTTATAGTTAGTAAATGGTAAATCTAGAAAGAAAAAGAGTTTTTTTCCCACAATATATCTTGTACACAATTTAAGTATCATATATTATTCTTTAGATTATAAACGATCTTTATGCAAAAAATACATCAATATATTGCTATATCGCTGTATAAAAGAAGGACCACCAATAAATAATAATAAATAAATATGTTGAGACATTGACACACAAAACCATCTAGTTCCATGGTAAGCTACGAGTCTTGTGTTACGGATACCGGATAGTTGATACACTACACATATAATATAATTTTAAATACATCCATATTATAAATATAAATATCCATAAATTAAGTACAAGCATTCGTGCTCATTACACAAATTAATGCCGCCAGCGAGACTCGAACCCGCGACCGCTGGCACAGCAAGTAAGGGGTCAGTACAAACTGAGTCACTGACACTACTAAAGGTGTCGTCAATAAACATACATGAAGACAAATGTACATAAATACATAATAAATACGCAAGTTTGATAATTATACACAGTAGGGCTTACATTAGAGCAGATACTCAGCGCGTAGCAAGGGCTTACATTAGAGCAGATACTCAGCGCGTAGCAAGGGCTTACATTAGAGCAGATACTCAGCGCGTAGCACGATTTGGTCAAGAACTTCTTTCGCACCCTACGGGAAGCCGTAGCTACTGGCGACTGACCAAAGCCGTGCAACGCAACTTCTGCCAGCCTTCGCTGCCCCCGCTTCGATATCCTGATGGATCTCTAGCCCATGACGGACAGGAAAAAGCGAACCTATTGGCCTCTCTTTTTGCGGCCCATTCCCATCTCGACGACTGTGGAGCCCAACCTCCCACTATACCCCATTGCGGCATAACAATGCCTGATATCCAAATTAGGCAGCGTGATGTACGGGCAATACTACAGTCGATCGACATCCGGAAAGCAAGTGGTCCTGATGGTATCCCAGCAATTGTAATTAAACATTGTGCAGCAGAGTTGGCTCCAGCACTAACGCGCCTGTACCGAACCTCCTATTCTTCGGGGATTGTGCCGAAGGCTTGGAAGGTGGCGAACGTTCAACCGATCCCTAAAAAAGGTGACCGATCTGACCCTGCCAACTATCGACCCATAGCCATAACCTCGGTACTCTGTAAGGTGTTCGAGCGGATCATAAACTCGCAACTCGTCCGCTACCTAGAGGGTCACTCCCTTATCAACGACCGTCAATATGGTTTTCGACCAAAACGTTCGACGGGTGATCTTCTAGCTTTTATGACGCATCTATGGGGCGAGGCTATGGACAAGCATGGCGAATCGATGGCTGTTAGCCTTGATATCTCAAAAGCTTTCGATAGGGTCTGGCACCGTTCCCTTCTTTCCAAGCTTCCGGCCTACGGTTTACCTCCTCGGTTGTGCGACTGGGTGGCTGACTTCCTCCATGAGCGCAGTATCCGCGTTCTCTGCGATGGACAAGCTTCTAGCTTCCTGCAGGTGAATGCTGGTGTGCCTCAGGGGTCCATCCTATCACCAACACTCTTTCTTCTGCATATCAATGACATGTTATCCCTGGGTAACATTCATTGCTATGCAGATGATAGCACTGTTCACGGTCGATACTTTGGCCATCCTGCCGCAAATCGAACCGAGATCGAGAATAAGAGAACTGAACTTGTCCGTGAGCTCGACGATGTCTTGTACCGCGTTTCAGAATGGGGTTCAAAGAACCTGGTCGAGTTCAATGCCAAGAAGACGCAGGTATGCGCGTTCTCAGCAAAAAAATCTCCATTCCTTTGTCTTCCCTCTCTTCAGAACACACGCCTTACGATGCAGGACGGCATCAACATCCTCGGAGTTAACATCCGTAGCGATCTGAACCAAAAAAGCCATATCGAGAGTGTCATTTCGTTAGCCTCACGTAAACTCGGGGTCCTAAACAGGGTGAAGCGGTTCTTCTCGCCTGAGCAGCTATGTCTTCTGTACAAGACTCAAGTGCGCTCATGCGTTGAGTACTGCTCCCATCTCTGGGATGGCTCTGCTAAGTACTTGTTAGACGCTCTTGATAGACTTCAACGCCGTGCTGTCCGCATAATTAATAAAGCTGAGGCTACTCAATATCTCGAATCTCTGCAACTGCGTAGAGATGTTGCTTCACTAGCCGCTTTTTACCGCCTATATTACGGTGAGTGTTCTGAAGAGCTCTTCCATCTTATACCCTCCTCTCCTTTCCTCTCCAAGACCACATGTGCTGGTCGGAAATTCCATCCTCACACGGTACTACCCATACCATCTCGTACCAAAAGGTTTGGTAACTCCTACCTGTGCCGCACCATTAGGAAATGGAATTCATTACCGTCTCACGTGTTTCCCTCTTCCTACAATCCTGGGTCTTTTAAACGGAGCGTGAAAAAGCACTTATGCGGGCCGACGAGGTGAGATTGATCGGTATCGAGATCATGTCCCGAAACCGATTGATCTCATTCTTGGACTCACTGTTGCTTACCATCAGGCGACATGGAGTCATCTTGTCGAGCGAAAATAAAAAAAAATAAAAAAAAATAAACAAAATAAATCATCTATGCTTTTACGACGTAACTAAAACTGAAATCCTAATTCGTACAATAATAACTGGAAACATTGTCCACTGTCTGTGTCTCTTTCAAAGTAAATTATCTATATTGTTCTATTCGGGCTAATCTCGGCTTCATTTATTCGGGTGCTGTTACAATTCCCATATGTTTTGTTTCGCTTCAAATTTGTATCTGAATTAAATGCTTTAATCTCTTTTCTAGCTACCAGCTATTTGTGGTGTTCTGTAGTACGTGACACTGTGTGTTACTAGCAATGTGTACAACGCTGGTATATACAAAACATAGGCATTGTGTAATATGAGGGAAGTTTAAGTACGATATAACAATTTGATATTGATTATTATAAGCAGATACCCCTATTTTATAAGCTTGCTTGGAAATCCAAATGAAATGTGTTCCAATTCGGATCTACCTTCTCTGATAGTTTTATGAGCGAATCGCTTTCAACATCATTACTTGTCATATGGTGAAGGAAAACATCGTGAGGAAACTTGTATGTCTAAAAGAACCTAACAAGTTTTCAAAACACGTGTGAAGTTCGACAACCCACACTTCGCCAGCGTGGTGGACTATGGCATGATTCCCCATTAAAATGAGGTTAGTGCACAGCATTGAGTAGTTAAAAAGGGCTAAATGAAATGAATCAAATATCCAAACGCTCTTTATAATATACATTTCAACCCTTATACTGCTGATACAGATTAAATTTTTAATGAAAAGCATGCCAACATAATCAAAATCTGAAATGATTTTGCTTAGCTTAATTTGATTAGTTTTTAATACGTAATATTTGTTTCAAATGTTTATCCTCACCTAATTATATAGAGATTAAACTGTATGGGATGTTTTGGGTACGAAAGCAATATAACATTATTTATTAATTAACAGTAATAATAAATACAAAAATACTTATTTTAATATCCAACATTGACATAGTTATGCATATCCCAAGGTGTGCTATACTTCTAGAAATTTATTTTTTAAGTATAAACAGCCTTCAACACACAAACCGTACAAATATTCTTTAATAAATTTTTTTATTTCATTGCACTATATGTTAAAGGCAGTGGTAGCCCAATGGTAGCACGCTCGCTTGGGTAACCGAGTGAAGCGGGTTCAAATCCCGGGTCTCGCATCTCTGATATTTTCATGTGCGAATCATTTCTAACATGATTACCACTTGCCTTACGGTGAAGGAAAACATCGTGAGGAAAACTGCATATCTGAGAGAACCTAAGAAGATTTCGAAAGACATGTGAAGTCTGCCAACCCGCAATTGGCCAGCGTGGTGGACTATGGCCTGATCCCCCTCGTATGGAAGGAAGGCCCGTGCCCAGCAGTGGGACATTAAAAAGGGCTGAATACACTATATGTCCACCAAAATGAGGACATTGCCAAAGAATTCCATAGATTACTTGTTTAGTAAACATTGCGGTAACATAGGAAAACGAAGGCAAAGCCGTTGAATAGAGAGACGATTGACTAAGGCCCTTGTGTACAGTAAAAATACTGTCAGTTATGCTGGTTCCTGCAGGTTCGATTCTTATTAAGCGCAAAAATAAATTTTAAACTATTTTTTATTTATATTATGTGCTATAAGAAATTTAAAATTTTGCTTATTTGTTTGATTTCAATGAGACTCTTGTCTCACAATAATATTTTATAAATGCGAAAGTTTTTGAGTAACTGAAGTCATTTATGTCATTCGGAATCAAGCTTGTATAATATACTCTGAATTAACACATGTTGGCTATTTCTGTCGCAGCACCACGCGAGCGCAGGCGCGGACTGCGGGCGGAAACTTAATGTAGTGAATAGATAAACTTCATTTTCAAAGTGATTTGCAAAACATTATTTTAGAAAAAAAGGAATAGTTTTTCCATATTAGCAAATTGAGCTTTATTCGGCGATGCTAGCTTTGTCCGCGATAAATATATTACACTTCAGTTTTTTAGCAACATACAATTGTGTTTTGCAGCACAGCTATATTAAAAATGTAATATGTCAAAGTAATTAAAAATTCTTTTCAAATACAGTTTCCATCAGACTTTAGGAATTTTGTAATAAAAATAGTTTTTTACAAAAGTAACTAGCATATCTACGCTTTATATTGAAAATACATTTTCATCGAGATGTTTTGAACATTAACATTAATAGAGTTCACGGCTGTTAAAACCAAGATAATATTCTTGTAACAATTGCTATTATATTTTATCAAGTACTTCTATTAGTTCTGAAATTGTTTCGCGCAGAGCTTTGTATTCAGTTATTAGCTGATTCAATTTTTGGCTTATTTCTGTATAAAAGCTCTCTATCCAATCTAGAAGCACTAGAATAATTTATTGAAATTCAAACTGGAGTATCCATTTATAAAGTAAACAGAAAATTTTAAGGAGAACTGATCATTAAAAATATATTGCAAATAATCTTCGATCTTTGAAATCATATTATATTATTTAAAATAATTATACCAAAAGCCCATTTAATGTACATCTATACTTAATATAATAAAGCTGAAAATTTTGTTTGTTTGTTTGGTTGAACGCGCTAATCTCAGGAACTCCTAATCCGATTTGAAAAATTCTTTTTGCATCGGATAGCCCATTAACTGAGGAAGGCTATAGTCTATATATTATCCCGGAAAAATGTACGGTTCCCGTGGGATAATTTGTTTTTGTCTAGGGACGAACCCGAAGCGAAGCGAGGGTGAGTTGCTAGTTCATTTATATAGCAAATGATATGTACATGATCTCCCTTTTTCTATTTTGAATCTCGAATGTAGTGGGGATACAATTTATAGCACAAGATTGATTTATGAAAACAAATAGACAAAGAGTGTGTTAGATACGAAAGTGTGTGGCAACGAATTTTTTTTATGAAAATTCAAAAAATATGATGACGTCACATAATATTATTTTTTTGATATCTGCTTTATGAACAGAATCTCTGTTCGTGTGTCTACTTTTTCGCATTCCTGAACTATTAATCAGATACAGATGAAACTTTGCTTTTAACAACACGTTTGGCTCAGTTTGTACTTGCAGTACCAGCGGTCGCAGGTTCGAATCCCGCTAAAGACATACATTTGTGTGATGAGCACGAATGTTTGTACTCCAGACATAGGTGTTTATATTTATAATATGTATTTTAAATTATATATATTTAGTGTATCTACTATCTGGTATCCATAACACAAGCCGCATCGCTTACCAAGGAACTAGATGGCGCTATGTGTTAATATCCAAACATATTCATTTATTAGCGGCTCACCCTCGCTTCGCTCGGGTTCACCTCTAGAAAAACAAAAACAAATCTATCCCAAGGGAACCATAATCTTTTCGAGATAAAAAGTAATCTATGTGCTATTCTTGACTATAAACTACCTCTGTGCCAAATTTCATCCAGAACCTTACATTTTTCCGGCATAAAAAGTAGCCTATGTGTTATTCTGATATATAAGCTATATTATTATAAAGTTTCATCAAAATCCATTCAGTAGTTTTTGCGTGAAAGAGTAACAAACATACTTCCATACATACATTCTTACAAACATTCGCGTTTTTAATATTAGTAGAATTATTATTATTTGTGAGTCGCCTGCGTTAATTTCTGACATACTCGTAGTAGTGCTAACCTGTGACAAGGACGCATTAGTTGCATTGAACAATTTGACGTTTATTAGTCTGAATTAATCACCCAATATTTACAAAAACCATGGTTAGTAATAGGACAGATGTGGATATTATGTGAGTAAACACTGTATATATGTAGGTCACTATATACAAAGCCAGGGTGGCTAACTATTAAGGGATATAATCTACAGTTGCACTTTGAGAGGAAGCTATGCATAAAGCACCCTGTACTCTGTAGCTGCCGGCCTGACTATGGCTGCGTCGTCTGCGACAGATCATGCTAATTATTTCGTCCGTTAACAATGCATTGTAATATCCGTGAAGGGTGAACATGAGCCGGAGTAATTTCAGTAATTACACTAGTTAATTGTGATATGTCCATATTAAGCTCAGCACAATCGTGGCCTGACGCCGCAAGTTCTACACAATACTATGCTGTATAGTGTAGGTTTAACTTGTATGAACAATTTGTCTTCAACAATCCTTAATTGTGTGTTTGTTTACTTATTCATCCTTAGAACATAGTGGAAATAGATCACCTAGAGATAAGAGAATGATCAGAAGTGCCGCTTCTTTTAATACCATCAGAATGTTAAGCAAAGTCGGAGTAAAAAAATAAACCTTCTATTCTTTGGTTTTTAAATCGATGCATGTTAGCTGGAGGTGCACAAAGGTATTTTTTTTATAAATTACTAGCGACGTATATCATATATCCTTATACAAATATCATATATCCTTCCCAAGGTCTCAAACTGTCTTCTTACCAAACTTTATCTAAATCGGTCCTGTAATTATTGACTTTATTCGTTACAAACATACAAAAATGAAAATCTCTTTATAATATCATAGTGTAGATGTAGGTATATTATGTGTTACTCTGATGTATCAGCTATATCACTGTAAAGTCTCATGAAAGTCGGCTCAGTAGTTTTTGCGTGAAAGAGTAACAAACATACATCCCTATATCGATAAATTTTTGCATTTAGAATATTATATCATCATCATCTCCCTGCCCATATCCCAAATTACATATTTACTCTCCCTTGTTACTAGTTATCTCATCATTCAGTCCTTTTTCTTTCATGTCTTGTCTCTCAAAATCTACCCATCTTTTCTTTCTGTCTTATTCTGTCTTCCCATCCATCTACATTCATTTTCATCACTCTTCTCGTCACATGCCTTTCATCCTTCCTCTTCACATGACAACACCAACTTAGACGATTTCAAGCTTACTTTTATGTATTCACTAGCGACTCACCCTCGCTTCGCTTCGGGTTCGTCCCTAGACAAAAATAAATTTATCCCAAGGGAACCATACATTTTTCCGTGATAATATATAGCCTATAGCCTTCCTCAGTTAATGGGCTATCTAATGCAAAAAGAATTTTTCATATCGGATTAGTAGTTTCTGAGATTAGCGCGTTCAACCAAACAAACAAACAAACAAACTCTTCAACTTTATAATATTAGTGTATGTATTCATTCCTTATTTAATCCATTCTCTCCACTTCACACATCCATTTTAACATTCTCATCGCTACAGCTTGCAATCTTCTTTCATCAGTCTTCTTCGCAGCCTAGCATTCCGATCCATACATAACGACACTATCCATACTTAATATAATTCGTCATAATCTGTGCATATTAATAATACCTTTTATAAGGCATTGGTAGCTCAGTGATAATGCACTCTTTTGGGAAAGCAAATGAAGAGGGTTCAAATCCCGGGTCTCGCAGCTTTGATATTCTCGTGCGCGAATCGTTCTCAACACAATTACTTGTCGCTTTATGGATAAGAAGAACATCGCGAGGAGGGAGAAAAAGAGGGGCGCATATTTTTAAAAAGAATTGAACTATTTTTCTAAAGTAGTGGAATGTTAAAAAGGGCTAAATACATTTTTTGATAATCTTCTTTCATGCAAAAACGAGGCAGTAGAGAACGTGATATTATCTTACAATTACGTAAATATTTGACATTTTTAATAAAACTATCTTTTCGGAATTTTTCGCCGATTTATTTTGATTTCTGGTTCCTGAAACGACGTTTCGAATGCTTTACAACGATCATGGTCACGGGAGAGACTAAGGTTTTAGACATCTCAAATGTCATTATACGAGTATATTTTTTTACCAGTGGTAGGACTCTGTCAAGCCTGAGGAGTTTGACTGGATGGGTACCACCCCCTTATCTATTTCTGCCGCCAAGCAACAATGATTGCATTGTTGTGTTCCGGTTTGAAGGGTAAGGTAGCCAGCGCAATTACAGGCAAGAGGCATATCATCTTAGTCCTCACAGTGACAACGTACCGGCGGTTCTGTATTTTACCTAAAACCTAAGTGCATGAACTGTAGGTGTTATGGGCGACAGGTATTGCTTTCCATCAGGTGGTCTGTCTGCTCGTTTGTCACTGAATCCCATTAAAAAAAAAAAAATTGTTATTACAGACAGTGTCTAATCCACAAACTTATACAGTGATTGCAAAAATACAAAAATGGCTCGTGCCCAGAAGTGAGATGCTAATTACTACTTACTTAGATTACTAATTACTTATATGTGCAAAATTGATATTCAAAATGAATATTTCAAGACATATCCTAGTAGTAGTAGTCGATGTTTGGAGTACGTGCAGGAGTCGCAGAACGCCCGAGGCTGGATCCTATACGAGTATGTAAATTCTATCTGCGTTTTACTGTAGAGCTCTTACAACACTCAGCGATGCGATATTTAAATGCTATGCAGATCTTACAACGGCTGCCTCGCTGGAAGCTTCTTGTTCTAAATTACATGAATTTCCTTAACATCTGGCCATTTAATTTATTGTAGTACCTAGGATTCGCGTTTTATACTTTTTTTAAAAATATCTAATGTGTATTTTTATATTTTCGATGTTTGGTTTTTTGTTTGCTTGATGAATAAAGTGTTTCTTCACTGTATGTCATTATATAAATAAAATAAATGCTGTTTATTTCTGCTTAATAATAATAATATTTTCTTTAAAAAAATATTTATTTTACTTTAATTTCAAATGTAATATAGTATAATTTTGGTGTTTTAATTATAATATTTTATAATCTTTTAACTTTATTTATCTAAAATAGTTTTTTTTTTTTGAGTTTAATAGCTATCCTACAATGTAACCAATTTTATTCATTTATTACCATATTATGGTACGTGATATTGTTTGCTGTACCAAAGGCTCCTATCACAATTCTAAGACGTTACTGTGTTCATTCAATTTATTCCTTCATCTACATAATCATTTTTTTACGATTATCAGAATGTAAATATACATCGAGAATTCCAATTAATTAATTCTCAATTTGTAATTATAACACTAGAAAGACGGAAAAATCAACTTACCAAGAAAGACGGCGAGGGGTCATTTGACCCCTTTCTTTATAAATAATTTTTATATGATAAAACGTCCTAAAAACTATTAACAAATAAGCGAAAAAAATATTAAAACTTCCATTTGCTTTATCTTAGTTATGTTCGTATTCCCTCCAGCTTATATTTTTACTTACAAATATGACAAATAAAAGTTTTTGGCTGATAGCATTGATCACACAAAGGTTTTTTACATATGTCGCAAACCTTGTTTGATTTGTTTTTGCAACCAGAAGAGGAGCGGTGGCGCCTTTTCCTCGTAGTGGCAGTAGACGACTCTTTCGGTATTGGTGCCGCTGAGGCCTTAGATTCATAGAAAATGACACTGAGTTTAAGAGGTAGCTGGAGTGTAAAGTTCCTACGCACTGTCTTCGTTTGTGACTTCTTGATATAAACAGTAGTTTGGACATGGCTACCATAAATGCATGGGACATTTATGGTAGCCATGTCCAATGTACTGTAAATAACTTGCACTAGCAATCTTTTTGATGCTGCTTTGATACTATATTTTCAGGCCATTTGGTCACCAAAATCAACCCTATATTTTGTTGAGTTATAAAATATTACACTGACAGGTTTTTTCTTTGCAGAACTTGAATATTGTCATGTAATGTGCTAAGTATCAACATATTTTTTGAACGTTTGGCTTGATAAATCGTCGAAGAACACTATTCATCATTTGTCTTCAAGACTTTTGTTTCATAAAGATTTAAGTCTCAAGTTTTTGACATAATATTAGTATATACCTATTAGTATATTAACACCTGAGTCGTCACTATTTGAAGAGCTTTTTGGGTGTATGTAACTTTTCTTCGGGACCCTTTTGCTATCTATCTACCTCTTCACTCTCACCATCTGATTATCTCCAGGCAAAGATTGTAGTGATGCTAATATTTGACTATCAGTAAGTCGACGCATAGTAACACGTCTGAATAACACTGTTTACTTGACGAAAGCAAGAAAAGATAAAAACTACAATCATGTTCATTATATTTCACATCTATAGCTAATATAAATATTATGGTGTACCCGCTATTTAATATATTTACTCTAACAAATATCGGATGGGTCAAATGACCGTTGCCGTCTTTGTAGGTAGATGTATGATTTATTTATCATGTAATGATCATATAATAATGTAAACATTTTTAAATGTAAATTTGAACCATTTTAATACAAGTCACGAGAGGATATGTCAAAAAAACTAATAGTTTTGGAATAATCTGACCCTGAATTCCAAACAGGGTCATATGACCCCCGCCCGTCTTTCTAGTGATAAAGTCTAAAAATTAAAGTCAAATAACCCTAACGAAACATATTAATTTCCATATTTGACTAACTGGGGCCTGGGGAGCATCTCCAGAGGCCTCCACTAACTCACGTCGCACGCGGAATGTAAACATCTCGAGGAGAGCATCGACGTATTTGTAACGTTGAGAGTTATTACTTGCGTCAGTGAACATATTCGCCATTTTCCTCATGAAAGCAAAGCAATATTTAAGAAGTGGGTCATGTTGTAGGAGATAGCGACTCGTGTTTGCAGCGAAATATCAAGCTGGTCAAGAAATTGTGTAAAACTAAAGAAAAATATACAGAAACCTCTCAGAATACTAAAGACGTTCTGTTCCGTGTTCGAAGCAATTTTCTTTCTAGCAGACGTTAACAATGACTATAGAAAAAAGAATTGAGTTTTTTACAATTTAAGTATTTGAAATGTCTTACTCAGAGGTCGGACGAAACCAAACTCAGCTATTAGGTTAATTAGACAACAACTTTTTTATATTCCCCTTACAATATAGAAATTCTTTACTGGTATTATGAACGAAAAATGTTTGTTTGCCCCACATACTAACGGGACGATGTGGTTTTTTGCATCTAGGTACTTTTTATTGCGGTACATGAAGTAGTTTAATCGTATTATTTAACAAGCATTTGCCTGCGGCTCCGCCCTCGCCCTTTTAGAGCTTCCTTATGAGGTTAATTAATCAGTGATTGTTATTTCTCTTTTACACTAGTATATACATATATGTAATCTATCTATGTCTAGGCGTCAATCATGTTTAAAGCTATTTTAAACAATTAATCAAGTACAGTTCAAATCGATGTATTACGTAAAGAAGTGGATTTCGATCGACAACTATCAGCCAATATATCTTCCAATTATTTGACTAACGAGAGGCAAAAATTTGACAGAGCTTCACAGTAGTGACGTCATATACGTATCTCTCATAGATCAAACAATGCGAAACAACAAAATACACTCGAATGGAAATCGCGTGATTGAAACATACGTCGCGCTGACGAATATATATGTAAGAATACATAATATATTTATATTGTAACAGGTTTTTTATATAATATGATCTTTTCGATATTGATTATTATCAACGTATTGTCAATACATAATTTCTTTTTTATTACAATTGCTACAAATTATAATTTTGGAGTCAAAATGTATAGTCAAAGTTAATGTTATGTCCACCGGCATTTTTGTCAATGGGGAAAACAAAGGAAAAACAAGTATTGACAGATGTTTATGATAAACAAACAACTAAGCAAGTAAAGCTCGCGAAGCTATGAAGAGCACCGAATGGAAGACAGATAATTGAAACAGACGTTACGACGTAACCACATGTATGTATGTACATTGTACACTATTGTTAACGAATACGCTCTTTTTGTTGTTAAAGATCTTTCCTTAAAAAAATCCTTAAAAAAGTAATATAAGTTTTGTTTTATTACGATGCATTTATTATAATTTTAGAAATAGCATGTAGGTACGTATATGTAAAGTTAAAAATAATTTTAAGTTATATTCAAGAGCATTTATGCCTATAGGGGAAGCAAAGAAATAACAACGATCGACAGTTATTTACGAGAAACAAGTGTCTACGCAAGTAGAGCCGTCCGAATGAATTGAGATGATTGAAGCGGACGCCGCGCTGACAGATCGCCGCCGGAGGGAGTCTGGAGACAAATACGTTACACTCGCCTAGCGGATTGTGGGGAAGCTGTTTACATTTCTGCAATACTAATGTACAGTAGAATAATCATAGAATGAATATATTTATATATTTTAATAGTCATTAGTTATTTTACATTTAATATATTGAAAAAAGTTTTATTCTAAATAAAAAAGTTACTGTAAAAAGCAACATTTTATTTAAATTGTTTTAGACATGTCTTTCCATTTGCAATAGACTATTATACAAGAGAAGAATATCGGTTAAATATTGATATTGTTGCTCAAAGTTTAACTTTATGTATATTCATATTTTATTATTTCGTTCAAATAAATATCAGTGTATATTATTAGCTCTTACCAAATATTATGCGTATTTATAAATATTTACATAAATTAACATTTAAAAAAAACAATTAAATACCGACGTTTCGCGGAAAATACCTTAATTTTTTAAAGTTTTTTTTTTTAACTAATAAATAATCAAACGTTTTCATACTCTAGTTATAAGCTCTATCAAGCCCTATTTCCTAATACCAGAAATATGACGTCGATACATATCCATATCTGTAAGTTTAACTGCTAACGCCTATGTGTGGACACGAACTTCTACTTCCATACAATTTGCAACAACTTCATGACACCGCCAAATTGTAAAACTCAAGCGGTTACTTAAGTATAATTCCTAAACTACCCCGTACAAAACTTTTACAATCCATCCAAATTATGTATAAAAATTATATGCAAACACAGTGTCCGAATTTATTTCTACGTACATATATAGTAAAAATAGTAAATACAAAACATATTAAAATAGTCTTTAATGGAACACTTAAAAACTTACTGTTATATATTTTCATATATTACATACGTAGCAATGTAGTTTCAAGTGCACACATCACTTTCAGGCACTTATTATGTGAGTATTATGTATATATGTATGTAGTATCACTGTATACTTGTATAGTGTATAAAAAATAAGTTTATTTTACATATTAAATGAAACTATTCGAATTTAGTTTTATTTTATAGTTTTGTTTCTGACAAGGGACTTTTTCTTACCAAAAAGATAAAAATCTTGTAAATAAGTACATAGAGTCTATGAATGAGAAACTTAGACTTACCAAAGAGAATGGTGCAATAGAGGGTGCAGAGCGTGAAGAGAAGAGCTTGGCACGGCATGATGTGCGGGCGGGCGGGGGCGGGGGCGGGGGCGGCGCACGCTCTCGCTCATCTCCACG
This sequence comes from Argynnis bischoffii washingtonia, assembly GCA_033884665.1. Taxonomy (NCBI): domain Eukaryota; kingdom Metazoa; phylum Arthropoda; class Insecta; order Lepidoptera; family Nymphalidae; genus Argynnis; species Argynnis bischoffii. The sequence continues at coordinate 9,577,029 of JAEMGE010000029.1, forward strand.
GGCGCTGCATCTGTAACACACAACATCTGCATGATCATCTCAGCTAACAGACGCCCTGGACTGGAGGGTTAGATAACATGATATTCTTCCTTCTGTACTAAACTTCTTGATATAAGCCTCGTCCAAAAACGTTTAATACCATAGAGCTTACATAAGATAATATTTTACAACTATTATTGTTTATAGAAAATAAATTTCTGTAGAAATAACATACGTACAGCCTGCAACCTGCAAGTCGTATGTTTGTTTTAGTCTACAACCAACTACATCCTTAAGTCAACTCTTCTTGTTGCAATAGATATACAACAAATCGTCGCGTTGAAATCTGTCTCGACATACTCAATTAATATTCAATTAAATATTTATACAATCAAAAGGGGACATTAAAAACCTGTAATCTTTCCCAGTAAGAGCTAGATAGTTAGCAATTATTTACAGACTCATAACTATCTAAATTGAACTTGTTCCTGAGATAAGTGCTTCTAATACACAACTTTACCGCTGTATAAATGATAATTTGTATTATGTATGTGTAATCAAAATTATAGATGCTGGTAGAGTTTGACAAACAATAATTATATTTGTGAAAATTAAATACCAATATTTAATAAGATTTTTTTTGAGATAACAATTGCACAATGTACATAATACATATATCAATTATATAGAAAAACTTGACCATGAATACCAAATACATCACTTTTCGAATCACACTTAGCGGCTTAAAACCTAAACCCTATGTTTCAAAGGATATTAAATCGATGATATATAAATTGATAATAATGAACTGAATATTAGACAGCTCTGTAAGCTTTTAAAGCTCTTTAAATACAAAAAGAAAATAAACATGATGCTCATTCATGTCGCGTGCCTCGGCACAGCTGCTATAGATAGAGTAGTAGTAGGCCTGTCGGTATTAGTTAATCCTTAACACAAAACAAGGAAGTGGTCAGTGGTATTTATAGCAAACTAGCAGAACCAGCAACTTCGCTCGCGCTAAAACTGCAAAAAAAAAATAAAAAGATAGGTTTCATACAAACTTTCATTACCTACTTTACCCCCTTATGGAATAAATTTAAAAAATACTAAAACGTATTTATTCAATTGTATTGAAAAGCATCTTAAATATTGTGTTGGATTGTATTATAACATGCTTTCCCGTAGGAATGATATAATCTCTTGCAGTAAAAAGTAGCCTATGTCACACAAAAAATCACGCCAATCCGTAGCTTTGTTTCGACGTAAAAAGGGGACAAACAAACAAACGAAAAAAACAGGCAAACACTCTTTCACATTTATAATATTAAGTATAGAAGTATGGATTTTGAATATGGATTCAAACCAGTATCACCTCTCATCTGACTCGCTGTCAGTCTTTAAATTTACTACAAAGTGCGTGTAAACGTCTAATTAATTAATGTTGATTTTGATTTGATTTAATTTGATATAGTTTATAGATCTGACAAGAAAATAGTAGCATATTTTAATACCCGATATCAATATGAGTAGGTTTCTAATGGACCAGCCTTTTACAGATGAATAAGTGTGGTAGATCCATATTAAGTAACACTTATTTATTACTAGCGGCTCACCCTCGCTTCGCTCAGGTTTGCCTGTCCTATGGGGAACCGTACATTTTTCCGGGATAAAAAGTGGCCTATTTGTTATTCTGATGTATGAGCTATAATATTGTAAATTTTCATGAAAATCCAATCAGTAGGTTTTGTGTACTAAGCTGTATAAGTTACCATAGCTTTTAACTATCCCACGGGAACTCTTTAATTTTCCGGAATGAAAAGTATCTCAAATGTTGTCCGGATATATCCCTGGTAGATACCATAATGCAAAATTTCATTTATATCAGTCCAACAGTTTCGGAGATTAGCCCGTACAAACAAACAAACAGAGAAACAAAAAAAATTGAAAAAAAACTGGATTTGTTCAATATCTTTTCTTACATCCCCCTGACTCGGGTTTTAGCATTTATTTTTTCTATGTACAGACATATGACCTCTACAGTTTCAATATATGTTCTATACATATAGCTTAGTATAGATAAGCTAATAAATTATTACCTAGAAAGCCTTCGAGCCAAATATTCTAACATAATATGACAGATCCCATTTATCTGTTTTCATGAACAGATAAAATGGGATCTGTCATAAATTTAAAGGTATTTTTAACATAAAACTCTCACAACACCACATTATATTTGACCTACACATATTCCTCTTATGCTTGTATTTCCATACATCTTATGTTCTGTATCAAGAAAAGGCAGTTGGTAATGTATTATAATACGTCAAAAATACGAGACAAATTGGTGTTAACAAGTACCATAACCGTAGTTCGCGACAAATTTAAACCTTATTTCCAAAACAACAGAGTCGTTTATTATTTAGCTAATATATGATATTAAATGTAGAGAAAATCCAATTCTATTGCTTAGAATTAAAGTCGCTTTTCATTTGCATTCATATTTTCACTTAGAGGAGAGTTCGGTACTCTGGATTGCAAATGAAACTGAAGCATCTGTAATAGAAATAAAGTTGTATTTACAAAAACATCTAATTTTGTATTAGAAGTGTGGTAGGAAGTATTTAGAGCGCTTCCTGAGAGAGTCGAGAACATTCTACAGATAATATAATATCAATAGTAAAGCTTTATAATATAACAAAATCTCAGATTGTCGCGGCTCTTTAAACAGCAAGTGTTCAGATCAACATATTTACATATTAACACTAGAAGGGAATAAGAACACTTCATCATCGTCAATTTAACGGCAGAATGATTATGGTGGTTTAGAAGAAATAAGCGCTGAAACAGACAGAGACAGACAGTGACTTTGTTTTATACTATGTATAGATATAGATGAGCGACTTGCGCCTGAACTACATTTTGTATTTTCCCATGAAAATTAAAGATTTTACCGCACCTAATTGTTAACTTGTTAATTGTTTGATGTTTGTACGTAGAATAATTCCGTTGAACCAGTTATTGCGTGAGGTTTTTCTGTAGTATAAGGTATCCTTAATGTTGAGTCGAGTAATAAGTTATCACCACAAACATTTATTTAAAAATCTTTCAGTATTTTTTTTGCGCAAAATGTAGACAGATTTACAGACAAAAATACAAAAATGTTAACAGCTATTGTTTTGGGGTTTATATTCTGTACACAATAACGTAACAGTCATTGTTTAAAAAAAAATATGTCATGTACAGATTTCGTTTTCTTTCTATTTTATTTCATGTATAAGATGTATTAACAATGTAGTCTGTCGTATACGTAGGTACGTCTACTCTTAATATCAACGGTAAGACAATCTCATTTACTCTGTAGTTTGTACCAGTATATAAAAGTGTATAAAAATAGAATAAATTAAATTTGTGAATAATATTCAAACTTGTAAACAAACTGGAAATGTTACCAATTGAAGGTTTTATTATAAATGCGCCTAATTAAAGAGCAATTCATATTTCAAAAGCTTAATTGAACCCCACTTACATCGCGAGGGTCGTAAGTTCGACCCTTGGTTGTTGAAACAATTATTGTTTATTTATTAAGATCTTTACCAGTGACTACTAATAAAATAAATTGCTTTATTGTGTGTTGTAGAATATTCTCGTTTATTTCAATAAATACATAAACGTTAATTGACAGTGCGGCTACTGACAATACAAACCTTTAAATATCTTACCAAAGTTAACTAACACTCGTTATAACAGAACTCATTCAATGGCTATTCACTTGTTTGTATAACAACTAATAATTTTTGCGTGTTTCAAAGAGATTATTCAACTATTCGCCTGAAATGTTATCGACTCATGAAAATTATTAAAATACGGCACCGGCCTTCGATGTTCTGATAGATTACCTCATACCTTTAATGTATACGAAAAAAAAAGTATTTTCCTTTATTTTATACTATCGCGTTGAAAGTATGATTAATTATAATATACAGTCTAATTTCAATTAAAAAAACATATACGTTATACATATTTCTGAATGATGTACTGTGTCGGGCCAACAATGTTAAAGCTTTTCCAATTTATATCTATCCTATTAGTTTAGATTATAACTGGTTAATATAATTAAACATTTTAATTTTTAAATAAAATTACCTTTTCGGAATTTGAAGCGGTCTTATTTTGTTTTTTCTTTGTGCTCAACGTGTTGAATGCTTTACAGCAAATAATGTCACGCAATAGTCCAAGGTTTGATGTTTTAAAAACCATAGTTATCACAGACGGTGTTAATACACAAATTTATAATTATAATTATTTGGACACACAATATGTTTGTCATAAAACATTAGAAACAGAACAAAAAGGATAATAAGACCGCGAAAACATCCGAAAAGCTATATAGTCTTATTGAAAAAACAGGTATTTGTGTAAATCTAAGAAAATATTATGGTTAATGATATGATAAAACAAGTAATGTAAAGGCATAAAATACAATCCGATAACATTTGAATATAAAACTTTCTTAGATTTACGCGAATATTAGACATTTAAATAAAACTATCTTTTCGGATTTTTTCGCGGATTTATTTTGATTTTTGTTTCCCGACGTTTCGATTGCTTTACAGCAATCATGGTCACGGGAGAGACTAAGATGTTAGATGTCACAAAACATTATATAGTTGTTACAGACAGCCTACCCACAATTAACAAAAATGAATTCAAAATTTTGAAAATTAGCATCAATGTACCTTACAATATTTGTAAATTTTAATTTTAAACATTTTATAATTTTAATTTTAAATTTGAAATATGGAATATTATTTATATAATTTTAGCTATTATCATTATAATTATTTCAATTTTTTAGAAAACTTATTATTATATTATTGTTTAATAATCTATATTTTAGTGTTACCATTATTATATTCTATGTCTACTTTAGAAAATTAAAATTAAAATTAATTAAAAATTACATCTAACATCTTAGTCTCTCCCGTGACCATGATTGCTGTAAAGCAATCGAAACGTCGGGAAACAAAAATCAAAATAAATCCGCGAAAAAATCCGAAAAGATAGTTTTATTTAAATTTGAATATAAGTTACTTTGCTTACAGAAATGTGTACATAACAATATATGTACATACTGTATATATGTACATATTATATAGTTATATAATAATAACTACTTTCCACCTGTATATCTCCACATCACTCCGCCAACATCAAAAATTAATAATTTCATATACATATATGAAAATATATGCATAAGTAAATTTCATTTTCTTTGCGAATAACACCGAGATATATTTATTTATTATAATGTGGTGAAGATAATATTTACTTTGAATATGTCAGAAAGCGTCCTCGACGAAATAAGGGGGGCATGTAAATACCTTAACTACAAAGTTAAAGGACCCTTTCTTACCTCTTACACGTGTTTTCGTAGATATTTGGACACCTTTTTAACCAAATTTAAAAACGGATGACACATATGTGTAACTCACTTAGAGTTACATATACTGATGTGTCATCCGTTTAGATCTGTTGTTGTATTAGTCTTTGGATGCATTTTTTAACTTCAATGCCCTCTAATAATAATTGAGAATCAAACTAATTTACCTTGTGATGTTTGATTTCTAATTATATTATGAGTGTCTTGATCGAAGATGACTACATTTACATACAGCAGCACACCTGATTGATGCTGTCCTAATCACATTTTTATAGCTATATTTTATTTAAAGCTTTTACTCTTAAAAATAGTTTTAGCTATTCCTTTTTTAAATAACTTCTTTAGCGTCATCTCACCACGCCATCTTGATTCAACTGTCATTACGCGTTTTTGTGTTGTCCGATGTACAACAATTTTACAAACTTTGTAAAATTAACATGAGAAAAAGAAATCGATTGGATAGGAACAATGGCGATATTTGAAGGAAAGTTTTGAAGATAATAACCTAACCTTCAGTACACAATACACACGATTACGAATTCTTCTTGGCATCTCATACTCATGTGTATAGTAAATTTTGCATTTTTATTTAAATCAAGTACCACTTATGAACTCATGAATATACTTCACTAACAATAGTAGTAATTTGAATAAAATATAATGAATGATAGACTTTATATTGGTTGCAGTTCAAAAGTTAAATGTACCTTCAACTTCAGTAACTCCGTTTGTGTATATTTCGAGATTCATGTACCTATATAATATAATGTGTATCGAATCCAAAGCGAGCAGAGCCACAGGCAGTGATCATCATTAAATATTAAAACCTAATCTAATATTGTAATGTAAACTAAAAATAAGCAAATTGCTAACTCAAAATTACTACCTAACATGCTTACACAGATGTAAATTACTTAATTTAAGACCACCCTTTGCGAGTCCGTGAATAGTATGTTTAGCATACATCTGTTATGCAAATGTGAACCTTTAGATAAAGTGGTAATGTCGTAATACACTTGGCTAAACCAGCCTATTAAGTGACCAAAGCAGCTGCGTACTTTCACAACTAGCTTTCCATATTACATGAGATTAATTATAAAGAAAGAAGTCAAGCCATGTTTGATCGGGGAACAACTTTAATGAAGTTAATGAAAATCTAACTCCGTAATAGTGTTAGTATTTAATTAGTGCAATAGTTATTTTGCTTCTTTACTTAATAAAATCGGTCAAGTGCGAGTCAAATTCGCACATGAAAGGTTCCGTATCATCGTACATGTATTTTTTATTAATATGGCTTTTACTTAGTATGTAGTACATTAACTTCGATGATCGATTACGAACGTTAAAAAATGTTTTTTGTGTTTTATTTTTTTTTTTATTTTAATTATTATTATTTGTAGTTATAGCGGCAATTTTGTGAAAATTTCAACTCTCTACCTATTACGATTAATGAGATACAGCCCTCTGACAGACGGACAGCGGAGGCTTGGTTTTAGGGTTCCATCGGCACCCTTCGATTACGGAACCCTAAAAATTACATTTGAAAAACCAATGCTAACTTGTTTAGTTTTAGTCTACTTTTACTGCAGAATTCAGTCGCAGACATGAGCAGGAGAGAGGCGTGACGTAATGATATTATTAAACATCAAAAGTCATAAGGCATTTGTTATTTCTTTATGAATGTTGATGATAATTTTCGAGATACAGTAGCGTTGAAATCAAAAAATATAGATTATAAAATTAACTAAAACATATAGAATTAACCTATGAAAAATAGTCAGGACAGATATAGATATGAATACGTAATTATAGCAGGTACATGGCAGTATCTAAATCACATATGTAAAATTTGTGTCCAAACCAGATCAAATTATATAATATAGTTAATATAGTTAACTGCCTCATGCGGAAATCGAACCTGTAATCTCTGATGTAAATAAGTATCGGAAATATTATAATTTCTAATCAAATCAATTTTGGTAATAATAAAAATTATACGTACATTTAGTAAGAACGTGAATTATTTTATTATAAATAGATATTTATTCTTAACAAGAATAAGCTAACCATTTTATTTGAAACTAGCGGCTCACCCTTGTTTCGCTCGGGTTCGTCCGTAGCTTGCTTCCCCATACAAAATTTCATCCCCATTAAGGGATGATTTCCGGGATAAAAACTATTTCACTCACTTTTCATATCATGAGATTAAAAAAAATATTTTAGTAATTTTTTTTTCTTTTAATTTTCTTTTATACAAAACTTGTCCTGACAATAACTAACACAAAAAAAAGGAATTATCCAATTTGGTGCAATCGATCGGAACTTATGCGCGTACATATATTTCGGTGATTCATTTTTATTTATATAGATTTATTATGATTCATAATCTTGTACTGTCACTATTAAATTTTCTTTTAAAATATTAGAGGTTTCACGTGGTTCCGCTCGCGTAGATTAATTATGTATTACTACATCTTTATAAATTATAGCCTATGTGGTACTCTGATGTATAAGCTATATTACTGTAAAGTTTTATCAAAATCCATCCAGTAGTTTTTGCGTTCTAACAAACTTTCGCGTTTCAAATATTAGTACGATTTTATATCAAGTAGCTGAGTGTTGTTTTCACATTAAATTGTTTTAATTTACTATATAAATAACCTATTATTGTAACATTCATCAAAAATATACTCTACATGCTTAGCTTTATGGTTTAGTTTACATTGCATATAGATACCCTAAGCATTGCAGTGCAGCATTTCGTATAAATCAGTGCCTGATTGAAGAGCGCTTAGGGGATGATTGCTTCGACGCGCGACTTTGTTTGATCTCACTCAATACAAGCTGTCCTAACACCCATACATTACGAAGTAATTCACTGATCAAAAGACTGACACGTTAACCCATAAAAATTAATCAAGAGGGTTGGTTATTTGTCTATTCGTTGCTGATTAAGGGTTGTTTTGAAATTAAGTTTATGGATTTTACTACAAAAATACATGATATGTCAAGATTTTCTTTTCTCATTATTATATCAGTAAAAGGTAGTGATGAAGTTGCTTCGAAATTGTAAATGAACTGTAGTTCCATAGTGTAAAATAACATATGTAATGAAGCAATAGTCAAAAGATTATAACTTATATTTGCACAATGATAAATTACAATGCACTTTGGTCGTGGGCAGCGCACCCCCAGGGAGGGGGAGGTAGGGGGGGCACGACGTCGACTCGCGGGGCCTATCTAGTATCTATACCACCACACATTGCCGTTTGAATTATTACATCTTAGAAACGTGAACGAAATTAGAAAAGAAAATTAGAAATGAAAATAAAATCAGGAAAAAATGGCTCAGCTCTGAGAACGTTTAACGGAAGAAACTATTTACCAATTATGATGTAACATCGAAAAAACTTGAAGGAGATCGCAATATCATTTAAAAGAAGTGTAGTTAATTATAATGAAAACATTTGATAATCTTTATCATATAAATGTTTTTTCACATTTTCGATGAGAGCTTTGAAATAGTGATAATGAGTAATTTTTAAGCATTTTGATATAATACCAGTTTTTTAGACAATGTAGTTGACATTGTACGTAGAAATAATTCCTAATTCCATGTCCCCGTATCGTAGATAAAAGTTTGTTTTGTTGTGTCGTATTTTTGTGAACTAAGTTATCTGTAGGTCACGTCTGATCCTGACACATCGGGTTACCGGAGGAACTCGCAGAATTTGTGAATTATTACAAAGCAAAATTAAATGTGAGATACCGTTACGAAGTTATTTAGATTTTTTATCTGATCTGCTTACATTGTGAAGGAAACGACGTAGGCGTACGTAATAGGTTATAGTCTATGTTTGTACTTTTCATTCAAATCCCTTCAGAAGCTGAGCTGAGCTTTTAACATTAAAATTATGCACTGTTAATTTTTTATCACTATTAACATAGTGGTAAAAATTAATATTATAAAAATACCGAACTTGACTCTCCTTTCGAGAAACAAAAAACTAATGTTTCGAAACAAATATATTTATGTTGTCGTCTGTCGATGAGTTTAAAACAAAAGCTAGCGTTGACTTCAAACTTCTTAAAATCTTAATAGGTACAATTAATAACATTCTATGCGTTTGATTCAATAAAATGATTTCCAAGTATATTATATTACGGAGAAAATGAGTCAGTATGTTATTTGTTGCATTGAATAATACCTAGGCATTATTTTCGTAGCACTTGCATTTACGACTATATAGCTGTGTTTTTGTCGAGTATTTTAAAGTACTTTTAACCGCCTCTAACTATCACGGCTACAAACAAACTATTTATTAAAAATAATTTTAAAATGTTCTGCCTATTTTAGTGTTGTTTCTTAAAGTGTAATAATATATTATAGTACATTAATTGAATACTATGACGTATTTATTAATTTAAAATTTCTTCAAAATTGATCAAAATTACTCGTAGTAGTACAATACTTAGCTTTTAGAATTTATATACTTACGAAAACAATGTCGAACATTCCCGCTCGTCGTCACATAAATATAAAGTTTAGTTGTACTCGTAATTCTTAAAGGCAACATCTGAGAGAAATCTAGCGCAGAACAGCTCAGCGCTAGTTCTGTCACGTGTTATGTATTGTTGGAATGGATTTACTAATAAACTTAACTTGAACGGCTTAAAATAACTATTTTGAGTGTCTGTTTGTAATGTCAAAATAACAGCTTTTTACTAAATACATATCAAATTATATACAGTACTAATAAGAAAAAACTACATTAGACTTTTTGTTTGGTTGTTTGTTCCAGCTAATCTCTAAACTAGCTGGACCGATTTTGCGGGTCATTTACTAGCAGATAGTTATTGTTATAAGGACTAACTTGGCTACTATTATTGAACAAAAAGAATTTGAGTTCCACGCTAAAAAAATGTCATTGGTAGCCTAGTAGTAACGCGCTTGCTTAGAAAACCGAGTGAAGCAGGTTCAAATCCGGGTCTCGCACTTCTGTTATTTTCATGTGCGAGTCACTTCCAACATGATCACTTGTCTTAGGGTGAAGAAAACATCGTGAGTAAACCTGCATGTCTTAGAGAACCTAGCAAGATTCCGATATGGCAAGACGGGAAATTTGCCAACCCGCACTTTGCCAGCGCGGTGGATTATAGCCTAATCCCACTCGTATTGAAGGGAAGCTCTTGCCCACAAGTGGGACCTTAAAAAGGGCTGAATATACACAAAGTTAACGCAAAAAGGACACCGATTTTATAATAAATTTAAACGTAATTATTAGGCATTTAGGAGTATTTTTTTTTCTAAAAACCTACATACTATATGATATGACCCAGATGGGACAACCACTTAACGTATCGACATGAAAAATGTCGCTCTTTGGCCCCATTATTGCGTAAAAGTAGAACCAGTCAAGCACACTTTCAAATTTAATAAACATATTAAAATAATATTGTGTTCCCTTAATTTACATTAAAACAATTTATAGCAGTAAATTATTCGTCTGAATTGAACAATTACTGTAGATTTCAAACTTTAATAATAATAAAAATAAAATGAAAAATAATTTACTTGATATTTTAAAGAATGAACAGTTTTCAGTATCGTAAAGTCTTAACTAATAAAATAAATTAGATTCTCAGAGCGACCTACTTGAATTTATTTTTCTTGTATTTGTATCTCTTATAAACGTAATCTCATCTTATAAATGCAAACTTAATAATCTATACATATAATATATACTGTAGAGATCAAAATATGCCTGTACATAGAAAAAAAATGCTAAAAACCGAGTCAGGGGGATGTAAGAAGAGAAATAGCACAAATCGAGATTTTTTTGCAATTATTTTGTTTTTATGTCTGTCTGTTTGTAAGGGCTAATCTCAGAAAATTAAAGAGTTCCCGTGGGATAGCTAAAAACTATAATAACTTATACAGCTTACTGGCTTTTTATTCCGGTAAATTTTCGGTTCCCGTGGGATAGATTTGTATTTGTTTGTTTAGAAGCGAACACGAGCGAAGCGAGGGTGAGCCGTTAGTGCATATTATAAAATTGAAACCGATCGCTGTCTGTACATGGGGGACATTTGAGGAAAACTATTATTGAGGTTTTTATGAATGCAGTGGAACAGAAAACAATGATTTTTAGAATTTTTATGTATTTGTCGGTTTGTCTGTGCGTTTGTGCGCGCTAATTTCAGAAACGGCTTAACTGATTTGGGGACGATTTACACTAATGTACTGTGGTAAGCTTTACTTAACATTTAGCACTTGTTTTATTTCAATCGATTCATAAATAAAGAAGGTATGTCAATTTAAAGTATCACCTACCGAACTCGAGCGAAGCGAGGATGAGTCGCTAGTCTTATAATAAATAATAATTAATATTGTTTCTAATTAACGAACAGCTTATCAATGTTTCTATGATTAAAATAAATAGAAGATGCCACAAATTGAATCTTAATTAAGAAATATAAACTATTGTACGTAGCATTTCTTATGAGCTCTACAGTACATTATAGAGTAGGGGCTAAACTTGGTCGCCTTGTTCCAACAAAACAAATACGCCATATAATATAATAAACGTAGCCACACAAAGGCTAGAATTAAATGCGAAGACCCTGGTGAGTATAATAAAGCAGCCGCCGGTCACACGAGATGACCGAAATCGCAATTTACGGTCGATGTCTTTGCTCACTGGCTATTCCGTCTCTCGCGCCGTCTCATGTCGCACTGTCGCAGTACATTTAGGCATTTACCAGAAAATAAATTGAATTCACTGCGATTCCACTAATGTGGGTTTTGGCAACTTTGTAAGGATATTTGTTACCGAATCAGGTCGCCGCGTCGGATGTGTACAAGCAATATACATACAATGAGGCCGGAGGGAATATTTGAAATATATTTGCATTGTGCAGACATTTACGATGGTGTTTTACAAAATCACACTTAAAAATATTTTCCTTGTAGTTATTTCTAGTTTCATACTTTGTGGCAACGAATTGACTGCTATCAACGACAAGTAGTATTTCTTATAATTAAACTAAATCGAATTAACAACGCTTTGAATACACTTTCACCATCTGAGAAAAAAATATTCGCTTTATTTCAATTACCTAAACACATCTTCACATAGTATAGCTTACACACGTATAATAATATGCATATAAAGAAAATTCCAACCCAAGCAATACTTTAATCTAATAGATGGCTATCGGGATGGTTAGAGAAAGCACTCACCCTACAACATATAACGGCGAGGTATTGCGGGCGAGATAGAGTTCGTTTTACGTTTATCAATACCTTAAAGCTAACTTTACAAAACTAAAATATTACAAAACTAGGTTCACTACTCTCAAAAAAATTGTTAGATTATTATTATAGTAACAACGTATAAATGTATACTGAGAACTCGTGGCTTTTGATCTCTAGATTTCCACGAAATCTGCAAATGGAAACGGATTTATATATTTTGCTATTCTTATACAAGAGTTAGAAGCTTTTTTATTATGATTTATACTTGTATTCGTAAAAAGAATAAAATAGACGGAGCGTGCAAAACTAGTGACTGGACCCAAAAATGGTATTATAATTAATTATTAGGGGTTTTACTTATCATTTCTGCCGGTGCTCCTGCAAGCTACTAACTCAGATATTAAGGGTTTATACTAAGCCTAAATATCTTAATTTTAACATTTAAGTATCCTATATCATATGTTAAAAAGTTATCTACCAATGAATAGATATAGATGAAGATAACAAAGTGGATGTCGTTCTGAAGACTTTGCAAATTTAGTGGACGTTGGGAGCTCCCGCGGGAGATGTAATGAGGCGGCGGTCCCACACGCGATCAGCGCGCAATCACAATTCATAACAGTTACTTGTTCCGCAAAGAATCTCAAATTATAATATCAACTCTTATACTTATTTAATACTTGACATTTCCAAATTTGTTATGTACTTAACTTAACCATATTTTTGAATTTGAAAACTAAACAGAGGTCATGCTTTAGAATATTAGTTAGATTAAGGAAAAAAAGAGTAAATAATCTAATATATTCATTTTCGATAGTTTCAGTGACATCATGTCACGTCGTTTTGATAAATCTTGTGTATTCATTTGTTTTGTATTAACAAAAATAACTGTATCAAAAAAATATAAACTTAAGTACACGGATTTCTAAAAAGTAGCTATTTACATATTATGTACTAAAAAGAATCATAATATTATTCGAAACTGAATGAAATCTATACATATAATAAAATTGTAACTAAGCCTAATCTGTACATTAAATATTTTTTTGGAAAATCTTATTGAAATAAACATTATTATCGATACAGAGGCCGAATCTATAGTTTTTAGAATTTTTGTCTGTCTGTCTGTCTGTCTGTTACCGCATCACAGAAAAACCACTGGAGGGATTTTGATGAAATTTGTTTTGTTATCCGGGTCAACATATAGAATATTTTTTACCACAGGAAAATATCTCATTTCTGAGAAAAAATACAACAACTGCAATGTAAGAGTATACTAATATGTAAAACCTAAGAATTTGGTTTTTGGTCATCTGAAAGCGGGCGGAGCCGCGGGCAATGCTAGTTATTAATATAAATGCTACGTTTTTTAAAAAATATTCTTACACAACGAGAAGGCTGTACGTGTACGTGTTACATACGGCACACTTTCTATGACACGAAAATTTTTCTGCCAAATCTAGATTGTAGAGTGAGTTACGTACTCGTAGACAGTCGATCACGTCATCATACTAATTCTTTAAGTGTACTCAAGGCACTTTTCCGCATACAATCGAAGTAATTCAGTGTACACTGAGGGGCGGAAGCAGCAGCTCCGACCACAGGAGACATATTAAACTTGCTAGATGCTATAAGATCCCTTGGGAGTGCGAGTAATGAAGCCACTCGCCCGCGGCGGCGGAGACCTCGCAATTACACCCTTGTAAATAAAAATGTAATTATCGACTTTTGAGACACTTTGAAAGGTTTTTAACTTGTGGACTTATTTTAGTATATAGAATCAATTTGTTTTTTTGAATCCGCTCAAATTAAATGGCAATAAAAATACGTTTCTTATATTTATATAAAAATAATTTTGTTATTTTTTGTTATTGTAAAAATTTAAAAGAATTAAATTTAAATTTGTTTTATTATAGGAGTTACCACTTCAGAGGGCTCATAATTAATAAGTTTTCTGAATCGATCAAATAAAATATTAATATACTAAAAGGTTTTTTTTATTTAATTTTTAATTAAATCTATTTCATCATATGTTACCAAATACTATTTTGTAAAGATTTGTTTTGAATATATTCTAGTTTGTACTCCTGACCGACCGATCTGAAGACCGACGACGGCCGACCGACACGACACGACGGTTAGACATCATCAACTCCCTAACTCCGGGCTGCTACTGAGAATTTCTTGGCAGATAAACTAAATAACTGCTAATACTTGACCCGTCTCGGGACTCGAACAGGATTTCCCGGATATCCTTACACATTAGCCACGCAACCAACAAGGCAATTCTAATATATGATATAACTAGCAGTATCCACGGCTTTGCCCGAGTTTAAACTTCCGGTCGCTACCAAACATCACAAGATCACCCGCTGCGCTAATCTGAAGATTGCCTGAAAAATTTCATCAAAATCGCTCCAGCCGTTATGGAGTTCATAAGGAATATACATACACATATTAATGTTTGTATACTTAAATGTACCTATTTATCGGCTATAATTATTTATTCTTATCAAATTTCATCAAACGTTATTAGTTAGTGGTTAGTTCTTGTATATCTTGTTAATTTTAAAACTCAAAATCGTTATATTTAAATAATTTTATGGTTATCATATTATAACTAGTAAATTCTAAGTACATATTATATACTTAAACGTTTCATGTCACCGGACAAGGGGAGAGTTTGTATTTCGCACAGAGCAGGCCCTTGAGGCGCTGCGATTACGAAAAAGATGGCTTTATGAGTTTCACAGATGTTTGCGGGGTCCTTCTGTCTGTCTGTCGCTTCTTATGAACTTATTCTATGAATTATTTTTACAAGTACATACGTACTTAAAATAAGAACAATATTAGAAAACAATTCCAAATTTTTATGTAAAATTCTAAAGAAATGTCAAATATAATAATATATCTCATTAGTTTTTATAAACAACATTTGTAAACATTTGTCAATTCAACAGCCGTATTCTGTCCACAAAAGTTTATTGCAAAGTTCAACAAAAAAGCTGTTAATTCTAAGTCGACGAATTCAATGGATTTTTATATACTTAAATAAGCATTCATTCGACAATAAAAACAGAATACAACAAAAAAGACTGTTAAAGCCAAGCAACGGAGTCCGAGATAGCGCCGCGAGTCCCGCGACGACCATTAATACCCACCGATAACTTAGCGCTACTAGCACTGTGGTCGCCCGCGACTTGAGTTATGTTACTGTTACTTTCAACTACGCCCAAAAATGTGTCTTACAATAGTTTTCTACTGTTTAATTACTCTTTACTAGCGACAGCTCGGTTTTCAGCCTCGGTAGTGTAGCACGTACGACCGAGGACCGGAGGTCCTGGGTTCGAGTCCCGAGTCGAGCTAAGTTCAATTATTGAGTATTTCTGTCAAGAAATTCTTACTGGCTAGTCCCAGCGAGCTAGATTGGCCGCTGTGGCTGAAATCGGTCTCAAGGATTATTATTATTACTACCGCCTTACCCTCGCGTGGCTTGGCGCATCACTATGTGATTTTTTATTAATAATATTATTTGCATATAGCGCTGGCTTTAGGCTAATTTACAATATATCCTAGGAGTTATTTCAGGTCATTGTCTATTTATGTACTAAATTTTATCTAAATCCGTGCAGCCGTTTCAGCGTGAAGGTACTAACGTTAATTTTTGTGAGATGTTATACTTCTTAATTTATACTTACTGTTCAATTTATTACAGCTCTGATTACTATATTTTTTTATATACTACATGTAATAGAGTTCAAATAAAATTTTCTAATTAATAATATCAGAATCGTTATTTTAGCCAGATACAATTAAATAAACTTCTCATAGGTTTGATATTCAGCCCTTTTTAACGTCCCACTGCTGGGCACGGGACTCCCTTCAGTACGAGTGGGATCAGGACATAGTCCACCACGCTGGCCAAGTGCGGATTGGCAGAATTCACATGTCTTTCCAAAACTTGCTAGGTTTTCTCAGACATGCAGGTTTGGTTTCCTCACGATGTTTTCCTTTACCGTAAGGCAAGTGGTAACCATGTTAGAAATGATTCGCACATGAAAATATCAGGTGCGAGACCCGGGATTTGAACCGCTTCACCCGGTTTCCCAAGTGAGCGCATTACCACTGGGCTACCACTGCCTACATTTATTCACAAGCGTCACAAAATTTATTTAGTTCAAAATGTTTCAAACGTTTCAAACAAAGGGAAGATTGAAGGCAAAAGATCACGCGGTCGAGCACCTACCCGCTGGTCCGACCAGATTCAAAATATAACGGGACTCAATATTCCAACTGCCCTGAGACAAGCCGAGGACAGAGTGGCGTGGAGGAAGCTAGTCGACACATCGGTGAAAGCACTTCAGGACAAGCACGACCTTCAGTAATGAAGTAAACGAAGAAGAAGAAGTTTCAAACGTTTTCAAATGGTTACATATTATATTTAAGTAAAACCTTCCTCAGTACAATATGCTAAGTACGAAGAATGAAGATAAGTAAATATTATGCGTAATCAAATACAAATGACACAAGACTCGTACAACAAAGCGGCTAACACCAATTCATCTAAGTCGTTGGCGCGAGCCGGGAGCTCTCCGCGTCGCTTACGATTGTGAATTGTGATTATTTTTAAAACGTAATCTCGTCATTCTCATTTCTTTTTATATTTAACCGTAATCATAATTTTTACCAAATTTAAGGGATCTTTTTCTTTTCTAACCAATATTAAAAGATTATTATGGAGTAAATAAAAAGAAGTTAGGATCAGACGTAGTATTATAATAATTTTAAATTCACTTTTTTACATTTCCGACTTATTTTATTGAATACGAAACCCAGTTCTATTTAAACCTTCAGAATATTCTGTCGTAATACTATCTCGTCAAGGTAATATATATTGATCTCCAAAAGTGATTCAATTATAACTCAAGGCCATTGACAAGACGATCCTATGTAGATGGGTAAAATTTCGTTCACTTAATCTCTCAGGTCCTAAATTAAAGTACGAACATTGAGATCCTATTTATATCTGTATTATTATAAAGTATTAAGCACATACCTACACGGTACTTATGTCTTAAAGCACTGCGTGTCTCCTCAATGACAGTAGGTTGTATTACGTGTACACTTAATATTACAAAGAAGTTAATTTTGTAAGTTTGTATGAATGTTGTAAGGGCAATCTCTAAAATGACTTATATGAAAATCTTTTACTGATAGTTGCTTTATCTGTGTGCGATGTCTAAACGTTTTAAAATAAAGCAATAAAATATTATATGTCAAAATGACACCTAGGGGCACATCCGAGAGAAGCAAGGATAAGTCTCTAGTACACATATACTCGTATACTTATTTATATACGTAATAAAAAAATTGTATCTAAGCCGAATCTATACATTAAATATTTTTAGAAAATCTTATTGAAATAGTCATTATTATCGATACAGAGGCCGAACCTATAGAATTTAGAATTTATATCTGTCTGTCTGTCTGTCTGTTACCGCATCACGGAAAAACCACTGGAGGGATTTTGATGAAATTTGTTATGATGATAGCTGGTTATCCTAGTCAACATATAGGATACTTTTTACTGCGGGAAAATATCTCATCTCTGAGAAGTCTATACTAAACATCAAAACGTAAGTAGGAACGAACCCGAGCGGTCTATTTTATATTATGTAATTGATATTTTAAAATATGTCACGTCGGGCTCTATATAGCACTGAGTTTAATCTTTCAGTCTATTCTACAGGGAAATTACCCAAGTTAAAAATGATTACACAATGTTAAGCTGAATGTTAAGACTACTACGAGGGTGGACAGAAATTGCCGCGGTCTTATGAAGAAACAACACAGTTAATTTATAGACATTGTGTGTTTTCTAGTTAAATATGTTAAAATTTATTTTACATTGCGCTTTATTTTATTTTAAACTAGTTTTTAGGCAAGCAGTCTAACACTATTATGAAGAGGAGGTACCTGAATGTACCGAAATGACTGAAAAGTGTCTTCATTTCTGAGTATCGCAGGCTTTTTGTCCAAATAATATCTAATATTGAGTCTAAATTTATAGTCTAAGTTTTGTAATTTGGCATAAAGTACACTCCTTCTCATGCTAGTATTATAGTACTCAAAAGGGACACTAACATAAAAATTACATTAAACGAAACTAACTATTCCACCTTGAAGAATAAATTGATTAAAATAAGAATAATTATTATATTATGCTTCTCAATTACTGAAAATATTACTTTGTCATACTCGCAAGAAGAAAAAAAATATATACTTTACAAATTGAATACTCCTCTTTTCTTGAAGTCGGCAAAACATTTACTACATCCCGTAAGATTGTATGACGTTAGCCTTTCTATATTCTGTCCGCCTTCTTATTAAATAAGTATTTATGTGAAGGTATCGAACTATCTGGAGACGTAATACAATTCAGTCACGAACTCTATCTAATTTATTACAGGAGGCCGAGCGCCGCGTCGAGGGCATCTGCTTACCTATTTTATAAAGAAATAGCTAAAAATATTAGTAATAGATTTATTATGCTTAATTGAGAATGTAAACAAATATTGTAAACAAATAGGGACTAGTCGTTAACAGGTGGCTAGTCTTCGAAGAGGAAGATAGTGGCCAAAGTCACGGCAGCTAATACGTGGGCTGATAATTATGCCGATGTACAGCCCCTCAATATGAGACCGCTAACTATGACATTCATTAAGTCCCCATTGAGATGTCTAGCAAATAAGAGTTAGTTTTATTAAAAATTGAATACCCAGTCTTCGCTTTGCTCTGGTTGAAAATTTAGGAAGAAATACAATATTTAAAAAAAAAGATTGGCAAATAAAACATATTTTTTCTGATTCTTGACAACAGCGCCCCCTACTACAGCTAAGAACCATTCAGGTGACTCCATATGTATACACAAAAATTATCAAAATCGCTCAAACCGTTAAGGAGAAGAATCACTATAAGAACTAGGTATATTACACAAAAATTAAAACCTAACCCTATGTGTTACAAGTCATTCAGGGGCCTTAGACGAGATGTCAATCTATAAATCGTTTTAGAATAGAATTCTAGAAAAATACTTAGAATCGACAATTATTATTATGTTTCTATGACATAACGAATTTCATCAATTCAATACTATTTTTAAAATTTCTCTTTAGGACACAAGCTATCTCTTTATCTATATTTATATAATATTATAAAGCTGAAGAGTTTGTTTGTTTGGTTGAACGCATTAATCTCAGAAACTGCTAATCCGATTTGAAAAATTCTTTTTGCATTAGACAGCCCGTTAACGGAGGAAGACTATAGGCTATATATCATCCCGGAAAATGTTCGGTTCCCGTGGGATAAATATGTTTTTGTCTAGAGACGGACATAAAGCGAAGCGAGGGTAAGTCCCTAGTCTATATTATAAACCGTTAACTATATTTAGTACATATATAGCTACGGGCGAAGGCAATTTACTTATCGTTACGGTACAGCTGCTATTATTATACTAATCCATTTACGGAAAATTAGCCGAAAGCGTATTAGAGTTCGGACACGCACCGCTCTACTTTACTACACTACAGAATAACTATTGAAATACATCACTACTTAAAATTCTTTGTATGCTAAAAATATTTTTTCATTTGGAAGGAAGATTTACTCTTATATTTATGTTATTTGTTTAAACCAATATTTGGTGTACTTTACAGTTTGAGTTTGAAGTAAAATGTGTATTTTATATCAATGAAATTGATACTTATTTAAAAGTCAATTATTCTGTATTAAATTAATTAATTCAATTAAATTCGACTCAGAGTCAATTATTCGGAAAATTAGTCGTTTGATCAAATGAGCAGTGACACGATGAGATGGTAATTTCTAAAAGTACTGATTCGATTCCTAACATTCTTTCATTGAAAAGATGCGGCTATGGGCTATATGTAATTATTATTATTCCGATAAAAATAAGTTTAATGTCAGAAAGACGCTCCTACGCGAAGTGTGTGTCACTAGTTATTAATTAATATAAAGTTTAACATTTTCATTGGTAATTTAATAGATTTATCTTATTATTGTGTAAAAAACTAATAAGTAAAAGCAAGTGTAAGTGTAAAGTACAACATTAGAGAATACTTAAATCCACCAATAGCTTATAAGTAAAATGTTTCTATGGCACAAGCTTTCTATGGTATCAGGTCAATATAAGCTTCTGAAATAACTGAATAAACGAATTTTTAATACAACAGTAGATATCACAAATCTAGTATTTAACTTTTACCCTTTGTAATTCATTCAATTACAAAGGGTAAAAGTTATAACAATAACTTCCTCGGCGCCACCAGCGTGCCGGCGGCACAGCCCTCGCCAAAAAAACTCATAAAACTTATTGTAATCTAACTATTTCCTATTACACGGTAATCTTTTTCCGAAATAAATAGTATGTCATTTTCAATGAAATCACAAGATTTTATCGGCCAGTGAAAGTCTCGGTAGCTTAGCGCTTACGGAGAACATTGTGCAATTATAAGTCATTATGTGTTTCGAAGTCATTAGCAATTTCAATCTTATTTATCAGGATAGAGATCTATTAATAATATGCATACTCTACGGACTGTGGTCGGGAAATCGTAGCGACTTATTCAAAATGCAATGTGAGATGTCGGTAACTAATACACATTTATTTTGATTAGGCCAAATATAACTAAATATTTAAGGCTAATTTACTGCTTACTGATATTAGGTATATTAATTTTATCAAAATATTATTCTTTGTTCGTGTGTTTATCTGTCATTCATTTTCCATTTATCGTTAGAAGTATTTTATGGACAGACGACATGTAACATAAGCTACTTTAATTATCTTTACGATTTTATAGAAAAAGCTACATATGTAGACAGAGGACTAGTGTTTGAATTTATATAAATATTTGTAAAAGGAGAAAAAAAAAATGAGTGTCAACCAAATTGTAGTTTGATAAAATTTACAGCTGAAAGCAGTAAAAGGTTTCAAAGTGACAGTTGAATGGATTTTTGCTTGAAGCATGTTTGTATAAACTACAGTAGGTATTTCCGTTTACATATCATATTTTCATTCTATCAAATAAAAGAAAGTGGATCACGAAATATGACTATAAACGACGACGGTCGATTAGGCGCGGGCTATTTATTAATGCAATAAGAGTAGTAATAAATTATATATCGCTGAATAATGTTTGCCAATTACTTACGCTATGTGGGTTACGGCGACTGTGCTCGGGCACTACCCACCCTTATTTAAATATCGTCGGAATGTGAGCATTTACCTCGAAGTACTTACATCCCTCAATGACTAATGGCGCATATATTTCATGCTGGGGTTGACTTATATCTGGCATCAACAGCACTCTTTAAATCCATACACTAAAGAATTGAATTGCGATCATCGAGTTAGAACTGAATGCTTTTTATCAACCGATTTCAAAAGAGGTAGGTACTTAATTCAAATTTATTTTTTTTCCAATATCTTCGCTAATTGTTAATCAGTTTTGATCATCTGGTCATCTAATAATGTAAACCAATAGTAAACCAATGTAAATTCCAAATCGTAGATTTTGATTAAGAATGATTTTTAAATTTGAATAACTTTTAGGGAAAAAAGAATTTATGACTTAAACACAGTAATAATTATTCTTTTACTATTTTTTATAACATGTCTGTTATTTTAAGATACTTACTATATTTACGCAGTAGTTACAGAGAAAAAAGTTAGCCTATGCTACTATTTGATCTGCCAACTGTATTTATGCAATTTGCCACTTAGATCAATAATAATTGTTTAATTTTTGTGTTAAAGACGAACAAACAAACAAATACATTTCTCACTTATAATAATAAAAGTAAGTATAAGTGATAGATATTCGTAAGACTATGGTGTAGACATTAGACATAATTCAACGGTAGCAGTTGTTTAACCTAGATTGAAACTATGTTAAGAAATAGAAATATAACGTCGTATTCGGTGCTCTAGTTTAGATTTTATCATAACTTGTGATGCGAAAACTTAGAACAGTTCATCCTGGAAGATCTTATTATATAATTTAGCTTCAAGGATTTCCAAGGATTCTCTATTGAAGATGCCAGACAATTGCTATAATGTAGGTGTCTCAATATTGCGTAATTTCACGTGATTAATAATAGAAAATTATTTGTATTGTATTGAAACTAAGGTATTTATGATGTCCATTTCGTGCATGTGAATGAAAATAGATATTACATAAGGTCATGTCCGATTTGATTGAATAAAAACTAATGAAAATATTTTTTTTAAATAGCAAAGAGAAGCTAACTAATTGAAACTATTAAAAAAAAAGCATTTGTGTTAATACTATTTAGTTCTTACTAGTGACTCAAACTCCTTTCACTCGGGGTCTAACGTACTTTATTTATCATATATTTTCTTCATTTATTTACCGCGATAAACAGCAGCAAGTAAGACAGACAAACATATTTGGCATCTATATTATTAGTAAACTGTCAATATGCGATTAATTTACCGTAACTGGTATCTACTGGAAGGGTGTAAACAGGGCCCTATTACTAAGCCTCCGCTGTCCCTCTGTCTGTTAGCAGGCTGTATCTCATAAACCGCAATAGATAGATAGTTGAAATTTTCATAGAGTGTGTATTTCTATAACGACTTATAATATAATATATAATAACAAAAATATTTCCGTTATAAAAATAAATAATAAAAAACCAACATGGCGCAAAATCGAAATAACGCAAATTAAAAAAAATAACGATCAGTACCTACATAGTGTTATCTTGTACGATGATACGAAACTCTTCATTTGCGAGTCCGATTCGCACTAGACCGATTTTTTCTCTTAGAAACATTGCTGACAAGCCTTCGTAGATTCAATTACTTATTCGAACAAAATTGAATTTTGAGATAATGTTCCAGCATCCTTCAGGCCACTTTGCAACATGTGCTCCTTAACATAGGCGGAAATTGAAAACAGGAAACAGTATAGAAACAAGAGTTGGTATAGACGTATGTTTGTTTAATAGATTTCTATTGTTTTCATTAAACGAAGAAGCTCGTAATATATATATATATATATATATATATATATATATATATATATATATATATATATATATATATATATATATATATATATATTACTAAGCGTTTTCCTCAAGTGTTTGATAGAATGTTAGAATTGTATACAATGTACACATTATACGTTCAACGCCACCACCTCGAAGCCTAGTTTTTTATAATTAAAGCGTTATTTACTAAGTAAAGATATAATATATTATAATAGAAAATAATTTACTGAGTAAAATAAAGTACGCGAATAATTCACAAGGAAATTCCACAACAACTCTCTTACTTGTACACGATTTAGTCACGACAAGGTATGAAGGACGGCGAGTCAACGGTTTTTAATTATTTTTAATGAATATTTCTATATAATTATTTGCTGTCACTTTTAGTACGAAAGAAAATATTTAGGTGATTTAATTAAATTATAACATTCTTCCCGTTAGCTTAAAATTCAGTAAAACTAAACCTTTCTTTAAAGTAAAACGTTTGTTTAAGCCTCCTATTTCCCGCCAACACCCTCCTGTTATACGGCCAATAGCTGTTCCCATCGTCCACACCATCATTAGGAAGCTTCTTTGTAAACGTAGAAACAAACTGTTACCTATATCTCCAGTTAGTACGAACACTAACTCAGTTCTGTCTGAGTTAGTGTTCATACTTACTGTACTTACCAACTTTGTATACTAAAATAATTTCAAAATAATATGACTACAAACAGGTTATTACATAAATGTACCTATTGACCTTTCCGTCCCGCCTCTATAGCTGACATTTCAAGCAGTAAACTTAATTGTTGAAATAAGGCGTAGCCTATATTTGTTTAATGTAGCTTTCCAATGGTCAAAGAATTATTAAAAATGGGTACAGATATTTTAGAGTTCATCTATTACAAACAAAGAAAAAAAAAATAAACGTCAAACGCATGCTACACATTTACAATTCCCAATACATTAATAATAGTGGAATTATGACAGGAGTATCGTAATGCCGACTCTTCGATACTTAGTTTTCACCAAATTTATAGGTCCATATTATAACTTGTCTCCAAAGTTCGAAATTTGAGATCAAACCGATAGAAAGTCGTGTTTGTATAAAAATAATATTCTGCAACTACAAAAAAGTGTGCTAATCACATGCAAGATCAGCCTCACACACGCCAGCTGCAGCCGCACGCACTATGTATTAGATGTAAATACTGCTATTATAATATAAGTGCATTTACATATATTATGATTGCACTTTCTATTAAAAATAAATATCTATCTATAGATACATATTATAAAATGCTAACTGAGTCAAATGTGTGCATTAAATATTTTTGAGAAAATCTTATTGAAATATGTATTACCGATACAGCGGCCGAATCTATAGTTTTTCAGCTGTGTATCTGGGAACGCATCACGAGAAAACCGCTGAACAGATTTTGATTAAATTTAGTATAATAATAACTGGTTATTCGTGTCAACATATAGGATACTTTTTACTGCGGGAGAATATCTCATCTCTGAGAAATCGATACTAACCGTTTCTAGGGGCGAGCGGAGTGAGGGTGAGCCGCTAGTTCTTTATATTTCACGTCTATATATATATATATATATATACACTAGCAAAACCCGCGGCTTCGCTCGCGCTAAAACTACAACAAAAAAACTAGGTTTCATACAAATTTTCATCCCTTATTTCATCCCCTATGGGATGAATTTCAGAAAAACGCTAAAACACGTATTTATTAAATTGTATTGAAGATCATTAATACCAAGTTTCAAGAAATTCTGATCATAAATATTTTTTGGGTTGTATTATAACGTGTACTCCCGTGGGAATGAGATAGTCTCCCGCGGTAAAAAGTATCCTATATATTGACCCGGATATCTAGCTATTATCATACCAAATTTCATTAAAAACCCTCCAGTGGTTTTTCTGTGATGCGGTAACAGACAGACAGACAAATAATAATGTCTATTTCAATAAGATTTTCCAAAAAAAATTTAGTGTACAGATTCGGCTTAGTTAGAATTTTATTATATGTAAGATATGTAAAAGGCAAAAATGATTGACTGATGTATTAGCACACATGCCAAACCCTTAAGGCTAGAAAATTGCAATTTCGCACACGTACTCCTCACATGACGAAAGCAGTAGTTTCCTAGTAAGGAAAGATTTTTCAAAATTCAACCCCCAAGAGGGAAATAGGGGATAAAAGTTTGTATGAAACTTTTTATTCCTTGGACATATTTACATGAAATTTCGTATGAATTGAGTATACCAAAAATAATGTGTTACGTTTTTCAGCGTTTTCTAAAATACAACCCTTAAGGGGGTAAAATAGGGGATGAAAGTTTTAAAAAAACGCACAGGCCAAACCTTTAGGGCTAGAAACTTAAAATTTCGCACACGTATTCCTCTTATGACGTAGGTACCCACTAAAGAAGGATTTTTCAACCCCCAAGGCGGTGTAAAGGGGGATAAAAGTTTGTATGTAACTTTTTATTCCTTGGACATATTTGCATGAAATTTCGTATTTTTTGTAGTTTGATCGCGAGCAAAGCCGCGACTTCTGCTAGTTGATTATAAATTTTTATTTGTTTACTCGAATCTTGATATTTAAGTCATTTTCTTTCCATGCGACCAATTTTTGGAATAAGTTATATGAAATAAATAATTTATAAAACTTATTTAAATGATTTAGAAAAGAATTTATATAATTAAAATTTATATTGACTTTTATTTGTACGTTTAAACTAAGAGTAAAGTAAATTGTTTCATCAATAACAATTCTATTGGAAAGCAAAGAAATGAAAATATAATTCTTATGGATGGACAGATTGTTAATAAATAATTAATCACCAAAGCACAGGAAGTTTAATGAAACAGACACTCGAATATATTTTTCATATAATATTTTTCATACATGATCAACTTTTGATGTGTTTTTTGTTTATAATTTTAAACTAAGTTATGTTTCTTTATATAATTTACATTTGTAGTAAATTAACTATTTTGCGCAGTCTCTTAAATATCTTAAGTCAACATTTGTTGACTTGAATGTTATTAATATGATGAAGGCACCATTCTGATCGCTGACAATCAAGCAATGAAGTAGTTTCATTTTACGCCGACAAAGACACCGGCTAAACTCTTAGGATGTTGTTAAAACAAAGTCAAAGTTAAAATCAAAATGGTTGTTGTAAAATGATGGAAATGAAAATCATATTGTAATATTTACTCAAACGCAAAATATACTTATTAAAGCAAGCACTTTTAAAATACTTATCGTCTTTAACAATAATATTTTTAATGTAAATATTATCAGTCCATGAGGAAGCTACCACCGGCTCGCTATCTGCGGATCGACAGATTTTGTGGCGAAGAGGTTAAAATATTTACAAATAAAAACAAACCAGTGAAACCTTCATTAATGTATGTATAAAAGTACAACATTTTCGCATTAACATTTAGAGTAAATAGTAAACTTTGATCTTTGATTAGAAAGAAACCATTTCTCAATTCAAAATCTAAACAAAGAGATAAACACTTATTGATTACAGAGAGGCAATGAAGTATCTCTAAAGAAAAATATCATCAACTATAAAACTCTACATTTTATACACATTTTACGTAATAAGTAATCGTACATGCCAACACTCAAACTTAAGATAAATATTTTTAAAACGCGTTATAATGAATTAAACTCGAGATATTTTTAGCTGAAATGTCATAAAAAGTTTAATAAACATATTTTAAAAATCAATTTCAATATTTATCTTTCACATAAACTAACATACTCGTAGTGTTATTAAACAAAGTGCTCTATTTCATATGATTGCGATCATTAAACAAATGCTGAATGGATTTTGATATGATTTATTAACTTAAATAAAAAGAAGAGAAGGTACCTGTGTGAAGCCGGGTGTAAGAGCTTGTTTGTAAAGACGACTGACCGCGACACGGGACGCTGGCACAGACACAACCGCGCGAAACGTCAGGCGCGCCACAACTGATCTAATCCCCACCCCTTTGCGCACCCTCGGCTAAGGGATGCGAGACACCATCCGGGACGCTTGCGAGAGGATTTGCGAATGTACTTGAGATCAATGAAACTTAATTCATTTGAAATAATCGTTTCGATTTTTAGATTTATACGAGATGAGCATTTCATATAAATATTATCTTAAATAAAAAACCCCTAAATCTAACTAAAAGCTATAAGAAATCTATACATATAATAAAATTCTGAGTCAAATCTGTACATTAAATATTTTTTTGAAAAACTTATTGAAACAATCATTATTATCGACTAGCGACTCACTCTCGCTTCGCTCGGGTTCGTCCCTAGCATGTACATAATATGTATAGTAACATGGATATCGCTTTTTTTTCTTTTCTTTTTTTTTAAAGTATTAAAACCTTACGTGGACCTTAAGGAACATACAAAAAAATAAATTAGCCGAATTGGTCCAGCCATTAGGTACATCTTACGCTTGGCGCTTACCAACATTCATTTTTATTTATATAGATTTAGAGGCTGAATCTATAGTTTTTAGAATTTTTGTCTGTCTTTCTGTCTGGGAACACATCACGAGAAAACCACTTTATTATAGATAATTTTATTATAGCATACACTTTACTATAGAGATTATAGATAGTTATCCGGGTCAACATATAGGAATTACTGTTCCGCTCGAGTTCGTCGGGTAGATATACATATAATCTACTCGACGACTCGAGCGGAGCGAGGGTAAGTTGCTAGTGTAAAATAAAACTACAAAATTGTCTAAATTGTTATAATGTTAATAATTTAAAAATACCTTATCGTTTTAGGCTCTATTCATGCTATGGTTTCATTTTCACCTGAATGGTCTACCGCCGGTGAGAGTAAACAAAATTAATATAATATAGATATACTTAAGTCAAAACGGCTGTTTTAAATTGTGAAGAGTATTAACACTACTTTCAATTTTCAAATAACATGATATTTCAAGATGTAATTTCGTACTCGTATTTGTTACTTTTGGTCTAATTTAGGTTACTTCGATTTCATTATATAATTATTATTAAATTTAAAGTAAAATTACAAATAACCCATCAGTTGATCGAGCAATGTTTTCATCATAAATAACCTTACATTCGCTTCGCTCTCAATAATTCAATGCAAAATCGGTCGCATGCGGACGATGCGAGGACATGAGGTTTTGTCTATGCGTGGATACATATTATTTATATATTTTTTATAATCCTAAATCCTATATATAAAGTAAAGCGCAAATATAAATGTCACGTATAATGTTTAAATAACTATTTAGAAGAATATTAAAAATAAATACGTGCTAATTTATAGTAAAGAAAAGTGGAGTGTCATAGTAAAGGTATCTAGTGGTGATAATTGGTGTTTATTGACTGGTTTAACCAGAACTGTGTATATACTGTGTGTGTTAATGAGTCCCCATAAGACTATTTCTAACCAAAAGCAATAAAACATCAGTAGTGCAAAAGACGTGCTTAAATTTCCGATCCCCGATTTCATAGAAGTAACAATATATTAAAAATATTACACAACAATAACACCTATAATTTGTTGCCCGAAATCGTCACTTGCGTTGAGATGTCTTTTGTATCATGCGCCTATTTCTCGTGAAGAAATCATATAGGTTAAAACTTGCGAGTAATAATTTTAATATATGAGTGTAATAATTTCTATTACGTAACTATTCATATATATATTTAAAACATACCTTGAATACAATATACAAAAGTGAACACAATATATGTAATATCTCTTTTATTAAAATATTGTTTGAAATAACTTATAAAGCTATAAAATAATTATTATAATTAAATTACTTTTATATTTAAATTACTTTTGTCTATATCGATTTTCTTATAGATCTACAATAAAGAGTCCTCTACTGAAGTCATGATCTAAAGAAACTCAGATACGCTTCAGACGATCTGTTCAATAACATCAGGCCTTACAACTACTATACGACAAATTATCACACAAACAAATACTAATGTCATAAAATAAAGGTTATGTATATTAATAATGGAAACACTGAGTTGAGTATATAAAGAGATAGACCAGCTCGTCAGTCACCAGTCGTCAACATGTCGTCGCATCTAAAGTGGCTTCCTTCCTTCGCTCTCTTGCTGCCTCTCCTGCTGATGGTAAATACTAAAATTATTTATCCTTTTATTTATAAAGTTGGCAAACTTTCTTATTAATTAATGAGACAACTTAATTAACCCATACTTTCAGTTTCATTTGAACTCTAATCAGTACTTGCTATAAAAACACAATTTAGTCATATAAATCATTTTACACAAAAAATATGAATATATAAAATACAGTATAATATTTTTTACTCAAACAAACTCTTTTTATTGATTATTCATAATTAATTGTAAACAAATGAAAAATATACGGCAGTCGCGAGCTTTTCGATTTAATAAAATATTTTTGTATCTAAATTTAATGTGTAAAGTAAATAAATAATTCGATGTTTAGTTTTCTCAATCAAAAAATATCTACGTGTATAATATGCGAAAATCTATATAATTGTATAATATTTATGACAAATATAAAAAACAATCAAAATTTAATATAAGCGAAATAACATCACATCTGTACACTGTTTTGTTTACAGATATGCACCACTGCAGTGGACGGCCAGTAAGTAGCAACTGAAACCTTTTATTACCTATAGGTCTATCAAAGGGCTTAATGCAGATACCCAAGGAATTTAATAGAATTGACTAAGTGTGTTACTGCTTGTATGAAAAGTTCGTTGGCTAGCCAAGTATGGGATTTTTATTGGTAGAATCACAAATAAAATTTTGTTTTGCAAGTTTGATATACGAAAAAGATCTCAGTATTTCAGACGGACTAACGCTCTCATTCTTAATATACCTGTCTCTCTCTTTCTCTCTCTATCTCCCTCTATCACAAAATATATTGGAAATCGTCTATGACAAAAATATTGGAAAGTATGGAAATATAGTTGAGTGTCAAACGAAAAAAATGCGCCTTTATAGTAACTTTTTACGGATATATTTTTAATTACAGAAACGGCACTTCTATATTTGCCGATCTAATAGTTAACAAGATAGAGAGATGTATAGACAAGATAACGGCGATAGCCGACATTATAGGAGCGGTCGGTGGTGCGTATTAAAGGGCGCCTGAAGTCGGCGGCGGTCGGACATCGACACATGTGAGTTTCAAAAATATATAAAATACAAATATCAATAACTAAAAAATCCACAAGTTTGTCTCTTAAAATAGACGAAGCTATTTTCCTTAAAAACCCAAAGATCATCGAATAAAATATCATATAAGTAATCTTATAAAGATTTCTAAGAACTATTTTTTTTCAATAACCCATCGTTAAGAAAACAGTTTTCACAAAATAGTAATTGTACCCCAAATACGACCTTAAATGTAAGTACGCACTACGCTTACATTTTTCAGCAAATACAAATCAAATGCAAATAGTAAATGTCTGTCTCCAGCAGGCAAAGGAATTTCCCGCTACTGACATGTTTTTAACTGTTTGTCTGCGGATACCAAACCGTCTCTTTTTAACTATTTCCCTACAGAGACCAAACAGTCTCAAGATACTCGAAAAGATATTCTCAAGATATACATATATATGTTGGTATGTGTGCATAACCATATAGCGTACGCACAACGTCCATCTACTAACCTGTGCATCCTGTGCATTACACAACTGATTCATTAACCCATGCGCGAAGATATTTGATTATTTATATTTATTACTAGCGACTCACCCTCGCTTCGCTCGGGTTCGCCTCTAGGTACGTTTTAATATTTTTTTTTGAGCGAAACCCTAATGTTTTTTCTAAAATAACAGTAGCCTAAGTTACTCATTATAATAATCAGCTATCTGCCAGTGAAAGTCCCGTTAAAATTGATCCAGCCGTTTCGGAGATTAGCCGGAACAAACAGACAGACAGGCAGAGCGACAAAAATTTTAAAAATTATGTTTATCTTATAAGTACCGTATATTATTCCATATGCATTTAGTATAAAGCTGTTTTTTTAACATTACAAACAGACACTTCAGTTTTATTTATCTGTATAGATCTAATAAGTTTTCATCCATGTTTTATTTTTGGTTGTTTTTGTGATTCAACGTAAATTAAATAAGTTTTAAATGCGAAAGAACTTTTACCTTCGTTGACTTTAACTATCTTTTACACATCAAACTACTTACTAGTAAAGTATGAAAGAAATATTTGTTATCATAATCATATTATGTTTTGTTTTTTGCAGGTCTCATATTCATTGCAGAAGGTACATATTAATATGTACCAACAACACTAAGTTTTAATTTTTTTTTTTATTTGGTATGTAATGTGATGAATGATGTTAGACTTTCTTAGATTTACATTTTATTTGACATTTTAAATAAAACTATCTTTTCGGATTATTTCATGGATTTATTTTGATTTTTAGTTCCCGATGTTTCACTGTCTGGAACTAGTACATAACGCCTTTGAGACGTCTAAACTCCCCTGACCACGATTGCTGTAAAGCAATCGAAACGTCGGGAACCAAAAATCAAAATAAATCCGAGAAATAATCCGAAAAGATAGTTTTATGTAGAATAATGTAAGCTTGTAGAGCTTGTGTTGTACGAGTATAACTTTGAAAAAATGTATTTTGTTGTGTTAAAATAATAAATAAAATTGTTATTTGTAATATTTGTTTTTTTTTTTTAATTTAACTCATCATAAAATCAGTAATACTAAACCATGGTTTGATATTACTGAGTTGAAAAATCGAATGTAAAAATAATAAATCTATACATACTGGGCAGTGGTAGCCCAGTGGCAACGCGCTCGCTTGGGAAACCGAGTGAAGCGTGTTCAAATCCCGGGTCTCGCACCTCTGATATTTTCATGTGCGAATCATTTCTATCATGATTACCACTTGCCTTACGGTGAAGGAAAACATCGTGAGGAAACCTGCATGTCTGAGAGAACCTAACAAGTTTTCGAAAGACATGTGAAGTCCGCCAATCCGCACTTGGCCAGCGTGGTGGACTATGGCCTGATTCCCCTCGTATTGAAGGGAGGCCCGTGCCCAGCAGTGGGACATGAAAAGGGCTGAATACATACATACATACTTATAATAAAATTCTAACTGAGTCGAATCTGTACCTTAAATATTTTTTGGAAAATCTTATAGAAATAGACATTATTATCGAAACAGAGACCGAATCTATAGTTTTTAGAATTTTTGTCTGTCTGTCTGTTACCGCATCACAGAAAAACCACTAGAGGGATTTTGATGAAATTTGGTATGATGATAGCTGGATATCCGGGTCAACATATAGGATACTTTTTACCGCGGGAGATTATCTCATTCCCACGGGAATACACGTTATAACACAACCCAAAAAATATTTATGATCAGAATTTCTTAAAACTTGGTATTAATGCTTTTCAATACAATTAAATCAATACGTGTTTTAGCGTTTTTTTTTAAATACATCCCATAAGGAGATAAAATAAGGGATGAAAATTTGTATGAAACCTAACTTTTTAAAGTTTTTTTGTTGTAGTTTTAGCGCGAGCGAAGCCGCGGGTTTTACTAGTACCTAGTTTATAATTATGTTAGAGAAGCAACCTTGCTCTGATTCAGAAATCATCACAGGTATGAGGTAATCCAATCCCCTCGGGAGCTTCTCGTTTATTATGACGCAATGAACAAAGTGTAAAGCTATTAACTTACTTTATATTTACTGCATGTCATATACTATGTACTCTGTACTTTCGAGCGTTTACTGTTGTGACTTGTGTGTAAGTATATACATACGTGCTATGGACCGAGTAACAAATGTTGGTTTTATTTATAATGCTCGGTCAGTGGGCAAAATAACTCCAAAGTTTAAAATTTTACTATTTATCACAGTGTCTGGTCATTATAAATATTGCTACATTATTATCAAGGGATAGGTGAACGATATCATATATACAGCCCGGACAATTTGATGTACAATGTGAATTGTATGACAATGTGAAGTAAATAATTTTTACTTTAATAAATTACAGTAAATAAGTTTAACTTTCCTTATTTAAGTGTACTGTAATATGTATGTAGGTACTTACATACAGTTTATATTAAAATAATTTTTATTTTAACACTATGTGCAAACAAAACGTACTCTCTATACGTTTGTTTTGGTCGTATCACAGCAATAATAGTAATAACTAATTTACAGTTACGATATCTTAAGGTAATTCTGCGGCCGGAAGCGAGGAATGAAAAATGTCAAAAACTGCTTATGTGTCTTCTTAAAAATATATTTTGGTCGCAAGTATTTTGAAAGCTCTATTAAAACCCATGCTTCAAAGTTTGTTCACAATGTTTACGTCGTAGCGTTTTGCTTGAATAAAAAGTCACTTTGAATTCAACTGAAATTTACAAACCTTTTTAAAAATACCCCAAACGTATTAAACATGTATGGAGTACCGTCTCCTTTTATTAATTTTTTTAATTTTACTCTAGAGTGGTATTGGTAATTAAGATACGTACAATAGTGTTCAAATGAAATGGCTGTAACATACAGATAGACACGCTGACCAACACCTAACAAGCGAAACCCTGATAGTGTCTGTCGTCTTGATAGTTAGATCTATTCCCGGAACCCGGTAGACTACCGATGGTAGCTTCCTCTCGGACTGACTACACTGACATTTAATTTAAATTTAAAATGTAAAATTGACGATTCAAAATTGCTTGTAAAAGTCTATTTGAATAAAGTATATTTTGATTTGATTCAATTGTAAAAATAAAAATACAAGATGAAGTTAGTTAACTCCACTGTGTAAATCAGACTAGCGATGAGCGATTGTTATAAAAAAAAAACAATCGACTGAATCGAAAATTGTGCTATTGCGCATTCGATTGTCGATTTAGTACTTCCTCACTATGATTATTCGAATAACAATCGACTAACTACTAACTGTACGCACGACGCACAGTGCATGTGCGTGCGGTGAACTGTGGAGTCTTTTATTCTAGTCATACTTAGTTAGAAACTTACCTTTCTATCAATTCGTAGTTCGTTATAGTGTAGGAAAGGATCAACTTACAATACCATGAACTAATGGATAGTCCCTCAATCGATGGATTGATTACTAGACAGACAAATAATCTATTAGCGCCAATCGCATAATAACTGCAGTCGTAAGTAGTGGCGCACGGACTGTTGATTTGTAGCGCTGCGCACGTCGCCGCACCATCTTTTGTAATTACTTATTTAGTAGTACGTATGAGTACAGTAATATAGGTGCGCTGCGCTATAAATTAGCAGGTAGTTAAACTTAACACTGAAACCATGTCAGTCATTAGCCCCCGCCTCACGCGGTTAGTAACAATTGATGACAAAAGAATAACATCGATTGTTATCGACTAAACTCGACTAATTCGATTAGTTTGAGTAATAATCGCCCATCGCTAGATCAGACTAATAATTCTAAATGTATTAAATATTTTTGAAACCGAAAAACCGTCATTCCCACGACGCATGCGTCACGGGATTGCTTAGAGTAAGCGATAGATGTTTTAGTTACCATAACTCTATAATAACAAGTGTACCAATACAAGCATCGACAAATAATAGTGTAAATATCAAAGAAATAAATAATAATAAAAATATCAAAGAAAAAAATACAACTTATAATTCGTGTTTATTTTTCTTATGTGAATCCTTCGATTCTTCAATTTTTTATGTAAATATTATTCCTAAATCCTTCGAATACCCACATATCTCATTTTTACCTCATTCGACGACATGTTTGGCTCAGTTTGTAGTGTTAGCAGTTTGTAGTTAGTTTGTAACCCTACTTGCTGTGCCAGCGGTTGCGGGTTCGAATCCCGTTAGGGGCATTCACAGGTATATGTGGTGAGCAGGATTGTTTGTTCTCCAGTCATGGGTGTTTATATTTATAATATGTATGTATTAAATGTTATATGTGTGTAGTGTATCAACTATCTGGTATCCATAACACAGGCCTCGTAGCTTACCATGGAACTAGATGGTGCTGTGTGTTAATGTCCCAACATATTTATTTATTGATTTATTCTCTGACATCTATCCTTTATTATTAATCTAATAACCTTACAGATTTGAAATATAAATAACCAAAGAAGTTTCACTTCTAACACGTGTACCTATTCTGTACACACGCACTTTTTTTTTATTGTATAAATATAATAACTCTCAATAAAATACATACTAATAATATAAATGTGAAAGAGTGTTTGTTTGTTTGTCCTTCTTTCAAGTCGAAACAGAGTGACAGATTGGGGTGGTTATAAAGTGAAACTTCTTTAGAATTGTTGTGATTTGAAACTTGACGAAACAGAAATGCGACAATAGAAAGAGACAAAGATGTAAATATATAGGATTAAGCCGGCGAGATACTTTACACAGGAAGTGAAATTGTGAACTTAAATAAAATATAAAATAACTTTTAAACTTGGTAAAAAAAACTAAACTTGTTACTTATAAAAATGAATATTTATTACTGTGGGATGAGTGTGCATAAATTAAATAAAAACTATTATGACTCATTGTTGCCATGGTAACCGTTGTTATTGTCTGACAAATATACATATGTATTTTATTCTTTCCGCATATGATGTTCTGTAAATATATGATTGCGATATTTGCCAAAGATGTTTTATTTCAACCGTGCGTAAAGGTTACACGCACCCATTTTTTTGTGTGGATATGGTTGGAGGGCTAAAGAGTGACATAGGCTACTTTTTACTGCCACAGATTATTCAATTCCCAAGGGAAAACACGTTATAATACAACACAAAAAAATATTATGATCAGAACTAGTGGGTCAACCTCGCTTCGCTCGGGTTCGCTTTTATAAGTCTATCCCACGGGAACCGTACATTTTTCCGGGAACAAAAGTAGTCTTTTTGTTATTCTGATGCATGTAATTTTATTATTGTAAAGTTTCCAAAAAAAATCCAATCACTAGTTTTTGTGCACTAAGCTGTATAAATTACAATAGTTTTTTAACTATCCCACAGGAACTCTTTAATTTTCCGGGATAAAAAGTATCTAAGATGTTGACCAGGGATATAAAGTACCACCATGTAAAATTTTATTTATATCGGTCCAACAGTCTCGGAGATTAGCCCGTACAAATAGACAAATAGACAGAGAAACAAAAAATTAAAAAAAAACTGCATTTGTTCTATTTCTATTCTTACATCCCCCTGGCTCTATTTTTATCTTTGCCTCTATTTTTCTATGTACAGACATTCGAACTCTACAGTTTTATTATATGTATATTGTATAGATTTCAAAGAAAAGGGAAATGGCACTGAAGTGCATTATTATTTTAATAAATAATTCTAATAAGGGTTATAATAGTTTTACAGTATGAAATTATCATATTAAATGTAGTAGATACTTATATAAAATATGTAAATATATTATGTTAATGACAGGCATTCACTGATTATGATGAAGGGCCTCAAATTAGATTCGCACTAAATGCAGCAATGTAATGTGATCTGGTACAAGGTGATGTATTTAAATGTTAATAAATATATTCTATTATCTGGCACAGTAAAGAAATAAAGGTTAAAATGGTCGGTGTGGCCGTCTGCAACGCTGGAAGTAACAAGTTCAGATCCCAGCTGGTCCGAGTGCAATTAAATAAAAAAAATCAATCTAATATCGCTACATACTTCTTATTATATATACTAAGGA
Source organism: Argynnis bischoffii washingtonia (assembly GCA_033884665.1). Taxonomy (NCBI): domain Eukaryota; kingdom Metazoa; phylum Arthropoda; class Insecta; order Lepidoptera; family Nymphalidae; genus Argynnis; species Argynnis bischoffii. The sequence continues at coordinate 9,614,570 of JAEMGE010000029.1, forward strand.
AGAATTTTTAACTGTATGAAACTTAAACTTATTCCTTGTACATATTTGCACCAAATTTTGTATAGGTAAATTAAGTACGGCAAAAATAATGAGTTACGTATTTCATCGTTTTGTAAAATTCAACCCGTAAGAGGGTAAAATAGGGGATGAAAGTTTTAAATAAACACACAGGCCAAACTCTTAGGGCTAGAAACTTAATATTTCGCACACGTATACCTCTTATGACGTAGGCATCCACAAAGGAAGGATTTTTCAAAATTCAACCCCCAAGGGGGTAAAATAGGAGATAAAAGTTTGTATGAAACTTTTTATTCCTTGGACATATTTACATGAAATTTCGTATATTTCGTAGTTTGATCGCAAACAAAAGTGCGGGTTCTGCTAGTATTTTATAAACAAAAAAGAACTAATGATACAAAAATATACGTATACCATTAAATAAATAAATAAATAAATAAATATGTTGGGACATTAACACACAACACCATCTAGTTCCATGGTAAGCTACGAGGCCTGTGTTATGGATAACAGATAGTTGATACACTACATACATATAACTTTAAATACATACATATTATAAATATAAACACCCATGACTAGAGTACAAACATTCGTGCTCATCACACAAATGAATGCCCCCAGCGGGAATCGAACCCGCGACTACTGGCGCAGAAAGTAGGGTCACTACAAACTGAGCCAAACGTGCCGTCAAAACCATTATGTATACATGTAATGTACCTACACCACATTACATTTATTAATACCATGTAATTGTGCATTACGTCGACTGTATATTTATGAAACAATTATACAGTAAACAAACATTTTCAAACAATTTCCTGGTCATCATTAGAATTATTCAATATTTTTAAAGATTTTTGATATTGCGTAATAATTTGATGGTTTAATTTTATCTTTCATTTAATGTAATCCTTAATTTTATCTTTTGTTATTTTATTTATTTTTAATTGTATCGAAAAATATAGCGAAATAAATATTTATTGTTATTTGTATCGTTTGGATTTCACGGGCTACCGGGCAGGAGCCCAGTTCTTTAGAAGGCTTGTGTGTGGACACAGGGACACCTTAACCGGGATCCATCTCTGAGTAACTCATAGGGAATTGCTCAAAATAACCACCGAATAATGCGTAGAGATTATAGAAAACTAAATGGGTTTATGGAATGGAGTTTGAATGAGCTACAAAACTGGACTCTTGGATGAAAATAGCGGAAATGAGCCTTCTCAATAGTCTCACATATTTTGGCGGACGTTGACTCGCCTCCCACTAGATGAACCCCCACGAAGCGGCACAGTGCCTCGGGCGCAACATTGGTGTGGTCGGCAGTGAGTGTGCACGTAATGCACGTATGAGAGGTGTGCACCGGTTTCACAATCGTGAGAATACTTGACAGACGCGGGGGACAGCTGTTGTTTCCCCCGGGAGGTCTCAGGTCCGTGTTGTCACCACTCACCAACAGCTGCCCTGTGGACCTCTTTAATGTTATTATTGTAAACATCAGTCCGCAAGGGGCATGTATGTCCTGAGTTGCTGACTGATTCCCAACGCCCGAACTGAACCTGGGAGGAAGCTAACAAAATATTTAATGCACTGCAAAAAAATTATATTCCATAGTATTTCTATGAAAAAACAAAGTTATTTTTGTAGCCGGAGGCTTGGTACCAAAAATATTTTATATCGCAAAAACTACTCATCGTATCCTCTTCGAAATAACTTTCGTTCAAAAGAACTCAACTAATTCATTTTTTTTTTAATTTTTTTCTTCTTCTTCTTAATCTTCACTTACATGTAAGAAATGCTAGCCTTTATTTTGTGTCTTGTAATTTGACTGCTGAATTGTCTAGCGGTTTACATAAGACACATAATCCCATTATTTTGGTCATGTACGGATATACGACCACGACAAAATTATAAGAATCGTTTTTACCTCCAGCTATGAACCTTTAAAAACCATCGACGAAGCCGGAGCAGGCTGCTAATTATATTCTGTAACAACAATTTTACAGATTGTATTACAATCACACGTCTAATGTCTCAGACAAAGGTTATACATGTGATATATAAAGCGGGCTCGAGCTGCCGCACTACAGCGGTGAGCAGTTAGACGCCAAGATGTCGTGTCGCCTCGAGCCCGTCTTATCTTTTCTTGCTCTTATTTTCGCAATATTATTGGTAAGAAAAACTGCACTCTCTATATAAATATAATAAAATAAATTATTACAATACTAGCAATTCACCTCACTTCGCTCGGGTTCCTCCTTACGTTTTAAGGTTAGTATAGATTTCTTAAAGATGACATATTTTCTTGCACTAAAAAGTATTCTATATGTTGACCCGGATAACCAGCTATCATCACACCAAATTTCATCAAAATCTGTCCAGTATTTTCTCGTGAAGCGTTCCCAGACAGACTCGGACTATAGATTCCGCTTCTGTATCGATAATAATGATTAATGACTATTTGAATAAGATTTTCCAAAAAAATATTTAATGTACAGATTCGACTCAGAATTTTATTATCTGTATAGATTTATATTGTAAATTATAGTATACTTTGCACAGATTCTATAAATTTCAATTAATTTAAAGTTGAACGAGTATAGACTAACGTGAGAAAGAGTACGCTATATTTAAGTCACAAATTTCAATAGTTTGAATTAATCCATAACTTTTCAATTTCTCTCTTGTTTCAGATGAGTTCAAATGTTAATTGTCAGTAAGTATTATTAGGGGGCTTTTATAACAAAACAAAACTCTGTTTTATGCGTATATTTGTATGAAAAACATTCACTGTAATTCCAAAAACTAAGGCTTAGTAAAGTCATTCACGAATAGCAAAACACGCGGCTTCGCTCGCGCTAAAACTACAACATAAAACTTTAAAAAGGTAGGTTTCATACAAATCTTCATTCCTTATTTTATCTCCTTATGGGATGAATTTCAAAAAACACTAAAACACGTATTTATGTAATTGTATTGAAGAGCATTAATACCAAGTTTCAAGAAATTCCGATCATAAATATTTTTTGGGTTGTGTTATAACGTGTATTCCCGTGGGAATGAGATAATCTCCCGCAGAAAAAAACTATCCTATAAGTTGACCCTGATATCCAGCTATCATCATACCAAATTTCATCAAAATTAGTGTTGCCCAAATTCAGTCTTGGTCTTGCAGTCTTGGTCTTGGTCTTGCATTTTTGCAAGACCAAGACCAAGAACAAGACCGCGTATTTTTAGCAAGACCAAGACCAAGACTGACCATGCAAGACTTGAGCAAGAACAAGACTAATCCCGCAAGACTCTTGCGTCTTGCAGCTAGGACTTAGCGCTATTTCACGGAGTAGTTAGGAATAACAGTTCGGTGTATAGGTACGCTTAGGAATTCTATGAGACGCAAAAAACTGTATCAAAGAATATGAAAAACTGGACCTATTCGCATTACGACCAATACCTACCATAAGCATACATAGCGAATAAAAAAATATCCATTAAAATCAAACAGAGTGCATGCATAGTTTTGTTTTTACATCGGCACTTTGATAATGCGGCATCAAAGGTTTTGTACTGACGTCTCAAAGAAATTTGTCGCTTTTCGGAAGTACATGGGGATGATACACGTGGCGGCGGCTTCTTTTGAATTCACATACAACAATCGGTGCCGCCGCGCCGAAATCACAACATTTGACACTAATTGATTGCCGCCATAGAACCTAGGTATAGTTTTAAGGGCACAGGTGTTCCAAAGAATAAATAAGTTTCAGTGTGCTTATAATGGAAACGAATACATACATTATACTGATCACGCAAGTAGTATTATGATTAGATAATGGTAAGGATAGGTAGTAGATGTCATAATAATTTATTCTAGTAAGTATATAGTATAATATCTTCTTATCTATAATAATAAAGCTGAAGAGTTTGTTTGTTTGTTTGAACGCGCTAATCTCAGGAACTACTGGCCAGAATTGAAAAATTCTTTTTATGTTGGTTAGTCCACTTACCGAAGAAGGCTATAGGCTATATAACATCACGCTACGACCAATAGGAGCCGAGCAGTAATAAAAAATGTTGTAAAAACGGGATAGTTTATAAAAGTTTGTATGAAACTCGGCAAGGACGAATAAGCCACGGGGACGAAGTCGCGAGTGACTGCTAGTTGATTATATGGGTTTAAACTAAATACTTAGGTACTATTATTGTACATTTAGTCAAAATATTTTTTAAATTTCTTAATTTTTTACAAGAAAAAATAGCAAAAATGTGGTCAAATATCACCCGTTTGATAAATATTGTAGCCACTTTTAAACATACTTGAAACGTGTAAAAAAATTCTACAAAACTAATAAAATAATATAAAAAGCGTACCTACCTACTTTTAAAATAAAAAGCCTGCAATACGATTTTTGTATTGCTTATGAGCCCGAATATCTCTGAGGGAGATGATGAGAGTAAGTATTTACTAGCAGTGCCCGCGACTTCGTCCACGAGGAATAGTAACTTTGGAGGTATAGTGACGTTCAGGATTTATTTATTTATTTTAAAACTTCTGTCATCAAACATACAAACAAACTTTTCAGCTTTATAATATTAGTATAGATGTACGACAAAACATTCATTTATATGTAAAGAATAGTGATTGGACAATGTCACGCATCTATACAAGTAGGTATTTAATCTGTGTTTGAACGCCGCACGCGGCGTCGTTTGATTTACGGCGGCATCCTTTTAATAGAGTTGGCACGTGCCGTGGCCGCGCGGTAGAAAGCAAGGAAATGTACTATATAATAAGGAATTATTTTAATTCCAGTCATTTTTAATTGAGCTGTGCTTCGAGTCTAACGTAATAATAGTTTTTACTAATTCTTGTTGTTTACGAAAAACGTATCACGTCTACAATTTAATATGAGGGACGAAGATTCAAATTGTTCTAGTCCGAGTAATGAGAGTTACAGATCTAAAAGACACAAAAGCAAATTTGAGGAGTTTTTCGAAATAATTCATGCATCCCAATCCCAAACTGCCTTGTGTAAATTGTGCCAACATAAAAAAGTTGAAATAAAAATGAAAAACAGAAACACTTCAGGCTTAAGGAAACATCTAATATCTTTCCACAAAAAGGAATCACAAATATTTCTTCCTGTTAAACCAAAATTAAGCGGAGATATCGCAAGCTTTTTCGTAACTGCTGGAAGAAGTGGACAGGTAAGAATAAATTTACTTATCTCACAACTGACGGGCCTGTGGTCTAGTGGTTAGTGACCCTGACTGCTACGCCAGAGGTCGTGGGTTCGATCCCCACCCAGGATAAATCTTTGTGTGATGAGCACGATGATGTATTCTGTGTCTGGGTGTTATTTATCTATAATATGTATGTATTTAGAATTTATATGTATGTTTATCAGTTGTCTGATTTCCATAGTACAAGCTCTGCTTAGTTTGGGATCAGGTGGCCGTGTGTGAGATGTCCGAATATATTTATTTATTTAATTACATAACACCATATTAAGTATGTAATTATCGTGTTAAATATTTTTTATAAAACACTCATATTTTCATTTGTTTTCATAATCGCCCTGTAAACAACTAAGTACTTTATTTTGGTAAATTACAGTACAGTGCAACCTTAATATAACAAACCTCAATTTAACAACAACAAACCTCCTCCTCCTAAACGCTCAAACCTAGTATGTTTTAAATAATAACACAGATTTATTGTTTTATTTCAGTCGGAAAACAGGAATGACAACATCACGATAGCTACAGTTGATTGGGTGGTGAAAAAATATCTTGAATCTGAAGCTACACAAGTATATTTTCGACGTATTTGCCCGAATATGGTGTTTCCTAAAAGGTCCACACTTAGAAGGAAAGTCAAAGAGCGATTTGAAGAGCTCCAATTGAATCTCAAGGAACGACTTCAACAATTATCATCTAAAATGTCGTTTACTATTGATGGGTGGACGTCAATTGCTGGTAGGAGTTACTACGGGGTTACTATGCATTATATAGACAACGAATGGAAGTATCGATCTGTAGTTCTTGATTTTATACCATCACGCGGTCGACATACTGGGGAAGATATTGCAACGATTTTCCACGAATGTTTATTGGAATATGACATAATTGATAAAATACAAGGTATCACGGTCGACAACGCAACTGCAAATACCAAATTTATGTATGAACTAGGCAAACAGCTGCCACCACACTTTGATTCAGACAATCAACATTTCCGGTGCTTTGCTCACATTTTAAACCTTGGTGTACAAGATTTATTAAAGACCTTAGCATTACACTGTGAGACTGACACTAACGCGGAAGATCAGCAGTATGAAGACTATGCAGACGAAACTGAGGATGATGAAGAAGATGAAGAATATGCACCAAATATTGCTGATTCGCGTACATCTGTAACAAAGCTGCGCAGTATTTCCAGTAAAATAAAAAGAAGTGAAATAGTGAAGAAGAAGTTTCAGTCTGCTTGTGAAGCAGCTGGCGTGCCATCAAATCTGAATCCCATTCTTGACTGTACAACGAGATGGAATTCCACACATGATATGATTGGATTTGGTTTAAAAGTGAGAGCGGGCATTAACATATTGTGCAGTTCTGTCACCGAATTGAATGATTTTCAAATCACAGCTAGTGAATGGCAAATACTCGAAAAAATACATAAGTTTCTAATAAACTTTAAACTTTTAAGTACAAAACTTGGTGGAGAAAAATATGTTACATTACCGCTAGTCATTGTATCATTCAATCTCTTGCTCGATAAAATTGAATCCATGGTAAAACAGTTAGATGAGAAACCTAATCGATCTGAAGTGGATGAAAGGCTCATTCTGGCTTTCCAAGCAGCTCGAGACAAAATGCTTAAACATTATAAGAAGAGCAACTGGATTTATTGTACTTCTTTAATTTTAGACCCAAGGCATAAGGCTCAGACTTTTGACCTGACAGTATGGGGGAAGCAACTTAAAACAGAAAGCCTGCGCAAGTTCAATGAACTTTATGAAGAATACTACAGTCTACACTCACTGAACAAGTCTCTGGAATTACCAAGAAAAGAAAATAAGGTATCTGATGAAGATGAAGACGTAATAGACTTTGATAAACTGTATGATTGTCCCTCGACGTCATCTGGATCTTGTCTTCAAGGCTTAGTGATAAACGAGTTGGAGGAGTACCTGAGAAAACCAAGAGCTGGCAGCTCGGAAGACATTTTAGATTGGTGGAGGACGCATGAGACAGAGTATCCGACTTTATCGAAGATGGCCCGTGATTTTCTCTCAATACTTGCAACTTCAGTACCTGCTGAGAGATTATTTTCTAAAGCATCATTAGTAATTAGAAAACATAGAAATAGGTTAAGTGATGAGTCAGCCAGATGGTTACTTTGTATTAATTCTTGGTCAAAAGAATTGATATAAAGTAACAGAACCTAATGACAAAGCTGTTGTGTACTGTTATTTGATTTGTGTTGTATTTTTTTTTTATTGAAATAAATGATAAATCGTAAAACTCTTTTATTAAATTTCATATAAGTTGAGGGTTCAATCTCTTTCTAGAGAGATTCTTTAAAATACAGTCAATTTATTGTAAATAAATAAATATCCTGGGACATCTCACACACGGCCATCTGATCCCAACTGATAAACATACATATATAATTTTAAATACATACATATTATAGACAAATAACACCCAGACACAGAATAAATCGTAGTGCTCATCACACAAAGATTTATCCTGGGTGGGGATCGAACCCACGACCTCACGCTTCGCAGTCGGCTCATCACCCACTACGCCACGGAGGCTTGATAATTTGTTTTTTACATGTTTTAGCACATCATCATCATCATCATCATCCCAGCGTTAATCCCAGTCGCGACCAAAGCCAGCGCTCTGGCGCCCGGGGTCCGCTATGTTTTAGCACATGTAAGCTTATAAAGCGTAAATGTTTATTAAGAAACAGTTACTCCCATGGAAAACGGCATATAGCTCAGTTGATAACCATGTGGCGGTTATCAAATTTTTTATCAAATCTTCAGACATTTATTAATCTGATTGTTCTTTGCTTTGGCTATGTTAATTCTAAAGATCTAAAGTAAACTTTAATAAATAGCAATAGTCTAATAGGTAATTGCAAGACTTGCAAGACTCTTGCTGCAAGACCAAGACCAAGACCAAGACTGGGAGCGCAAGACCAAGACCAAGACCAAGACCAGGTGTATTGGCGCAAGACCAAGACCAAGACTGGCCAAGTCTCGTCTTGTTCTTGCATTTGGGCAACACTAATCAAAATCCCTTCAGTAGTTTTTCTGTGATGCGGTAACAGACAGACAGAAAAAAATCTAAAAACTTAGATTCGGTCTCTGTATGGATGATAAAGTCTATTTCAATAAGATTTTCCAAAAAATATTTAAGGTACAGATTCGACTCAGTTAGAATTTTATTATATGTATAGATGTCCCCAAGTGTTTAATGGTATGAGTATCTATGTTTTACTTCAGGTATGATCTATCTAAGTACTAAACATTCAAATCCATTCAGCCGCTTTAGCGATAAGGAGTAAAAAACATACACACACAATAAATTCATACATACAGACTTCACAATTATAATAGAAATTTAATAGATCCCATAATAAATAAACAAATTTCAGAATAAACGGGACTACTGAGTTGTCGTCTATTATCCTGGGCCATTTGCAGCACACTCTCGACAGTCTCACCGGTTTCGCGCGCATCGCTGAGATGCTGGGCACTGCCGGTGAGTCAGCAATTCAGCAATGCAATATGTAACTTTTATTTTTAGGGTTTCGTAGCAAATAAATGGAACCTTTTTCGTGATGTCCGTCTATCTGAATGACGCAGCCATTATACTCGGAGTCTATTGGTTGTGATTTGGAAGGTACTCGTATATAGGCATGATATTTTAAATACTATGTGACACAAATTTATTTTTTCGATCGATAAAACTTTTACTTTTACTACAATTTTTAACTTCTTCCTTTTTCATCTTTTCAAAAGAAAATTCAAATATATAGCCTCTTATCTCCTCTCCTATTTAAAAACACAACTTGTAACTTTTCCCCCCACTTGGGGGTACCGTCTCATATACTAATCAACAGTCATTTTTCTATTGGATTGAAATATGGAGCAAAAAGTACTCACATACATACGAGTAGGTATATCATTCAATTAGTGTTAATTTTACCTAACATATAAAAAACATGAAATAATTTTTTATCCGCAGGTGTGAGCGAAATAACAGGATAAATTTTGGTGTCACTCAATGAGATGGGTAATTTAAGAATTTTCGGTAGAAAAAATGTATGTTATTAAATAAAAATAATGTGTTTTTTTGTATTTGTTTATCTTACTTACCTTCTAGCAAATGTATCGAATATTTTTATTCACTCCACAACATTTATACAATATAATGCTTACAGTGCTACAAAGATCATTTGGCACGTGGCGGAAATCAGAACTAACACCGACATCTTGTAAAGCGTCACTTTTGAGAGAAGTTGGAGTTGATTTTTGTTATGTATATTTCGTACTTATATTTCAATAAAAATATCTCAATATATGAAGTGGTGTTAGAGGGGTTAGGAGGTTTTTTTTTTTTTAAAAGCAAATCCCTAATTTCACACCCACGTCCTCATGTCAATGTCATCTAAGTGCCAAATGATCCTTGTAGCACTGTAATTCAAATAAAATTTGCAAGATATATTTGAAGAGAGTACAAATATATAATTTGAGGCTTTCACAATAATAAGTAGGTAGCAAAAAACTTAAAAAAAAACGTCTTCCAGGCACTGAAAAGTAAAAAATAACTAAACGGGGGTTTTCATTTAGAATAGATAGGTACTTAATTAGATATTTTTGAAGTCGGTGTGCTTTGATTTGTATTGGCTGGCACCGACCTTCGTTTAGTTATTTTTTACTTTTCAGTGCCTGGAAGTCGGTTATTATTTTATTTATTTTTTTAAGTTTTCATTTTTCCATTTTTAATGTAGACGTATCATCAATACAACTTAATCAAGCCCAAACACCAGGTAATTGCTGTAAATCGTTGAGGAGTTCCCTCGACTATCTTTTGGGTCCATCATCAGATCGACTCCAGACCTTCATTAAATAGTAGTACTTTAAAATACCTAATGAAAATGTTAACAAACGCACTAGTCACCGCTACAAGTTTCGAAAGTTTCCCTCGATCTCTCTGGGATCCCATCATCAGATCCGTGTTTCCTTATCATGGTACCACTCTTGGGATATCTCCTTTCCAACAAAAAAAGAATTATCAAAATCGGTTCATAAACGACGAAATTTTCCAAAGCCCGTTTCAAGTCATCAATTACATTATACGTGTCTTTATAGATTTCGTTTTTTACATACCCCCAGAGAAAATAATCTAAGGGTGTAAGATCTGGTGACCTCGCTGGCTATGACACAGGACCATGCGTTGCAATAAAATTTTCGCCAAACTGCTTAATCAACATCTCTTCTACTGTACGGTATTGCTTTAATAAATTATTCAACAAAATACAAAACAGTACGCAAACGGTTATTAGTAATCAACGAAACGTCGAAAAAACTTAAAATTATTGGCGCCAGGAATTGTGTGGAAAATATTCTAAACGGAATCAATAATATTGTAATGCTAAATGCAGTACCTACAATCCTTGAAACGTCCAATCCAGCTACGTATTGAAAACAACGGCTATCATTTTGAACAATTGATCTAAGGTTTACTAAGTAAGTAACAAAGAATAATAAAAAACATTTTGTTAAAAATGAGCTCTTTCCTTAAGTTTGCCGTATGTCATGACTTCCCAGAATGCGTTCCTTATTAGCAACACTATCGAATGGTGTAATTATACAGTATGCGTTTTTTTTCAAAATCAACAGGTTCGATTCCTGGCTAGGAAAATTGATTTTTCAAAAATCCAATGATGCAGTTTTAGTTTTCATGAAAATCGGGCCCGAGACTCCTTTGAGTACTTTTCGCTATTCCTCATATTTTCGGATTTAGCCATGCACTTGAAACGTTTTCAACACAGTTCAACAACTTGAAAAATTCTTCTTGTATACATTTCAATAAAATGTTAAATAGTACTAAAAATTAGTAGCAATAATTTTATTCAGTTTCCTATTTATTTAAGTTGAAATAAAAACGTGGTTCCTTTTTCATTGGGCATAAAGTACTGAAGACAAATTTAATTTTTTTATATGTTTCAAATCCAATATAAAATTTTATCTTTGTGTCATCAGAAAGTAGTTCTTCTGTAGAAGTAATCATCAAATTTTGCATCATAATGGAAATTCTCGTACAATCTGCGTATGATAGTAGTGTGCCATCGTACATAGTACGGTTGCGAACACTGTTCTCAACCTAAATTATCCAAGTCGGAGTGTCACTTAATCGAAAATAAATAATACGCTTAAATAAAAAAAAAACAGTCTACTTACGTTTATAAACTGCATGAGTACACGTAGTCTCTGCAGGTTAATTTCAGAAGAAATTCGTGCGAATTTCCGAGAATTCAATTGTTATCGTACACGCCGGCGTCTATGCGGTCCTCGAGGGGTTAACACTAAGAAGACTCAAAACTATAGTAATAATATTAAAACAAAAAACTAGAAGCGAACATATACGAAAATTAACAAAACTATTAACTACTGAAAAATAATATGAGAAAAATAACTATGAAAAAGAGCAAAAAATATGAAAACCTAAACGCCTTTAATGAGTACAGATCGTATTCACATAAACTATCGAACTTCGCGGTATTTTGTAACTGCCCGTCAAAAATACTGAAAAGTGTTCACAGATAATAAAGTCAAATAATGCTTTAAAGAATATTTTACTTAAATCAAATAAAAAACTCGTAATTGCATACATGAATTGAGAAATAATAACATATTTTTAGTTTAAAATCTTAGTAATCTGATGACAATTTTCACTTTTAATATGTATAACGCTTATCTATTAAGCGATAATCTGTTGTCCTGAAAGCGGTACATAAAACAGACATTGACAGCTTTGTCAAAATTTAAGATTAATTTGTTTAGATTAGTGAAATTATCAAAATATTAATAAAATAAAGTCTTGATTGTTATGAAAATATGCATTTACATAAAAAGGAATGTTTACTATTCGTTAAAGGTATGTTTATCTTTTGTAATTACTTATTTAGGTATAGAAATGTATGGAAATGTTCTAACTTTTAAGTCGCCATAACTTTTGACTCTTTCGTTTCCTCTAAATATTTTTTATATATTTGAACTTCCTATCACCTCTCCTATCCAGAAATATCACCCACTTCTCCAAGGGCCGCGTCTCATATTTTAAATTTGTGCCCCAATTTTCTGTCATAATTTTATAGATTTTTAAATTGGTTTATTTTAACCTCAAAATATACTCAAAGAACTTTTACAAGCAACTTATTTAATGAGTAATTATACTTAATGCTTTCCATTAATGCACAGCAAAAAAAAAGTCGAATGTGATATATAAACATGAATATATGTACAATCACATGAAAATAAAGTGAAAATATAATATTGTGTACTTTTTATTTGTTTGTATTCAGCCCTTTTTAACGTCCCACTGTTGGGCACGGGCCTCCTTTCAAGACGAGGGGAATCAGATCAGTCAATCAATCAGAAATAAAAAGCAGTGACTATTAGAGATGATAAAAAGAAGATTTCATCTCCTGCAGGTGAATGACTGCATTATTTCTAACAAATATGATAAGCAAGAAAAAGGGTCTGAAGAAACAGAAAAAACATTTTGTAACAGAAAGATAATAATCTTTGATAGTTAGTAAAAACTTTAAGGAAATGAAATTAAAGTAGAAAGTTATTATATTTTCTATTGGAAAGATAGGACTAGTATTGATATATTTAAAAAATATTTACAGTAACTATAGAGATATTTAGTTTACAAAAAAGTATTTTAGTGTCAGAGAATTCCTCAAGTCACAAACTAATTTTGACTTATATTAAATTACTATTTATTTACTTAATCTGTGTATATTTTTTTTTTAAAAGTATAATATATACTTTGTTGTTACTGTGAAGTTATTGGACTAGAGCTATAATTTAAACGGAATTCTTTGAGCTATATTCGTTTTCGTTAATAGGTAATAGGTGGCACTGATCTGAAAACTATCCATTTTTTATATGAAAAAGTATAAAACAAATTTCAATTCCTTCATTTTTGGTAATATAATCTCGTATATCTTAAAATATTAAAAACGCCATCTATGAATATGCAGTACACACTCACCATCTGATGTCTGATTTTCTATTAATCAGTAAAATTATGAAATATGAAAACTAAAATATACACTTTTAAGAACTATTTCTCATATTATAATTAATAATTTTACACATCAATTATGGATATTTTTTTTGTAATTGCTGTCTTAATTTCAAAAACAATCATTAGAGAAACAATATAGTTGCCATACATAATATTAATGCATTTAATATTTGCTTTTCAGGACCATCATCTTCAGCCAACATGTCTCGACAGATCGTTGTGCGACAGAAGTGTCTTGAATACAGGGGACTTGCCTTGGTTTTTTAAATTATTATTTAAGGTACAACCTGTGTCCTATTACAAATTAATTAAGTTAAAGAGTATTGATTGATAATAGCAATTGTACAGTTTTATAAGGATCTTCACAATGTTGGGTTAGTGTGCCCTCTAGCGGCGAGTAGCGGAAGTAAATAAACAATTATATTGCCATTAGACTTAATATTAATGCATTTAAAATTGTTACTTTTCAGGACCATCATGTTCAGCCAAAGTGTCTCCTACAGAACATCGTACGACAGAAGTGCCTTGAATACATGAGACTTGCCTCAGTTTTGTTACAAATTAATTAAGTAGCATTGATTGATTATGATAAATATCAATTGTACAGTTTTATAAGAAATCTTCACAATGTTGGGTTAGTGTGCCCTCTAGCGGCGAGTAGCCGAAGTAAATAGGCAATTATACTAGATGGCACAAATCGATAGAAAATAGTATTATGTTTTATTTTAAAATATAGTGCACTTTTGTAACTTTAAATATTTAAGTACAAATAATGTTGCTTAGGAAAGTATTACATTTTTAAGGTTGAATAATGATTATAAATAGTATATTATTCTAAGCTGAATAGAAATTTCATCTTTAGTAAGTTGTCTACAAGTTTTGACAAGTTGAATTCAAATCCGCGACTGACGATATTGTTAGTGATCCAAAATGCCACCTGTGATCACGAAATACAAGATTAAATCTGTATTTACTTATTAAAAAAGAAATGAAATTGAACTTTATTCAAATAGAATTTACTAGAAGCACTTTTAAATACTTTACATATACTAATTATAATATGAGTATGTATTTGCATTATTTATCGAGTATTTGTAGTCTATTATTAATTGAATCTGTATAATATATGTGAAATATAAATTTATTATTATGTTACTAAGTATGTTAAAGAATTATTTTGTTTGCTTTGCTAACGATTTCACATGGGCTGAAATAAATTATATTCAACTACTTAAATACACGCCTTAGTATGGTAAAATCTAACAACTGACATAAACGGTTACTCTTAAGAGGATTGTGAGGTGTTGATACGCGGTGCGAGTAGCTTTTAAAAAAAAATGCTATCTGTTTCATACCGCTCGCTTTGCCAACCCTTATGGTGCGATAGAGAGAGTTGCAAATCTTAAAAGGCAATTTCCTGCATTTCCTGTTTAAAATATTGTTTCGGGCGATAACGTTTTCACCCCCCTAAACATTTACGTAATGAGACAATTTTGGTCTCATTAAATTCAGTATACCTTAATCTAGGTCTGTACATTTTTCTTTTTTAGTAATTCAGTTCAGTTTTAATTTAAAAAAAAAAACGCTCAAGGAGGAAGTTATAAAGTCAAAAATACAAATACAGAACTTCTGTCATACTCAATATTTCTTTAAAATAAAAAACGTCCAGACCTATATTTTCATTATATCTACAACATTTCCAAAAATGATTAAAATTAGACTATGTTAGTGGGGAAAAAACGTTATCTCTTTTTGTATGAAAACTTACAGCTTTACAATCCTCTTTATAAAACTATAATTGAAAAAGTAGTAGAAATCTCAAAATAATTTATTTGTTTAATACATAAAAGGACTACGCCAAAACTATGTCAGGCTCAAGCAAATTATAAAATACTAAATTGCTGCTTATAAAAAAAATATTTAAATAATAATTTAAAATATACGATTTTGTATGATTTACACATAATAATTTTAATGAAAGTTAATTCTTATAATTTAGTAGTTAATGTATAGCTTGTAAAATTACATACATTGCAGAACTTGGTAATTAGTTCTTACACCTGTTAGGTTTATGTCTGCTTCGGGAGAAGTAATGGAAATAATAACTATATAGGTTTTGTATTTATTACGTTCAATTTTTTTCTGTATTATTATATAAGTACCTATAGTTTACGTGTGTCTGTAGATACTGAGGTAAATTAAAAAAAATATGATTTATAGGAATAATTGTGTAGTTATAATATTAGTAAAAAAAATATATATATACAGATTTATCTTTAAGTAAATAACTTGTGTATTACAAATAATTAGTTAAACGAAACAGAAGACTATATTTATTAAATTATTATACTGTATTTTGCAAACCATTCATAATATGTATTTCTACCGGATTATATTTATAGTATAATATAGAAATATTTTTAGAACTATTAACAGCAATAATTTGTTAGTGTTAGTTGTTGTTAATCTACATAAATTATCTTTTTCTCTAAGTATTCATAGCAGTATTTATATCATATTGGCTGTGGCTCGCGGTCACCGGCGGCTTGTGCTTTAAATTAAAAAAAAATAAAAATCTAATATATTAAGAAAAGAATACTCTATTTAGTTGTAAGCAATTATTTTATACTTTATACCAAATAAATCGTATATGCCGCTGGTCTTTCATTACACTTACAACAACTGTCAGCTGTCAATTGTCAAATATTGGCAGTCTTTTGTCTATGAAAAAAAAAAAGAAATTGTCTCTATTGAGATAGTTTCTAGAGAATGTTAAAAATGTTGCCCTCAACCTAACGATACACGCGCTCGAACCTACCATATCAGTATATATTATAGTTTTAACCTAACCATATACATTATCATGCAGGCATAGCCCTTATAAGATAAATAACAGATACATCGTAAATACTTCTCAGGATTTGTCAGACGTATGAATTATAATATTATGATCCTTATAATGATATACTTTAATTTTCAACATCCGTCAAACATGCCTTTAAAACGTAAACAGCTAATGTTTAGATTATTGTAGCTATATAGCTAATGTTAGATTTATTATATCTTTACATATTTGAACCATTTATTGCGATCAGTCCACATATATCTCACTAACATTACCATAAAGACAGACAGCCCTTTGTAATTAACAGGCAGACCTACATATTGTTACGAAAACATATTTCTAAACACATCTTTTATTAAATAGAATCGTATTAATAGGGTTGTAGGCATCAGCTATTTAATTCGTTATTTATATTCACTTAGTTGCTATATTTTATTAATACTAAATTATATTTAAAATATTTTAAAATAAATTAGCGTTTTGTTTCCGAACGGATTTTGTATTATCTTTCCAATTCACTTCTGTCACTCGTGTGTTTTATTGTTTTGTATATTAAGTGCTATTTATTACAGTTATAAATTATTTGCATAACTACATACCCAATATTTAATTAATGTAAAACTTATATTCAATATTTAATAATATAACAGAATGTATTATTTCTTTATTATTGTCAGTGCGGATACTTGTATTTAAAGCGGGGTAATGGTGAAATCGGGGTTGAATTGTATTCAGGCGGTGATAATAACGTTTTGCCATAACGATAAACAAGTGCTGTTTCGTCATATAAGTATTGTCTCTATAGTATTATTGTCGTACTTGCGAATAATTTCACTACTATTCCAATAGTGATTATTACTTCGGTTGTAAAACAAAGTTATTCAAGACCTTAATAACGTAAACAGAACTACAATTACTTATAAAAATGCATAATATTATTTTAAATGTGCACTATATTATAGATTAAACATGTATTGAGAGAATATAAAAAAAAAAAATATACGACGTATTTTCCTCTATAGATAACTTAGAAATAATAAACTTAACATAATACTCAATGCCATCAACACGACAGCGTGTTCTGGCGGTCTGTGCCGCAAAGACACAAGGTCGATATTAATAAAGTGTCACGCTAGATGTGTTTGAAATTTTTTCAGTAGATTTTTCCAAACACGAGGCCAGATATTCTATTCAAATTTTTAGAACATAAGCTTTAAGGGATAAAATATATTTTTTTTTTTTTTTTTTAATTACACATTCGACAAAAGTAATATCTGTTAAACTGTATCCCGTAAGTCTAACCTTCAGAAACCTATCTTCCATCAATATAACTTTTGCAAACCTTTAACCAAACTTTAACACCTTACTTCTCTCGACCTGTTTAACGGACACTTACTTTCGTAACCGAACTTTTAGCGACATAACTTTCTGAAATCGCCCTTTTAGAAACCTAACTTCAAGAAACTTAATTTTCGGTCACCTACCTTTAAAAACCAAGTTTCCGGTGACATAACTTGCGGAAAACTAACATTTCTCAACCTTAATTTTCTAAACTTCACATGCGGAAACCTAACTTCTCGCAACCTAACTTACAGAAACCTAACTTCTCGCAACCTAACTTAAGGAAACCTAACTTTTCGCAACCTAACTTACGGAAACCTAACTTCTCGCGACCTAACTTACGGAAACCTAACTTCTCGCAACCTAACTTACGGAAACCTAACTTTCGGAAACCTAACTTACGGAAACCTAACTTTTCGCAACCTAATTTTTGCAAACCTAACTTTCCGCAACCTAACTTACGGAAACCTAATTTCTCGCAACCTAACTTACGGAAACCTAACTTTTCGCAACCTAACTTACGGAAACCTAACTTTTCGCAACCTAACTTACGGAAACCTAACTTCTCGCAACCTAACTTTTGGAAACCTAACTTACCGCAACCTAACTTACGGAAACCTAACTTCTCGCAACCTACCTTTCGGAAACCTAACTTAAGGAAACCTAACTTTTCGCAACCTAATTTTTGCAAAACTAACTTTCCGCAACCTAACTTACGGAAACCTAACTTTTCGCAACCTAATTTTTGCAAACCTAACTTTCCGCAACCTAACTTACGGAAACCTAATTTCTCGCATCTAACTTACGGAAACCTAACTTTTCGCAACCTAACTTACGGAAACCTAACTTTTCGCAATCTAACTTACGGAAACCTAACTTTTCGCAACCTAACTTTTGGAAACCTAACTTACCGCAACCTAACTTACGGAAACCTAACTTCTCGCAACCTACCTTTCGGAAACCTAACTTACGGAAACCTAACTTTTCGCAACCTAATTTTTGCAAACCTAACTTTCCGCAACCTAACTTACGGAAACCTAACTTCTCGCAACCTAACTTACGGAAAACTAACTTACGGAAACCTAACTTTTCGCAACCTAACTTACGGAAACCTAACTTTTCGCAACCAAACATATAAAAACCTAACTTTCGGAAACCTAAATTATCGCAACCTAACTTTCGTAAACCTAACTTTTCGCAATCTAACTTTCGGAAACCTAACTTCTCGCAACCTAACTTACGGAAACCTAACTTCTCGCTACCTAACTTACGGAAACCTAACTTTTCGCAACTTAACATATGAAAACCTAACTTTCGGAAACCTAAATTATCGCAACCTAACTTTCGGAAACCTAACTTACGTAAACCTAACTTACGGAAAACTAACTTTCCGCAACCGAAAATCACCGAAATTCGAACTTACTACATTAAATATAATTGCATACCAAACTACTGAGCCTAAAGGGACAACACTTAGAAAATTTTTATTCCCCCCCCAAAACTTTAGACCCCCATAACTTGATCCCTGGTGGACAAATCTTGCCCACTCCGGCGGATTCCCATTCACCCCCCACCCCCCGAAACACCCCCAACACCCCCACAGTACCCCCACGGGACCTACCCCCCCCCCCTCGCCCACGCCCACCACCCCCCCTCTACTAAAAACTCAAATATCTCCCAAACTAATTAACCGATTTTAACGAAATAGGTGTCAGGCGATAGCCGCTAAAAAACCGCACCTAATAACCCTAACAAAAATTTTTTAACAAACCCCCAACTTTACAAAAAACCCCAAAAACACCATTATTAAAAAATCCTGTCCTACGATTTTCGCGGAAAAAATATATATTACAGACAGACTTACAAGAGACCCTTATCAAAATTAAAACTTTCAAAATTCCCCTAAAAAACCCATAGAAACCCTTAAATAACAAAAATTTGCCCAACTTAGCCAAAAATAGATCGAAGAACCCCGAGTTTAGGCTCATTTTAAAGGTCTCGGACTGCCCTACAATCCCCAATTATTAGAATTGAATTATCCCATCATATTTCCTTCCCTCCATCCCAAAAATCCAACAAATCCCTAATTATAGCAACCATTGGCAAAAAATTATAATTTTGTTCTACAATTAAAATTAGATTTAACGTAGTAGTAAGTAGAATAGATATATCTATATATATAAATATATAAAAACCGACTCCCGAGCTCTTTACACTCGGGAATTATAACGTATTAAAATTCTGACGAAGACCGGATTTCCTCAAGATGTTTAGATCGCCTACAACTTCCAAACCTGCAGCCAAGACGAAAAACACTTCCGCAAAAAACTCAAAGGCCGCAAATAAACCTCCAGACATAGCCAAGACAGAACCCCGCAAATTTACACTCATAAGAAGCAATTCAGACCTAATACCGGCGGAACAAAAATCATATAAACTGGGTAGGGAGTGTATGGAAAACATAAAGGCGAGCCTAGCACTCTCTGGCAATCTAAAAACATCAATAAAAGAAGACGTACTAGCAAACGCACAAGAACTATTTGACACATTATGCGATTTCAATATAGAAAAATCGGAGTTGTCCAGAGAGGTGATGGCAGCCGTCATGGAAAAACTTGATGCTGGAATACAGAGTGAAAAAACAAACCAGGACATAGTAGAAATAAATAAAAAACTGGAACTAATGATAACGCAAAATCAAGAGTTAAAGCAAGAAATCAAGGAATTAAAGCAAGAACTAAGAACAATAAAAGAAAAAGGCGTTTCGGAAAAACCTGAAACTCTAAACAACATAAATGAAAATGTAGGGAAACTATTAGAATATAACAAAACAATAGGGGACATTAGAGAAGATATCAAACAAATTAGAGAAGACTCCAAAACCATAAAAGCAATAGAAGCAGGAAACATAACACAAAAAACGTACGCCGAAGCGATATATGAAAAACCAAAAATAACCCACTGCCTACTTGTAGGTACGGAAGAACCGATAGACACAAGCGACGACGTAGCGAACAAAATTAAAAACACGATAAAGGCGAAAGAGTCTGGTTTCCAAATTTCTAAATTTCGCAAAGTAAAAGACCAAAAAGTTCTGATAGGCAGTGAAAACGAAGCTGACCTAAACAAAATAAAAACTAAATTAGAACAGAGTAAATTTAAGGTGGAGATTAAAAACAATAAAGACCCACTTATCATAATTAGAAACTTAAGCAATAGTAACACGGACGAGGACATAATAGAAGCAATACAGAAGCAAAACAACAATCTAATACAGCATATTCCTGAGACTGAGTACAGAATAAAAGTACGCCATAGGAGAAAGGCGCGAGACCCGATGGAGACCCACGTGGTTCTGCAGGTTTCCCCAATGCTGTGGAAATCCCTAACCACAGCAGGCAGAATCTATGTGGATCTACAACGGGTACCAGTATTCGACCTATCACCGTTAGTACAGTGCTCAAGGTGTTTGCAGTTCGGGCACGGGAAAAAATGGTGCACGGAGAGCACCGACATGTGTAGCCACTGTACAGGGCCGCACATGCGGGAGCAGTGCCCAAGTCGCCTAGCAGGGGAAGAACCCACATGCAAAAACTGCACGCAGGCGAAACACGCGGAAACGAACCACAACACCTTCGATGCACATTGCCCAGTTCGTAAAAAGTGGGATGCACTCGCCAGATCAAGTGTGGCGTACTGCTAACTGAAAACTTACAAAGCATCAGACACAAAAACGCAAGGTATACTGATGTATACCGGGATTAAATGCACAGTCATTAATACCAAGCGAAGATGTCGGAAAAGCCAACCCAATCCAAATTATAAGAACACTCGCAAGAAATATAATATTTTAAGCAAGTGATCGCATAAATGAAAAACCGAACGTTAACTCCAACTCATAATCAGTATCTAGATAAATAAGAAGTAGTACTAGCATAAAAAAAAAAAAAAAAAAAAAAAAAAAAAAAAAAAAAAAAAAAAAGACACAAACGAAACGAAAGTGGAACATAGCTATAACGACAAAAAAAAAAAAAAAAAAAAAAAAAAACAAACAAATAATGCAGTACGAACTAGTAAGTAAGTTAATTTAAATTAGTATGGAAAGCATACATATATATTTATATAGTTATAAATGTATTATGTATAGATAAATAGAATTAAGCACAATGAAAGTAACAATATACTACAAAACTAATACTACCACGTCAGAGAAAACTTATGTAAACTCAGGAATAAATAGACATATAGCATATAATTAAATGTAAATATTACATATAACCATAAGTAAAACAGAATAAACATTTTGAAATAAGTAAAATAATAAAACAGGAAACAAGCTAATAGAACAAGCAAATAGAATTAACAATATAATAGAATAGAATAGAATTAGAATAGAATAAGCAAATAGAATTAACAATACAATAAATGTAAGCATAAATATCAAGAATAAATGTAATAACTCGGAATGTAATACCAGACTCCCCCTGCATCATTATAGTATAAAAAAGCCCATAACTGTTAAAGAATAAACAAAATATAAAATGTAAAAAAAAATTAATAAACCCTTCAGGTTTAATAAATTACAATGTAATAAAATCAAAAATTGTAAATAAGGTCTCCGACCGCCATGTCGGAGGAAATTCGGTCCATAAAAAAAAAAAAAAAAAAAAAAACTTTCCGCAACCTAACTTTCTGAAACCTTACTTTCGAAAACCTTACTTTCGGAAACCTAACTTTCGGAAACCTTACTATTCGCAACATAACTGTCTGAAACCTAACTTACGGAAACCTAATATTAGCGACCTAACGTATGGAAACCTAACTTTTGGAAAACTTACTTTTGGCAACATAAGCTTCGGAAACCTAACTTACGGTAACCTAACTTTCTCAAACCTACATTTCACCGGCCTACCTTTAGGTGACCTACTTTTCGAAAACCTAATTTTCAGCGACCTAACTTTCGAAAACCTAACCATTCGCAACCGAACTTGCTAAACCTAATTTATCGGAAACCTAACTATCCGCGACCTAACTTTTAGCAACCAAATTTATGGAAACTTAACTTTTGACAACCTAAACTTTAAAACCTAATTCGTTACCTTACATGCGGAAACCTAGCGGGTTAGGTTCGGGTTAGGTTAGGTTAGGTTAGGTTAGGTTAGGTTAGGTTAGGTTAGGTTAGGTTAGGTTAGGTTAGGTTAGGTTAGGTTAGGTTAGGTTAGGTTAGGTTAGGTTAGGTTAGGTTAGGTTAGGTTAGGTTAGGTTAGGTTAGGTTAGGTTAGGTTAGGTTAGGTTAGGTTAGGTTAGGTTAGGTTAGGTTAGGTTAGGTTAGGTTAGGTTAGGTTAGGTTAGGTTAGGTTAGGTTAGGTTAGGTTAGGTTAGGTTAGGTTAGGTTAGGTTAGGTTAGGTTAGGTTAGGTTAGGTTAGGTTAGGTTAGGTTAGGTTAGGTTAGGTTAGGTTAGGTTAGGTTAGGTTAGGTTAGGTTAGGTTAGGTTAGGTTAGGTTAGGTTAGGTTAGGTTAGGTTAGGTTAGGTTAGGTTAGGTTAGGTTAGGTTAGGTTAGGTTAGGTTAGGTTAGGTTAGGTTAGGTTAGGTTAGGTTAGGTTAGGTTAGGTTAGGTTAGGTTAGGTTAGGTTAGGTTAGGTTAGGTTAGGTTAGGTTAGGTTAGGTTAGGTTAGGTTAGGTTAGGTTAGGTTAGGTTAGGTTAGGTTAGGTTAGGTTAGGTTAGGTTAGGTTAGGTTAGGTTAGGTTAGGTTAGGTTAGGTTAGGTTAGGTTAGGTTAGGTTAGGTTAGGTTAGGTTAGGTTAGGTTAGGTTAGGTTAGGTTAGGTTAGGTTAGGTTAGGTTAGGTTAGGTTAGGTTAGGTTAGGTTAGGTTAGGTTAGGTTAGGTTAGGTTAGGTTAGGTTAGGTTAGGTTAGGTTAGGTTAGGTTAGGTTAGGTTAGGTTAGGTTAGGTTAGGTTAGGTTAGGTTAGGTTAGGTTAGGTTAGGTTAGGTTAGGTTAGGTTAGGTTAGGTTAGGTTAGGTTAGGTTAGGTTAGGTTAGGTTAGGTTAGGTTAGGTTAGGTTAGGTTAGGTTAGGTTAGGTTAGGTTAGGTTAGGTTAGGTTAGGTTAGGTTAGGTTAGGTTAGGTTAGGTTAGGTTAGGTTAGGTTAGGTTAGGTTAGGTTAGGTTAGGTTAGGTTAGGTTAGGTTAGGTTAGGTTAGGTTAGGTTAGGTTAGGTTAGGTTAGGTTAGGTTAGGTTAGGTTAGGTTAGGTTAGGTTAGGTTAGGTTAGGTTAGGTTAGGTTAGGTTAGGTTAGGTTAGGTTAGGTTAGGTTAGGTTAGGTTAGGTTAGGTTAGGTTAGGTTAGGTTAGGTTAGGTTAGGTTAGGTTAGGTTAGGTTAGGTTAGGTTAGGTTAGGTTAGGTTAGGTTAGGTTAGGTTAGGTTAGGTTAGGTTAGGTTAGGTTAGGTTAGGTTAGGTTAGGTTAGGTTAGGTTAGGTTAGGTTAGGTTAGGTTAGGTTAGGTTAGGTTAGGTTAGGTTAGGTTAGGTTAGGTTAGGTTAGGTTAGGTTAGGTTAGGTTAGGTTAGGTTAGGTTAGGTTAGGTTAGGTTAGGTTAGGTTAGGTTAGGTTAGGTTAGGTTAGGTTAGGTTAGGTTAGGTTAGGTTAGGTTAGGTTAGGTTAGGTTAGGTTAGGTTAGGTTAGGTTAGGTTAGGTTAGGTTAGGTTAGGTTAGGTTAGGTTAGGTTAGGTTAGGTTAGGTTAGGTTAGGTTAGGTTAGGTTAGGTTAGGTTAGGTTAGGTTAGGTTAGGTTAGGTTAGGTTAGGTTAGGTTAGGTTAGGTTAGGTTAGGTTAGGTTAGGTTAGGTTAGGTTAGGTTAGGTTAGGTTAGGTTAGGTTAGGTTAGGTTAGGTTAGGTTAGGTTAGGTTAGGTTAGGTTAGGTTAGGTTAGGTTAGGTTAGGTTAGGTTAGGTTAGGTTAGGTTAGGTTAGGTTAGGTTAGGTTAGGTTAGGTTAGGTTAGGTTAGGTTAGGTTAGGTTAGGTTAGGTTAGGTTAGGTTAGGTTAGGTTAGGTTAGGTTAGGTTAGGTTAGGTTAGGTTAGGTTAGGTTAGGTTAGGTTAGGTTAGGTTAGGTTAGGTTAGGTTAGGTTAGGTTAGGTTAGGTTAGGTTAGGTTAGGTTAGGTTAGGTTAGGTTAGGTTAGGTTAGGTTAGGTTAGGTTAGGTTAGGTTAGGTTAGGTTAGGTTAGGTTAGGTTAGGTTAGGTTAGGTTAGGTTAGGTTAGGTTAGGTTAGGTTAGGTTAGGTTAGGTTAGGTTAGGTTAGGTTAGGTTAGGTTAGGTTAGGTTAGGTTAGGTTAGGTTAGGTTAGGTTAGGTTAGGTTAGGTTAGGTTAGGTTAGGTTAGGTTAGGTTAGGTTAGGTTAGGTTAGGTTAGGTTAGGTTAGGTTAGGTTAGGTTAGGTTAGGTTAGGTTAGGTTAGGTTAGGTTAGGTTAGGTTAGGTTAGGTTAGGTTAGGTTAGGTTAGGTTAGGTTAGGTTAGGTTAGGTTAGGTTAGGTTAGGTTAGGTTAGGTTAGGTTAGGTTAGGTTAGGTTAGGTTAGGTTAGGTTAGGTTAGGTTAGGTTAGGTTAGGTTAGGTTAGGTTAGGTTAGGTTAGGTTAGGTTAGGTTAGGTTAGGTTAGGTTAGGTTAGGTTAGGTTAGGTTAGGTTAGGTTAGGTTAGGTTAGGTTAGGTTAGGTTAGGTTAGGTTAGGTTAGGTTAGGTTAGGTTAGGTTAGGTTAGGTTAGGTTAGGTTAGGTTAGGTTAGGTTAGGTTAGGTTAGGTTAGGTTAGGTTAGGTTAGGTTAGGTTAGGTTAGGTTAGGTTAGGTTAGGTTAGGTTAGGTTAGGTTAGGTTAGGTTAGGTTAGGTTAGGTTAGGTTAGGTTAGGTTAGGTTAGGTTAGGTTAGGTTAGGTTAGGTTAGGTTAGGTTAGGTTAGGTTAGGTTAGGTTAGGTTAGGTTAGGTTAGGTTAGGTTAGGTTAGGTTAGGTTAGGTTAGGTTAGGTTAGGTTAGGTTAGGTTAGGTTAGGTTAGGTTAGGTTAGGTTAGGTTAGGTTAGGTTAGGTTAGGTTAGGTTAGGTTAGGTTAGGTTAGGTTAGGTTAGGTTAGGTTAGGTTAGGTTAGGTTAGGTTAGGTTAGGTTAGGTTAGGTTAGGTTAGGTTAGGTTAGGTTAGGTTAGGTTAGGTTAGGTTAGGTTAGGTTAGGTTAGGTTAGGTTAGGTTAGGTTAGGTTAGGTTAGGTTAGGTTAGGTTAGGTTAGGTTAGGTTAGGTTAGGTTAGGTTAGGTTAGGTTAGGTTAGGTTAGGTTAGGTTAGGTTAGGTTAGGTTAGGTTAGGTTAGGTTAGGTTAGGTTAGGTTAGGTTAGGTTAGGTTAGGTTAGGTTAGGTTAGGTTAGGTTAGGTTAGGTTAGGTTAGGTTAGGTTAGGTTAGGTTAGGTTAGGTTAGGTTAGGTTAGGTTAGGTTAGGTTAGGTTAGGTTAGGTTAGGTTAGGTTAGGTTAGGTTAGGTTAGGTTAGGTTAGGTTAGGTTAGGTTAGGTTAGGTTAGGTTAGGTTAGGTTAGGTTAGGTTAGGTTAGGTTAGGTTAGGTTAGGTTAGGTTAGGTTAGGTTAGGTTAGGTTAGGTTAGGTTAGGTTAGGTTAGGTTAGGTTAGGTTAGGTTAGGTTAGGTTAGGTTAGGTTAGGTTAGGTTAGGTTAGGTTAGGTTAGGTTAGGTTAGGTTAGGTTAGGTTAGGTTAGGTTAGGTTAGGTTAGGTTAGGTTAGGTTAGGTTAGGTTAGGTTAGGTTAGGTTAGGTTAGGTTAGGTTAGGTTAGGTTAGGTTAGGTTAGGTTAGGTTAGGTTAGGTTAGGTTAGGTTAGGTTAGGTTAGGTTAGGTTAGGTTAGGTTAGGTTAGGTTAGGTTAGGTTAGGTTAGGTTAGGTTAGGTTAGGTTAGGTTAGGTTAGGTTAGGTTAGGTTAGGTTAGGTTAGGTTAGGTTAGGTTAGGTTAGGTTAGGTTAGGTTAGGTTAGGTTAGGTTAGGTTAGGTTAGGTTAGGTTAGGTTAGGTTAGGTTAGGTTAGGTTAGGTTAGGTTAGGTTAGGTTAGGTTAGGTTAGGTTAGGTTAGGTTAGGTTAGGTTAGGTTAGGTTAGGTTAGGTTAGGTTAGGTTAGGTTAGGTTAGGTTAGGTTAGGTTAGGTTAGGTTAGGTTAGGTTAGGTTAGGTTAGGTTAGGTTAGGTTAGGTTAGGTTAGGTTAGGTTAGGTTAGGTTAGGTTAGGTTAGGTTAGGTTAGGTTAGGTTAGGTTAGGTTAGGTTAGGTTAGGTTAGGTTAGGTTAGGTTAGGTTAGGTTAGGTTAGGTTAGGTTAGGTTAGGTTAGGTTAGGTTAGGTTAGGTTAGGTTAGGTTAGGTTAGGTTAGGTTAGGTTAGGTTAGGTTAGGTTAGGTTAGGTTAGGTTAGGTTAGGTTAGGTTAGGTTAGGTTAGGTTAGGTTAGGTTAGGTTAGGTTAGGTTAGGTTAGGTTAGGTTAGGTTAGGTTAGGTTAGGTTAGGTTAGGTTAGGTTAGGTTAGGTTAGGTTAGGTTAGGTTAGGTTAGGTTAGGTTAGGTTAGGTTAGGTTAGGTTAGGTTAGGTTAGGTTAGGTTAGGTTAGGTTAGGTTAGGTTAGGTTAGGTTAGGTTAGGTTAGGTTAGGTTAGGTTAGGTTAGGTTAGGTTAGGTTAGGTTAGGTTAGGTTAGGTTAGGTTAGGTTAGGTTAGGTTAGGTTAGGTTAGGTTAGGTTAGGTTAGGTTAGGTTAGGTTAGGTTAGGTTAGGTTAGGTTAGGTTAGGTTAGGTTAGGTTAGGTTAGGTTAGGTTAGGTTAGGTTAGGTTAGGTTAGGTTAGGTTAGGTTAGGTTAGGTTAGGTTAGGTTAGGTTAGGTTAGGTTAGGTTAGGTTAGGTTAGGTTAGGTTAGGTTAGGTTAGGTTAGGTTAGGTTAGGTTAGGTTAGGTTAGGTTAGGTTAGGTTAGGTTAGGTTAGGTTAGGTTAGGTTAGGTTAGGTTAGGTTAGGTTAGGTTAGGTTAGGTTAGGTTAGGTTAGGTTAGGTTAGGTTAGGTTAGGTTAGGTTAGGTTAGGTTAGGTTAGGTTAGGTTAGGTTAGGTTAGGTTAGGTTAGGTTAGGTTAGGTTAGGTTAGGTTAGGTTAGGTTAGGTTAGGTTAGGTTAGGTTAGGTTAGGTTAGGTTAGGTTAGGTTAGGTTAGGTTAGGTTAGGTTAGGTTAGGTTAGGTTAGGTTAGGTTAGGTTAGGTTAGGTTAGGTTAGGTTAGGTTAGGTTAGGTTAGGTTAGGTTAGGTTAGGTTAGGTTAGGTTAGGTTAGGTTAGGTTAGGTTAGGTTAGGTTAGGTTAGGTTAGGTTAGGTTAGGTTAGGTTAGGTTAGGTTAGGTTAGGTTAGGTTAGGTTAGGTTAGGTTAGGTTAGGTTAGGTTAGGTTAGGTTAGGTTAGGTTAGGTTAGGTTAGGTTAGGTTAGGTTAGGTTAGGTTAGGTTAGGTTAGGTTAGGTTAGGTTAGGTTAGGTTAGGTTAGGTTAGGTTAGGTTAGGTTAGGTTAGGTTAGGTTAGGTTAGGTTAGGTTAGGTTAGGTTAGGTTAGGTTAGGTTAGGTTAGGTTAGGTTAGGTTAGGTTAGGTTAGGTTAGGTTAGGTTAGGTTAGGTTAGGTTAGGTTAGGTTAGGTTAGGTTAGGTTAGGTTAGGTTAGGTTAGGTTAGGTTAGGTTAGGTTAGGTTAGGTTAGGTTAGGTTAGGTTAGGTTAGGTTAGGTTAGGTTAGGTTAGGTTAGGTTAGGTTAGGTTAGGTTAGGTTAGGTTAGGTTAGGTTAGGTTAGGTTAGGTTAGGTTAGGTTAGGTTAGGTTAGGTTAGGTTAGGTTAGGTTAGGTTAGGTTAGGTTAGGTTAGGTTAGGTTAGGTTAGGTTAGGTTAGGTTAGGTTAGGTTAGGTTAGGTTAGGTTAGGTTAGGTTAGGTTAGGTTAGGTTAGGTTAGGTTAGGTTAGGTTAGGTTAGGTTAGGTTAGGTTAGGTTAGGTTAGGTTAGGTTAGGTTAGGTTAGGTTAGGTTAGGTTAGGTTAGGTTAGGTTAGGTTAGGTTAGGTTAGGTTAGGTTAGGTTAGGTTAGGTTAGGTTAGGTTAGGTTAGGTTAGGTTAGGTTAGGTTAGGTTAGGTTAGGTTAGGTTAGGTTAGGTTAGGTTAGGTTAGGTTAGGTTAGGTTAGGTTAGGTTAGGTTAGGTTAGGTTAGGTTAGGTTAGGTTAGGTTAGGTTAGGTTAGGTTAGGTTAGGTTAGGTTAGGTTAGGTTAGGTTAGGTTAGGTTAGGTTAGGTTAGGTTAGGTTAGGTTAGGTTAGGTTAGGTTAGGTTAGGTTAGGTTAGGTTAGGTTAGGTTAGGTTAGGTTAGGTTAGGTTAGGTTAGGTTAGGTTAGGTTAGGTTAGGTTAGGTTAGGTTAGGTTAGGTTAGGTTAGGTTAGGTTAGGTTAGGTTAGGTTAGGTTAGGTTAGGTTAGGTTAGGTTAGGTTAGGTTAGGTTAGGTTAGGTTAGGTTAGGTTAGGTTAGGTTAGGTTAGGTTAGGTTAGGTTAGGTTAGGTTAGGTTAGGTTAGGTTAGGTTAGGTTAGGTTAGGTTAGGTTAGGTTAGGTTAGGTTAGGTTAGGTTAGGTTAGGTTAGGTTAGGTTAGGTTAGGTTAGGTTAGGTTAGGTTAGGTTAGGTTAGGTTAGGTTAGGTTAGGTTAGGTTAGGTTAGGTTAGGTTAGGTTAGGTTAGGTTAGGTTAGGTTAGGTTAGGTTAGGTTAGGTTAGGTTAGGTTAGGTTAGGTTAGGTTAGGTTAGGTTAGGTTAGGTTAGGTTAGGTTAGGTTAGGTTAGGTTAGGTTAGGTTAGGTTAGGTTAGGTTAGGTTAGGTTAGGTTAGGTTAGGTTAGGTTAGGTTAGGTTAGGTTAGGTTAGGTTAGGTTAGGTTAGGTTAGGTTAGGTTAGGTTAGGTTAGGTTAGGTTAGGTTAGGTTAGGTTAGGTTAGGTTAGGTTAGGTTAGGTTAGGTTAGGTTAGGTTAGGTTAGGTTAGGTTAGGTTAGGTTAGGTTAGGTTAGGTTAGGTTAGGTTAGGTTAGGTTAGGTTAGGTTAGGTTAGGTTAGGTTAGGTTAGGTTAGGTTAGGTTAGGTTAGGTTAGGTTAGGTTAGGTTAGGTTAGGTTAGGTTAGGTTAGGTTAGGTTAGGTTAGGTTAGGTTAGGTTAGGTTAGGTTAGGTTAGGTTAGGTTAGGTTAGGTTAGGTTAGGTTAGGTTAGGTTAGGTTAGGTTAGGTTAGGTTAGGTTAGGTTAGGTTAGGTTAGGTTAGGTTAGGTTAGGTTAGGTTAGGTTAGGTTAGGTTAGGTTAGGTTAGGTTAGGTTAGGTTAGGTTAGGTTAGGTTAGGTTAGGTTAGGTTAGGTTAGGTTAGGTTAGGTTAGGTTAGGTTAGGTTAGGTTAGGTTAGGTTAGGTTAGGTTAGGTTAGGTTAGGTTAGGTTAGGTTAGGTTAGGTTAGGTTAGGTTAGGTTAGGTTAGGTTAGGTTAGGTTAGGTTAGGTTAGGTTAGGTTAGGTTAGGTTAGGTTAGGTTAGGTTAGGTTAGGTTAGGTTAGGTTAGGTTAGGTTAGGTTAGGTTAGGTTAGGTTAGGTTAGGTTAGGTTAGGTTAGGTTAGGTTAGGTTAGGTTAGGTTAGGTTAGGTTAGGTTAGGTTAGGTTAGGTTAGGTTAGGTTAGGTTAGGTTAGGTTAGGTTAGGTTAGGTTAGGTTAGGTTAGGTTAGGTTAGGTTAGGTTAGGTTAGGTTAGGTTAGGTTAGGTTAGGTTAGGTTAGGTTAGGTTAGGTTAGGTTAGGTTAGGTTAGGTTAGGTTAGGTTAGGTTAGGTTAGGTTAGGTTAGGTTAGGTTAGGTTAGGTTAGGTTAGGTTAGGTTAGGTTAGGTTAGGTTAGGTTAGGTTAGGTTAGGTTAGGTTAGGTTAGGTTAGGTTAGGTTAGGTTAGGTTAGGTTAGGTTAGGTTAGGTTAGGTTAGGTTAGGTTAGGTTAGGTTAGGTTAGGTTAGGTTAGGTTAGGTTAGGTTAGGTTAGGTTAGGTTAGGTTAGGTTAGGTTAGGTTAGGTTAGGTTAGGTTAGGTTAGGTTAGGTTAGGTTAGGTTAGGTTAGGTTAGGTTAGGTTAGGTTAGGTTAGGTTAGGTTAGGTTAGGTTAGGTTAGGTTAGGTTAGGTTAGGTTAGGTTAGGTTAGGTTAGGTTAGGTTAGGTTAGGTTAGGTTAGGTTAGGTTAGGTTAGGTTAGGTTAGGTTAGGTTAGGTTAGGTTAGGTTAGGTTAGGTTAGGTTAGGTTAGGTTAGGTTAGGTTAGGTTAGGTTAGGTTAGGTTAGGTTAGGTTAGGTTAGGTTAGGTTAGGTTAGGTTAGGTTAGGTTAGGTTAGGTTAGGTTAGGTTAGGTTAGGTTAGGTTAGGTTAGGTTAGGTTAGGTTAGGTTAGGTTAGGTTAGGTTAGGTTAGGTTAGGTTAGGTTAGGTTAGGTTAGGTTAGGTTGGTTAGGTTAGGTTAGGTTGTTAGGTTAGGTTTAGGGTTAGGTTAGGTTAGTAGGTTAGGTTAGGTTAGGTTAGGTTAGGTTAGGTTAGGGTAGGTTAGGTTAGGTTAGGTTAGGTTAGGTTAGGTTAGGTTAGGTTAGGTTAGTTAGGTTAGGGTTAGGTTAGGTTTAAGTTTTTTTTTTAGTATGTTAAGTTAAGTTTTGTTAAGT